>CM050166.1:285136206-285736206 GCA_027410445.1 Discoglossus pictus | reverse complement strand
GTCTGGATTGACCATCATGAGTTAATGGGTTAATTAGAGCCTTATGGTGGTCTGGATTGACCATCATGAGTTAATGGGTTAATTAGAGCCTTATGGTGGTCTGGATTGACCACCATGAGTTAATGGGTTAATTAGAGCCTTATGGTGGTCTGGATTGACCACCATGAGTTAATGGGTTAAATAGAGCCTTATGGTGGTCTGGATTGACCACCATGAGTTAATGGGTTAAATAGAGCCTTATGGTGGTCTGGATTGACCACCATGAGTTAATGGGTTAATTTAGGCCTTATGGTGGTCTGGATTGACCACCATGAGTTAATGGGTTAATTAGAGCCTTATGGTGGTCTGGATTGACCACCATGAGTTAATGGGTTAAATAGAGCCTTATGGTGGTCTGGATTGACCACCATGAGTTAATGGGTTAATTTAGGCCTTATGGTGGTCTGGATTGACCACCATGAGTTAATGGGTTAATTAGAGCCTTATGGTGGTCTGGATTGACCACCATGAGTTAATGGGTTAAATAGAGCCTTATGGTGGTCTGGATTGACCACCATGAGTTAATGGGGTAATTATAGTTGCCTGGGGTTAATATTTTTAGTGCGAGTCCTTTCAGGACCTTTACGGTCCTTTGAGGACCCGCGAGGCGGGAAATTTAAAATTGAATTGCAGCAGGGTCACGATCGGTGCCGATCGGGGCCCCCCGCTGCAGGGGGTTTATGTGGGGACACTTCGGGGGTCCCGATGGGGACCCCCAGCATAGAGGGGGGTTAATTTTAAGTGCCGCGGCCGGGATTGGGTAATAGTGTGCCGCGGTCCCTTTAAGGAGCCGCGGCGGGGAATTTAAAAGTTTTAAATGCAGCGGGGGGCCTGATCTATGCAGATCGGGGCCCCCCCCTGCAATGGGTTTATGTGGGGACACTTCGGGGGTCCCGATGGGGACCCCCAGCATAGAGGGGGGTTAATTTTAAGTGCCGCGGCCGGGATTGGGTAATAGTGTGCCGCGGTCCCTTTAAGGAGCCGCGGCGGGGAATTTAAAAGTTTTAAATGCAGCGGGGGGCCTGATCTATGCAGATCGGGGACCCCCGCTGCAAGGGGTTAATGTGGGGGTGCTGCAGGGGTCCCGATAGAGACCCCTGCAGCATGGGGATGTGTATAGGGTGCAGGGGGGAGCCTCACACTGCTGTCTCGGGCTGTTCCGAGGCAGCACGTAGAGGCTTTCGGATCCCTTGCGTGGACTTTTTGTCCACGTAGGGATTCTTACGATATGCGAGACTCGTGCATAGATTTAAGGCTACGTAGCTCTCTCGGAGCCTATTCTCGGCCATTTTCTCGCAGTCATATCGTAAAGCAGGCTGCGAGAGATTCGGTTCTCGCAAACAGCAGGAAAACTGCCTTTTGCGAGCACCGAGAGAACTACGAGGGAGAATTTAATAGGGCCCTTAGTTCATAAATAAGACTTCAGTGAATTTATGCCATGCTTTAAACCTTACCAAAGTTGTGTTTTGGATGAAAAAATATTAAGTAAAACTTGATTAAACTTAATTGAAACTAACAGGAAGTGCACAGAGCATATGTATGTGTGTAGATTTAGACGCTAATTTTAGTCCATAAGATACTGGAAGGTTTGCAAGGGTATCTGCAACCATGCAGAAGGCAGTGCATCTGACAGCTGCTAAAGAGTCCATGCTGATTGAGGTGGTCCCGCAGGTGCTTAATGGGATTCAAATCTGGGGGATTTGGAGGCCAGGGAAGTCTTTGTCGTGCTTCTCCAACAACTCCTAGACAATTCTGGCCGTAAGACATGTTGCATTGTCCGGATGGAAGATCACATCCGCTCCAGAGAAGTCAGGTATGAGTAGACCCAGAAAATACCCCAAAAACATTCCCCAGACCATAACACTGCTGCCACCAGCTTGTGTTCTTCCAGCATTGTTTGCAGAGTATTTGTTTTCTGAGGTTTTGTGCCAATGTCCGTCCAGTTAATGGAGCAGAATACATGTCTCATTAGAGAAGGCAACCCTTTACCAATCAGAAGAGGTCCAATTTCGGCACTGCTGTGCAAATTGAAGCCGTTTCTGACAATAAACCATGGTCATGATGGGTGCAGTGACCAGCCGTTAGCTTTGCAGACCCATACACATCGTCTGGTAGCCCCCTAGTTCTTTGGATGGTGAGTTGCTCAACTGTCCGTTGGCCCTCACACACCATCGCAGCCAATGTTCACCGCAGACATCAATGGCACGTGGTGCCCAGCAGTTTCCACACTGTTTATTCACAATGGCGCTGTTTTTATAGTTACTGTACATTTTAACCATAGCAGCATGATAACCGTTCACAAACTGTGCTGTTTTAGCATTACTTCCACCCTTGGCCCGAAAGTCAATGATCAATGCTACTGTTATGCGTGAATTGATACAGGCAGTCGAGGAGTTTCGCATTGATACAGGCAGTTGAGGAGTGGGCGTACTACTTTCTCCTTGTTGCACATTTCATTGCATCCCCCCCCCATTACCTCCCTGCAATTATCTTCTTTTGAAGTTCATACTATTCGCCTCTTCTCACCCTTTTCAACATTGCCATTGACACTCCCACCTCACCTTTAGCCCCAAAAGGACTTACACTTACAGAATCCCAAACTCACTGTGATGGACACTCCCTTGACCTCATCTTTTCCAATCATTGCATTATATCCAATCTTATTATCTCCAAACTCCCTCTTTCTGACCATCATCTCCTAACCTACACGCTCAGCACCCCCCACTCCCGGACCTTCCTCTCCCCTGGCCAACAGACAGAAACTTGCAAACACTTGTCCCGCAGCATCTTTCCAATGTGCTAGAATCCCTTCTCAGTCCCCTCACCATCCTCACTTGCCCTGACATGGCCACCACACACTACAACTCGACTTAAACCTTCATCCTTGACGCTCTTGCCCCCATAACTACACACAGATGCCCTCACTCTCAACTAAAACCATGGCACACTACATCCAGAGATGCTTTCGTGCTGCGGAACTATCATGCAGGAAATCTCAAACTTCAGCAGACTTCCTTTACTACACGTTTATTCTACGCTCCTATCACAATGCCCTCAGACTGGCCAAACAAAGTTATTTCTCATCCTTAATATCCACCCTGTCCTCGAACCCCAAACGTTTGTTTGCCATACTGAACACTCTTCTCTGCCTTCTACCACCTACTACCCCTTCCTGTCTCACTGCGGAAGAGATTTACTAGCTAGCCACTTTAAAAACAAAAATGGTCATACCTTATCATCCCCTCAACTAACTGATAGCACTATCCTCCTGCTTCAAAACCTCACTAAAAACTCATCTGTTTAAAGAAGCTTATCACCTTCAGCCTTGATATGTAGAACACATCTATCACCGATTTATCTCACCCTCACCCTTTTGACTGTAAGTTTGCCAGTTGTAAATCTTTTGGTGCTTTGGGGAAAGCACTATGTATGTTTGATTTTAAATTCAAGAACGGGGACCTCCATTCTTTTGCAATGTGATAAAAAAAAAGTTTTGATTTGTACTTAACCCCTGTACAACGCTACATAATATGTTGGTGCGTTACAAATAAAGGATAATAATAATTCTCATATCCTCTACTAGACCACCATGGAAAAGATTGCCATTGGGACACAAATATATAACTTAAAAATAAGTCAACCTTTTTATGTTTTTGATGTATGAAACGTTGGCCTAATGTTTGGGTTTAAAAAAAACAAGTTTTTAAATAAAATCTCTCCTCCTGTTAAAGGGGATATAAAAATGAATTGCTTTTTATACTGTTGTTTTTGTCATACTGTGAAATAGCTTACATGGAAAACACTATATAAAAAAGATTCACATACACATGCAAACTAAAGCAACCAGGATTAATGGCAATTTGAATCCGAAGTAAGCAGATTGCTGAATTCATACCATGAATGAGAAGAGGAAAAGTAAAACTACACGATAATGTACTTGCTTCACTCTTGATATATAACCTATCATGCAATTAATGAGCAGTAATGTGGCGATGTGTTATTCTGTGCTGTTTTGCAAAGAGAATAGGTCATATATGGGCATAAGATGGAGAATAGGATGAGTGAGGACGATGAGGGGGGGGAAAGGGATGGAAGACAAAAAAGGTTGTGGCAGAATGAAAGGAAAAAGGTTTTGACAACCCATAAAGAAAGGGATGGAACAGAGAAAGAATCCATAGGAAAGGGGCCCAGTGAAATAAGGGCAGAAAACAAGGAAAAATAGGAGAGTAGGTAGATGATAAGATTTTAGGAGAGAGTGATGTATAGATTATCAGAGAGGAACTCTTGGGTGGAATAGTGAGTGAGGGGAAGTGTTTTGTTGTGCAAGAGAATGATATACCACTTAATGTGGAAAAGAGAACCATGTACAGCGAACATCATGAGAAGCCTCATGCGTGTCTTGGATCCCATGACTATAGTAAACATTTTTTAATTTCTAAAATATTGTATTCAGTATTAAGTCAGTATTAATATAAAGTTTATTTTGTAATATTTCAAAGAGTGACAACTTTCAATTGGAAAGAAGCCTGCCTCCTAAAGCCTTTCTGTTAATAATAGATTTCTGTTTTTCAAAAAAATATGACTTCAGGGAATTGACTTAGCAAAACACCATCTGTGATTGAATTCTTGTTTCAAAGATCTAGTGTGTGAATGTAAAATGGATTTGGAAACCTATAAAGTATCATTGCTGCAAAAAATATTGTGACTCATAAGCAAACCTGGGAATTCCACGTTTCAGTTGAATCTTCTGTGATCCAGGAACATTCTTCGATCCATGGAGGGCCAGTGTTTGCAGTTACCTTGTCTTAAGACTCCTTTCCCTTCCTTGGCCAACCCACCAGAATTACATTTCAAGAGTCTCAGGGTGAGGTCATTTGGAAAGTTACTAGCCATGGCCATAAAAGGTACACCATTATCTGCACACGTATTGCTTTGCATGAAATCCTGAATTACCATAACATACCTTGTCTGTTGGTTGTTTTTTCAATTATTTACTCATTATTAAGCTTAGTTATATACAATTCCATATATAAAGAACAACAACATACTGGATCTTAACAATTATAAATCAAAATGCATAATAGCAGTTTTGGTATGATATCTGATCATGTTTTCTTATTTATATTTGCCCTGTGGTTCAGCAATTCTTAATAATATATGAAAAATATTCTCTTGCATATTTAAACACACTGTTCTTTTAGATTTCCAGAAGGAATACATACGTACAATATCATGAGCTCATTATCACAAATCATTCTCTTCCTTATAGGTAAAACCAGATCAAAACAACATTCCAGTAATTCCACAGACAGAGAGATGTAATATTCCCCAGTACTTACCTGGAAACATTCTGTACAAAAAATACATGTTATAAAAGCATTGTAACCTTCATGGAGATATCAGTTTTGGCGGTTTGCCTTGAGATAAAAAAGCTTATACTTTAATAGTTTTTACTTTGGAGAGATTTATGATACATTGGTGGAAGTTGTGTGTGTGTGAAGAGAGGCTTTTACATATCTGGAGAGCTATTGCTGCAGTGAATGATGCAAGGGATGTGCATCTGTCCAGTGAGGGAATAAGTGTTGTGTCTATTTTAGTATTAATCAATTATCTTTATAATTACTCTGTTCCCTCATTGCACACCCATCTCTTAAATGATAGCCAAAACAAACACCCTCATGATTCGGCTCTGAGGAAATAATATAACAAATGGATTCCTGTCCTTTATAAACATAGTCTTCAAATATTCACATTTTCCCAAAAATGCTTTTATGCCCATGGCTTGTACGGCTGCTAATAATATAATATATTTGTATTTGCAATATATACTCCTGCGTCATTGAATCTGTCATTTTAGTTTGCAGTGAATTACTTCCTGAGGTAGGAGGATACATTGGATACACAGGAAGTTTGTATCTACAGAATAAAGTTCTGGCATACACAGGACATTCATTAGGTCAAAGGGAAGTCTAATTAGTTTCCAAGGACATACATGTTGAGCCAGAAGCTGCAGTAGCAGGCTCAGTGAAATGGTTCCTGCAGTAAACAAGGTTTTATATGCAAAGAACATTTTGCCTGTGTTCCGCCCGCCTGGTTTGGGGGACTATGCTCCCCTCAATTCTCTCTCTCTATTGGTCGCAACTTTTTGTTCAGATTTCGGTACCGGCAGACAATTTAGATGACAAAATCACTTCGGAAGCGGCAGGCACCATCAAACCCCTTTTCTTAGGATGTTAGGATCACACACACTGTACCTTTGATTAGTACAAGCATACTCCGACACCACCTTTGATTTTGTGTGTCCAAAATCAGACTGGCACTTCTTTATTTTTCAAGACGCTTTTTCAGATAATACAAAACACCATCCCCCCAGGTTTGCAACCTAGCCCCCATTTCTTAGTTGCTAGATCTCAACTCGCAGGGTTATAAACTAAACTTCCAGACTCAATACAGGGATCTATGCATGGCTGACTCTCAATTATTTGGAATCTTTAACCCTTTGTATATCGCAGATATTACTGCATTAACTTTTTATATGATCCAAGCATATGCTATGGACTTCTTCACAGATCCATTATTTTTTATTCATTGAATTTTTATTAGAAGGAAATCACATAAAGTTACAGATAATATATACCATAAGCCTTATTTGCATCTAGAATATATATACGTTCATTGAATATAAATATACTTCCGTACACAATAAAACATTAGCTTCGTTAAATTATATACAACTGTTCCATCTATAAACAGATATTATTCCCTACAGACTATCCCATTATCTGGTGTTATTATCCCCTATGGGAGACAGCGTTGTTAGTGCTTTAATGTATTACGTAGTCCCCATGGGAACCACCTCCGTTTGTATTTTATTTGATTATTTTCAACATTTTAAACCTATAACTATAAAACAAAATTGGTCACCATAGTTACGTACTTTACAAGATTAGACATTCCCGACAATCCTTTCTCCTTTACCGTATTACCGCTCTTACTGAAGTAGCCGGTCCCCCCTTTTCCCCTTTACACCATCTTGGGGTATAACACCAGTATCTATTTAGTTGGTTGTTCCCTAAATTTCAACCACACCCCCCACGCTTCATTAAATGTATTCATTGTATCTTCCAAAGTGTGGGAAATTTGTTCATTTATAGCAATAAAATCCAATTTATCCATGATGGATTGAATATTCAGATCCCTCTGTTTCCACTGTTTAGCTATATGAGATTTGGAAGCTAAATATAAAAATTGAAGTCTATTTTATGCTTGAGAGAGTGACGTCACTGGTATCCCCAGCAAACAGGTTTCTATAGTTTCCTGTACTGGAACCTTGAACAGCTCAGAGGCTACTTGAGAGATCCCTGCCCAGATCTGTTTAACCCTAGGACATTCCCACCCTTTATAGATAAATGAGCCAATGGTCTTAAAACCCCAGAAACAATTTAGGTCTACAGAGCGTGTCCATTTCGCTATTCTTTCCGGGGTAAGATAGGTGTGGTGTAATACTTTAATTGCGGTTTCCAGTATGCTATGATTTAAAGAGCCTCTATAGATATTCCTCCAGGAGACCCTCCATTTTTCCTCCCAGCATTTTCCCATATCTGCCTCCCAATCTTTGATATAATAATCTTTAAGTGATAAACAGATACATTATTTTAATGTTAATCAATGACAGTACTATATGCACTTATTACATCCATGATATAACTGTTAAGCAAGTCACTAGCAGCTTCTAAACACACATATATTAACTGATTAACCACAAACAGTTATGTTCATAAAAGCCTGTTAACAAGTTTTGTTATAAATTGGTCCATATTGAAATACAAAGGACTGCAATGCTCCTTTAAATAGCCACTCTAGTTCTAAATTTCCTGTCCTGTAATTAAATGATCCTAAACAAGAGACGCACACCTGAGAATGGACAGTGCTTGAAGGGACATGGATTTATCACTACTGTTTTCTTAATTCATTAAAAAACAGAGCACTAAAAATTAGGTAAATGTTTATATTTTTTAAATTGATCCATATTTTACTATTTTATATGATATTTTACATAACCTAGTTATTTCTTCAACTGCAGGAAAGGGGGTCTTCAGCTTCCGAAAGGAGCAAAAGTTAGAAGCTTCATAGAAATTAAGTGGTCCTGTAATGACAATACACCTGCCATTAAAGGATCACTTAGTTCAGCACAATTTGGAGCACACCACTGTAAAGATCTTCTAAAAGCATGATGAAATTATTTTTGAACTTTTGAAATACGTGCATTTTTCACTGAGAGATTAACAAATTAAATCTCTGTTTACATGTGTCACTGGCTGCCCCCAGACAGACCCACAGCAACAGCTCTTTGCAGTGAGCATAAGCAAAACTATTCACAAATTTATTTGTGCAGAGAATTTAATGTTGGAATCGCCTAAATAGGGCAGTTGTGGGTTAACGTCTCCTGCTGCTTTCCTAAATTTAGGGAAATTGCTATAAATCTTTGTGTTCACTGTCGGCATATATCATTAATCATGGAACAGTCAGTTAGCAGGACACAGTGTGTTTGTAAACATACCTAAAACTTTAACATTTTTAGGTGTCATTAGTGTAATTGAAGAAGAAAAAATAGACCATTTTAACATACAGTATTGTGCACGTTCACAACATGAAGAGCACCTACAGTGAAGCAAAGGGTCATTTAATGCAACCTAAAAATGCCAGTTTATTTATTTGGGTTATTTAGATATTTTAATCTCAAAGGAAAAACAGTGGAGCATTTAAATGGTGATTGTAATGTATGGTGCTCCCAAGACTTGAACAAATGTGCTTATAAGCTCATTGATCCTTGTAGTGTAGAGCCTTCTGCTTCGGGTCAGGTCAACAAGTCGAGTGCAATAAAAGTTATCACAGTAGCATTTAAAAAAAAAAACAACAACCTATAAAACGGTGAAAAGAGCTTCAAATGAAAATGTTTTTACTAATGTTCTGTTTGATTTTACCTGCTCTACAAGATGACCGTTTTAATGATTTCAGCGATTCTTTAGTAATGTGCCATGTGGGATGGTGTCTCCCCCCCCCCCCCCCCCCCCAACAAGACAAATTAACAAGGTTTAGCTCACCACTATTAGCCTGTCTGGGAGGGCTATCATGTATCACTGTATATATAATGTTAATGTAGATAAGGGGTAGTTAACCTATTAATACCTACCGCCCACTTTTGATTGTAAAATGTCCACATTTACATAAATCATATGGCCCTAGCTATGTATCGCCCTATACTTATTAGTTAGTGACGCAGTCCTGACTGCTTTCCCTAGGCTCTCCAACCAGCCAATCGTAGTGCTGTGGGTCTCAGGCGTGTGGCATCACTCGTCAGCGACGCCAAGCTTGAATCGCCCACTAGTGGGCGGTAGGGATCAGGTTGACTACCACTGCTGTAGATCAATGCATGTGTCACACCTTAACATTTCATACTTGCCTAAATATTATATGTTCTCATAAAACTCATATTAAATGTTCTCATAAAACTCATCAGTCAGCCAGAAATGTTTTTTTTATATCTTTCATGTTGCAGCTGTTATTTAAGCCTCTTGAAAGGGAAACATGCATTACAGTTTAATGAGAAACAAGTGGACTCTGCAAGGCATGCTGAATGAAATGTAAGACAGAGAGCTGTAGTCTAGCAGTGGGCCATGCACTCCAAGTGGTGAACAAGACAGCAGTATTACAAACCTGTGTTAAACAAATATTCTAATTACATTAGCAAGTACCTAGATATTAGATTTCATTCTAGATTTTTATATACTCCCTGAAGTTAGATAGTGACCTAGATAGAAAGCGATGCAGGCAGACACATATGGAGTATTTATTGATTATTGAGAAACACCACTCTAAAGAATGAGACACCAGTCTGTGATTAGTGGGTGGATCAGAAAGGCAGTTTGGCAGGTCAATAGTTCAGTCACTTCACTGTAAGCTTACTGTAAGAATATACAGTATTTTAAAATGATGGATAAATTAGGCTACATATATTTTTAAATTATGCAGCATTTTTAACCTTCTGTGTGTCTGTTTAATTCTATATACCCTGTGCAAAAGTGGTTTTAGAAAATCTTAATAACTTCCCCTCTGACATTACCTACAATTTGCTTGAATAAAAAATGTGTGATGTAAATCACAAAAAAATACTTATTTATTATTCTAGTCTGATTATGACATGGTAGGTTGTAATACATCTGTACATGTTTTAAGTGTTAAGCTTTATATATTAATGGGTAACAGTTGCTAGTAATATTGTCATTAGAATAACTTCTTACTGATACCTAAAACATATTTTTTTTTTTTTATTTCCTTTTTAAATTGACTTGGTTGTTTCATAAACAGTGACTGTCATTAAATTATGCACATTAAAGGTAGTGGTCATACAGTAAGACTGCATATGTTACTTTAGTAACTAATTGGCAATAAAAGCAACAATTAAAGGTACTCTTTTCAAAGTAACTTTTTAAACTTTCAACTGTGCTTAAGCTTTTCATAGTCTAGCAGAACTGCTCCTGTCCACTCTGTATTATGTGTCCAGTTTGAAAGGATATATGCCCAGAGGGCTGACCTATTTTTTTCTAATCAGCCTAATTTGCCTGCAGTATCTACTGGAAGGAATGAGGCAGATAAAGATCAGGACAGCCTCCTGGGCAGATCCCTTTTTACTGCCCTGCACACCTGGGGGAACTGCTGGAGTCTGAAACAGGTTAAAATATTAGATTTAAGACCTTAATTGAATTTTTTCTTCAAGTACTGATGTGATTCTTCAGTAGGCTATGACACTCTGTCCTACATACCAATGGTATGTAATAAATCTATTCTTATACATATGTGGTGATTATAACTTGTTTTCTTTCTTTCAGTGGGAGTAGAAACGGAGGTGTTGTTACAGTTGCATGCTACTTTTTTAATCACGGTGAAGTAAGTATCTAGGAATGAGTATACCTACTTCTCCATGTTTACAAAGCACTGTTTATAAGGTTACAGGAAAGACAAATTGGTACAGATAACATATTTTAAGGTGTACAGAATATTCAGAGAAATTGATGCAGTGAAATTCATGTTCCTTGTCCAGAGAGCTTACAATGTAGAAGGTATCATTGGGACTGTGAGAGAGAGATGCATGATGGGCAGTGATATTCAGCTGGCAAAATCCACGGGTATAGCGCTGATTTTATAATTAAATTGTGAAAGCCACCTCCCATTGTACAGTAATCTGAATCACCAGTCTATTAGTATGTAATATAGTTGATTGCATTATAATGCAAGCATTACATCTAAAGTGTGGTCCAAGAAAATGATTCACCCGTTGACTTATGAGTTTTATTATAATTAGTTTCATAGATCTAAATACATTTAATTAGAAATATAACATGATGAATGTTATTATGGTTCATTGCATTCATGACTGATGTTATTTATGATTTCAGTGTCAGACAACTGTAATTGTTTTCAATAAAAATGAGATAAGAGTGTGGCAATCACATAGTGAAAAGAATATAGCGAGGCTCTCCACTCCCTTATTATAAATCTGCCAGCTCTATGGAAGTTCAAAGACAATTGATGAGCAATCTGTTTACCCTGAAGGGCTGTGGGGGGTCCTTGAGTAATTTAAAGGACCTATTCGTAGGATCAAAGAAGAAAAAGTGTCAATTTTCTATGAAAAAGAAAAAGGGGCAGGATGAGGGATGTTTAGTGAGCGAAGTAAGTGATATGTTAGGTGCGGAGGGAATAAAATTGATTGTGTACTGTGAAATACAGGCTGGCTTTCTGACTTATGGGAAACATATCAGAACCCTCAAAATACTCCACTTTACATACCAGTGATCTAGATTGTAACCCTTTAAACTCTAAATGGTTGGGTTAAAGCCGTGGCTCTCAACCTTTTTGGTCCCAATGCTCATGGGGACCCCACTTTAAGATCCAAAACATTTTAACAGGGTGATACTTCATGTGGCATAATACATTTTCATCTAGTCTTGCACTGAATTGACTAGAGTCCATTTTTACTGCAGATATATTCATCTGGCTATAATTAGACATCTGTCTATAATTAGACTCTACTCATTCTTTTTTGTCTATAAGTAATGCCAGATAAGGTCTCCGTTCTTGACTGTTGCAAACCTCTGGGTTAGAGGACATATTACAGTGCAGGCATCAGTTTTTAAAACACTAGAACAGTGACCGGCAACCTATTTCACTTGAAGGGCCTCATATGTGGCCCCTGAGTCTTTAATGAGCTGACATTTCTTTTATGGCTCTTTATTTTAGCCTAATCTATATTGAATATTTTGTGTAGGAAAGAAATTGGTAATCAAGGTTTAGATAAGGAGGAGCAGTATTCAGTACCTGTTTCCCATCAGTGTACTAGAGTGTAAATAAAATACAATGAAAAGTCTTATTTTGATATATTTATCAAACATTGTAAAAAGTGTAATAAAAGTGTTACTTAACACTGACATATAATCACATATATTGTTGTCAGTGTATTTAACGTTTGCGACGTGTATTTAACGTTTTCGAGGGTTCAACCGCAAGCCTCGCAATGCCGTCACACATGCGAGCCTCGCGAAATGAGGTTAAGCAGCCGCGCAGCACTTTGGCTGCAATAAGCGCCTAAGGCGCTCATTGCAGCCAGCAAAGTTGTCGTCACACATGCGAGCATCG
This sequence comes from Discoglossus pictus, assembly GCA_027410445.1. Classification (NCBI taxonomy): domain Eukaryota; kingdom Metazoa; phylum Chordata; class Amphibia; order Anura; family Alytidae; genus Discoglossus; species Discoglossus pictus. The sequence goes on along the minus strand of CM050166.1, from coordinate 285,723,474 downwards.
AGAAGCGTGGCGAAGCAGCCGCACAGCACTTAGGCTGCAAGCACGCTGATCTTAGGCTGCAATGAGCGACAAAGGCAATCATTGCAATGCGAGCCTCATGAAGTGCGTAGCGCAGAACTCGAAAAACACGAAAAACAACCCAAATAATAAAAAAATAAATAAAAACAAACTCTTACACAGCACACATGGAGAGCCAGGAAGCCTGGGAGTGGGGTTGCAAGCGATTTTGAGCCATATTTGCCGTTTTCTGCCACTCGAAATCTGTTAAGCAAGAAACAAAAAGTCGAACGAAAAACTTAAAAATTCTGAAACAGGATGAAAACAAGGATCTGCAACGCCAGAAAATACACAACAGCGCAAACAGTAACACTTACACTAACCACACGAGGACCAAAAGCCTCACATTGTATGCCAACCAACATTGCCAGCCTTACAATTTCATTCCTGTCATTTTTGATGGCCAATTTCCTAGTATATAATAAATATCAGAGGCTCTTCGGATTCTTTACTGTTTCTGCTGATGTTAAAACTTCCAACAGGTGGCACTAATTCCATTTCTATTTTCCTTCAAAAGCTAAAATATATTTTCATTTTCATTGCTAAAGCTAAAAATGGTATGTAGAATGTAATAAAGAAAAGACTCATCTTTTTAAAATTGAGGTTTTGCTATAATGCTAAAATATACACAGACATCAGGAGAATGTATCATCATCACTACTTTGGTAGCTTCTGAAAGTAATGTACTGACGAACAAAAATAATATAACGCCACGGTTAAAATATGAGTTACAACAAAGTAGTTTGGCATGATTTTAAGAGCTATCTATCATATATATAATTGTCAGTGTCCGGAACTTACTATGGCGAGCCATTACGGGCAGCAACCGCGAGGCCTCAGGACTTAGGCTGCAATGAGGGCCAAAGGCGCTCATTCAAAGGCTCGCAATGAGCGCCACATTCACTCATTGCCAGCTGTGCAGGACTTAGGCTGCAAGGGCTCGCAATGAGCGCCATAGGCGCTCATCGCCCGTGGCACACGCGAGACTTACGACCTGTACAACTTAGGACCGAATCCCTTACATAATCGTGGGGCTCGCAAGAAGCGCCGAAGGTGATCATTCAAAAGCAGTAAAGTTGCAGGTCGCAATGAGTGCTGAAGGCGCTTAGCGCAGGGCTCGCGATGAGTGCCAAAAGTGCTCAGTCGGCCCATAGCCTCACATTTTGTGGCAAACCGCATCGTCAAGGCTTACAATTTTACTCCAGTCATTTTTGACGGACAATTTCCTAGTCTATTATACTCTTATGAAACATAAAGATACACATATAGGGTATTTAGATAGAAAATGGGTAGATGTCAAATCATTAAGGCACACTTTCTATCATGTATTTAAATAACCACATTTATTACATTAAAAAAGATTATATCATTTTAATACAATTATTTAAAAAGTAACAGAAAACAAATACTTGTTTTATCTACTTTATGATTACTAGTGAATTGAGACGTATAAACAGGCACTCTCTGGGAGCCTGCTAATTGTTTTCTTATCTGATCTACATTTAATGGAGTGATAATGCAGGTCCTAATTTGTTGCTGTTCGGACATCCATAAGGTTCATTGCCCCTTTGTTAATTTTAACCTGTCAGGTCAAATACATAGAAAACAATCTCATTGTGTCTTACTTCAATGGCATTTTTCTACACCATAGACGACTTATATTTCATACAAAACACCTTTAGTAACGCTTAAGATATGATCTTTAAAGTGAGTGATAGAAATTTTTGGTCTGTAGTGTCCCTTTAATTATGTTTTTTTTTTTTGTGGGAGCCAGGGCTTTGTTCCAGGTTTAAAGAAACTGCTTGTCTGTCTCCTAAGTGTTAGATATTTTGTCTAGCTGTGATCCTCGATTAGTAATTTCTGTATTTCATTTATTCTTCTTATCTTGTGGTTTTCTAGTGCACGCGTGTAATGTGGACTCCACCTCTCCGTGAGAGCTTCTCCTATCCATTTCTTGTCCTGCAGATGCTTCTTTTGACCTACATCCTCAGGTAATTCTACATAATTATATACAGACTGATGCTGGGCAGACAAAGCAGCAGACACATGAGATCTATATGGGACATTAAAGGACCACCATATGATTATTATGTTTGAAGATGTGGTTCCCTCAAATCCCATCAGTCAGGGAAAATGTTGCAAAAGCTAGCATTTAAAGGGACTCTAAAAACTAAAAAAAAAGAAGAAAAAAGGTCTACAAAATAACTACCATAGTCATCAAATGTGCTCTGCACCAGTTAGAGGGTGTAAAATCATGTGGAAAATGTGTTTACATTTTTAAAATTGATCAAGAATTCAAGTAGATATTGTCATTTTAATTTAGTCATCCCACGAGAATCTGCATAAATAATAAGGCTGGAGTCTGTAACTGTTAAACATTTTGTTATAGATTTACACTACATTTGAGATCTGAGTGTGGTGATGAACTGGTAAACAATCTGTTTTAAAAACATTTTTCATTGGTAAGTCATACGTTTGTGTCCCCTGCCTTCCCCTTTTTTTTTGTTTACCTAATGTTTATATATAAGTAGAAGGCATTGTTTTAGAGCCAGTGGCTTACTAATGAAACAATACACCTTAAACTACACCAGCAAACATACTTTAATAAGCATGTTTACAGATGAAACTAATTTTATGATCTGAACTATAACAGGATATTGATTGCTACATATTAAATATAAATAGGTAAAGTATATTCATTTATTAATTAATTTTAATTTATTCATTCACTGTACTACATAAATTGTATATTTTACACTGTACTTCTATATCTGTCTTTGCGATGAGCGCCGAAGGTGATCGTTGCAAAGCAGTAAACTTGAACTACACGAGGGGAAAGGCTCACAATGAGCGTTAAAGGTCCTCAAAGAAGCAAAAGCCTTACATTGTGTGGCAAACTGCATTGCCATGGCTTCAAATTTTATTGCCGTCATTTTTTGACGAGCATTTCGCTAGTATGTGTGTGTATATATATATATATATATATATATATATATATATATATATATATATATATATATATTTATATATTGCATGTCCTAGCTCAGCTTCCCAGAATGCAGTGTAATAACTGTATTTCTTGGAAATTCTGTGCTGGAAGCAGGTTTTTATAACTTGTTTTAGACATTCAAATGTGAACATAGATGTACTATTTATTTACTGTACAAATGTACGGTGGAGGGCTTCTATCGCTCTTTTGCCCACCATATTATAAATGATTGTTGTGGTGAACTACCTACTCATAAGATCCACAACACAAGCTGAGATCCCGCTCCATGCTGATGATAGCCAGTAAGCTTGAAACAGCTGTACATGGATAGGATTCTCGGCTTGTGTAAAATCCAGCCTTGGGTTTGCATTAAAGCTGTATAATGCAGCAGGCATATGCTTAAAGGAAGCCATGTTTGAAAATGGCTATGGATTGAAGACTGAGGCATTTGTGGGCACATTTGCATGTCCCATCTCAGCTTCCCAGAATGCAGTGTAATAACTGTTTTTCTTGGAATTCTGAGCTGGAAGCAGGTTTTTTAACTTGTTTTAGACACACAGATGTACTGTTTATTTACTATTTATATATATATATATATATATATATATATATATATATATATATATATATATACATTTTTTGTGTTTTGTTGCTTTACAACCTGGAATTAACATGGATTGTTTGAAGATTTGCATCTTTTTATTTACAGAACATGCCCAGAACTTTGAAGAGGTTTTTATTTTATTTTATTGAGAAGCAAACAACAAATACTATAAAATAACAGAAAAAGTAAATGTGCATAACTATTCACCCCCCTAAAGTCAATACTTTGTAGAGCCACCTTTTGCAGCAATCAAAGCTCCAAGTCGCTTTGGATAAGTCTCAATGAGCTTGCCACATCTTACCACTAGAATTTTTCCGATTCCTCCTTGCAAAACTGCTCCAGCTCCTTCAAGTTGGATGTTTTGTCCTTGTGAACAGCAATCTTTAAGTCTGACCACATATTTTCTATTGGATTGAGGTCTGGGCTTTGACTAGGTCATTCCAACACATTTACATGTTTCCCCTTAAACCACTCAAGAGTTGCTTTAGCAGTGTGTTTGGGGTCATTGTCCTGCTGTAAGGTGAACCTCCATCCTACCCTCAAATTACGCACAGAGTGGTACAGGTTTTGCTCAAGAATATCCCTGTATTTAGCACCATCCATCTTTCCCTCAACTCTGAAAAACATGGTGTTCTTTGGGTGATGTGATGTGTTGGGTTTGCACCAGACATAGCGTTTTCTTTGATGGCCGAAAAGTTAAATTTTAGTTTCATCAGACCAGAGCAGCTTCTTCCATATATTTTGTGAGTCTACCACATGCCTTTTTGCAAACTCAAAACATGCCATTTTGTTTTTTTGCTGAAAGTAATGGGTTTCTTCCGGCCACTCTGCCATAAAGCCCAACTCCATGGATCTTACGGCTTAGTGTCATCCTATGTACAGATACTCCAATCTCTGCTGTGGAACTCTGCAGCTCCTCCAGGGTTACCTTATGTCTCTGTACTGCCTCTCTGATTAATGCCATTCTTGCCCGGTCCGTGAGTTTTGGTGGGTGGCTGTCTCTCTTGGGAGATATGCTGTTGTGCCATGTTCTTTCCATTTGGTTATGATAGATTTGTTGGTACACCTGGGGATCATCAAAGATTTGGATATTTTTTTATAACCTAACCTGACTTGTACTTCTCAACAACATTATCCCTTACTTGTTTGGAGAGTTCCTTGGTCTTCATGGCTTGTTGTGTTTCGTTAGTGGTGCCTCTTGCTTAGGTGTTGCAGCCTCTGGGGTCTTTCAGAAAAGGTGTATATATGTAATGACAGATCATGTGACACTTAGATTGCACAAAGGTGGACATCATTTCACTAATTATGGGACTTCTGAAGGTAATTGGTTGCACCAGAGCTTTTTATGGGCTTCATAACAAAGGGGGTGAATACATACGCACATGCCAATTTTCTGTTTTCTATTTCTAAAAAAATAGTTTTATGTATATATTTACTATAGTCAAAAGCAAAAGCATGGAACAGTGTAGCCAGATCATCTGTTTGATATGGTTATGGATTGGAAGAGCGAAGCCCTTGTGGGCACATTTACATGTCCCTGCCAGAGTTCCCAGAATGCAATGTAATAACGGTTTATCTCGGAGTTCTGAGCTGAAAGCAGGTTTATTTTATATATATATATATATATATATATATATATATATATATATATATATATATTATACATACAGAATTATTATTCTCATAAACAAAAAGACAACAGCGCCTCATACTGACATATGCTTTATTATATAAAAAATATTTTTGATTTATGAAACCATTAAAAAAGATCTCTATTTCAGTGGATTTGAACTTAGAACCTTTAGTTCCACAAGCAGCTGCCTTACTGACTGAGCTATTTCATCAGCTATTGCATTTGTTGCTAGAATATATCTAAGTAGTTACAGTAAGTCAGTCTGATTCATTCACTGAAAGCTTCTGTACCTGAATCTAATTAATTATTCATTGTTCCGTGCGGTACAGAGCTCATTAATCATTCAGGCACAGTTAACTCACTGAAATAGCCTGAGTTCAATTGATCATAACGAGTTTTCACGTTCTATCTAATGTTGTAGAGCACATATAGGGGTCATTGAAGTAAGTGAAGGGTACATTTTATATGACATTTATGAGGGTATGACATAAGATACTGTCTCCCTCATCCTTTCCATAAAAGAGCTGTTTATAATTTATTTCATGCAGGAAATTGGATGTTGAGGACTCTGGAACATATGAAACCACCCTGTCATGAATCACTATATAAAGTGTTACTTCACCATACATTATTATAATACTTTGTGTATTTTTGTCTTATTGATTATGTTCATGTTAAAATGTGTAATTATATATATATATTATTTTTTATTTTGTTGTAATGTAAGTTGTACTTTGCACCTTGGTCTGTAGAGACGTAGATCTCCTGGAGAGTGGCACAAACACATTCCAGTGTGTAAACCATAGAGCTAGGGATCTAGCTAAGCAAGTGACCTCTTTATCTCACTTAGCTGAACTGCTAATCAATTAAATATTTCCCACAAATTAATGTTTTTGAAAAGTTTTGTGTTCATAGTTTAGTGTTTAGTAGTTTAGTGTATCATCTGTTTAACATCTTCTATTGTTACTTTTTTGTTGGGAAGAACAAGTGTGAAAGCTTTTTTTCTTAACTTTGGGAAAGTAATTCTTCTACCTGTTGGGATATTCTTACAGAAGACTGTGAGCTTGTGTGATTGACTGCTATTTGTCTGAATGTTGTTCTCCATCAGATGTTGAGCTCCAGCCTAACTGGCAGGATTTTCACATTTTCTGGTCCAGTTGGCTGCGTTCCAGGAGAGAGTAAAATGAATTAATGAATCTAGTTAAAACATTGAAATAGAACAAAACAATGCCTAAAGAGTATCTTTAATGAGAAAAAATAGTTTTGACTCTATTTGTATCTTGAGGCAACCATGATACTTTTAAAGCTACATATGTGAAAGGGCTGTTTACATGCAGTGGCATTTTATCTTTGGACTGCGGGCTTCTGAGCATGTGTGGGAAAATGGTGTCATAATAAATCCCCTTTCCCCATCATGTACTAAGATTTAACATCCCCCCAATTGGTACATTTTGGCGGTAGCGACTGAGAGAAGCAACTGATGGATTCTTTGTATATCAGTTCCTGAGTTTTGAAATTCTAAATTTTCATCTTTAAGTGTCAAGAAATAATTATTTGGTCCTTTCTTTATAGTGCTGGTTGCAGAATTCAATGTTTGTATGTGTATATGCACAGCACTATGTATTTAGAGCCGTGTGAGGACCTGCACAAGTTAAGGACAGGAGAAGAAGATTCAGGTAAAGTGGTGCAGAACATAGGTAGATATAGATGAACAAGAAAGGACACATATGAGGTATGCTAAATGCTTTCATGCTGAATGTTTAGTGGAAATGTTGCCGCCTTTGTGCAATCTTGGTAAAGTCTCTTTATGTTCCTATTCGATAGGAAGCAGATCTGGTCTATAACCTCTTGTAAAAAACAACTACAAAATTAGACACTTAGCTTAGTCAGGACTTTTGCTTTTATATACATTCATGTAAATATCTTGATATAAGATAACTTATCTCCATGTTATAATGAAAAATAAATATGATTGTGAAAGAAAAACCAAAACATATACTTTGATTTCTGCATTTGAATCCTATTACCAGCACCGACATTGACCAATGTGCAATGTTATTCCTTCTTTTAATCATCAATAACCAACTTATAAGGGGACACTATTTATATTTGCTAATATAGATATTAAGCAAAAACATTTTAGTTAAAAAAACATTTAAATTGTGTTTAAATGTACTACCTATTTATACAGTTATATACAGTCCTGTTCATCTCCAGTGTTGTCTTCTAATAGTTCCTATCTCTGGGCATATGTTTCATGTCAAGTAGGTGCAAGGCTTGGAAGCTGAGGTTTGCTCATTACCACGTGAAATGCTCTGTGCAGTTTTATAATACAAAAAAAAATAATTTGCTTATGACATTCAAGTAGGAAGACGTCTTTGAAGTGAAGCCATACCAGATAGGAGATTGTCTGTATAAGACAACAATGGACATGACCAGGGGTGTACATTTTACCTCTTCTTTAACATTTTTTGAAGTAAACTTCACAAAACTGGGGCTGCATGCCCTAACACCAATGATGCCAAGCAAACTTTTGGTGCATTTAACTTATTTATCCAAGAGCACTGGTAGGAGTGTAGGTAAATAAGCGTTCTGCCACGTAGCTGGGGTACTGAATGTTTACAATTTTTGAATATCACCAAACCAACCTTTAAATACATTTACCATTTGACAGGTAACCGGTGCAGATAATGAAACATTGTATTATATGAAAGGAGCAGGTCTGGTTTGAAAGCGCCTTTCAGCAGTATACTACCCAATCTACAGGCGGTGTGGTGTGATTGCTTATCTGGAAGTCACCAGGATATTACATTACTGTAGTCAAGTCTGGTAGTCACACAAGCATTGACCAGTGTAGCCAGATCATCTGAGGGAATCAGGTGGTAATTATTGCTAACTTTGTCCAGTGGGTGAAAGAGGACTTGATTGTGGCTGATGGTTGATGTTTTAAGGTACGTGAAAGGTTTCTGGATTTCAAAAGAAATATAATATGCTTATGTATCTATTTGCTTTTATTTATGTTATTGTGTTGTATTAAAGGTATATCTAAGTTTTCCTGTCTTTACCTTTATCTAATCTAACACATGCTGCTTATATCAGAGACACACATTACATGGTGTCATTCTATACACATACAGACTTATTTTATTAAAAACTAAAACTTATTTTCCACATCCCCAGAGCTGCTTGCATAGGGACAGGGTACCTACCAATAAAAACACTGCATTTGGTGGCGGATTTTATTTCCTTAATAACAATAAAGCCAGCTGCAGTTCAATGCAGAGATCTACACAGCAGTGTCTGGCTCCTGCTGCTTTCCTATGCAGGGGATTACACATCCCATGATTCATTGCAACACAAACTGCCATCAAAGATTGATGCAATGAATTAGCTGCCTGTGATTGGCCAGAATGAATTATGCATTTTATGCTATTTTAGCAGATATTTACAGGGGTGTTAACTCTGAAAACCAACTGCTTGCAAAACATGCAAAACATGTTTGCATACACTGCTGATTCTTCTATCAAATGCACTTATAATTCATGAAACCTAAATATTCATTAAATATATGTTTATAAGCTATTTTTTTGCCTAAAATCATTCAATTTTTACCTTTTTAGGTCTGCCTTCTGTACACGGACTGTGAATTGCAGTGTTTCAAATTAGCCTGTCGGTAACCTTACTCAAGTAGCATGTTACAGAATGTTGCCACTAATTGGTTACTATGAGACAGTACATACTTAGAAGTACCCTGTCTTTATGAGCTGCAGTTTAGAGAAATGCAGAAAAACTGAGCTTTTAAGCACTTTTAAAAAAAATAAAGTACACAAAAGTAATTAGATATAAAGGTATATTTTATTTCTAGTGAAATCCAGAAACAAGAAGTAAAGAAAATGAAAGCCTGCAGTAAGGAATATTTGAATGTAAAAGTGAAGTGCTAAAGCACATTTAATGAGATAAAAAAATTGAGGACCTATTCTGTACTGTGCACGCACGGGTAGCGCACTGCTGTCGTCCCATTGTAGCTGTCTCTTGGTGGCCGGTAAGTATTTATGGGTTTTCGGGTTAGCTTTAGAGGGTTAGGGGTTTAGGGCTGGTAAGTGGTGTAGGAGGTTAGTGTTAGGGTTAAAGCCGGTAAGTGGTGTAGGAGGTTAGGGTTAGGATTACGGCCTGCAAGGGGTGTAGGGGGTTAGGGGCCTAGGGTTAGGTGGTTAGGTTTAGGGTTAGGGTCGGTAACTGGTGTAGGGGGGTAGGGTTAGGGCCGGCAAGGGGTATAGGCGGTAAGGGTTTGGGGCTTAGATAGTACATCAAGATGCGAGCGCACCCGGCACCTGGAGGCCTTCCATGCCGTGCGTGCACATAACAGGATAGATCCAAAATTGATTCCTATTTTCTATTTTTTTTTTACTCTTTACTTGTTCTAACATTCCTTATTACATCTGTAAGACCAGATGTATGAAGTTATATTTACTTTAGACAGAAGCCAGGCAAATGTAGATATTGCTATAATAATAGATGCAGGTCTCCAACAAATAGACTGATCACAACACAACATTTAGCTAACCAAACTGAATCTGTTAAATAAGGCTCAACAAGATGAATAATTTTATATTTTTACCCTGTTGAGACAATTGGCAAAGTTTCTCTGTTTTTTTTTTCTGTTTGCCTTCCTCTGGATCAAATAACAATAAATCTGCGTATTGCAGATCAGAGGAGATCTAAAAAGGTTGAGCTTGATGGACTAAAGTCTTTTTTTCAACCTAAATTACTATGTAACTATGTAACTATCTCTGCGTATCTGTAATACTCTGATATATCATTGATATATTGATGATCCCTTATTATATTGTGACTTTTACACTGCAATTCACCTGCTAAGAAATCAAGATTAATATGTATGTTTATAAAATAATATCTATCATTATAATCCACAAACAATAGTGACTGAGAGCACACATAAACCTGCTATGGTGATTATACTGGTTTTAATGTGCACAATTATCTCTATAATAGTCATTCAGTTGCATGAACAACATAATATCAAGGCACATTTTCTGTATCCTTCTTTGTATACCTTTCACTGACTTCCAAGAAATAGTAAAATAATTATTTAATAACCTAGATAGCCTTACTAGCATTCCTAGAAAAAAATTGAAAATGTCATTTTTAAGTGGCTAAATAGAAGGCACAGATTTATTGTGATAAAAGTTACATGGTTACATAGTGGTTGTCAGGGTTAGGGTTTAAAAAAATATCCAAATCTTTGATAATCCCCAGAAGCACCATCAAATCTATCATAGCCAAATGGAACGAACATGGCACAACAGCAAACCTGCCAAGAGACAGCTGCCCACCAATACGTTCCACAGCAGAGACTGAAGTATCTGTACATAGGACGACAATAAGCCGTATGCTCCATAGAGTTGGGCTTTATGGCAGAGTGGCCAGAAAAAAGCCATTACTTTCAGCAAAAAACAAAATGGCACGTTTTGAGTTTGCAAAAAGGCATGTGGGAGACTCCCAAAATGTATGGAAGAAGGTGCTCTGGTCTGATGACACTAAAATTTAACTTTTCGGCCATCAAAGAAAATGCTATGTCTGGCATAAACCCAACACATCACATCACCCAAAGAACACCATCCCCACAGTGAAACATGTTGGTGGCTGTATCATGCTGTGGGGATGTTTTTCAGCAGCCGGACTGGAAACCTGGTCAGTTGAATTTAGGAAAGATGGATGGTGCTAAATACAGGGATATGAGCAAAACCTGTACCACTCTGTGTGTGATTTGAGACTAGGACAGAGGTTCACCTTCCAGCAGGACAATGCCAAAACACACTGCTAAAGCAACACTTGATTGGTTTAAGGTCAGACATGTAAATGTGTTGGAATGACCTAGTCAAAGCCCAGACCTCAATCCAATAGAAAATCTGTGGTCAGATTTAAAGATTGCTGTTCACAAGCGCAAACCATCCAGCTTAAAGGAGCTGGAGCAGTTTTGCAAGGAGGAATGGGCAAAAATCCCAGTGGTAAGATGTGGCAAGCTCATAGAGACTTATCCAAAGCAACTTGGAGCTGTGATTGCCGCAAAAGGAGGCTCTGGTACTGACTTTAGGGAGGTGAATAGTTATGCACATTGACTTTTCTGTTATTCTGTCCTATTTGTTGTTTGCTTCAAAATAAAAAATAAACACGAAAAATGTTAAGGGGGTGAATACTTTTGCAAGGCACTGTATTTCCCCCCCCCCAGGCTTCTATACCCTTCTTAATACATGCTAATAGTTTATTTGCCTTTGCAGATGCTGCTTGCCATTGAGCACTGCTACGTAGGTGGTTTTCCACAAGTACTGCCAAATCCCTTTCAATATCTGATATCCCTAGATTTGCTCCATTAAGATTATACATTGCAGGGCTATTTTCTTCCAAGATGCATAACTTTACATTTATTTGTATTAAATCTGATCTGCCATTCAGATATCCATTCCTCCAATTTGTATAAAACCCTTTGGAGGGAATTTACATCATTATCTGATTTAATTATCTTGCACAACTTAGTATCATTAGCAAAAATAGAGACACTACTTTCCAGTCCTACTTCTAAGTCATTAATAAATAAGTTAAAAAGGAGAGGACCTAATACTAAACCCTGAAGAACCCCACTTACCACATTAGTCCAATCTGAATATCTTCCATTTTCCACAACCATTTGCTTCCTGTCATTTAGCCAGCTCTCAATCCATGAGCAGATATTTACTGGAATTCCTGTATCCCTTAGTTTGCACAATAGTCTTCCACATGGCTCTGAGGTTAGACAAATCACGGTCCACTGGTGAAGGAACTGGCAACCCACTCCAGTATCTTTACCAAGAAAGCCATATGGATAAGCACAACCAAAAACACAGACAGATGTGCCTGGCATGCTCCGTCTGCATGGTCACCGAGAGTTGGACACACCTAAAGGACTGAACACACACAAGCACAATTGTTACCTTTTATTTTAAATTACACCATAATCCGTGCTCATAATCATAGATCTAGGTCTGAGGCTCAAATATCAATATAGCTGGAGATTAAATGATTTGTTAATAACAAATCCTGAATTACAAACGCAAATAGAAGTAGACCTAGATTTATACTTCACAATATTTTTAAACAAATATGATTTTATCCATCTCAATTCAAGACCTGGAAAGTTTAAATGCTAAAACAACTAGTCCAGGGAACTAACACAACTAGTCCAGGGGATTTGCCTAGTTTTCAAAATCTTTAAAACTAGGCAAATCCCCTTGACCATATATCTTCTCCAACATTTATTATAAAACTCACATCAATAAACTTGCCCCATACCTAAATAGATTATATAATTCAACCTGGCTAATGTGGGTGTTCTTCCGTAAACTTGGATTAGACCCATTGGAAGTCAAAAACTTCCGTCCAATCTCATTGCTTATTGGAGATATTAAAATACTAGCAATGTTGGTGGCAACTAGATTCTCCAGGTTCTTACCTAAACTGGTTCACAAGGACCAGGTAGGATTTGTGCCATTCAGACAGGCGGGGGACAAGGTTAGGCGGATTCTCAACATATATCATGTAGCCAAATCTAAGAATATCCCCTTATGCACAATAGCCTTAGACTTAGAGAAAGCCTTTGATTTGCTGAAATGGTTATATTTACACGAGTTCTTGGCCAAGATAAACATTAAGGCTAATAATCTACTTAAAACTTATTATAGAAATCCAATAGCGCACCTAAAACTACAAGGCTCAAATAGTGACCGTTTTCCATACAAAAAGGGACTAGACAGGGGTGCCCTCTCTCCCCACTTTTAACCACTTTAGCAATTGAGCCCCCGGCCCAAGCTATTAGGTCCACGCTACATGAAATGGGAGTCACGGTTGGACTGCAGCAATTTAAGTGCTGCATTTTCGCTGATTATATCTTGTGCACATTGGTAGATCCGTTAACCTCAATTCCAGCCCAGATTAACAGAACTAACCCCTACACTTACATCTCAACCTATTTGGGACAGCTTGAGAGAGGATTCTAAAAATTTGTGGTCAACAGCCAAACTTGACAAATTAGGTAATTGGTTATCAAATGGACAAGTCCTTACCTTTGACCAATTAAAGATTAACTATAACATCCCACTCAAAAAGCATTACAATTATTGTATAATAATACATTTAGTGACCACACTTGTAAAAAAAATGGGGTAAACCGCAAACCAACCGGTTATCCCTGATATGCAGCAAAGCCCTATTAACCAGAGGTGTCCTTGGATCTATTTACTCTATACTAAATGCCCCGACAACAAATTTCCAAACTAACTTTGAAACAATGGGAATCAGACATGGGAACTTAATGGGATCACACAAGTGGGAAATAATCTGCACAAATATAAGCAAAGGTTTAAAAAAATTACAGTCTACTTGAAACTTCTATAAAGGTGCTGCACAGAGCTTATCTCACACGTGATCTTCAAGTTGCTATAGACTATGTAAAACTATAGATACATTTCTACACACTTGGTGGGAATGCCCAATAGTTCTGAACATTTGGACCAAAGTCATGCAATTGGCATCTACCATTTTGATGACATTACACTTATCGATAGACATTTGCCTATTGGGAGACTATTCTCCTCTACTACGAAAAAAGTGACATAATAAATGGCTACAATTCCTGTTTATGTCCACGAAAAGCCACATTGCAAAAAAATTGAACTTCACCTCTAAGGAATAATACATAAACTAAATTTCATAATAATTAATGAAAAAATGACTCATGTCATATCCAATCCATATCCAATATTTACAGAAATATGTGATTTATGGATCAACTCCCCATACTCAATCACAATCATTTAAAAAATACAAATATCACAAAACAAACACTACAAAATTATATTTAAACTGGTTGACTTGATAACCCCTCGGAGTGGAAAACGAAAGCTGGACAGGTACGGATTCAACAACAACTTTATTGACAAAATTATTATCTGGAGTTCAAACACATTGGGGATAAAAGAAAGAAACAAAATCAACTATGACTCACTCAAGTGTGCCCCCCTTCCCCTCATCTGAATGTTAGCGTTAGTTCAGTTTAATGTAATATGTTTTAGGTTCATTTAGTTAATATGTTTTACTAAATCTACAACTACAATAAAAATGAGAAAAAAAAAAAAACTGGAGGAAGGTCACAGTTAAACAAAGTATGAAAAATACATATGACTGTGAAAAATAAATATTAATGACTATAAAAAAAAAAAAAAGACCAAAATCAGAACCTCTGCTTTTTCTCTTTACCACTTATTTGTGAATTATGTAACAAACTAACAATAATTGTAGCTGTGCAAGTCTGGGACATAAAAAAAAAACAAGTTTAGAGAAAATGAATTGAATTTTTGAAGACTTTGTTTATAAATTGATGAATCCATTTTGTCTTTGGGACATAATTGAATACATTTATGTCATAGGATTTTTTCTTAGCAATTGATTCTCTAACGGTACACTCTTTGCAACAAATAATGTATTCAATCTTGTATAGAATATCCCTGTATTTAGCACCATCCATCTTTCCCTCAACTCTGACCAGTTTCCCAGTCCCGACTGCCGAAAAACATCCCCACAGCATGATGCTGCCGCAACCATGTTTCACTGTGGGGATCGTGTTCTTTGGGTAATGTGATGTGTTGGGTTTTGCGCCAAACATAGCGTTTTCTTTGATAGCCGAAAAGTTACATTTTAGTCTCATCAGACCAGAGCACCTTCCTCCACACATTTTGGGAGTCTCCCACATGCCTTTTCTCAAACTCAAAACGTGCCATTTTGTTTTTTGCTGATAGTAATGGCTTTCTTCAGGCCACTCTGCCATAAAGCCCAACTCTATGGAGCGTACGGCTTATTGTCGTCCTATGTACAGATACTTCAGTCTCTGCTGTGGAACTCTGCAGCTCCTCCAGGGTTACATTAGGTCTCTGTGCTGCATCTCTGATTAATGCCCTCCTTGCCCGATCCGTGAGTTTTGGTGGGCGGCCATCTCTTGGCAGGTTTGCTGTTGTGCAATGTTCTTTCCATTTGGTTATGATACATTTGATGGTGCTCCTGGGGATCATCAAAGATTTGGATATTTTTTTATAACCTAACCCTGACTTGTACTTCTCAACAACATTGTCCTTTACTTGTTTGGAGAAGTTCCTTGGTCTTCATGGCAGTGTTTGGTTAGTGGTGCCTCTTGCTTAGGTGTTGCAGCCTCTGGGGCTTTCAAAAAGGTGTGTATATGTAATGACAGATCATGTGACACTTAGATTCCACACAGGTGGACATCATTTCACTAATTATGTGACTTGTGAAGGTAATTGGTTGCACCAGAGCTTTTTATGGGCTTCATAACAAAGGGGTTGAATACATACGCACATGGCAATTTTCTGTTTTCTATTACTAAAAAATAGTTTTATGTATATATTTTTCTCATTTCACTTCACTTCAACTTAGACTATTGTGTTCTGATTCATCACATAAAATTCAGATTAACAAAACATTGAACTTAAGGCTGTAATGTAACAAAATAGGTAAAAAGTCAAGGGGGGGGGGTGAATACTTTTGCAAAGCACTGTATGTAAGACCAGATATATGAAGTTATATTTACTTTAGGCAGAAGCCAGGCAAATGTAGATATTGCTATAATAGATGCAGCTCTCCAACAAATAGACTGATCACAACACAACATTTAGCAGACCACACTGAATCTCTTCTATTTTTATTGAGTATTTCTGAATTACATTCTTTCAATGTATTTATTTACAAATACCAAACATTGTGCAGCTTAAATAAGGCTCAACAAGATGAATAACTATCTTTGCGTATCTGTAATACCCTGATATATCTCTGATATACTGATGGTCCCACACCTGCTATGCTGATTGTGCTGGTTTTAATGCACACCATATCTCTATAGTCATTCAGACAACCCCCCCCCCCCCCCACAGATTTTCTGTGTATATATGTATGTATGTATGTAGATATAAACTATTTTACAGCCTGTGTATACAAGCCATATCTACCCCCCCCCTCCCAGATTTTTTCTGGCTCCTACACCCCTAACCTTGATATCCCTATTGTGTCTAAATTTTATAGATAAGGGATTCTGATGGACTAATTAAGAGTTGACCACTGTCTTAATGTTGCCTGAATACTGCTGCTTTTCAGATCACCTAATAATTCTTCTGTCTCCATCTTTACAATTATAATGCACTGTGCTGTACTGGGATATAGACTGTGCTATTATGAATCATGCCAAAGAAAAGAGAGACAGAACAATCTTCTGGACCATTAAGGATATTACACGGAGCGAAAGTCAACACAGAGAAAGTAACATAAAACATAGCTTTTATTAAGAACACCTAAAAAACTTAAAACATAACAGACATAAAATCAATCAGCTGTCCCCATTCTCCTATGTGATCAAAACCTCGGTGACCAAATCTAGTACATATATTTAATCTAATATATGGATCTCCAAATTGCAGCATGAGTTGCTATCATATGCACCAACACGTCAGGATATAACATCAGCAAGACACGATTAGTTATATATGTATTATGAATCATGCCATCTAGTACAGGTAGGGCACTGCTTTTCCATCATTGTCCATTTCAGGCTTTGTAGGAAAATCTATTTCTCCAGACCAGCGGTGCTTTCAGATTTTTGCAAGAACACTGCAGTTTTATAACTCTCTTACGTTTATATCCATCCAGTTTTTATCAGCTTTGTTAACATTGGTTGATAACTCGCCTGTTAAGTTTAGGTCTCTATAGTTCTTAATGAGTTTACATATCATCAGTTAAGTCATCATTTGTTCACATCAGTTAAGTTCAACCACAAATAAATTCATATTCTGTCTCCCCAATTCACTCTGTACCTTCCACTTTGCTTCACATCAGTCTAAATTATTTCAGTCCACATCACAACTCTTCACATTAGTTCGAGCAGCTTGCTACTTCTAGTTTTTTTTAAATGTTGTCCGGATTAACCGATGATGGAAAATTGATGCCCTACCTATATATAGCCATTTCTTATTTTATTGTGTTTGCAATCAACACACAAACCAGGCACTCACACCATACTGAGGATCGGCAGTAACCGTGAAACAGTACTGTATGTGGTTAAGTGACCTGGTTTGTGAAAAATCCATCCGTTGCTATGTCTAAAACTGTGAAATACAGTAAGCATATGCATTAAAGGAGCCATGTTTAAAATGGTTTGGATTGACAGAGTGATGGTGCATTGTGTGGCCTCATTTGCATGTCCCGCCCAGTTTTCCCAGATTGCAGTGCATATACTGTGTTTCTGAGAAATTTGAGCAGGAAATAAGTTTTTATCAACTTATTTTTAGACATTCAAGTGGAATCACTAATGTACTATTCCTTATTTGTACTACTGTACTTTGTACGGTGGAGGGCTTCTATCACTCCATATGTGAAATAATTGCTGTATAGAACTATTTTTTTTTGTAATACCAGCTGTGTTGTGGACGACTGAATGGGGTTCAAAGGTCACTGCTGCTCCAAGCACAACAGTTTGGAATATATAGAATATATCTCTGTAATTAGTTCCACTGTATTTTTGGAAAAAAACTTTACATGTTTGTAACAAACTAAAACCGATGAAACCCATGAAGACCATGAGCATATTATTATTTACAGTGAAACCCTTAATTTGTGAAGACCTTGTGTATAGAATATTTCATATTGTCTGGCTTCAGCACTTGCTAGCTTGGAGTGCTAGACAGTGTGCTTATCTGTTAGTGGTGGGACGAGGAGGAGGAACCTCTGGCAATACACTGTAGCCCATTAGTGAGTCTAACAAAATGGGATGTTACAGTATGTTGGCAGCTATAAGCTTCATATTCAGTATATCAAAGTATACTTACATATATTCCTTTTTTTTTTTCTCTTTTAAGGTCACCAGTCGTGGTTAGAAGAAGCCTGATTGCACTTTGTATTTCCAATGTTTGTTTCATGCTTCCGTGGCAGTTTGCCCAGTTTGTTCTTCTAACACAGGTCAGTATTAAAGAAAAATCTGGTTTCGCACAGTTAGCAGGAATGGACTGTGTATAATCTTCTGACCAGGTTTAATCTGCAGTAGAGAAGTAAAGAGTTCATTTTAACTAAAGCTTACTGTACGAAGATGGTTGTTTGATCCGTTGATTTGTGGCCATATGTATGTAGTGGCTGTCAATTTTTTTTTTACATATTTTCTGTTGCATATTTATGTTTTAATTTAAATATTATTCATGACCTAAGACAGGGCTTGATAGATGTATATGAAACTTTGTAGCAAGCCAGGTTTATAGGGAGCCAGATAATTATAGGAACCAGGAAAGGGAGTAAATCTAGAAAAACTAGTGTAATAACCCAACATATAATGGAATAAAAGCAACGTAAAATTTAGATATATTAAAAAAAAATCAGTTTCAAATAGTTGATGCCTGGCAGATAAGGAGATTGAGAGGGTTAGGAGATTGGGCGTTAAAAGACAGAGAACAGATAGATTGTTGGTAATAATGAAATAGCCAGGGCTCAGGGGTTAAAAGTGAGACTATGGATAGTACTGAGGGGATCTGGGGATATGGTATTAATAATGAGAAAACCAAGTGATCAGGGGTTAATAGTGAATCAGATATGTGATCTGGGAATTAATAGTTACTGAGACAGGATCAGGGGTTAACAATTTGACAATTGGTGTCTCAAAGGTTAACAGTGAGCCAGGGGAACAAGGATTACTAGTGAGGGAGCCATTTCTCTATCTGTGCCCCACTTCCTGTACAGACAACTATCGTCTCACAAAACCTGTTCCCTGCTTCTCATAGTCCAGTGATCATGCCCTTATTCAGTGGTGTCCAAGTTCAGTCCGGGTGGACCACACACCTGCCTGAAATTGAGGATTTCCTTTCTGTGCATGGGTAAGTCAATCAGAATGACTGAAGAAGCAATAGTCTCACCTGGATGCAGCAGGAATATTCTCAAATCCAG
Organism: Discoglossus pictus; assembly: GCA_027410445.1. Classification (NCBI taxonomy): domain Eukaryota; kingdom Metazoa; phylum Chordata; class Amphibia; order Anura; family Alytidae; genus Discoglossus; species Discoglossus pictus. The sequence goes on along the minus strand of CM050166.1, from coordinate 285,704,154 downwards.
GCCTGTGTGCGACCAACCAGGAACAAACTTTGACACCCCTGCCCTAATTACTGAAAGAGCCTGATTCTGATTGGCTGGCGGAGGTTTACACACATTACTGGAAATCTATATGTATGATATGAATAATAATAATAAAGAAAATGTTACATTTTGGGAGCTATGCCTTCTTGTTATAAAATAGTTTGAGATATTTAAAACATGGGGCCTAGACTAAAGAGGAGAGAAGAAAGACTAAGGACTGGAAAAGAAGATAAAGGCTTTAGATCCCTTTCATATCATGTGTGATTCATATGAATACATGGTTGATATCTCCAAGATTACTCTAATACTTCACAGTCCTTTTAAAAGTGTGATAGAAAAAAATACTAGTTAAAATATATTTTCTTTAAATGTGCAAGAGAAATTATTGACTTGAGTGTCAATTAAATGGACTCTTTATGTATTTTTGTTTTTTATAAATGTTTTAACTAGATGACTTGATAAATTGTATAATTCTCAATGTAGTTATTATATAAAATTTACATTTCACTTATTTCTACAAAGCTCCAAGAATAACCGTTTTCTTTTGGGACCTTCCCCAGTCTTCCAGTTCTCTCTCATGTAGGGTGTCATGCTTCACATCTGTCACCTAAAGAGACTTTTTTCAAAGAACTGGCTTCACACTAACAAATAGATAGTGATAGTGTGCCTAAACATCATATAATACTGACAATGTGATTACAGCTGTGAGACATGGCAGCCTACATGAGAGAGAACTCGAAGAAGGTGAGAAACTTTTACTCTGGGGATAAGTGAAGTGCATATTTTATATGACATTTACATTGGAAGGATAACATGTATTAAGTCACCTATTTAAAATAAAACAATTTCCTAACGAGTCCTATTGTATCTGAAGAGATACTATGTTTAAAACCAGAACAAATAATGAAAAAAACATAATTACCAATTATATAAAACACCATTGTGTTCTTTGAATGTAATAAATAAAGTGTAAGAATGCTAAATAAAACATGTAACATTGTATGTTCAATGCTAGACTGCATTCTCAATGTTTTTTGTTATTTAGTTTGATGTTAGCATACTGTAAAATATTGTTGTACTAGCGACTTGCCCGTCAAAAATGACGGCAATAACATTTGAAGGCTGGCAATGCTGTTTGCCACAACAATGAAAGGCTCTCACCCCCCTTTGGCGCTCATCACGATTGCCTCTCATTGCAGGTCTCGGGTAAGCCACCACTTTCATGCCTCTCAATGAGCATCTTCGGCGCGCATTGCGAGTCTCTAACCACTCTCTGACCCCTGTATCCGTTTCTGCCCCCCCCCCCCCCCCCCCCCGATTTCCCTTTTCTGTGTCTCTTTTCCACCCACTCTCACACCTGTGTCTCTTTTACTGTCTCCCCTCTCTCCCTCCCCTGTGTCTTTCTGCACTCCGTCCCTGTGTAAATCTCTGCATGCCTCGTGATGAGCGCCATTGGGTATTTTCAATCTTGTGTGCTTCGCAAAGATCGTCTAAGTGTTACGCGCTTCAGCCTCGTTTTGATTCTTTTTGGAAACAGTTAAGTTTTTTTGTCCGCAATTTTTTTGCTTGCTAAGCCGATTTTCAATCTCTTTAAAACAGTAAATAGTACTGAAATGAGCTTGCAACCTCACTCACAGGCTCCCTGGCAGTCCCCCTGAGCTGTGTGTGAGGTTTTTAATGTTAGTTTTTGTAGTTTTATTTTTTGTAGTTTATTTTTGAGAAAATATCGGCCATTAAATTCGTAATTCTTTTCCAAGTGTTGCGTGCCTTGCGATCACCGGCAAAGTGCTACGTCCTTCATCGCTGATCTCGCGTACATTGCTATGGGCGCCTTCAATCTCGTTCCATCCTCAATCGGTGGAGCGTCCTTGGGCAAATTACATCTGTGACAGGACAGAGGACATTTAGAGGGACCCTGAAAGCACACTATTGTTGCGCTCATCACGAGCCCAAGTTGCAGCCTAAGTCCTGCGATTCTCGCGATGAGCAACTGCGGCTCTCATCGCGAGGCGCGCAATGAGCTCCTTTGGCGCTCATTGCGCATGCTCAACATTGCGTTATCAACATTGCAACTCCACGACAACTATTATATGTGAAATTTGAATATAGCAAAATAAACATTTATTTATTATGAATTATGTGACATGTTAGGGTTTAAGTTGCTTTGAGTGAAAAGCTTTATTTTTTGCAAACATAAATATATTTGTATCATAGGGTTTTTCCTTAGCAGTTCCTTTTACTTTATTTTAATCAAATTAGAACTTGTGATACATAATGGTTTAGGTGGGCTTTATCTATAAATATAATTTATTTTCCTTATTCATGTTGTGATTGTTCTTGATTCCAGATCGCCTCACTATTTGCCATATATATTGTTGGCTATATTGCCTCAGAGAGATTCTTGAATATCCTGTATACACATATGGTAAGGTTTACATTATTCTTTTAATGTCTACTATTCACAATGTTCAAATACGTTCTTTTTCCTTGTTTGTTTGTTTTACAAACATGTTAAATTGTCACTGTAGTGGTGCAGCTTTCTTGACTTCTAAGTAGTGAAAAACAAGATAATAACTTTTCGGTCTATTGTGATTAAAAAGTAGTTTTTTTTGTGATAAAACCTAATACTTACCCAAATACTTATTTCCTTCACTAACCTGCAAATCAATGTATAACTTTTTTGATATCCGTTTTTCTTTTTTTGTTATTCTGTCTCTCACTGTTAAAATACACCTACCATTAAAATTATAGACTGATCATTTCTTTGTCAGTGGGCAAACGTTCAAAATCAGCAGGGGATCAAATACTTTCCCCCCACTGTATTTATTGGCAAAAACTGAATTAACACATAGTTAAGTTTGCAGTGCAAGCTAGATCAACTTAATTTAATTTTAATTTGATTAATTTCTGCAACTTGTCCTGGTACCTGGTAACTTGCTGTATAACTCTTTTGTTAAAATTTAGAAAAGCTTTTGATATAATAGAAGGTAAAAGGTTTAGTAATGTATACGTTTGCTTACATGTAATGTCAAAAGAATATTAATTTATATTTATTAAAATATTAGCATTATTTAACATAAAGGTGCTACAATATTCACTGTAAACACGATCACTTCCTAGACAGCAGGATAAAATATTACATGCTAGGTCCAGAAGGTCTTAAGATCTCTCTTTCCCTCGGATAGCCATCCACAAACCATAATAATAATGATTTTTATATCTCTCTCTCTGTCTTGTCTCTGTCTCTCTCTCTCTCCTGTCTCTCTTTCTCATCTCATCTCTCTTGCTTGCTGTCTCTGTCTCTCTTCCATCTCTCTCCCTGTCCTGTCTTTTACTCTCTGTCCTGTGTGTGTGTCTGTCTGTCTCTCTCTCTCTCTCACTCTCTCACTCTTTCTCTCTCACCACAAAATACATATTAGTCCTTTCAAGTCCCCTCAGCGTGTTGCCCTATCACCACAGCAAAAAATCCAGGTGCCTGGTTAGACTTCCCCCCAAAGGGGAGATGGGTGACGAAGTGCCTTTTGCTACTTTGTCCTGTAGAGGACTTATTGCCAGCCTCCTGCCCTGCGACTATGGCCCTGGGACATATTGCCCTTTAAAAACAGTATTCGGCCATACCAGAGTGTATGTCCCTCATTCTGGCCCTTTAAATACAGTGGGGTCATTCGGTACTTGCCCTGTGGGAGCGGTGATACCCCAGATAGCTATGCCATGGAGCCCATTCATACAATGAAAGACTATGGGATAGACTTTAGCTACATGGCAATTGAACTGTGTGAATAGGATCTGAGCGCTATTCGGTAGTTTTGTGCGATCAGATCCCAGCTATCTGGGGATATGTGAAATGTCTGTGTGTTATGGGTAAAAGGTGACTTTATGTATTTTAAAGTGGTTTATGTTTTTTTGCAACCATGTGCTCAATGGAGTCTGCCTCTATCCCTGGATAATTGGATTACTTTCCCCATTGTCTCCAGTACAGAGGCCTCTGTAAAACCTGTTTGTAAAATGTATTTTCCCTCTCCTTGAAATGTTTATTGCTGTGAATGCTGTATGAAGTGTGCGTTTGTTGTGTTCTTGAAATGTGAGGAAATGTGAATTACAGTAATGCTGATGGGTTGTCAAACTAGAGAATTGACCAACAAATACTTTTGTCCGGACATCCCCAGGCCGATCCGTTGGGATCAGACCGGGTATGCCGGCTTATGGTCACGGGGGAGGTGTGTAACGGAACCCATCACTGTTTTACCCTGTTTTATGGTTTTGGTTAAAATATGATCACATTGCTGTACTGTAGATATGTTGTTTTATGTTCTACAGAATATATTGGCTCAGAATATTACAGCTACTAGGCTAATAGATAATCCTATTACAGAGACTCCTCATAAGATAAGGAAGTCTATTGTATAAAGTGTTTTCATTATGAGACATAAGAACAAAGAGTATAATCTGATCAATGTCTGATTGTATCAAAGTAGCCAGGTAGCCTCTGGGGTGTGTGACCACACCTATTGTACCTCTATGTGTATTGTGTGGCCAAATATGGGGGATGTGTATTGCCTGTGGGAAGAGATGTGTATATATATTTCTGCACAACAAAATAAAGACAGTATTCTTTGACTCCCAATTGAGTGTCGTCCAATCTGGGAGGTTGGGGCTTGTGAGACTGCAGTGCTTCTATATGGATATTTAACGGTATACCAGCGGAGATATTGGACTTATGATTCCAACTCCGTTACAAGGACTACCTTTATTGTATGAGATTATATAACAATTTTATTTAAAAGTATAAGAATAACTGCACTTCTTAAGACAAAACAATGCAAAAGCTTACATGCACTTGTCTTGCTATTTGTCACGGCTCCCCTGCTTTCTCTTCCTGCACAAAGTAATTACAGTCAGGTCCATAAATATTGGGACATCGACATAATTCTAATTTTTTGGGCTCTATTCACCACCACAATGGATTTGAAATTAAACGGACAAGATGTGCTTTAACTGCAGACTTTCAGCTTTAATTTGAGGGTATTTACATCCAAATCAGGTGAACGGTGTAGTAATTACAACAATTTGTATATGTGCCTCACACTTTTTAAGGGACCAAAAGTAATGGGACAGATTAACAGTCATAAAACAAACTTTCACTTTTTAATACTTGGTTGCAAATCCTTTGCAGTCAATTACAGCCTGAAGTCTGGAACGCATAGACATCACCAGACGCTGGGTTTCATCCCTGGTGATGCTCTGCCAGACCTCTATTGCAACTGTCTTCAGTTCCTGCTTGTTCTTGGGGCATTTTCCCTTCAGTTTTGTCTTTAGCAAGTAAAAAGCATGCTCAATCGGATTCAGGTCAGGTGATTGACTTGGCCATTGCATAACATTCCACTTCTTTCCCTTAAAAAACTCTTTGGTTGCTTTTGCAGTAAGCTTCGGGTCATTATCCATCTGCACTGTGAAGCGCCGTCCAATGAGTTCTGAAGCATTTGGCTGAATATGAGCAGATAATATTGCCCGAAACACTTCAGAATTCATCCTGCTGCTTTTGTCAGCAGTCACATCATCAATAAATACAAGAGAACCAGTTCCATTGGCAGCCATACATGCCCACGCCATGACACTACCACCACCATGCTTCACTGATGAGGTGGCATGCTTTGGATCATGAGCAGTTCCTTTCCGTCTCAATACTGTTCTCTTCCCATCACTCTGGTACAAGTTGATCTTAGTCTCATCTGTCCATAGGATGTTGTTCCAGAACTGTGAAGGTTTTTTAAGGTGTTGTTTGGAAAACTCTAATCTGGCCTTCCTGTTTTTGATGCTCACCAATGGTTTACATCTTGTGGTGAACCCTTTGTATTCACTCTGGTGAAGTCTTCTCTTGATTGTTGACTTTGACACACATACACCTACCTCCTGGAGAGTGTTCTTGATCTGGCCAACTGTTGTGAAGTGTGTTTTCTTCACCAGGGAAATACTTCTTCGGTCATCCACCACAGTTGTTTTCCGTGGTCTTCCGGGTCTTTTGGTGTTGCTGAGCTCACCGGTGCGTTCTTTCTTTTTAAGTATGTTCCAAACAGTTGATTTGACCACACCTAATGTTTTTGCTATCTCTCTGATGGGTTTGTTTTGTTTTTTCAGCCTAATGATGGCTTGCTTCAATGATAGTGACAGCTCTTTGGATCTCATATTGAGAGTTAACAGCAACAAATGCAAAGAGCACACTTGAAATGAACACTGGAGCTTGTATCTGCTCTTTTTAAGTGGGATAATGAGGGAATAACACACACCTGGCCATGGAACAGCTGAGCAGCCAATTGTCCCATTACTTTTGGTCCCTTAAAAAGTGGGAGGCACATATACAAACTGTTGTAATTCCTACACCGTTCACCTGATTTGGATGTAAATACCCTCAAATTAAAGCTGAAAGTCTGCAGTTAAAGCACATCTTGTTAGTTTCATTTCAAATACATTGTGGTGGTGTATAGAGCCAAAAAGTTTAGAATTGTGTCGATGTCCCAATATTTATGGACCTGACTGTATATTCACTCTAATCACATGGTCTGCCAATCAGCCAGTCAAGAAATCGAGAGCGCACATCACGGATATTTTTTCCCATGATACTACTGTGTTCCTCCATCAGGGTTTACAGTCTCACCTGCGACTGACTGAAAAAATCTTGTGGTTACCGAGGCAGATAACAGTTGATTTGAGAGCAGAAACCAGGCAAATAATGTGTTAGACAACTGAAAAGTTACCTGGTGTTTAGTCAATAATATATAACAATTCTCCTATTTTTAAATATTGATGATTGTAAAGACAAAAAGTTTTTTTCATGTTCCCATTAAAGGGCCTCACTGTAAGTGCTCTTCGTGGTGTGAAAGAGCACAAGATTGTATGTCAAAATGATGTATTTTTTAATTACACTAATAGCACAAAGACATCCAACATTTTAAGTATGTTTACATACAAAGTGTAGCCTGCCTACTTGCTTTTGAATGAGTAATAATAGACAGCCGAGCCGCCTGTTGAGGACAGTGATTAATAGCAGTTTTTCCCTGGACTCAGGACTGCGCTAACCAGTAAACCCATAACTGACCTGTTTCTGTGATTCATGCATGTCATGCTCTGCACAGATTTGTTAAGGGTTAATTTTGTTTACATTTGCTCACTGCTGGTCTGGCAGAGGGCAGTCAGTGACACATGTAAACATAGTTTTAATTTATTTGATTTCGCAGTGAAAAGTGCATGCATTTCAAAAATTCAAAAAGTTTTTTGACATGATTTTAGGAGATCTTTACTGTGATGTGGTTTGAATTGTACTAAATTTAATCTCCCTTTAATCTAACTTTTATTCACAAGCAGTACTTCGATATGTGTATTTAAAAATATTTTCATGTGTTTAAATATATGTTAAACATGCATTTTATGATATCTATTGTGTTTCCATTGTATCCATTCATAAGCAAAATATACAGACTGAATCCTACCACAACCCCCCCCCCCCCCCCCCACATTATTAATTCCTATCTATGGTTTGCTAGAACAGGTTAAAGCCTTTTGAATAGTTTCTACTTAAATAAATGGTACATAACCTGGGACAACGCACTTGTTCAGCTCCACACAGTATAGTGTTATGTCGCTGATTAGGACTAGAATGGAAACAGGAATGTGAAGGCTTCAAACTCTGCTTTAGTGGGCCACACAAAGCATTTTTTAGCAAAAGCATGACCAGGCAGTGTAATATAATATATTGTATTATTCCATGTGAAGAAAAGGTTAAAGTGACACCATGAGCTTTCCAAATATGGCATAATTGAAACATATAGGTAATAACAGTACTTTATCCATTGGATTTTTTTTTTTCAATTGCAATTTCTACCTGTCATCACACACTAATGACTCTCTGGTATCTCTTGCTAATTGCAGACCATTACCAGTAATTTTATTAATCTCTAGGTATATTCTCTTCGCTGTAAGCCATGTGCAAAGCAAAAGTCTGGGCATGCTCAGAAACTTCAAAGTATCACTTATTCCCTGTAAGTTCATAGGATATATATTTTTTTAACATTATAAAGAACTTATCACCTAGTGTTAAATTATACAATATTTGGTATACAGAGTAATTACTAAAAGTTTAACAAAAAAGTTTAAAAAACAGCAATTTATGCAAAACGATAACTAGTCCTACATTTGCCTTTTATTCTGTTGAGCAAACATCCTTGTCCTACAGATATTCATGCTTTGTCATGCACTTTTAGCTAAAATAAGCAACAGTTGTAATTTATATTATAAGCCTTAGCAGTGCAATAACTGTGCTTGTTCAGAAATAATTAATTTTATTGATTAATTCTGCAGGTTTGTGTATCTAGCACTTTTTGTGTCAGAGTAGTCAGACTTTTGTGTTATGTAATGTAACATACTGCAGCCGTTTCAGTTTTGTGAGTCTGTGAATTATGGTTTATATAAAATGAAATACTGCAAGTGAATGTCTTCTGCCAGTTCCTGTATGTTTTAATTACTACAGTTTAAGTACTAGGGGTATTTAAAGCTGCTGTGAATGTACATTAAATAGTTGGAAGACTGAAGTGGTAGGATAAAAGCAGTAAAAGAATTTAAGCATGATGTGAATATGCTTAAAGGGGCATTGAACATGTTTTTTAATCTGTTACATTTGATAGTATTTGATAATGTACCAGTATGTGTTTTCTTTTTATCAAATGATTCTTTCAGTGGAAAAAAAAACTTGATTGAAATGTTTTACAGATTTGGGGCATTGCCCCTTTCAGCTTAGTAGCAGTAACATAGTAACAACAGATATATGTGATCTGTGCACTCCCAGTTCATGTCAAAAAGTTTAAAAAGGTTATGTTTTTCAATCAAGAAGAACTTTGATGTTTCAAACATGCTGTTTTATAAGCATGAAAAATAAAAGCTCTGTAATCTTTATTGTATTGCACTTTTATATAGAAAAAGAGCTATAGCTCACTGTAAAATGATAAATGGTTAAATAAAATAAAAGATTCACATGCATCCAGTCCTGAAATGCACTATTTTTCATTTCCATAGGTATCCCTGGGCATTTGCTTTGTCTTGATGTTTGGAAATTCTATGCTGCTTACATCCTACTATGCTTCATCGCTAGTAGTAATATGTGTGAGTATACAGAGCTTATATGTTGTTTTCATTTATATGTTGATATATTATAAATAGCTTAGTTAAATTTATGATATTGAGTATGTGGAATATGTTGGCCCATTATAAATATTAGATAATAATAATAATAATAATAATAATTTCACACTTCTTGATTCTAAACCTGCTGAGCTAGAGTTGTAAATCAGTAAAAAGATACTGAAGTAAAAGTAAAGGACTGATGTTTAATTATCTTTGTAAAGTTTTGCTGTAGAAAAGCCCAATTAAGACAAGTTATCTGTCTCCCACTGGTTCTGTGCCCTTGTTCCAGCACTTTCGATGGAGAAACTCATCAAACATGATGGAGGAACACATCAAAATAGATCAAAGAAAAGAACAGGCCTAGGTTCTATTGAAGCACTACATTTGCTGTTGTTTAGATCCCTCTCACACACAGCTTCCATCCAGCTAATCCTGGATGGAGCATAAAATCAAAATTAGCCAAATGCTTTATAATACATCACTGGTCTGTATGTTCTATAAGTCCAAGCTTGTTTTCCTCTGTGGCTTGCTTATCAACTTCCAAACTTCAGTCTCTCTGTGTGTGTCTTTTTTCAGCTTTATACACCAGTATTGACATTCATCTCTGGTATCCCTCATTACAGCTCCAAAATACCTCTCTGGGTTAATCTCGGTCTCTGTCTTGTCCCAGCTTTAGTAAACACAGCTGCTAATAATTTTAGTCTGGTACTTAAATGGCAAAGAAATACATTTTTTTTCAACAACAGTGTTTTTAATAATTGTATAAACTGCTTTTATAATACTGTAATTATCAATTTGTAAATATGTGGTAATTTAATTTTTTATTTTAATAGTTGTATTAACTACCATGTCAAGGTGAAGGGGCTTGTGTATCTTAAAGAAGCTGTGAGCTATACCATGAAAGGTCACCCAAGATGGGCAGATCATAGCAGAGAGGTCAGACAAATTGTGATCCATTGGAGAAGAGACTGGCAACCCACTCAAGTATCTTTGCCAACAAAAGCTCATGGATATATACCACCAATGGCATTAGTATTGTGCCTGATGTACTGTGATCTATAGGGTCATGGAGAGTGGAACTAAAGTGGAACTAACAAAGAAATAAAGAACAACAAATTAAATGAAGGCATTGTCTGCCTTGTCCAAAAAGTACAAAGTATTTTGTTCACTTTGTCAGTGTTTATATGCTCACTAGTCACTTGCCCGTCACATATGACGGGATAATATTATTTTTTTCTGTTCGCCCGCCGTCTCTTTTCCCCCCTCTACCTACCCTGTGTCTCTCCCCCTCTCATTTTTCTCTTCCCCCTCTCCCTCCCCTGTGTCTCTCCCTCGCTTTTCCTCCTTCTCCCTCGCTTTTCCTCCTTCTCCCTCCCCTTTGTCTCTGGCCCCCTCTCCCTTCCCTGTGTCTCTTTCCCCTTCTCTCCCTCCCCTGTGTCTCTTACCCCCTCTCCCTTCCCTGTGTCTCTCCCCCTCTCTTTTCCCCATCTTCCTCCCCTTTGTTTCTTCCCCCCTCTCCCGCCCCTGTGTCTCTTCCCCCCTCTCCCGCCCCTGTGTCTCATCCCCCCTCTCCCGCCCCTGTGTCTCTTCCCCCCTCTCCCTCCCCTGTGTCTATCCCCCCTCTCCCTCCCGTGTGTCTATCCCCCCTCTCCCTTCCCATGTGTCTCTTTCCCCCCCTATCCCAACACTGTTTCTCTTTCCCCCTCTCCCGACACTGTCTATTCCCCCTCTCCCGCCGCTATGTCTCTTTCCCCCTCTCCCTTCTCTGTGTCTTTTCCCCCCTCTCCATCCCCTGTGTCTCTTACCCCTCTCCCTTACTTTTGTCTCTCCCCCTCTCTTTCCCCCATCTACCTCCCCTGTGTCTCTTTCCCCCATCTACCTCCCCTGTGTCTCTTTCCCCCATCTACCTCCCCTGTGTCTCTTTCCCAATCTCCCTCCCCTGTGTCTATTCCCCTACTCCTCCCCTGTCTCCTTCCACCCATCTCCCTCACCTGTGTCTCTTCCCCCCCCTCGCCCTTCCCATGTGTCTCTTTCCCCCCTCTCCCCCCGTATCTCTTTCCCCCATCTACCTCCCCTGTGTCTCTTTCCCCCATCTACCTCCCATGTGTCTCTTTCCCCCATCTACCTCCCATGTGTCTCTTTCCCCCATCTACCTCCCATGTGTCTCTTTCCCCCATCTACCTCCTCTGTATCTCTATCCCCCATCTACCTCCACCGGGTCTATTCCCCTACACCCTCCCCTATCTCCTTCCCCATCCCCCTCCCTGTGTCTATTCACCCCATCTCCTTTCCTCCTCTCTCACTCCCATGTGTCTCCTTCTTTCCATCTTCCTCCCTGTGTCTCTTGCCCCCTCTCTTTTCCCTTCTCCCTCCCCTGTGTCTATTTTCCCCTCTCCATTCCATGTTTCTCTTTACCCCCTGTCCCTCCCCTGTGTCTCTTTCTCTCCCTCCCCTGTGTCTCTTCCTCTCCCTCCCCTGTGTCTCTTCCCCCTTCTCCGTCCATTGTTTTTATTTCCCCCTCTCCCTGCCCTGTGTCTCTCCCCCCTCTCTCTCCCCTGTGTCTCTTTCCCCTTCGCCCACCCCTGTGTCTCTTTCCCCCCTCTCTTTCCCCCTCTCCCTTCCTGGTGTCACTTTCCCCCTCTCCCTTCCATGTTTCTCTTCCCCCCCTCTGGCTCCCCTGTGTCTCTTCCTCTCACTCCCCTGTGTCTCTTCCTCTCCCTCCCCTGTGTCTCTTTACCCCCTCTCCCTCCCCTGTGTCTCTCCTCCCCTCCCTCCCCTGTGTCCCCACCTCCTGTGTGTCTCTTTCCCCTCTCTCCCTCCCTGGTGTCAATTCCCCCCTCTCCCTTCCTGGTTTCTCTTTCCCCCCTCTGGCTCCCCTGTGTCTCTTTGTCCCTCTCTCCCTCCCCTGTGTCTCTTCCTCTCCCTCCCCTGTGTATCTTTCCCCCTTTCCCTCCCCGGTGTCTCTTTCCCTCTCTCCCTCCCCTGTGTCTCTTCCTCTCGCTCCCCTGTATCTCTTCCTCTCCCTCCCCTGGGTCTCTTTACCCCCTCTCCCTACCCTGGATCTCCCCTCCTCCCGAGTGTCTCTTTCCCCTCTCTCCCTCCCCTGTGTCACTTTCCTTCTCTCTCTTCCATGTTTCTCTTTCCCCCCTCTTGCTCCCCTGTGGTTCCTCCCCTGTGTCTCTTCCTCTCCCTCCCCTGTGTCTCTTCCTCTTCCTCCCCTGTGTTTCTTGCCCCCTCTCCGTCCCCTGTTTTTCTTCCCCCCTCCCTCCCCTTTGTCTCTCCCCCCTCCCTCCCCTTTGTCTCATCCCCCCTCCCTCCCTCCCCTTTGTCTCATCCCCCCTCCCTCCCTCCCCTTTGTCTCATCCCCCCTCCCTCCCTCCCCTTTGTCTCATCCCCCCTCCCTCCCTCCCCTTTGTCTCATCCCCCCTCCCTCCCTCCCCTTTGTCTCATCCCCCCTCCCTCCCTCCCCTTTGTCTCATCCCCCCTCCCTCCCTCCCCTTTGTCTCATCCCCCCTCCCTCCCTCCCTCCCCTTTGTCTCATCCCCCCTCCCTCCCTCCCCTTTGTCTCATCCCCCCTCCCTCCCTCCCCTTTGTCTCATCCCCCCTCCCTCCCTCCCCTTTGTCTCATCCCCCCTTCCTCCCTCCCCTTTGTCTCATCCCCCCTCCCTCCCTCCCCTTTGTCTCATCCCCCCTCCCTCCCTCCCCTTTGTCTCATCCCCCCTCCCTCCCCTTTGTCTCATCCCCCCTCCCTCCCTCCCCTTTGTCTCATCCCCCCTCCCTCCCTCCCCTTTGTCTCATCCCCCCTCCCTCCCTCCCCTTTGTCTCTTCCCCCTCCCTCCCTCCCTCCCTCCCCTTTGTCTCTTCCCCCTCCCTCCCTCCCTCCCTCCCCTTTGTCTCTTCCCCCTCCCTCCCCTTTGTCTCTTCCCCCTCCCTCCCTCCCCTTTGTCTCTTCCCCCTCCCTCCCTCCCCTTTGTCTCTTCCCCCTCCCTCCCTCCCCTTTGTCTCTTCCCCCTCCCTCCCCTTTGTCTCTTCCCCCTCCCTCCCCTTTGTCTCTTCCCCCTCCCTCCCCTTTGTCTCTTCCCCCTCCCTCCCTTTGTCTCTTCCCCCTCCCTCCCCATTTGTCTCTTTCCCCCATCTCTATCCCCTGTGTCTCTTTCCCCCGTCTCTCTCCCCTGTGTCTCTTTCCCCTATCTCTCTCCCCTGTGTCTCTTTCCCCTGTCTCCCTTCCCTGTGTCTCTTTCCCCTTCTTCCTCCCCTGGCTCCTTCCCCCTATCTACCTCCCCTTAGTCCCCTTCCCCACCCCCTTCCCCTGTGTCTCCTCCCTCTCTTTTTCCCCATCTCCCTACCGTGTTTCTTTCTATAGGGTTAAAAAAAATGTACTTGGACGTAGTGTTTCTATTGGTTAGTTCAGAGTGCCTATAAGAGCAGCTTAGAATATTGTCAGTATCTATCTATCTATCTATCTATCTATCTATCTATCTATCTATCTGTCTGTCTGTCTATCTATATTTCTATTGGTTTGTTTGTCAGTTTTTCTTATGATGGCTGCCACAGTGCTTTGCAGAATTTACTAATGGTCATTAATTTGAGTACTATATTTAACCCACATTTGTCCTGTGAGTGCTTTCCTATTCTGTAATATTGATTTATACAGGAATATGTGTTCCATAATTGCTACTTTTTTGTACAGCCATTATAAATTCAGGCACACTAATTAAAATATTAGATATTTTTTTTGGTGCCACTTAGGGGAACTATCTCAATTAATACAGCAAGATGCCATTAATAGCTTCTAATCCAGACACTGTGCACATACACCTCCCATGTGGCCCCCAGAGTAATCTCTAGAATAGGAAAGCATATCCATTCTATACAACACATAGTATGTTTTATATCTCCATAATCAGCAAATCACTGTCTCTGTCACTTAAATACACATACTGCTATCACCAATTAATCCACTTCCCACAGTATATTTACCATGTGCATAAAAAACAATAAAATGTGTGTCCATTTTCAGGACTCCGAGGCCATATGTGTGGCTGATGTGTGGAATAGGTTGGCTGTCACTGTTCTAGTCAGTCCTAGTCTCTGTACTCTTATCAGAACAGCTTCATTTATGGTATAATGATTATCTCATTACTACATTTCTTATTAACCTACTATGGACAACTTTTTTCTATAAGGTACTTGGAATAAATAAGTGTGATAATGGGCTGAATGTTTCCAGAAACACAACCTTTACATTTTTATATGCAATTATTCTTTACTGCAGACTTCCATTTTCCTTATTAGGCTGCTTCTTACAGCTTCTGTCTCAACAGCGTGTGTACTTGTAAACTAATGAGCTTTGCTTAAGTACTAATGAGTGGACTGGCAGTTGTAGTTGTCACAAACTAAAATGACAGATTCCACTGTAACGTAATTGCATATAGAAGTAATAAAGTAGAGTCTCTACTATTTTTTTATTTGTTTACATTTTACAAACATAATGCATACTTTCAAATGTAGTTACATTTAGGGCCATAGTGGTCCTTTAAATGGATACTGTCAGCCCAATAGGAAATTGTATTAATCTTAAAGAACATTACAAACTAACTCTGCATTATATTGGCAGTTTTTCTCCACAATCATTCCTGAGATATTGAGCATTGATTGTCCTTGTCCTTTATGCTAATTTGTAAATATGTAGAAGAAAATGTACATAGGGTTATGGTGCAATATGGATTTGCTCAGACTCCAAGCATTGCACTTTATTCTCTGGGGTCTGAACATGCTCATTCTTTTCAGTTTCACATGAAAGCAGTACATGCAGAGGAGTAATTAGCAGTATTTAGCTACTATTACCCATTAGAAAGCCCTCTCTACCATTTCATGCTCACTGAGTGGTCAGAAATGCTTACTGACAAGTAATGGCATCAATAGCAAAGTTCATAGTAGGCTTACTTCAAGAAAGTTTATATATTTTTTTAAATAACGGTACTTGTGGTCCAGTGGTTAGGATTTGGTTCTTTCACCAATGTGACCTGGGTTTAATTCTAGTCAGGGAACCAAAAGGTCACACCACCCTGAAGCTGAGCATGGTTGGGCCTGATTAGTACTTAGATGGGAAATCACATAGGAATACCAGGAGCTGTATGTGGTGGCCCACTTGAGAAGGAACTGGCAACCCACTCCAGTATCTCTGTCATGAATACCAAATGGATCAGCATGGTGTGTTGCGGTCCATAAGGTCGCGGAGAGTTGGACACGACTGAGCGACATAAACACACTTGTTATTACCTGTAGATTTATATTCTACAATATTGGGAAACTCTACTGTGCCCCTTTTCCTGTCCCTTTAGTATGTAAATCTCTGCTAAATTGCATTTTAAGCATAACAAATACACTTATACTACAGTCACCTGCATGGGGCATATATTACTAATCATGTGCATATAATATATTTTTAAAGAAGATTATTTCACTGAAACACTTGAATTTAAAATATCATTACAACCCTATATAGATAAATATTCTCTATATTATTTGTAGCAATTTAAATAGAATTCTCTGTTTGTATGTATACATTTCTAAAGAGTGCTCTTTTTATTTTTTAGGTGATTGTCAGAAACAAAGAGATATTTTTAAAATATAAAATAAAGGAATTTGGACACTGGGTAAGTTCACCAAATGGCAAAATTAATTCTTCTGTGGCTTGTTATTTGGGAAAATGTGATTGTGAATGGGTGACATAATTTATTTACATGAAACCAACAGGAGCCTCTTTTTATCAAATATTTGATTCAGCTTTTATCATTTGTACTTTCTGCATGCTGTGCCTGTTTGCAATACCATGCAATCATTTTGCTGCAAAATCAATATGCTAACCCTTTGTACTAAAGCCATGGGTTTTTTTCTCCATGGAATCAGCAAAGCTACCTAAATAGCTGAGAGATGCTTCATCCACTCTAAGCGATCATGGAGATAAAAAAATAAAATAAGGATCTGATCTGTAATTGGTTGAAAAGTTAACATGGCATCACTTTGCTATTCAAAGATCAATAAAGAGCATGTTCTACAATAAGACGCATGTTCCACTGTTTTATTGTGTTTTAATATTCAGATGTAGATTACTTTTTCTTATAGTGTTTTAGTATTCAGATGCAGTTGGCCTATAAGATATTTAAGTACGATAATTAGCTAGAAAATGTTATTATACAAAGAGATTAACAAAATGATCACATTATACGTTTTTGTAGTGTTATTTTGTCTCTAACCTAATTATTTTTCTATAGATAATACAAGTTTTGGCCTGGATCTTCTTTACAGTCATCTTAAAAGCAGTAACGTCTATTATTTTGAGAGTGAGAGATGATGTAAGTGAATTTAATTTTATGCACGCATACTATCATGAATATACTGTAGTGTTTTGTGGTGTTACAGGATTCAGCAATTGTGATAGTATGAATGATTTTGAGTTGTACTCCTATTTTACCAATTTCAAAGAATATAGCTAAAATAGCGCATTAAAAAAATTGTAAATTGAAACAAAATCAATTATTCGGGTTATTCATTATTCCATGAAACTAGAAGAGGCTTCAAGCCTGCAGTTTCAAGCAGGAAACATCTCACTACTTATGTACAGGCTGTTAAATATTGGGTTGGATACCTTTATTTGAAGTGTAAATGAACTCTCAGCCATTGTTTTCAATAATGTAAATCAATGCCAAAGAGTTTAAAGTGGTTTGGTACACGTGATTCGTCTTCTGGATCGCTACCTTGTCGTGGGGAAGGGACTTGTGTACCTCAATGAAGCTGTGAGCTATACCATGTAAGTAGAGGTGCTCATCTGAGAACATAAAATACCTCAGTGGGTTTTTTCTATAGGTCTGGTTACCTACTCATAGAGCAACCTCTTTTAGCTCACTTGTGCCCTTCACAGGGAGAAATATCCTGTAGTATATCAGTCTGGTCTCACCCAGAAGAGTGATCCAGCCCCGAAATACCAGGCAAAAGGCCATTCTCCATGAACAGGATAAACAGAAAACCCCAGACGTGTTTTGGCCTCTGCGGGCCTCGTCAGTGAGGTGCAGCTTTACTCCCTAAAGCACAGTGAGCAAGGAGTCCACATCTGGTTCCCCCTATCACCCATAAGGTGAGGAAAATGTATGCAAATGGAGTAGAGGTGATCATCTGAGAACGAAAAAGAGGTTGCACTGTGAGTAGGTAACCAGACCTATAGAAAAAACCCATTATACCATGAAAGGTCACCCAAGATGAGCAGGTCATAGAGAGGTCAGACAAATCGCTGTCCACAGAAGATGGAACTGGCTACCCACTTCAAAATCTTTGCCAAGAAACTTTTATGCATAACACAACCAGAGGCGTAACAATGTGCCTGGCATGCTGCAATCCATATGGTCACGGAGAGTCGGACACAACTTGAATGTCTGAATAACAACATGTGATTAGACAGTACAACAGTACATCAGCCCCTTTTTCTGGGTATTTTAAGTATTCATTGTTTCTAGTCTATTATAGTCATCATCATACAAATCTGCATTTCTTGCTGTGCAGTCAGTCACAGTGTAGTCCCGCAGTAACTTACTTATATCAGGAATAGCTTTCTACTGTAAGCTCAAGAAATGGGTAACATGTGATTGGCTGCACTTTTCAGACCTTCTATAAACTATTTTGTCATGTTTTAGACTAATGTTAATGTCTGCTAAGTGCTTGCATCATGTTAGG
Organism: Discoglossus pictus; assembly: GCA_027410445.1. Classification (NCBI taxonomy): domain Eukaryota; kingdom Metazoa; phylum Chordata; class Amphibia; order Anura; family Alytidae; genus Discoglossus; species Discoglossus pictus. Next base: position 285,686,232 of record CM050166.1, on the reverse strand, counting down.
ATCACCATTTAAATTGAAAGCAGAGACCATGAATCAACTTCTCATAATGTTATTGTCTTACACTAATTGATTGCTTTTGGGCTTAAAAAAGTTGTTAATGCGATACCAGAAAAGTACAGATCTGAAATTTGATTTATATTAGGAATTGAATGCTTAAAGGGGAATTGTCAGAACCAGATAAACAGCTTTGTGTATCTAGTTCACCACTTGTTAGTTTAAGAAATTTGTGTTTATGAAGTCAGCCATAAAGCCATCTGTAAGTAAAATAGATTAAAATGTAATGTTAAACTGTTTGAGATGGTGTGTCTCCACCTCCCTCCTGTCACACAACTTGTGTTTGGCTAAAATTATTCAGGAGTTGTGAGTTAGGCATTGTTTTCATCTGGTTAATTAATTACGGTTTGGAAAATCCGACAACAAAAAAACACGGACATCACTAATGACATTAAATGGGGGTGTAGTCACACATGAGCACAAAACATGAATAATTAAGCAGTGGCTAGGTGACCTCATTGGCTTTCAGGCAAACAATGTGTATTGTGAAACAGTATGGAAGTGGGACTGAACCAGCACACCATCCATGTAACAATTGAAACAATGTTATTAACCATTGCTTTTAATTCTGACTCTTTGAAAATATACCTCTTGGAACTAGATACTAACAGACCTTTATTTGGTGCTTACACTGGTCCTTTTAAAAGTCATATACCACAGCCCAAAGTCCTCCTTATGATACTATCCAAATGATACTGGTGGAGAAAAGATTTCAATATATCACAACCACTTAACCATTTGGTTATTCAAATATATATTCAGTTATGTTTCACAGTGTGTAATCTCTTTATATTTTAGGCTCATATAAGCAACCTGCTTAAATCCAAGTTTACCAGTTACAAGGATTTTGACACATTGATGTATACATGTGCTGCTGAATTTGATTTCATGGAAACAGAGGTATGCAGTGTATTTTCAATACCATTTTTACTATGTGCTTATTTTATTGAACATATATTATTTGTTACTGTGTATTGAACACAGTAGTTTTGTCTGATTTCAACTGATGAGACAACTTTGCTTAATATACAGTATGGAGCAAAAAAGGATTGCAGATCCCAGTGAGAAGAGCTGTTTTTATTATGGATTGATCATTAATAAAATATTTATTTTAAAAATTCTAATGTCAATGAATTCGATGTCAATGTTCAATAATAAATTTACTTTCAAACATTAGAGTATCAGCCTCCTATTGAATTGATTGTCTCCACCCCTGTTGAGGTCATCAAGGAGGAAGCAGGGGTTGGCTGAGAGAAGGATTTAAAGGGATTTAAGAACAATCTGATTAGATAGGAGATTGAGCAATAATTCATAGTAAACCACTTTACCACAGCTTGTTTCAAGCCAGTGGTGAGTATTGTGTTGATATAATCTTAAGCCAGCAAATGTAGTACTGCCTTCCAATTGTCAGCCTTATTAAATTGTGATTTGGCCAATTGAATAGGGCTCTAAATAAGCACAGAGCATATTTTTTCAGATGTTTTTAGTTAGTGATATTCTATCCAAAAGCAAGTTCTTAACTAACATATGCTCTGTGCTTATATAGAGCCCTATTCAATTGCCCGAATTGTAATTTAATAGGGCTGTAAATATCTAGTTCTGGTTGTTTTGACATTAAGTCATCCTTTTAAGTATATTGAAAATAAAAGCAAATTACTCATGAATTCTAAATTCTATTTTTTTTTTTGTAAGAAATTGTACAACCAGATGTTTTAGCTCTTGCCATTGACGACTTGTATCACAGCACATTTTCTGGATATTGTATTTCAGTACAGTTGAATGAATCAGTGTCTCAGTGGTTTTGATTTAAATAGACATCACTAGGAACATAATATACCTTTTTGTATCCCTTTACTTTTATGTACTTTATTTTATGAAGAAGTGCTTAAAGCACTGTTTTTTTTCTGCCTACAATCTTACAGATAGTTCCTAGCTGGGTGTCCTCTGCACCTCACGAAGACAGTGTGCTTCTAAGTACAGGTGTTGCACTGTCTCATCAGAGAGGTCATTGACAGGCTAATTTTAACCACTACACTTCACAGTCTGTGAATTAAGAAGCTGCATAAACTACAGAGGGCAGACATGTTAAGGTAAAATTGTATCATTTTAAGCAGAAATAACAATCTTTTAAGCAGAAATAGTACAAATAGATACATAGGTATATTATGGTATTAATTAAATCCAGAAACCTTCCATGGCCTTATAATTCACCATATTAGAATATCCTGAAAATGTCACAAACCTCTGGCCCTCGAGACCTGGAGTTTTACACGTTATAAATTAACTGCTTCCATTCTAGTGCATTATGGACACCCTTGCACGATGCTTCTACCTCACTTCCCACTTCTCCTTTTTGCATTGGCCACTACTGGCTGGCCATATTCCCAGAACGCTTTCTATAGTTGTGAATATAATTCTGAAGATTAGAGTAGCCTTGAATGTTCAATAATAAAGATGAAAAATAAGACAGAACCTTTGATTTATTAAACAAATATTTTATCTAGAGTTACATAGTTACATAGTTACATAGTAATTAAGGTTGAAAAAAGACTTTCAGTCCATCAAGTTCAACCTGTTAAGATCTCCTCTGATCTGCAATATGCAGATTAGTTATTAATTAAATTATTGATTAAATAATTATTAATAGTATAGTATTGGAGAATGAATAAAGAGTTAGTCCATCAAGTTCAACCTTTTTAGATCTCTATTGATCTTTTTAATTTGGACTATTTATTATTATTGTTAATTGTTAATTATTGTTAATTGATCCAGAGGAAGGCAAACATAAAAAAAAAAACCATTGAAACTTTGCCAATTGTCTCATAAGGGGGAAAAAAAGCAAAATTCCTTCCTGACCCCAGAAACTGGCGATCAAATTTCTCCCTGGATCAATATTCCTTGCTAGTTATCTAGGATAGCCTTGAATGCCCTCTTTATTCAGAAATATATCTAACCCCTTTTTGAAGTTGTCTATCGAATTCGCTGTCACCACCTCCTTTGGTAGAGAATTCCACAGTTTAACCACCCTAACTGTGAAGAACCCTTTTCTTTGTTTTAAGGTGAAATCTTTTTTCCTCTAACCTCAACGGATGTCCTCTTGTCAGTTGAAAATCTCTTGCTACAAAAAGTTCACTTGACAAAGCCTTATATTGACCCTGGATGTATTTAAATAACGTAATCATATCTCCTCTTAGACGCCTTTTTTCTAGCGAAAATAAGTTTAATTTTGCTAGTCTTTCTTCATAACTTAGCCCCTCCATTCCCCTTATTAGTTTTGTAGCCCTTCTCTGTACTTTTTCCAGCTCTAAAATGTCTTTTGAGGGCGTACTAGAGATTTGTATAGTGGCAGAATTATATCTTCTTCCCTGGCTTCTATACCCTTCCTAATACATGCTAATATTTTATTTGCCTTTGCAGCCGCTGCTTGGCTTTGAGCGCTGTTACCTAGGTGGTTGTCCACTAGTACTCCCAAATCCCTTTCAATATCTGATACCCCTAGATTTGCTCCATTAAGATTATAGATTGCTTGGCTATTGTTCCTTCCCAAATGCATAACCTTACATTTATTTGTATTAAATCTCATCTGCCATTTAGCCGCCCATTTCTCTAATTTATGCAAATCCTTTTGTAGGGAAAGTACATCATTATCTGATTTTATTACCTTGCACAACTTAGTGTCATCAGCAAAAATGGAGACACTACATTCGAGTCCTACTTCAATGTCATTAATAAATATGTTAAAAAGGAGAGGACCCAATACTGAGCCCTGAGGAACCCCACTTATCACATTAGACCAATCGGAGTATGTTCCATTTACAACAACCCTTTGCTTCCTGTCTTTTAGCCAGCTCTCGATCCATGAGCAGATATTTACTGCAATTCCTGTATCCCTTAGTTTGCTCACTAGTCTTCCATGTGGCACTGTATCAAATGCCTTTGAAAAATCTAAAAAGACTACATCCACTGAGTTGCCCTGATCCAAGTTCCTACTAACCTCCTCATAAAAACTAATTAGATTGGTCTGACACGACCTTTCCTTCATAAATCCATGTTGACTGCTACCTATGATCCTGTTCAAATAGACATATTCTTGTATTCTGTCCCTTATTAACCCTTCTAAAAGCTTCCCAACTACAGAAGTGAGGCTCACTGGTCTATAATTCCCCGGATTTGCTCTAGATCCCTTCTTAAATATAGGTATCACCTCTGCTTTTCTCCAGTCATCTGGTAGAGACCCTGTAGTGAGCGAGTCTTTAAAGATTAGATATAATGGTTTGGCTATTACAGAACCCAGCTCCCTCAGTACCCTTGGATGTATTCCATCAGGACCTGGGGCTTTATTAACATTTATTTTCTCCAACCTCTTTTGTATTTCTTCCTGCGTTAACCAATTATTTAGTGAAGGTAGTGTAGCCCCATTATGTTGCAGTGTCCCAACCACTGGTACCCCCCTTGTGTAAACCGACGAAAAGAACCTATTTAGCTCATCTGCCTTTTCCTGGTCACTAATTATCAGATGGCCTGTGTCACATTGTAATGGTCCTATCGATTCCTTCCTGGCCTTCTTCCCATTAATATATTTATAAAATATTTTAGGGTTAGTCTTACTTTCCATTGCAACTGACTTTTCATTTTCTATTTTAGCCAGTCTAATAGCCCTTTTGCAAGCCTTGTTGATTTCCTTATAGTCACATAAAGATGCCTCTGTTACCTCCTTCTTGTATAATTTAAATGCATATTTCTTTTTCCTCATCATGATCTTTAAGTCATTGTTAAGCCACATGGGATGTGATTTACTCCTATTTATTTTATTTCCACATGGTACATGCTGATGAGTATGTTTATTTAGTAAGGATTTGAATGTTGTCCATTTATTTTCAATATTCTTCCCTGTAAGTTCTTTGTCCCAGTCTATATGTTGTATTGCTGCCCGTAGCCCATTAAAGTTAGCCCTGTTAAAATTTAGAGTTTTTGTTGGCCCCTTACAACTTTGTTTTTTGTATTCAATCTCAAATGAGACTGTGTTGTGATCACTGTTCCCCAAGGGTTCCCCTATTTTTACATTTGATATTATATCAATATTACTTGTGATGACTAAATCCAAGATGGCCCCATTTCTAGTAGGTTCTTGTATTACCTGGGCTAGATAATGATCCCTGAGTGTACTCAAGAACCTGCTCCCCTTAGCTGAGCTGCTGGTCTCGTTTATCCAGTTTATATCAGGGTAATTAAAGTCTCCCATTATTAGAACTTGCCCATGCTTAGCTGCATTTCCAATCTGTAACAATAATTGTATTTCCTCACTTTCAGCTATATTTGGGGGTTTATAGCATACTCCCACCAATATGCATTTAGAATTAGCTCCTCCACTATTTAGCTCAACCCACAAGGATTCAATGATGCCGTTAGTGCCAGCATAAATATCTTCTCTAACTATAGGCTTAAATTCAGGCTTAACATAAAGACAGATCCCTCCTCCTCTTTTACCATTTCCCCTATCTTTCCTAAATAGGTTATAACCATCCAGATTAACAGTCCAGTCATGAGATTCATCCCACCATGTTTCCGTAATGCCTATTAAGCCCCATTTTTCTTGTACTGCTAATATTTCTAGCTCATCCATTTTCCCAGGCAAACTTCTTGCGTTTGCAATCATACACTTTATGTTGCTATGGCTCTGCTGATGTGAAGTGCCTGCCACTGTATTTGAGGCCCCTATTAATATCTCCCTACTTTCTATTGTAACCCTCCCCCCTTCTCCTCCCCCATGGGTAAATAATTCATCCCTTTCCCTCTCTACCCTTTTTACCCCAATACTTCTATATAGTCCCTCCCCCCCACCTACAAGTTTAAAAACTCCCCCAGCCGTTCTACCATCCTATTCCCTAGCACAAAAGCGCCCTCATCATTAAGGTGCAATCCATCCCTACTATAGAGATTGTACCCAAGTGAGAAGTCAGCCCAGTGCTCTAAAAACCCAAAACCCTCTGCACTGCACCACTTTTTTAGTGACACACTTTCAATAGATGCACTCTCAAAAGCTGATTAGATTTTAAAATTATACCTCTACACCAATGGAGAAGGTTAATAAACAGAAAATAATGCTGAGAAAAAGCAGACGCATATCGGACAAAAAGAATCACATATAATAGTTGCGGTAAATTACGAATGTTGGTCACGCAACGTTAAATGTTACGGACTTGCGCATGCACAATGAGCGCTGTAGGTGCTCATCGCAAGGCCTGCACGACATTGCTGCAATGAGAGCTCAGGGGCTCATTGCAAGCCTTGTAATTGTGGCCTTTCAGGGTCCCTCTAAGGGTCATCTGTCCCGTCATAGTTGCTATTTGCCTGAGAACTCTCTACCATTGGAGGATGGAAACAGATTGAAGGTGCTCATGGCGATGCTTGTGATCAGCGCTGAAGGCTGCTGGACTTTGGCACTGATCATGAGGCATGCAAGACTTTCAAAAAAGTACAACTTTAAAAGCAGATATAAAAGAGAGGGCGGCTGGGGGGACAAGGCAGGGAGGGGGGGAGACAGACACAGGGGTCAGAGAGTGGGCGCTCATTGCGAGACATGAACGTTAGAGGTGGGAGAGCCTCGCATTGTGTGGCAAACAGTTTGCCAGCCTTCAAATTTTATTGCCGTCATTTTTGACAGGCAAGTCGCTAGTGGTAAGTAATAGTTCAGAAAAGTTTGTAAAGAGCCTGAATGAATGCACCTGCTATTTGCAAAACTTTTCTTGTGCTGCAGTCTCTCTGTTCACTCCAACGTCTAATTTTAAAACGTTAAGAGTTCCCCACTACAGTCTTGTTACCTGTGATTCACAAAAGCCTACAGTGCAACTGTTCTGTTGGATCATACACTTTCCTGACACCCTACATTCTAGCTACACTTGATATGCTAGAATCTGAAGATAAGGAGGATTTTGTGAAGTTATTCTATAATTGCACGTGGAATTAAAAAAAAAATATTGCTATCATGCAAATGATGCTCTCAGAACCCAAAAATTATTCAAATATTTAACCGTTCTGAGAGCTGACCCCTGTCAGTAGTATATGTATACATAACTGTCAATGAGACCCATATACTCTAGTGCATTTCTTGTTAATATCAAAACAGGTTTTTTTCTTGAGATGTTTTTTCATGTGAAAAAAACATTTTTAATATCTGTAATATTTGAAGCATGCCCTTTGAAGTGCATTAAAAAATATGTTGGATAATGACCTTTTTTTCCAAAGAAAATACTTATAAGTTGAACAATTTGACTTGTACTGTTGGTATAATAAAAAATAAAATAGAGCATGTCAACAGTGATGTACAATAACTGATGCTTCGGATAACACACCTGGTCATAAAGTCTAGATGTAACCGTGATATGAGGCATTGGCTCGTACGTATGTGGCTTCCCAATAAAGCATTTTTACAAAGATAAACTATACTTTCCACAGTCCAAATAATGACAAGCATACCTACCCAGTCATCTGGAAACAAATAAAATGAACTAACCCAATTATTCCTCATGTGTCAAACCATCAACACTTGGCAGGTTTAATCTCAGTGTTCATGCACTTTTTACCATTTTTATTCCACATCACAAGCTCCTGATGTTGATGGTACATGATAGAATAAAGGAGTTATTTTCATTGCCTGTGTTAGTGCTTGTGCATTCTACTTTTGGTTCATTATGCACCACAGTAGTGCCTGAACCTATAATCATCAGGTCTCAAGGTTCATACGCCTAATATTTTTTTTATCTAGATAGCGTCTAAACATTCTTCAAATTCAATTACAGTAACACTTGCAATTGCTTTCTTTTATAACAAATGTTTTAAAATATTCATCCTTCAAAAACGTATGCGTTTCTGTAGCTTGTATGTCATGTGTTTTCCAGTGTATAACAATTCAGGCTTGAAATTGGCAGTTTATTTCTATACTAAATAATATCTATGTAGCAATCTGAACAAAATCAATCTTTGTAACTTCAGGCAATATTTACATATTTTCTTTCTTATGAATAATAGCTTTTTTTATTTCAGTATGTTTTTGTCTGTGTATCTAGGATTTTTGTTATTATCTAAGTTTACAACTCATTTATTAACTCTTCTCTGCAGCTAAAGGACCAGTTTAGTCTAAAAATACATGCTATTAAAATGAAAGTGCATGCATAGGTGTACTTGATTTATAATGTTTAAACTTTGTAATGCTAATAATGATACTTTGAGACTCTAGCCTTTATAGGTTTCTACCTGTTGCTCTGTGCTGCTTAGCACTTCCCTTTTGCATAATCAGGGGTGGGATAAATGTAGCAGGCGTCCTGCTGTGTGCTCTGGTCAGATCAGTCCTCAGATATATTCCAGTCAGACACCAGAGCACACTGCTGCAAGTCTGCTGCAGCTGCCCAGCACCTGAAGAATTACTAACATTACAAAGCTTAACCATTATAAGTCAGTTATACTTATGCATGTACTGTCAATTTAACATGGTTTTTAGTTAGAGTACAGTGGTCATTTAACTACTTCACTTAGCTTTTCAGAATATTAGAATTTATTAAAGAAAATGTTCTTTAAGTTACATAACTTTCTATTGTTTTACACTCAGAGTGGAATCATGTGATACTTTCAGTCCTGAGTCATAGGTTAACTAAACTTCGATTTTTGACAAGCTTTAGCCTAGACATGCCTCTTTTTATTTACTATAACGCACCTCCCAATATTTCTATTGGCCAAAGAGGGACACGTATATTTCTTTTAGATTAAGCTTTCTTAGGTGGTGTTTCCACCACTCTGTACAATGTATAAGTAATTCAGATACTTAATATGTGCACAATGCTCCATACATATACATATTTATTTGGTAGAATTCACCACAACAATCATTTATAATATGGTGGGCAAAAGAGCGATAGAAGCCCTCCACCGTACAGTAGTACAGTAAATAAATAGTACATCTGTGTTCACATCTGAATGTCTAAAGCAGGTTAAAAAACCTGCTTCCAGCTCAGAGTTCAGAGAAAAACAGTTATTACACTGCATTCTGGGAAGTTGAGCTGGGACACACAAATGCGGCCACAAATGCCTCGCTCTTCATTCCGTAGCCATTATCAAACATGGCTTCCTTTAAGCTTATGCATGCTGTATTACACAGCTTTAATGCAAAGCCAAGGTTGGAATAAACACAGGCTGAGTATTCAATCCATGTACAGCTGTTTCAAGCTTACTGGCTATTATCAGCATGGAGCGGGATCTCAGCCTGTGTTGTGGAAATTATGAGTAGGTAGTTCACCACAACAATCATTTATAATATGGTGGGCAAAAGATCGATAGAAGCCCTCCACCGTACAGTAGTACAGTAAATAAAAAGTACATCTGTGTTCACATTTGAATGTCTAAAGCAGGTTAAAAAACCTGCTTCCAGCTCAGAGTTCCGAGAAAAACAGTTATTACACTGCATTCTGGGAAGCTGAGCTGGGACACACAAATGCGGCCACAAATGCCTCGCTCTTCATTCCGTAGCCATTATCAAACATGGCTTCCTTTAAGCTTCTGCATGTTGTATTACACAGCTTTAATGCAAAGCCAAGGTTGGAATAAACACAGGCTGAGTATTCAATCCATGTACAGCTGTTTCAAGCTTACTGGCTATCATCAGCATGGAGCAGGATCTCAGCCTGTGTTGTGGAAATTATGAGTAGGTAGTTCACCACAACAATCATTTATAATGTGGTGGGCAAAAGAGCGATAGAAGCCCTCCACCGTACAGTAGTACAGTAAATAAAAAGTACATCTGTGTTCACACCTGAATGTCTAAAGCAAGTTAAAAAGAGGGATACTCAGCCTGTGTCTTTTGTCTTTTCGCGGCCTCCCAGCGGCTTCCGAGTTACCAGCTTGAAAAAAAATGTTGGCGGTTAAACCGTTACTTTTTTGTCAAGCCTGCAATGCTTTGAGCAATAGCGATTTAGGAATTCAAGCCTTGCAGGCTTGAAAAAAAGTTACGGGTTTAAGCACCTCCAAGCCCGCAAATGAGAGGCAGAGGGAGAGGGGGCCAAAGAGAGACAGGGGAGGGAGAGGGGCGGAAAGAGACACATGGGAGGGGGGGGGGGGAGACACAGGTGAGGGAAAGAGGGAGAAGAGACAAAGGTTACGGAGAGGGGGAAAGAGACACAGGGGAGGGAGAGAGGGGGAAGTGTGGCAAACAAAAGCATTGCAAGGCTTCTAATTTTTATGCCGTCATTTTTGACGGGCAAGTCGCTAGTTCAATAATAAAATCAATTACAAATGTTCTATAGATAAACCCTAGTTAGGGTGTCTCTAGCAATTATGGCAAAAATACTAGATGTGACAGACTGGAAGGAATGCTCATTGGATTACCATCAGAGAGGAAGCTGAGGGTAGTAAGCCTATTTTAGTATTCTGACCTTCCTTTTTGAAGGTAGTAAGTATACATTCAGTACCAGACTGTCACTTTAAAGCACCGCTGTAGTGCATTTACAATTAACACAGATTTCATTTGTTTATTTGGAATAGGCTATTAAAAACAATATACGGTACATTTTAAAATAAATAAAAGTTAATGTTATTATTAAATTATTAAGCAGATCTGCTATTCTCCACCTCCGTGGTGGAGTGGCCAGCTCTTCCTGGGGTCTAGGTCATTATGGAGCTTTGAAGCAGGCTGTTCTAATATGTCAGTGGCCCCACACTGTGATAGAATTAGGTACACCCTGACTGCATTTACCGAAGTAACAGCTGTATTGTAGCCTGCTTGCAGCTCCCTCATACACCCCACCTAGGGCCTCATTCTATTATCGGCCGCAGCCGCTGCGGGGCCGCAAGGACCGGCCGCAAGCTATTCTGCTATTCTATTCCCTTACGGCCGTAGGCTCCGGCAGGCTTGCGGCCGGTGCCTTGCTATCTCTTGCGGCCGCTCGCGCCGGAGGAAAGCCTTTGATCTAAAACGGCCGCAAGAGATTTGCAATTCAATTGCTCCGGGAAACCTCTCTGCAAGGCTAAAAGCGAGCCGCAGTTACTTGCAGGAAAAAGGTCTCGCTAGCACCAATTAAGCACATAAAATAGCTCAAATAAAGCCATCCTGCACTCTGAGAAGACTATAAAGGGATTTTAGGTGTTAGAAAAAATAGCACATAATTATCCTGTACTCAAATCCGTAAAATATTTAATTTTTAATATCCGTAAAATATCCATGTAAAAAGTCCAGAGTGCTTGGAGCACTTCAGACACACCCACGCCGCAGCCGGCAAATAAACAGTTAATTTGAACTCGGGTTTGGGCAGATGTGCAAGCTTGAGAGTGGGTTCCTTTTAATCCTCATGTTCCCCAATATGATCCCTAGCATTTACAGAGCTGTACAGTGCAGGCTTGAATTTATTTTTCAGTTTTTATATTTCACAGCTTACGGCCGGTTCCAAGATATGCGGCCGGCCGTAAAAGGAGATCCTTGCGGGGCCGTATAATAGAATCGCGAGTTAACTGAACCCTCGCAAGGAATCGCAGCCTTACGGCCGATTTACGGCCGATAATAGAATGAGGCCCTAAGTGTCTTAACCATCATAGCCCAACCCGCTTTACTGAGCAAGGTCAGTCTGAAACAGAGTGTGACTGCCCAGACTTTGTATTAGTCCAAATTCCGGATAGAGCTGACCACGCCACCCTTATAGGGACATGAAGACGGATAAGCAGCTCTGCTTGAGGGGGGAAACTGACACTGTCAAAAGTAAGAAAACATTTTTACTTTTATTTATTTTAAACTGCATACTATTTTTAATAGTTTATATCCAACAAAAATCAAATGAGCTTTACTGATATTCAGTTTATAATATTCTGGTGAAAGTATGGTGCTTAACACCCAATTGGATTTCAACACAATCTATAGGACATATAAACTTTATTGACTCAAAAAAACGCTGTATTAAAAAACATAAAAACCCAGGCGACCTGGTACACAATACTATAGGGATCAATATTTGGCGTTAAAGGATATGTGGTACAGTAATTGGTAATAATAGGGCCTCTCAATGTAGAGAAAAATATAAATTATTAAACAATGGAGAAGAGGCCTTAATCCAGCATGATAACAAAGTTCAGTTGTAGTAGTATATAGCTAACAGTAATAGATGGAGAGAGAGAACCCTTTGATCGTCACAGATCCTCCCACCTGAGGGCAAACCTATGTTAATGCCTTATTTCTGACTTATAGCCCTGCAGCTAAACCTCAAAAAAATACCTACGTTGCAAAGAAGAGAAAATCATTGACCACAACAGACAACAGTGATATCCTCCCAAAAAAATGCTAGTATGCTCTAATGCACTATTTTGCATTTATTTCCTAGGTTACCTATATAGGGGTAGATAAAACAAAATCTCTAAAAACAGTATAGACCCATTATTGTGGGACAGCAGAGGCTTACATATCAATAAACTAGCAAGGTGACTAAATTATCTAATCTCATTACTTGGAGATAATAGAACTGCCTCTGAGAGAACCAGGGGCTTAAAGTCACATAAATGCCATAAATAACCAAGCCTACAACAAAGACCCTACATTAAAGCCTAATGACTTGTTTCACAGCTTCAGCTGCTTTGTCAGAGACAGGTGGTCTAATAGAGATGGAGACACTGAGTCTCGAGTTTAAATAACCCATCAGTTGCTTCTGATTGGCCTGATCGGTACATTTGCTGGGATTGGCTAGCAGAGGAGGGGGTAGAGCCACTTCATAAACAAAAGGAGCACACACAAAAAAGAGAAGGTAGAGCCACCTATAGGATGGAGGGTGTAAGGTCCATTCATCCATCCTTCATACTTTACTAATATGTTGTGGTCAATGATTTTCTCTTCTTTGCAATTTAGGTACTTTTTTGCGCTTTAGCTGCAGGTCTATTAGTTGGAAATGGGGCATTAACATAGGTTTGCCCTCAGGTAGGAGAATCCGTGATGATCAAAGGGCTCTTCTCTATTGTTTAATAATTGATATTTTTCGCTACATTGAGAGACCCTATTATTACCAATTGCAAGAAATTGCAAAGTTTGTACTGTACCACATATCATTTAACTCCAAATATTGATCCCTATAGTATTGTGTACCAGGTCATCTGGGTTTTTATGGTTTTTAATACAGCAGTTTTTGAGTCAATAAAGTGTATATGTCCTATAAATTGTGTTGATATTCAGTTTAGCTACTCACTTTCCAATTGCTAGTTACAGGCTCAAAATCACTGCGGTTGTCAAAATCGGAACACTGTCCTATTTCCTCCATTGATTTTTCAAACTTGTAAATGTTAACAGTGCTAAAGACGCAAGATCGATATTCAATTACAAAAATTCAACTAGCCTGTAGTTTCCTTCAAACCCGTAAATCCCAAATGTATCAAAAAATTATGCGAGTACTAGATAGGACTCGCAAGTGGGTTAAACACCTGTTCATATTACTGCAGCAGCAAATAAACATACACTACTGTACTTTAAAATACTGGTAAAATAATGAAAGACATTAGAACTAATTGCACAACAGTCTCAAGATCGCAAATCTGCAATAAAAATTATTTGTTGTAACTGGTATTTCTGTGTTATCTTGATCCCAGGAATCAAGGGGTTAATACATATCATGGAACTTGCATGGATTAGAACAGTTGCTTTAATGATTTGTATTGATTTCTACCTTGCTGGATTCCGAGACCAATCGCAAATTTTACTTCTTAACACTAATTGATTGTAGTTTAAAATCCATGTTTTACTGACCTCATGATGATGGTCGCTTCTACTATTGTCTCTGTCTAAGAAATATTGCAAGTGTTTAAGAAGTGAATTACAGGCCTGCTTAAATTTTGTCACATTATATGATCATACCCCCTGAAATCCTACTTACGAGTGCATGGTTTGTGTGTGGAGGCTGTGAGAGGGCATTTGCGAGTTAGAGACAAATTAATATATCTAAATGTTTAGAAAAAATGTGACCCAAAGCCAAAAGTTCAGTTTGGAGGAAATTGCAAGCTTTTTCTCTAATGATCTTTAGTTTAACAGGTCAAGGAACATATTTGCTTCTACTACTTTTTCATTGAATTGAACACACTCTTTTCAATGCATTTTATTAAGTGTTTTGTTTCTGTGTTCTTTAAAGTGATACTGACACCCCAACAAGTTACTTTAATCCCAAGGGGAATTGAAAACAGTAATTTTTCTTTATAACCAACCCTTCCTGAGATAGGCTGCATTATATGTGCGGGTCCTTTATGAGAATATGCAACTCAGTATGCTGTTTTGTGACTGGGAGTTCATGATAATGGTCAGGACGGGTCAACTGCATGATGATCTTAAATTAGTATTATTATTGCCACCACAAAAACAGGCAAGCAGACTGTAATCCTAATTATCACATGGAAGCATAAGAATACAGCAGAAACAATACTGATTATCTCATGTATTCAGTTTAGAAACAAATGTGTAGTGCAATGTAAAACTAGTTATCATACTCTTTGAGATTCACTTAAAATAATTCTTGTCAAGTTACAAACATTTTACTCCATATATATTTCTATAATAATGTGTACATAGCTTATTTACTGAACCAAGTACTTTTTGTTTTGTTTTTAGACTCCCTGGAGATATTTAAAGACTCTGTTACTGCCAGTTGTTCTCCTAGTATTTGGATCCATATGTGTGCGGGTAAGTAGCAGTGATTCATTCTGAAGCCATTAAAGTCAAGGCTTGAAAAGGAATTAGAAGTGTTAGGCATAAAAGTGCCAAATATAGACAGCTCTATGTTGAAACACTGTTTTTGACCTCTTTGCATCTCTGGATTCTCTATAGCGTTATTATAAACGAGTGAATGCTTCCTTTTATATAACAAATCTGAATTAAAAGGAATTCAGCCTTCATTATAAATATTAACATTTTTGCCAATTTTGTGTTTTTTGATTTTTGAAAACTATATTACAACACAAATGTGACTACTCATAATAAATAAGGTTTCTTTGAAGCATCTTTTAAGTTCTGCTAGTTATTAATTATATGTTCTTTATTGTTGTTTAGTAACTATTGCATTATGCTAGCAACGTACACATTGTCGCACTTCAGAGCCGAAATTAAACTTAAGAAAACATGTAGATTTGAAGAACTATATATAATTTTAATAATTACTTTAGTGGTCTTATTAAGGGGCCAGTACATAATATTTAAGTAAGACTTAAAAGAAAAAAAACGTGATTAAACTTTTACTATTGATTTAAAGTGTTGCTTACTATTTGGCAATGCTCCCGCAGTTTGTTTAAGCTCCAGATCTCTCCACTCCCGACCTGCCCAGAGGAAAGTACCAACTTGAAAACCACTCTTTGATACATACATTAGTATCAAGGAACAGTGTAACTTGACTTTCTGGTCATGTACAAACACACTTTTTAGTCACACTCCCTATCACTTTGCAGTTGTGGTACACTAATTTAGATAACCCCCATCTCCTGCTACGTGTCTCCACTCCAGACACAATAACTTCTTAATGGGGTGCAGAGAAACAGAGTTTATATTGGGGACATGATTGAAAAATAGTAATTGTTGAAATTCACAATAAAAGTGTTCATTGAATATTTTTTTTTTGTTTTCTTATAAAGCCTTACGTAATTATGATTTAGATAGCTTTTATAAGACCACTAACATGGTTCTTTAAATGAATTCACTAGGCATTACTAATGCCTCACGCTGCTTACAAGCAGACAATGACATAATGTGTCAATGTGTAAAAATGGGACACTGGTAATGTGAAGCGCGACCCCCGCTCCCCATGTGGTTGCAGCCTCAGGTCACAATCTTGATGATTTCATCTAAGAAATATCTCCAAAATCTATTACTATCTTATACAAGACACAACTAAAATTTCAATTAGGTCTCTCACTATGTCTCGACTACTGTAATTCACTACTTGCTGGCCTCCCTATCACCCCCTTGTCACCACTTCAGTCCATAATAAATGCCTACAGTAGACTCATCTACAATATCAAACTCGCAATGTCAGCAGCACCTCTGTCAGTCCATGGGTTCCCTATAACCTCCAGAATAAAATTTGAAATCATAATCCTAACGTATAAAGCACTCAAAAATAATTCAGCCTCTTGTATCTCTGCTCTCGTCTCAAAATACTCCCCCGCCCTCCCCTTCTGTTCTGCTATTGACCTTATTTTCTCCTTTCTTATCACCTACTCTTATTCCTGCTTTCAGGGCTTTTGTCGTGTGGCTCCAATTATTTGGACCTCCCTACCTTGCGCCACTAGACTTTCCCCCTATCTCAAGTCCTTCAAAACCTCACTAAAAACACATTTATTTTATGAAGCTTATCACCTTCATATTTAATATGCCAAATGTATCTATCACCTATCAAATCCCTTAGATTGTAAGTTTTTAATCGTCTAGGATGATTGAACAATTACTGTATGTACTGGAGTATAAGCCGAGTTTTTCAGCCCTTTTTTTAAGGTTGAAAAGGGCCCCCTCAGCTTATATTAGAGTCACCCCACCCCACGTGTCTCTCTAACACCCCCCGTGTCTCACCCCCCCGTGTCTCTCTAACACCCCCCGTGTCTCACCCCCCCGTGTCTCTCTAACACCCCCCCGTGTCTCTCTAAGCCCCCCTGTGTCTCTCTAAAAACCCCTGCGTCTCTCTAACCCCCCGTGTCTCTCTACCCCCGAGTCTCCTCAACCCCCCTCGTGTCCCTCATCCCACTGTGTCTCTTTCCCTGCCCCCTCCTCATCCTAAACCCCCCTCCTCATTCTAAACCCCCTCCTCCTCACTTTACCCCTCTAAATACCCCCCTCCCTTTCCCCTCATTTACCTCCATCTGCAGCTGCTGCTCCTTCACTCCTCCACGCTCCTTCCTGCGTCAGGACCCAGCATATGTTAATGACGTGACGTCACATGCGCGCCATGTCATTAGCATTGGCCGGGTCAAGACGCAGGAAGGAGCGTGGAGGAGCAGCTGCAGCTGCAGATGGAGGTAAGTGAGGGGAGAGGGGGAGGTATTTAGAGGGGTAAAGTGAGGAGGGGGGTTTAGGATGAGGATGAGGATGGGGGGTTTAGGATGAGGATGGGCAGGGTTTAGGATGAGGATTGGGGGGTTTAGGATGAGGATTGGGGGTTTGAGGATGAGGATTGGGGGTTTGAGGATGAGGATGGGGGGTTGAGGATGAGGATGGGGGGGTTGAGGATGAGGATGGGGCGTTGAGGTTGAGGAGGGGGGCTTGAGGTTGAGGAGGGGGGCTGAGGAGAAAGGTTGAGGAGGAGGGTTTAGGATGAGGATGGGGGGTTGGGGTTGAGGAGGGGGTTTAGAATGAGGAGGGGGTTTGAGGATGACGATGGTGAGGTTGAGGAGGGGCGTTGGGGTTGAGGAGGGAGGTTGTGGACGGGGGTTGAGGAGGGAGGTTGAGGATGAGGAGGCAGGATGAGGAGGGAGGTTGAGGATGAGGAGAGGGGCTGAGGGGGGTGGTTTAGGATGAGGATGGGGGGTTGAAAATAGGGGGTTGAGGATTTGGAGGGGGGTTGAGGAGGGGGGTTGAGGGAGGTTGAGTATGAGGAGGGGGGTTGAGGAGGGAGGTTGAGAATGAGGAGGGTGATAAGGGAGGGGGGGAGACACAGGGAAGGGAGAGGGGAGAAGAGACACAGGGGAGAGAGCGGAGGGGACACAAGAAAAGGTCACACAAGAGGGGGACACAGAGGGCACAAGAGGGACACAGGAGGCAGCACATTTCCCACCCTCGGCTTATACTCGAGTCACTCGTTTTTCCCAGTATTTTGTGGTAAAATAGATGCCTCCGCTTATACTCGGGTCGGCTTATACTCGAGTATATACGGTACTCTGTATACAAGATTCTAAGCTCTCTATTCGTTTAATCTGAATTGTTATTGTTTTTACCTTGTGTTTGTCCTATGTATGGCACTGCGGAATATGTGGGCTCATTTTAATTATTGGATAATAAAAAATAAGAATAATAGAAGGTGAGGTTACAGAAAGAGAGAAACTGTTACTTATAAGTGAGTGATATGTAAATATTACATGACAAATAAATTGAAGTGGATGAAATTAAGTCACCCAGTTAAAACATTTCTATAACCCCCCCCCCCAAAAAAAAACATGCAGAAAGAGTCCCTTTAAAGGGCTACTTGAATAACTTTTAAGTTGGCATTGTCCAGTGGTTCACAAAATTGTTTTGGTTACTCCACCTTCAAATACTTTTGGAAACCTGTTGGTCACCATTCAGTCTTCACAGGGACAGGTTGCTTTCCATGTTCTTCTATAATCTGTGTATAACTGTGACTAATGGTGATGGTATATATCAAATGTCATTTCTGAGGGCTAGGAGATAAAGTCAACTTTTCAATTTATTGTATTTTTTTTTTTAATAAGAATTCTCAAGAGTTGAACAGGTACTTAAAAATGTAAGCAATCATAAATTGAAAATCTTGCGGTTGTTAAACCTGGAACTTACTGCCTACCATTGCCTTTGATCTTTCACGTCCACAAGAGTAACGATGGCTAAAATCGCGAATGACTATTCAGTTGCTACAATTTCACAAACACGCAAATGTTTTCACACCCGTAAATGACAAATGTAGGAGAAAATCCTACGAGTACTAGAGAGGACCCTCAAAGGGGTTTAACCAAAGTCCGCAGCACTTCAAATGCAAATAAAAAAAAATCAATACTGCACTGTAAATGACGGGGAAATCGATGAAAGACATTAATTGCACAACAGTCTCAAGCTTGCAAATCGGCACTAAAAAAATCATATTTTTATGTGTAATTTCGGGGTTATATCGTCACAGGAATCAATGAGTTAATACAGATCTATCGAGCCACCCACATGGACTAGATCAGTATTGGCATTCATTTTTGTACATTGTTTTGTATTTTGAGGGTTTGCGAGTCCCATCGCATATCGGACCACCGAATCTAATTTATTGACATGTAACCTCCATGATGGCGGTCTCATTTACTATTGGCTGTTTCAAAATTAGTGGTTATGGCCTTGCTTAATTTATCATGTTCCCGCCCTGAACTGCTACGCACTTGTGCATGGTTTACGGCTTTGGCCTTCGGCCCGTAACTTGCGGGCTTGTTCAATTGAATATCACCGGAATCGGAGACGAACGGGAGCCCGCAGACATACGACCTGTATCCAGAGAGCGGCGGGCTTGCAATTGAATGGGGCTCAAAATCTGCTAATTTAATTCAGTTTATGTCTGTTCATGAGGGAGATTATCCATTTCCCATCTAAAAGCAGATTTTCCTCTCTATTCTTAGTCTTTACCTCCCCTCGGCCTGATCTTGCTACATTCACCAGCTCAATGCCACCAATATAACAGACCCCCGTGGCACACATATCTAACCTCTATGACACTGGGGTCCTATAAAGATTCCTGTGTCATCTATATTTTACTCTATTAAAATAAGATATATGCCATGGTGGTAATGCATGGAGCTCAATTGCACCATAACTAAATAATTATGGCATCTATAGTCTACACTTGCTAGAAGGACCTCCATGGTGCTATAATTAAATAAATATGCCTTGCAGGACCTCCATGGCACCTACAATTACCCTCTATCCACAGGGGTCCTGTAAGGTTTATCTATTTAACCACTCCCACAGAGGTCATATAAGGATAAAATCCTATACCATGGGGTGTTAAATAGATGTGTCTAGCTTATTTCATCAGATTGTGCATGCTGCACCTTATCAATTAACTATATCTATGAAACCCACTGTTGCAGTTGTTGTTGTTTAGTCGTTCAGTCATGTCCGACTCTCCGTGACTGTATGGACCAGAGCACGCCAGGTGCATCTCTCTGCCCCTTTGAGCTCCATCAAGTTCATGTTCATTGCTTCAGTGACCTCTGTCGTCCCCTTCTTCTTGTGCCTTCAATTGTTCCCAGCATCAGAATCTTTTCTAGGGAATCCTGCCGTCTCATGATATAGCCAAAATATTTGCGCTTCAGCCTCATGATCATATCTTCTAGGGAACAGTTTGTTTTGATTTCCTGAAGTATTGATTTATTGGATCTTTTTGCAGTGCAAGGGACTCTAAGCAGTCTTCTCCAACACCACACATCAAAGGTATCAATTCTACAGCGCTTAGACTTCTTTATGGTCCAGCTCTCACATCCGTATGTTACTATTGGGAATACCACAGTGTGCGAACCTTTGTTGATAGTTTAATATCTTTACTTTTTACTGTTGCAGTAGCAAGTACTGAATGTATTTGTATGAAGAACTTTTTCTCAGGTTTGTCATATTATAGTAAGGGGATATAACTCACTTTTAAAAGTAATTTTAACCCCAGTTTAAACTGTATTTTTACTTAAGAAGTTCATTGAAAGTGCATGTGGTGAACTTGATTAACACTTGTGGTGTGTTGGTGCATAATATTCAGAGTCAATGTTCTTGGCAATACTACATTTGACAACTTGCTGTGACTGTCCCTTTTTCTGAGGTTTGCTTCCATTAAGAAAATGGGAAAAGGGAACAACTGTGGAGACTGTACCTTTGGGATAATGGCATTTTGCTTGCTGACTTGACCTGGTTTGTAGTTGAATGGCTTATTTTAAAATGCAAGCAACAGGTGTATTATATATTCGCTATATAGTTTGTTTATTTAACACATTTACAAAAATGTATTATGTCCATATTGTGCACTATTTGTGGTATTTATTTCTAAAATTGCAAACTGGAAAAGCAAAATGATTAAATTATATCTTTATAAAGAAAACACTCTACTGCTTTTCAAAGGAAGTTCAATACATCAAAAGTTATGTTGTAGCCTTTGTAAACTGAACCAAAGACAACCGAAGAATTATTCATTTTGCTTTCTATTATTAAGCAGGTGGGAAAAAAAATATGTTTCAGGCTAGACTTTTTTCTAGACTTTTATTACTGTAGCATATATTTTCAAGAAATAACCCATATATTCATGAATGTACTGTATAATCGAGTATAAGCCGACCCGAGTAAAAGCCGAGGCACCTATTTTACCACAAAATACTGGGAAAACTTAGTGACTCGAGTATAAGCCAAGGGTAGGAAATGTGCTGCCCCCGTGTCCCACCTGTGCCCTCTTGTTTCCCCCCCTCTCCCCCCTGTGTCTGCCCCCCCTCTCCCTCCCTTGTGTCTTTCCCCCTCTCCCTCCCCTGTGTCTAGTCCCCTCCTCTCCCTCCCCTGTGTCTCTTCCCCCTCCCTCCCTCCACTGTGTCTCTTCCCACTCCCTCCCTCCCCTGTGTCTCTTCCCCCTCCCTCCCTCCCCTGTGTCTCTTCCCCCTCCCTCCATCCCCTGTGTCTATTTCCCCCTCCCTCCATCCCTCCCCTGTGTCTCTTTCCCCCTCCCTCCATCCCCTGTGTCTCTCCCTCCCCTGTGTCTCTTTCCCCCTCCCTTTCTCCCTCCCCTGTGTCTCTTTCCCCCTCCCTCCCTCTTTCCCTTCCTCTCTCTCGTGTCTCTTTCCCTCACCGTCACTTATCATCCTCATCCTCCCTCCTCATCCTCAACCCCCTCGTCATCCTCCCTTCACAACCCCATTCCTCAACCCACCTCCTCATCCTCCCTCCTCAACCCCCCTCCTCATCCTCCCTCCTCAACCACCCTCCTTAACCCCGGTGCTCATCCTCAACCCCCCTCCTCATCCTCAACCCCCCTCCTCATCCTCAACCCCCCTCCTCATCCTCAACCCCCCTCCTCATCCTCAACCCCTCTCCTCATCCTCAACTCCCCTCCTCATCCTCAACCCCCCTCCTCATCCTCAACCCCCCTCCTCATCCTCAACCCCCCTCCTCATCCTCAACCCCCCTCCTCATCCTCAACCCCCCTCCTCATCCTCAACCCCCCTCCTCATCCCTCCTTCTCATCCTCAACCCCCCTCCTCAGCCTCAACCCCCCTCCTCATCCCCCCTCCTTAACCTCCTTCCTCATCCTCCATCCTCAACCCCCCTCCTCATCCTCAACCCCATCCTCATCCTCCCTCCTCAATCCCCTGTTCATCCACAACCCCCACCTCATCCTCCGTCCTCATCCTCCCTCCTCAACCGCCCTCCTCATCCTCCCTCCTCAACCCGCCTCCTCATCCTCAACCCCCCCTTCTCACTTTACCCCTCTCTAATTACCTCTTCCTTTCCCCTCACTTACCTTCCATCAGCTGCTCTTTCGCTCCTCCGCACGTCTTCCGGCTGTGTTGGGACCCGGCCAATGCTAATGATGTAATACGTATGTGACGTCTCGTCATTAGCATATGCCAGGTCCCGACACAGCCGGAAGACGCGCCACAGAGCGGAGGAGCAGCTGATGGAAGGTAAGTGAGGGGAAAGGGAGAGGGGGAGGTAATTCTAGAGGGGTAAAGTGAGGAGGGGGGTTGAGGATGAGCAGAAGGGTTTGAGGATGAACAGAGGGTTTGAGGATGAGCAAAGGGTTTGAGGATGAACAGGGGGGTTGAGGATGAACAGGGGGGTTGAGGATGAACAGGGGGGTTGAGGATGAACAGGGGGGTTGAGGATGAACAGGGGGGTTGAGGATGAGCAGGGGGGTTGAGGATGAACAGGGGGGTTGAGGATGAGCAGGGGGGTTGAGGATGAGCAGGAGGGTTGAGGATGAGCAGGAGGGTTGAGGATGAGCAGGGGGGTTGAGGAGGGAGGATGAGGAGGATGATAATGGAGGGGGGGAAGAGACACAGGGGTGGGAGAGGGGAAGAAGAGACACGGGGGGGGGGGGAAAGAGACACAGGGGAGAGAGAGGAGGGAAGAGACACCGCTGGAAAGAGACACAGGGGAGGGAGTGGGGGGGGGAGACACGGGGGGGAAAGAGACACAGAGTGACTCGAGTATAAGCCGAGGGGGCCTTTTTCAGCATTTAAAAAAGTATATACGGTAATTATATTTATACCCAATTATTTAAATTCTCTATTCAAATTAGATTATCCAGTTCCTGAATACTTGAAATTACTATATTATTATGGCCTACTTTTGACGTCAGCAGCAAGTACCCAATGAAAAATGCACAGAAGGGGGATAATTTAATGCAGAAATAGTGGGAGAGTAGGACCAGAACTTTTACAATAGAAAACAGTGCAAATGGAGGGTACATTGAATATATTAATAGGGCAAATTGAGCATTTAAATGTAAAGCAGAAGGGACAGAAAAGGAGTCCGCAGAGGGTTAATTTTAGTGTAAAAAGGACCGAGTCAGGATCATTTGTGTTTAGAATAGAAGACCAACCTGCTGCTTTCCTGTAGTCACCCACGCAGCATGAAGTTTAGCTCTCACTGCAGCTGTCACACTGCTCGGATAGGACATCACCACTTTAGTGAGAAACAGAGATCGGCGAGTCCCTGGAGGCAGCGGGGGTGCTATTGATAGCAGCCCTTTAAATTTTTTGGTATTTTTTTACTTTCTAAAACCCCCTCTTGTTTCCCTGGCCAGCCCTTTGTATTTACTATAATTTTAAATACATATTTTCAAGCCTCGTCTGTCCCCTTCTCTATATGATCTGTTTATATTTAGAGTTCAGTTGTCATTTCAGTGTTTCATAGTTTTTCTCCAGCTCTTGCTGGAGGGAAGTTCATTTTTCAAGAAAGAATTTGTCACAGTGCGAGCACTTGCAGAGCCTTAAGAGAACACCTAGGATGTTCAGTAACTCTTACGGGAGCCATGTAATAGAAGTTAAAGTAATATCTTACATAGCGGCAGGGAAGAGTTTGTATGTAGGGATCACTTGTAAGGGATTGCTGGCGGGGGGTGGGGGAGGCGGGGTTCACTCTCCATAGGTAAGTTCACTCTCCATATTTCTTATGGGAGCCATGTAATTGAGCCATGCAATCATTTACTTTAGAAAACATGGTCTAGAACAAATTACAGATATTTTTAATGCTCTTAAAGGGCAATTGTGGCCAATCTAATTTTAAACATTACAAAAGATGTTTTTTTTTATATGAGAGATAACTGATCTATAGGAAATAAATTCCTTTCTATATAGACAGTTTTCTCCTTATCTGTCCTGAACTCAAGTTGGCCACTAGTTGTGCTTACCAGGAGGGACTGGATTACAGTAGCAGCCATCTTACCATGGACGTGGCCCAAGTTAATCTATGTCATATTGGTGGTGAACCAAGTGCCCTCCTGAGACTAATATACTCCCCAAACAACGATATCCAGGGGAGTAGCAACCTAGGAGACCCAATGTTATACTGTTTTTGTTATGTATTCAGGGAAAAGGCAGCTTACCACATCACCACTAATAAAGTTGACAATTACGCATGAAGTGGATTGGTGTGGTATCCGGTGTCTACCCTTCAGTACCAGGGAACAGGGGTTACAGACCCTGAGACTAAGTGACTAAAACAGGTGAGACAATAGGGCTAAGAGGACACATAACATACCCGTAATAAAGTACTATTCCACATAAGCGGGTTATGATTATGTGCGCCTTTACGCCATGGCTAGTAAAATCTGTTAACCTGACCATGATAAAGGGATAGGGAGTGAAGCAGCCATATTGTACTGGGGGAAGCCATCTCTGTACGTATTGCGACACATAAGGAGGTCAACCATCTGGTCTCCCAGGTTATCACCCAGGTAAACACACTGGAGTGATAACGGTCAGAACAAAGGGGTCTTTACAGACATTGAGGCACCTCTCAGGGGCAGATCTGACAGGGTTTCCTGGCCTTCACTTGAGGGGCTAACTATCCATCTGGGAGATGTACACAGGTCGCCAGTCAATCTTCAAATGAGCCCCTTAGCCACGCCCAGGGGGCCGACTTTGGGGACAAGGCTGGCCGTTCCCAGGGATTTCCCTTAGCCCATTGACCAGGACTAATAGGAAGTCTCAGAGACCAGTTACTATGGGTCTGCATATGTACAGGAGGGCGTCCTCAAGGTTAGCCACCCCCAGGTCTTTGATGATGACTGCATATAACCTATCCAATGTAAAATAAAGGGGTTATTTTTTTCCATCATGATTATGGTGTTGGAGTGAATTATTGTCCAAGCTAGCAGTCTGCTACAGTAATGTCTTATCCAGACTTACTGCAGATCTCCAGAAGCATCCCTGGGCACTGCTAATGATTGGGAGAGTCCTGCCAGGGCTGGCTGCATCCATCATTCGGTCCAGAGTCATCCCAACAGAGCTATTCCTGCAGTAAATAGGGGTAGGGAGTGCCTTTCATATCTCACTCAAAGAGCAGGTCATGGCAGTTGGTGGCAGCGGTGGGAGGCTCTAGAGGAAAAGACTGAGGATGGAACAGCAGTATGAGGACATGTCCTCAGCAGAACTGAGAAAGGCGCAGAAACTAAGAGGAATGCCCTGGAAGAAGGGGGGCCAACCAGCAGATGTGATAGCAGCCTTGAGAAGGTATGATGCAGAACATCTGGAACAAGAGTTCCAGAGTTGGGTGAGGGGATAAGCACACTACAAAGGACCCCAAGATCTCAGCAAGAAGGACAGCCAGATGACATCTTAAAGGAGGCAAGACGCAGGTTCAGGGAACTCAGAGAGTTTTGCCCCGGGGAGATAACGCTGGAAGAGGTAATTAAAGGAGTGAACCTAATAAAGCAGCAAATAGAGGAAGAACGTACAGGAGTGAGTGTCCAAGCTCAGCAAAGGCTTGGGGTCAACCCTGCAGAGATGCCAGTAAGAGTCAAACTGGCATATCAGAATTTTAAAAAGTTTCAGGATGATAAAGACAGTATTGACGGATTCATCCAAGAGTTTGAGCAGCAATGTAAGGTACAGGACATACCTCATGAAGAATGGGCCAAGTTACTGTTGACTAAGTTGACTGGAAAGGCCAGAGCAGCCTGTCGGGCCCTTCCTCCAAATCTAGCCATGGATTTCAACCATTTGTGTACAGTATTACTGAGCAGATATGCCGTAACCCCTGAAACTTTTCTGGTCAGATTCAGAGGCACTACCAAGGGGCAAGAGGACACTCATGTCGAGGTAATGTGTAAACTGAGGCGTGCCTGCACTCAGTGGTGGTCTACACAAGGAGCCACCACAGCAAAGCAAATTTTGGAGGTGGTGCTAATGCAACAGTTTTTGCAACTTTGCGCACCAGAGTTGAGGGATTGGCTGCAGGATCAGAAGCCAGTATATGGGGACCAGGCAGCTAGCATGGCCGACCATTTTGTTAGTACCAGAACTAAGAGAGTTCCCCAGACTAACAATGCTAGTGGGCAGGTGAACCAGGGCTCAAGAGACTTGGGGCCAACACGGCAGGCCCCTATTGCGCCCAATGCGCCTGGTCATGGGCCCTGGGCGCAGCATCGGAATGCATATGGACACCGGGGTACCCAGTCAGGACTCGTTCCTAAAACACACCCAGAGCCCAGATGGTCCCAGGGAAGATGTTTCCAGTGCAACCAACCGGGCCACCGGGAAAGAGATTGTCCTCTGTCACATAAGAATCAGAGAGGACCCCCTCAGTCTGCATTGAATTATTTGAGAGAATGGGATGCTGGAGCCGGACACCCCAACGCAGCTCCCTGGGAGCCAGAAGCAGAAGGATGGTACCATGGTATCCACACGGTGAGGAGAGCACAGAAAGACTCCGGGGAACAGCATAGACAACCAATCTGGGTGCAGGGTCACCAGGCTGTGGGTTACCGTGACTCGGGGTCCGCAGTCACTGTAGTTCTACCTAAGTGGGTACGCCCCTCAGACTGCATACAGAGGCAAATGTGGGTTATGGTTGCTGGGGGAAAACAGTTTCCCATTCCCATGGCTCGCATTCAATTGGACTGGGGCACTGGAAGGAAGTCCACAGAGGTAGGAGTTATGGATAACCTGCCTGCGGATGTTTTGCTAGGGAACGATTTGGGTCACATGGTAAGCCAGTATGTACAGCCCTTAACAAGAGCTCAAAACAGAGCCAATGGATGCAGGATGAACCAGGACCAGACGGAATACTCAGAGCCCGGGGTAAGTGACTTGTTGGCTACTACATTGACCTTAGGCTGGGCCAAGGGGGAAGAACTTAGAGTAGCATTGCAGGAAGATGAAACGTTAGCAGGGGTAAGGGACAGGGCCGCCCAGGGCAAATCAGTGGATGATCTAGATAGTTTTGTCTGGGAACAGGGGTTGTTGTACAGGATCAGGGTGCCTGGGAAGGATGAGGTAGGAAGGGAACCACGAAAACAGTTAGTGGTCCCACAACAGTATAGAGGCAAGGTGCTACAGATAGCCCATGAGATTCCTCTGGGAGGGCATTTGGGGCAGAAGAAAACTCTGTGTAGGGTGGTGGAGGTATTTTTTGGGCCAGGATTGAATTAGGATGTAAAAGAGTACTGTCGATCCTGTGATGCGTGCCAAAGGACCCAGCCGTTTAAGAAAAATAGCAGGGTGCCTCTGCAGTCACTCCCTGTGATGGAGATACCATTTCAGAGGGTCGCCATAGACATTGTCGGCCCACTAGCTAGGGTTAGCAAGACAGGCAAGACATTTATTCTCACCATGGTAGATTGTGCTACCAGGTATCCTGAGGCGGTGGTTTTATCCAGTATCTCAGCTCCTAAGGTGGCAGAGGCCTTAATGACTATCTTTACCAGGACAGGGTTTCCCCAGGAAATTTTGTCTGACAGAGGGCCCCAATTTATGGCCAAAGTGACCGAACAATTATGGTCTGTGTGTGGCATAAGGCACATTACAGCCTCCCCCTACCATCCCCAAACCAATGGCCTCTGTGAGCGCTTCAATGGGACGCTCAAGCACATGATCCGTACTTTTACTGATCAGGAGCCAGACTGGGAACGATTATTGCCTTGTCTCCTCTTTGCATACCGAGAGGTACCTCAGGAATCTACAGGGTATTCCCCGTTTGAACTTCTATATGGTAGACCTGTGAGAGGACCCTTGAGTGTGATCAGGGAGACGTGGGAAGGGGAGTATAGTCACCACCCTGTGCCAGTGGCTACCTATGTATTAGCTTTCAGAGAAAACATGGCTAGGTTGGCTGGAATTGTGAGGAGCAATATGCTTATAGCGCAAGAAGGAGATATGAGATATTACAAGGCAGGAACCAGTGACAGGGAACTGGAGGAGGGGATAGAGGTGCTCATGTTAGAACCTCAACCCCAGGATAAGTTACAGTTTCTTTGGAAGGGACCTTACACAATTAGCAAAAAACTTGGCGACAAGTCATATGTGGTTATGGTAGATCCAGAGAGAGTGGTTACCAGGGTGGCCCACATTAATCGCTTAAAAGCATATGTACAGCGAGCAGCTCATATGTTAGCCATTTGCAGGGCCACAAAGGATGACCCAGAGGAAGGGCTGATACCAGACATGTTGCAAAAGGCAGATCAGAAAAGGCTAGAAGACAACCTTCACCGGGCCAAAGATCTAAGCACCGAGCAGCAGGGGCAGCTTTTACGCAAACTAACACCCTTCAAAACCTTATTTACCACTGACCCTTGGTGTACCCCCCTAGCAGCTCATGTAGTGGTGACAGGGGAATGTGTTCCATTAAAACAACACCCATACCGAGTCCCTGAAGCTGTTAGGGCAAGCATACAAGCAGAATTACGAAAGATGTTACAATTACGGGTTATTGAAGAATCCAGTAGCCCATGGGCATCTCCTGTAGTATTGGTACCCAAAAATGACGGGACAACTCGGTTCTGCGTGGATTATCGAGTTGTTGGACCGGTTAGGTACTGCCAAGTATTTAACCACGCTGGATCTCTCCAAGGGATATTGGCAGATCCCGTTGGAAGAGTCAGCTAGGGAGAAGTCCGCCTTTGTCACCCCCTTTGGACTATACCAATTTAAGGCAATGCCTTTTGGGATGTAAAATGCCCCTTCTCCCTCCAGCGACTGGTAGACAAATTGTTACATCGGCACCAGGAGTATGCTCAGGCTTACTTGGACGATATAGCTATCTTTAGTCAGACCTGGGAGGAGCATATAGAACATATTGCTAGAATTATGCAAGCCATTAAACAAGCCAGGTTCACCATAAGACCAGATAAGTGCCAGTGGGCAAAGGCAGAGGTGCAGTACTTGGGTCACTGGGTGGGCAGTGGGAAGTTAAGGCCAGAACCAGCCAAAGTAGAGGGTATTGCAGCTCGGCCTATCCCTAAGACTAAAAAGCAGGTGCTAGCTTTCTTGGGCATCACTGGGTATTACCGCAAGTTTATTTTGGATTTCAGCACGACCGCCAAGCCACTGACCGATTTGACCAAACAGATATTGCCCAGGGAAGTGACCTGGACTCCTGCTTGTCAGACTGCGTTCCAGAACCTAAAGGAAGCTCTGACTTGTTCCCCAGTATTGGCTGCCCCGGACTATAACCGACCCTTTGTGGTCCAGACAGATGCCTCCATGTATGGCATTGGGGCCGTGCTAAGCCAGACAGATAATGAAGGAGTGGAACATCCTGTGGCGTATTTGAGCAGGAAATTGTTGCAGCGTGAAACGGCCTATGCTACTGTGGAGAAGGAATGTTTGGCCGTAGTTTGTGCTTTGCGCAAACTTCAACATTGTTTATATGGACGACCATTCACTGTGACCACCGACCATAACCCCTTGTGCTGGCTGTCTAAGGTAGCCGGAGAAAATGGACGTTTGCGAAGATGGAGCCTGGCACTACAGACATTCAATTTCCAAGTACAGCACCGTACGGGTAAGCTCCATCAAAATGCAGATGGATTATCACGCCAACTGGAGCTATGAGTATCAGTGTAGCTGAGAAAATCCTGGTGATCCTTGCTGTTCTCAGGCTGCACTTGGGGGGCCAGTTGTCATAACTCAAGTTGGCCACTAGTTGTGCTTACCAGGAGGGACTGGATTACAGTAGCAGCCATTTTACCATGGATGTGGCCCAAGTTAATCTATGTCATATTGGTGGTGCACCAAGTGCCCTCCTGAGACTGATAGACTAATATACTCCCCAAACAACGATATCCAGGGGAGTAGCAACCTAGGAGACCCAATGTTATACTGTTTTTGTTATGTATTCATGGAAAAGGCAGCTTACCACATCACCACTAATAAAGTTGACAATTACGCATGAAGTGGATTGGTGTGGTATTCGGTGTCTACCCTTCAGTACCAGGGAACAGGGGTTACAGACCCTGAGACTAAGTGACTAAAACAGGTGAGACAATAGGGCTAAGAGGACACATAACATACCTGTAATAAAGTACTATTCCACAAAGCAGGTTATGATTATGTGCGCCTTTACGCATTGGCTAGTAAAATCTGTTAACCTGACCATGATAAAGGGATGGGGAGTGAAGCAGCCATATTGTACTGGGGGAAGCCATTTCTGTATGTATTGCGACACATAAGGAGGTCAACCATCTGGTCTCCCAGGTTATCACCCAGGTAAACACACTGGAGTGATAACGGTCAGAACAAAGGCACCTCTCAGGGGCAGATCTGACAGGGTTTCCTGGCCTTTACTTGAGTGGCTAACTATCCATCTGGGAGATGTACACAGGTCGCCAGTCAATCTTCAAATGAGCCCCTTAGTCACGCCCAGGGGGCCGGCTTTGGGGACAAGGTTGCCGTTCCCAGGGATTTCCTTTAGCCCATTGACCAGGACTAATAGGAAGTCTCAGAGACCAGTTACTATGGGTCAGCATATGTACAGGAGGGCGTCCTCAAGGTTAGCCACCCCCAGGTCTTTGATGATGACTGCATATAACCTATCCAATGTAAAATAAAGGGGTTCATTTTTTCCATCATGATTATGGTGTTGGAGTGAATTATTGTCCAAGCTAGCAGTCTGCTACAGTAATGTCTGATCCAGACTTACTGTAGATCTCCAGAAGCATCTCTGGGCACTGCTAATGATTGGGAGAGCCCTGCCAGGGCTTGCTGCATCCATCATTCGGTCCAGAGTCATCCCAACAGAGCTATTCCTGCAGTAAATAGGGGTAGGGAGTGCCTTTCATATCTCACTCAAAGAGCAGGTCATGGCAATATGCTTTGGGTGTGCAGTGAGACTTATGGATGTCTGAACTGCAACATGTTGTGATTGTGGTTACATTGGTTTTAATGTAAAGCAGATAAGAAAACACAATTTAGTGAGCTTGGTTACACTTCAGCTTAACTCACTGGTAAAATAAAGGTGGATCAAACATGATGATCTGTTGTTTTAGTGTTAAGTTTCTTCAATTAATATAATTTATTTTCAATGGAGAAAAATGTTAGGTTTGGACAA
Source organism: Discoglossus pictus (assembly GCA_027410445.1). Taxonomy (NCBI): domain Eukaryota; kingdom Metazoa; phylum Chordata; class Amphibia; order Anura; family Alytidae; genus Discoglossus; species Discoglossus pictus. The sequence goes on along the minus strand of CM050166.1, from coordinate 285,654,971 downwards.
CAGTGGCCCTGAAATTCTCAACTTGACTTGTAGTGATGATGTCTCTATAACTTGTATTGTTATTTATAATACATAAAGATTGTCCCTATAATATGTTATGCGTATAGAAAGAAAATGTAAAATATTTTTAACTTAATCATTGTTACTGTCATGTGTTTTTATTCCAGACATTCAAAGATCTTGTTCATAATTACAGACAAAGAACAAATGCAGCGAAAGGACATAGAAATGAAAGGTAAATCTTACTTTTTATAGTTATAATCACCAATTATTAAAAACTTGTATATCCAAATTGTGAACAAGAATGGGAAGAGTCAGAAAACAGAATCCAGCTAGAACTTGATGTAATTCAAATGGAGAGAGGCTAGGTAGTGAGTACCATTCCGTAGCATTGCTGGGATTCAGATTCAGACTCTCCTACAGATATACTTTGGGCAGGCTATGGACACACTTCAGAGCTAGAAAGCAAAGGGCAAAACCCCATTGGTAAGAGTCCGTACATTTTATATCATTAATTTTGTGGGGTCTTGTGATAGCTCCACAAATTTGCTTATAAAAACTCCCGTAGCAACAAGTTATCCTTACAGGAGTTCTTACAGGAGCCATAAAATTAAGCCTTAGTTACCTTTTATAAATAAACGAGCGACTTGTCCGTTAAAAATGACGGCAATAAAAATTTTGCGTTGTGTATTTTCTAAGTCCCTCGTGCCTGGCTTTGATCGGGTAAGTGTTAATGGCTTCGTCCTCGTTTTGAGAATTTTTACGTTTTTTCGTCTGCCATTTATTTCCTCACTTAGCAGATTTTCGATTGATGAAAAACGCCAAATATGATTCAAATTAGCTTCCAACCTCACTCACAGGCTTAATGGCTCTTCCCCTGTGCTGTGTATGAGTGTGTTAGTAATTTTTTTTAAATTATTTGGCTGGTTTTGGGGATCTTTCGGGTTACACGGTTGAGATTTTTACACTGTTGCGTGCCACGGGATCAGCGAGAAAGAGCTGAGCGTTTTGTCGGTGATCGCAGCCATTGACATAAGAGCCTTTTGTGCTCATGTGCAGGCTGTTTTAAAGTCTTTCGGGGCTCACGATGAGCGCCTTCGGTGCTCCTCGCGTGCCCTGCAATGAGCGCCTTCAGCGCTCATTGCAGCCCCTGTCATTTGTAAAGTCTTGCGAGCGAGCCCTGCATTGAGCGCCTTTGGCGCTCTTTGCAGCCTTAGTCGTGCAAGCTCATAGCAGCCTCCTCTAAGTCCCGCGGGCTTCGCTATGAGCACCTGCGCGCTCATTGCAGTCTAAGTCATAGGGGCCTCGCAATAAGTTAATTGCGAGGCGTGAATTGCGCATGCGCAAGGTCGTAACATTCCAGAGCGCTACCAACAAACTCGCAAGATCCACAACTATTATATGTGATGTTAAAACAATGATTTTCCCCATGGGAATTTAAAATATTTATTGAACAGCATACATTTATGGTTACTTTTCAACAGTTCATTTAATTTTTTACTACTGTATTCCGTTTTAATATAATGATGACATGTTGTTTTTGTTTCTAACTGGATTAGACACTTGGGAGAAATGGGAGGAATTATAGACTCAGATAAGAGTCTATAGTTTTTTTCCACTGGAAACCGTGCATACTAAATATGTGAGATGCACTTGAGATGCTTAGCAAATTCCCCCATGGTGTATTAATTTTTTTTAATTATTATAATTTATTTGTAAAGATCCATATCCCTTAGTGCTCTTAAGGGTTTAAAGGGCCAGTTAATTCAGCACAACTTGGAGCACACCACTGTAATGTACTGAAAACATGTTGAAGTACTTTTTGAATTTTTGAAATAGTTACCCTTTTCACAGAAAAAAACATAAATGAAATTCTGTTTACCTGAGAATTAGGCATGCCTCCAGAGAGACTGACTGCAAGAGCTGTGTACAGAGAGCAGAGCCTAAAGAGGGTTAACCCTTCACAAATTCATCTGTGCAGGGAAATGACTGCTAGAAACTCCCAAATATGTTACTTGTGGGTTAACTGATGGCTGATTACATTCCATAAAAGCATAATTCTTTCTGTCCACGGAGCTTGGAACAGCTGTTATTGGCAGATGCTGTATATCATGCAGCAGTCAGCAGTGTGTCTGTAAACAAACCTAAGGCTGCAAATGTTTAATTGTTCTTAGTTTAATTTTAAAAAAAGCAATGGATCAATTTAACATAGAATCTTGTGCTCTTTCATACAATGAAGAGCACTTATAGGGAGGTAGATGGCCCTTTAAGTACAAAACAAAATACAATATAACACCATGGCAAAAGAATGAGGAGCCCTGTATTTGAACTTAAAATCTTAAGTATTTAGTGTTTTTTTCTGAAAGAACCTTACAAGGCTGAAACTATACTATTAAAAGGGAGTCGAAGAAGTAGAAATCTGGGCCATTACATAAGAATTCACATAGTTCAGGAAGGGAGTAAGAGTGATAGATTATGATGCTATAAGACTGGTGTAAAGTTTACTGGGGTATAACAATGTGCAATGTTGGGAATGGATCTAATAGGAAGGTATTGTAATAGAGTTACACTACTATACAGTTTATTATCTTCACCTTGCAGTTAGTATAACCTGCAAATGGGAATGTCAGGTGATTTAAAAAAAGTGCAACAATTAGGTTTTGATAAGAGAGAAGCTGAGAGAATGATGAATGTATCTAGGAGCCAATTGTCTATGAGCTTAGGTGGATACAATGAATGTTGTTAGCTGGTTGGGTATTTAAGAGTTCTATATTTTCTGTATACTGGTGACATCTATTTTTTCATGATCTGTGTATGTCACGTTTGATGTTTAAACTACAAACATATAAATGCCATCTGCTGTACTTTAAGTAACAAAATAAAAATATAATTGATGTAGCTTTACAGAGGTAATGGATGGGCTGTGATGCCTCTTCTTGTGCATTGTAACCATTGTAATTGTATTCCTAAAGCTATGGGCTAAATTTATCAAGCAGTGTATTAGAATACACCATCCATTACAACAAGCAATATGCCATTCTATACGCACCACACTCTTTATCCAGTATGGTACGTGGCTATATGGCATTCAAGACGTAGAAACCACGGTAGAAACCACCATCTAATTTGACAGTATGAGTGTCCAACAGCTTAAACACATGGATTGATATGCCAATAATAATATTGTTGAACACATTTGCACTACTTTTCATAAGCTGCTGTAATAAAATAGAGCAATGGTATATATTAGAAATAATGGGAATATTTGAAATTATTTGTAATTGAAATCACACAATAGTTACAAACATTTTAATGGTAATAAAATAGTAGTAATAAAAAAGTATAAATTATAATAAATAATAATTCAATTATAGTATAATCATTCTATCTATCTATGTATCTATCTAATTATCAATACTTATTTGTTATTATTTTTATAAAATGGTTGATGCATACATAAAATGGCTCCTTTCTATTAGGCAACACATCTTCCTTGAAACCATTGCTATATATTTTTTTTTATTTAAAAAAAAACAAAAAAACATTGGTTTAAAATACTCCATCCATTATGCCACTTAATACAAATCTATTTGCTATAAACTAATTCTCACAGGCCACTTCTTAATTTTGCTGATTTTAATGCTGAATGATAGTGGCATATTGAAATTAATCAATACTCCAGTGCATTGGCCCTTTGATAAATCTAGCCCTATGTTCCACAAACCTATCCTTATCACAAATATAGTTGTCAGTGCAAGAACGTTGATCACATTTGCGGAGTTGTCACACGTTGCAAACCTGGTTGCTGCCCACAGGGCCTCAACTGTGAGGTGAGCCATTGAAGCACGCAGGACTTAGACTGCAATGAGCGCCAAAGGCACTCAGGACTTACAGTGCCTTGCAAAAGTATTCACCCCCCTTGGCATTTTTCGTGTTTTGTTGCCTCACAACCTGGAATTAACATGGATTGTTTGATGATTTGCATCATTTAATTTACAGAACATGCCCACAACTTTGAAGATGTTTTTTTTTTTTTTTATTGTGAAGCAAACAACAAATTCGACAAAATCACAGAAAAAGTCAATGTGCATAACTCTTCATCCTCCTAAAATCAATACTTTATAGAGCCACATTTTGCGGGCATCACGGCTCCAGGTCGCTTTGGATAAGTCTCTATGAGCTTGCCACATCTTACCACTGGGATTTTTGCCCATTCCTCCTTGCAAAACTGCTCCAGCTCCTTCAAGTTGTATGGTTTGCGCTTGTGAACAGCAATCTTTAAGGCTGACCACAGATTTTCTATTGGATTGAGGTCTGGGCTTTGACTAGGCCATTCCAACACATTTACATGTTGGACCTTAAACCAATCAAGTGTTGGTTTAGCAGTGTGTTTGGGGTCATTGTCCTGCTGGAAGGTGAACCTCCGTCCTAGTCTCAAATCACGCACAGAGTGGTACAGGTTATGCTCAAGAATATCCCTGTATTTAGCACCATCCATCTTTCTCTCAACTCCCACAGTCCCGGCTGCTGAAAAACATGGTGTTCTTTGGGTGATGTGTTGTGTTGAGTTTGCGCCAGACATAGCGTTTTCTTTATAGGCTGAAAAGTTCAATTTTAGTCTCATCAGACCAGAGCACCTTCCTCCCTACATTTTGGGAGTCTCCCACATGCCTTTTCGCAAACTCAAAGTGTGACATTTTGTTTTTTGCTGAAAGTAATGGCTTTCTTCTGGCCACTGTGCCATAAAGCGCAGTACAGCTTATTACCGTCCTATGTACTGATACTCATGTCTCTGCTGTGAAACGCTGCAGCTCCTTCAGGGTTACCTTGGGTCTCTGTGCTGCCTCTCTGATTAATGCCCCCCTTTCCTGGTCCATGAGTTTTGGTGGGTAACTGTCTCTTGGCAGGTTTGCTGTTATGCCGTGTTCTTTCCATTTGGTTATGATCGATTTGATGGGGTTCATCAAAGATTTGGATATTTTTTATACCCTAACCATGACTTGTACTTCTCAACAACATTGTGCCTTACTTGTTTGGAGAGTTCCTTGGTCCTCATGGCAGTGTTTGGTTAGTGGTGCCTCTTGCTTAGGTGTTGCAGCCTCTGGGGTTTTTAAAAAAAGGTGTGTATATGTAAGGAAAGATCATGTGACATTTAGATTGCACACAGATGGACATCATTTCACTAATTATGTGACTTCTGAAGGTAATTGGTTGCACCACACCAGAGCTTTTTATGGGCTTCATAACAAAGGCGGTGAATACATACGCACATGCCAATTTTTTGTTTTCTATTTCTAAAAAAAAATGTATGTATATATTTTTCTTATTTAACTTTACCAACTTAGACTATTGTGTTCTGATCCATCACATAAAATTCAGATTAACAAAACATTGTATAATGGTAATGGAGGGGGAAAGAAAAAGTATCCTTTTGAACTTTAGTGCACACCCACTGCCCTAATAACAATATAGAACAGCAAAAAGATAAAACTTAACGTTTATTAATGTATAAAATAGGTAATGAAATACTGATACACTGACGAGATACTGGTAGTAGTGAATATCTGGAATATCAATTTGCGGTAGGACTTCCTCATAAGAATTATGGAATTGGGAAGATATTGTATATCATCTATCCCCTTGCACACAATAATAATAAGTGACAACAAGTGCTGGGAAACTGATAATGGGAGATATAACAAATAAGCATAGACAAAGGTCCTGATATTGGACCTATGTATTAGCATAGATGTATATGCCACATACAAAAATAAAGTGACTGTGCTGTATAAAATAAAGAGTAATTGTACTTTACATATTGCACCTAGGTAAAGTTCATAAAATTATTGATACAATCTTATTAAAGTGTCTAGTGCTGGAAAACTACTGATGGGAGATATCACAGATGAGCAGAGACAAAGGTCTTTGTCTCTGCTCATCTGTGATATCTCCCATCAGTAGTTTTCCAGCACTAGACACTTTAATAAGATTGTATCAATAATTTTATGAACTTTACCTAGGTGCAATATGTAAAGTACAATTACTCTTTATTTTATACAGCACAGTCACTTTATTTTTGTATGTGGCATATACATCTATGCTAATACATAGGTCCAATATCAGGACCTTTGTCTATGCTTATTTGTTATATCTCCCATTATCAGTTTCCCAGCACTTGTTGTCACTTATTATTATTGTGTGCAAGGGGATAGATGATATACAATATCTTCCCAATTCCATAATTCTTATGAGGAAGTCCTACCGCAAATTGATATTCCAGATATTCACTACTACCAGTATCTCGTCAGTGTATCAGTATTTCATTACCTATTTTATACATTAATAAACGTTAAGTTTTATCTTTTTGCTGTTCTATATTGTTATTAGGGCAGTGGGTGTGCACTAAAGTTCAAAAGGATACTTTTTCTTTCCCCCTCCATTACCATTATATAATATGTATATCCGCTAGTAGCACCCCTAGTCTACACCTTGATTTCTTTATATATCTTGAGCCACCTTTTTTCTCCTATTCTGTTACTACTATTACTTATGAACTAAGTTCTATCTTAGGTGTTAAGCTCGATATTCTTGTATATTTCAAATACAAATATGGAACCTGAAACAGGATTCCTATTCCAAAACTGGAACCAAGAAAGTTGGCTAAATGAAGCCAAAAGTGTATTTAATAAAGATATAAATCTTGGTGTACACAAAGAGCCCATGCTAAAAAATCAGTTCTTTGAACTAAATAAGCTGTATAAACAACAATATAGAATATGGTGGGAGATAGCCAGTTTGGAGAACTATCTGGCAAACAATCTAGTACCCAGAGGCTTACGTATCAATTTATTCCCCACAATTCAAGGCCTACCAGATGATTTTGTTAAGAAATGGGACACAGTACTGTTGAGATGTTCAAAGGAACTTATGAATCTAATTCTAGAATGGGAACAATCACAATTGAAAGAGATAGACCCACAACTGAAGAAAGAAGTGGAGAAAATAAGACAACACAGTACAGATCCCAACTTTCTAGAATTAGAGAATAAACTGCAAAAAGATGTAGAAAACTTCAAAAAAATGTTGGTGGATAGAAAACAAAAGAAATTCCATAGGGATCTAAATGATTTCCAAAGTGGAAACATTTTTAAGAGATCAAGGAAACAATTTACCCCAAAAACCCATGCAGATAATACTACATCTGAATCTGAATGGTCTGATCTAGAAACAAATGATACATTGGGATCAAGTAACCTCATAATGGCAAAAAGACCAACAAAAACTTTTTTAGATCCAAGAGAAAGATCAGGAGGGGTAAGAAGAAAAAACCTAGATACTTACAAACCCCAACAAAAGAGAACTCGGAAGTACTAGATTCTCTACAAATATTTAACTTGTCAACCAAAACACTGTCAAAAAATCATCTAGCAGTTCTCACAAAAGGCCTAAACTTTTCACCTACAGGGGATTTTAACCTCTTTGAATGGGTTAAAGACACCCATTTGTTTGCCAGAAAATTGGCGTTAAAAAAGTTTTTTTCTAAAAGAAAGAACATAACCCAAACTGAACCTATGCACTCTAAAACCTTGAGAAGCCTTGAAAGCTTACTAGCAGATAATGAAGAATTTCAGTCTACAGGCCCTTACTCTGCTTTTAAACCCAAAAGCAAATACACACCACCTCTCAGTATAAGTCCCAATATAGAGCTATTTGTCAACAATGTGGTTCGTGATATGAAAAAGATCTCTAGTAAAAATAATGTCAACCATAATTTGACCAAAATCGAAAGGTTGGCACTAAAACAATTACAACAAGATAATAACATCATTATAAGAAACTCAGATAAAGGAGGGAATATAGTCCTACTTGATAAAACCGACTACATCTTAGAATGTGAAAGACTCCTTAAAGACAAGAAAAGCTATAAAAAACTAGAGAAAGATCCAACAGATAATTTTATAGAGGAACTCAAAGACATCTTGACCAGGGGTTTCAATACCAAAGTCATATGCAAAAATGAATTTGACTTTCTCTTGAATCTGAACCCAAAAATAGCTACTTTCTATACCATTCCAAAAATACACAAGAACCCCAAAAAACCTCCCGGTAGACCAATCGTGTCCGGAATTGAGAGTATAACAGAGAATCCCAGTAAATATGTGGACTCCATGTTACAAGAATTTGTGACTACACTGGCCTCACACGTAAAAGATACCAAAGATGTTCTACTGAAATTGAATGACATTTCAGTCAGTAAGGAAGCACTACTGGTTTCTTTAGACGTGGAATCACTCTATACAAGCATACAACATCAAAGAGGTATAGAAGCAGTGAATTATTTTCTATCAAAGAGAGGCATTCAATACTCTAATCATAACAAATTCATAATAGAACTATTGGAGTTCGCTTTAACACACAATTACTTTGTATTTCTCAATAGATTTTACCAACAAATATGTGGTACAGCTATGGGCACAGCCTGCGCCCCCACATATGCCAACCTATATTTAGGTTGGTGGGAAGAGCAGATTGTATTCACTGACCAATTGGATCAATATATACAACACGCCGAATTATGGATAAGATTTATCGACGATATCTTGTTAATATGGAATGGAAGTCAAAAAGATTTAAAAACTTTTATAGAAATACTTAATACTAACAATATGGGACTATATCTAACCTCAGAAATGAGTGAAAATGCAATCACTTTTTTGGATTTGAAAATTGCAAAGTCAGAGAATGGAAAACTACAAACAACCACATATAGGAAACCAACAGCGACAAACAGCTTTTTAAGGGCAGATAGCAGTCATCCCAAATCACTGATTGAAGGGATACCAGTGGGGCAATATTTAAGAATCAAAAGAAATTGCTCCAGCCAAATCAACTTTGAGAAGGAAGCCAGAGATTTACAGCACCGATTTATAGAGAGGGGGTATAAGAATAAACCCTTAAAAAGAGCATATCAAAGAGCACAAGTAGTAGACAGAGAATCACTCCTGTCTAATAAAAACAAAGATCAAGATGAAGTGGTCAGATGTATAGGAACCTACAATGGTAAATGGCATGAAATTAAGAAAATATTCAGCGACCATTGGAGAATTCTACTAGATGATGACGATCTAAGGCCATTTTTGAGCAGTGAGGCCCAAATAACCAGTAGAAGATCCACTAATCTGAGAGATATGCTAACAAAAAGCCATCTAGAAGTTGCTAGAAATAATACCTGGCTCAACAGAACAAAGGGCTGCTTTAAATGCCTATCATGCAAAGCATGTAAATATGTGAATACTACTAAAACATTCCCCTCAAAAGATGGAAAAGACAACTTCAAAATACAACAATTAATGACATGTAAAACTGTAGGGGTCATATATCTCATGCTTTGTAAATGTGGTATGAACTATGTAGGAAAAACCTGCAGAGAATGGAGACGCAGAATACTAGAACATATATACAGCATTACCAAAGAATATGACACACCAGTGGCCAACCATGTGAACTCTCACCATAATGGTGATCTAAGTTATATATCTTTCACAGCTATAGACGGTATTAAACAAAACATCAGAAGAGGTAACATAGATAGGGAACTACTTAAAAGAGAGGCCTACTGGATTTTCACACTTAAAACCAAAAAACCATGGGGCCTCAATGATGGATTCACGTTTACACCATTTATTTAAGTTATCTACCTACCACTAAGGTTAATCAGTGATTAATTTTATATATGGTTTCATGTACGTAGTATATGATAATATAATTATGACTATTCAAACCCTCCCTATATGCCCCTCAAAGATTAAGCTTAACAATAATGAGGAAAAGGAAAACTAAGGAGGATAATAATGATAATAATAATATAAATAACAAAAGAAATGGAATGTTCCATCTATTTATATCAGTAATCTCATAGATCATATATATATACTGCACAGTATCCATATATATATATAAAAAAACTGTGTATCTTGTATACCACTAAATGATCAACATCTAATCCTCATTTGTTTAAGATCAAATTTATAAAAGGGGTTAGATACCTATTATGAATCCATACATATACAATGTGATCTCCCTCTCATATGTAATGCCAAATATGACACCTATAGGGTGACATTACAATACCATATACCATCATACACCATATTTGCTAATAACATAGGGCCATCTATGCTATATGTTATTAAGTACAACGTTGTATTTCTAGTACTGATTAATCTATTATTATGCTTTAATTTATTATAATCCAGGCTTTATCTACTCCCCATCTTATTTTCAGCAAGGTTTTAATTATGGGATATTTTATTTTACATGATTTTAAGATTCACTAGGTTGCCTAGACAACCCCAGAGCATAAATAGCTCCTTAGATACGACCCCGGTAACCCCTGATGAAATGTTCAGAAACGTGCGTCGGGTTGCACGTATTACGCCGCGACGTTGCGCTATGACGTCATACGTAGACGCATAGACCACGCGAGGCAAACTTAGGAGCTTAGGTGTTAAGGCACTACAAACGGACATCTAACTGCAATATTATCCCTACTCTCAACACTATCAATGTATACTTACCCTTATATTTAATTATGAAATAGAGAGGGATTCCTCCTAGCTCCTCAGTTTATGCAGTGAAACAGAATTAACAAGCATTAATAGGACCTTCCCGTATTATAACTATTAGGATATTATATCAGTATATCCCTATGTAGCACTAGCACTTTATATAAACTTTGTTATAACAATTGATTATTTATCTTTACACTATAGGCACTGGACACTTTAATTAAGTTAAATAAGATTATAAACGTATGAATTATACCTAGGTGCAATATTCAAAGTGCAATCACTTTTTATATATAATAGCACAGTCACTTTATTGTGTATGTGGCATATACACCTATGCAAATACATAGGTCTACTATTAGGACCTTTGTCTCTGCTCATCTGTGATATCTCCCATCAGTAGTTTTCCAGCACTAGACACTTTAATAAGATTGTATCAATAATTTTATGAACTTTACCTAGGTGCAATATGTAAAGTACAATTACTCTTTATTTTATACAGCACAGTCACTTTATTTTTGTATGTGGCATATACATCTATGCTAATACATAGGTCCAATATCAGGACCTTTGTCTATGCTTATTTGTTATATCTCCCATTATCAGTTTCCCAGCACTTGTTGTCACTTATTATTATTGTGTGCAAGGGGATAGATGATATACAATATCTTCCCAATTCCATAATTCTTATGAGGAAGTCCTACCGCAAATTGATATTCCAGATATTCACTACTACCAGTATCTCGTCAGTGTATCAGTATTTCATTACCTATTTTATACATTAATAAACGTTAAGTTTTATCTTTTTGCTGTTCTATATTGTTATTAGGGCAGTGGGTGTGCACTAAAGTTCAAAAGGATACTTTTTCTTTCCCCCTCCATTACCATTATATAATATGTATATCCGCTAGTAGCACCCCTAGTCTACACCTTGATTTCTTTATATATCTTGAGCCACCTTTTTTCTCCTATTCTGTTAACAAAACATTGAACTTAAGGCTGTAATGTAACAAAAAAGGTAAAAAGTCAAGGGGGTGAATACTTTTGCAAGGCACTGTGGCTGCAATGAGGTGATAAGCGCCATAGGCTCTCATCCACAGACATGCACAACTTAGCTGCAATAACTTAGAGACACCCACAAAATTACAGCCTGTATGACTTGGGACCCAAAGCACGTAGATGGACTGTGGGGCTCGCAAAAATAGGACTTTAACGGCTAAACCACAGAACGGAAAAGGACTTCAAAAACACACAAATATGCCTCAAATTGACTTACACACTCACACACAGCACAGGGGAAGAGCCAATGAGCCTGTGATTGAGGTTAGAATTTAATTTGAGCCAGATTTTGCCTTTTTTCACAATCGAAAATCGCTGAAGCGAGAGAAAAAATGGCTGCTAAAAAAAAAAAAAAACGAGGCCCAAGGATGTAAAATGAGACCGAAGGACTTAAATACGAGCTCTAAGCACTGAGACTTCACACAATCCAGTAACACTTAATACAAGCCAGTAACATTTAACTCAAGCCACTAAGACTTTACCAAAGGCAGTAACACTTAACCCAAGGTAGTACAAGGGGGAAGAGCCAAAGGCGCTCAGCGCGGGGATCGCAATGAGCGTCGAAGGGGCTCAGAGGGCCCATATACTCGCATTGACAGGCAAGTAGCTAGTATTATATATATATATATATATATATATATATATATATATATATATATATATATATATATATATATATATTATTATATTATATCATTTAGTATTATATAAGTTGTATTTAAAAGATTACTGTGGTCAAATATATTCTACACTTTTGCCTATTCTGGTTTCCTCTCACTGCAGGGGGTTATGAAACTAACAGTCATAAAATATGGTTTAATTTGTCCACTTAACTGATTTGCTTATTAAACTTTATGTCCACTATAGTGACCCTTTGAATATTCTGATTGCTATATGTATGGTATTTTTAAACAGAGACTGATGACCACGAGAAACCCAGATGTTTTTTTCTCTTGTTTTCAGATATATTCATTAATTTATGATCTATGATCCCTACTATTTTCTCACCATGTTATGCATCCTTGTTCCATTTTCACATTATTTACACCAAATAAATACCAGTTTTCTTGCGACAAAGTTCTCCCTGGGAAATAATACCGTAGACTGCTAATTAACAACTTTTTTTCCATTCGGTATTATTTGGAACAACGTGCTATAATGTGCAGTGAGTCGTTTCCTAAATTGCATTGCTCATGGCCATTTAAGCATTGTTGTTTACAAGGTGAAATACAAATCATGGCATACAGATTGTTTGATTGGTTACAGCCAAGATCAAAGTATTCTAGTTTGTAATCTGTCGATACTATATATATTTCTTCATCTGATGTACTTACTCAAGTTTATGAAATCTGCCTGACACTCTTAGATACATTTTGACTGTTTTAAAGGACCACTGTACAATAAAAAAAATGTGTATGTTTAAACATGTCAATTTGACTACAAAGTAATGCAAGCTAATGATGCTCTTAAAATCCACTATTGCTCTATAGTTAATAAACGTAACAACAAATAAATGTCTCATATTGGGTCAATAGAATATTGTACCATCTGTTAGAGGGTGGAAAAAGTTTGGAAATGTGTTTACATTTTTAAAAGTGATGAAGATATAACTTAGATATTGGTATTTTAGTTTAGCCCTTGAAGCCCTCCCACAAGAATCTGCATAAATAATAAGGCTGGATTCTGTAATTATTAGACATTCTATTATGGTTTTTTACTGCCTTTAAAAGCAGATTGTGTTGGTGTAGTGGTAAGTGTGCTGTCTTAAGATATTTTTCATTGGTAAGTCATAGGTTTGATTCTTCTGCCTTCCACTATTTTTTGTTGTTTAACAAATGTAGTTATTAAATGTATGCTTCACTTAATTCTAAGATTTCCCAGGGTAATAGATTTTCACTTTTTGAACCTCCCCCTTTCTTCCTGTTCTCTCTCATGTATGGTAACAATGTTTTACAGATATGACCTAAAGACACACCGACATGGAGGAGCTTCACAGTATCATTGTCTCTTGTTGGACAGAGACAAAGCTTGTCACTGTCTGCTTACAGCTGAGCCATATAAAACACTGGAAATGTGAAGCCATTCCCGATGGGTGTAGCCTTATGTCACAGCTCTGAAACATGGCAACATACATGACAGAGTACTGTAAGGAAGGGGAGGTTTCAAAACTATTACTCTTTAACTTCTTAAAAGTATGCAAAGTGTAAATTTTATGACAATGACATTGAGAAGGATAACATTAATTAAGTCATCTTGTTAAAGCATTTATATAAAAAAAAAAAAAAAAGAAGCCTAAATGGTCCCTTTTAAAGGATAATTGTAATTTTTTTTTTAGCTTGAATAGGGATAATTGGTTGTACAATAAAAAGAATAATGTAGAATGATATGTTATACACTTAAGATATAATCATAGTGGTTGCAAGATTGAAGGGCTATTTTCACATAATATAGTGCCCTTAATTTACGCAACTTTTACACTCATTATAGAAGGGTATTAAAATGTTGTGTAATATAGAAAATAAGATTTGGTACATTATGTAAATTTGAGATTTAACATGTGGATAACACATAAGGGGATAAATAGAGAATGAAGCTTAGAAGAAGAGGCACAATATATTTTAGGTACAGGGAAAATGTAATAGTAATGGGTGGGAAGGCTGGGTGGAGAGGAGCTTACCCTTGAGAATCTATTTCCGATTTCTCCCACCGGGGTGGATTTGTATTCTATACATGAGACGGCAGTATACAAAAAGTTCATACTGCTGGGAGAATTTCATGGTATTTGCTATGTGTATGTTTGTGTTATTTGTGTGTAAAAGGTGCCGAGTAGTAATCCTCATAATCTCTGAGTCCACTGGGGCATTAGTAATATTTCCAGTTATGGAGGACTTTGTTGTAAGGAGAATCGTAATTAATGCAACTTGAAATGAGTAAATTACCAGACACTACATACCTACCTATCTCTATTTTATCAATAAATGTGAAAGGTTTGAACTCGCCTGGGACGAGACATATGGCTCTGAACATGTTTAGAAAGGAGAATGCTGATGTTATCTGTATCCAGGAAACTCATTGGTGTAAAGAGAGAACCTTCAACTTGACAAATAATTGTTACAGAGTCAATATAAATTCTTGTTACAAGAAAAAAGCTAGAGGAACTTCGATAATATTCCATAGAAGGAATGGTATATCGAATGAGTATATAGAAACGGATGTAAATGGTAAATTTGTTATTTGGTTTGGCCATATCAATAATGTCCCCTATACTATTGCTAATCTTTATTTCCCCTAACACAAAACAAAATCAAATCTTCGTTAAGATGTTAAATCATATAGAGAAAATGAAAAAGGTTTTTTTAATAATATGTGGGGATTTAAACATTTGTTTGGATGCCTCGCTTGATAGAAAATCTCAAAATGGATCTGCCTCAGACCCTGAAACCTGTAGGAAGGCAAGGAAATTAAAAGATACCTTAGAAAGATTCAATGTCTTTGCGTGGAGGGTTACTCACCCTGAAGAAAAGGGTTTTACATTGTTCTCGTACCGACATAAAACATATACAAGACTTGACTATTTTTTGGTGGAGCACCCCACATTGAGGACGATGACCAAAGTCGATATTGGCCCAATGTGTGGTCAGACCATGGGCATATAAAATTAAAGCTGAACGGTAAATTAAGGGGAATAAATAATAAGGCCCTCCGAATAGACTCATCTATCTTTAGGGAAACAAAAGATAGAGATGAAATACAAGAGGAGTTGGCAATTTTTTTTTAGAACTAATGTGCGATCGGTTTCTTCCACTTGTGCTTTATGGCTAGCCCATAAAGCATATATGTGCTGTCTTTTTATAGTTAGAGCTATTCCAAAAAATAGAGAGAGGGCTGCCTTTAAGAAATCTATATTTAGAGCTAAATAAATTAATACGATAAAAGAAATAGCGAGGGTACAAGCCCAAATTAAAAGAAGTATTCAGATTCAAATAGATAATAAGCTAGCCATCTGAATGGAAGTAAAGAGAATTTTAAGATCACAAATATAGTCAAAAAAGAATAGAAAGATTGATAGATCTGAAAGGGTAAAACAATCATAGTCCAAGTGATATAGGGAAGACCTTTCAAGAATACTATAGTACTGTATACAATTTAGAAGGCCATGAAGGTGTTTGTAAACCATCGAGAGAACTGATAACCTCATTTCTGAGTAAATCTAACACTCGGAAAATAAGCCATCATCATAGAGAGATGTTAGATAGAGAGATTTCAGCAGATGAAATTGAATCCGCAATTAACTCCTTAAAGATTGGAAAGGCTCTGGGGCCAGATGGCCTCCCCCCTAGCTATTATAAATTATTTAAAACACAATTACTAGAACATTTATCTTGGGGATTTAATGAGATCAAAATGACAGGAGTCATCCTAAGGAGATGACCGAAGCCGCCATTATTACTATTCCTAAAGAGGGCAAAGATCTGACCTTATGTATGAATTATAGACCTATCTCACTGTTAAATCAGGATCTAAAAAATTATGCCAAAGTATACGCACAGAGATTAGACCCATTAATGTATCTGCTGGTGGATCAATATCAAACAGGTTTTATTAAAACCAGACAAGGGGCAGCCAATATTTGAAAGTTGGTTCATATTTTTTCCTTTTGGGAAAAAGAGTAGATTACCAGTTGTTGCGGTTGCTTTAGACGCCGAAAAAGCGTTTGACCGCATCAACTGGGACTTTATAAAAGCAATATTGGAAGCTTATGGACTCGAGAGTTTGTGTATCAAAGCCATTATGGCCTTATACAGTAATTCATCAGCATTTGTAATGGGGAATGGTTATAAATCAGAGGCATTCAACATAAGAAATGGTACCAGACAGGGCTGCCCCCTATCCCAACTAATATTCAGCTTATGTATTGAATCTTTAGCTAACACTATAAGATGTGATGGTGATATAAAAGGGATAGAAATCAGTAAAACAATATCAAAGATATCACTTTTCGCCGATGACGTAGTTGTTACTTTGTCTGATCCAATTAATTCATTAAGAAAATTACTAACAATTGTACAAAATGATGGAACAGTTTCTTACTATAAAATCAATAGTCATAAATCTGAAATTCTACGCTTTAATTTATCTATTGAAGAGGTGGTATGCCTGAAAAAAACCTTTGCTTTTAGATGTGATCATAACTCTATAACATATTTGGGATAAGGTTTGGCCCAAGGATTTCAACTTTAATGACTGATAACTTGGACCAACTCTACCTCCCTATAAGTAACCTATGTAAAAAATGGGGAAGACTAAATTTATCATGGGCTTGCCGTATCTCAATGATTAAAACGGTGATTATACCAAAAATAACCTATATCCTAAGATGTATTCCCTTAAAATGCTCTTGAGGTACTATTACTAAACTTCAAAGATTAATTGATAAATTAATTAATAGAGGCCGTAAGGCTCGGGTTAATGGAATGTGGGCCAAAAGGAAAATTAGATGTGGTGGTTTATCTTCGCTGAACATAAGAGATTATTTAGAGAATATTGGTATTAGTCACCTTTTGAAATATAATGAGAGTATATCACCTCCTAAATGTATCCTGATTAAGAAAGAACTAGCAAAAGAGATTCGATTAGAGTATTTGATATGGATGAAAGAATTGTCTAGAGAGGATCTAAGTAAACTACCCCGATTATTCAATTCTGTTTATCCACATGGTATAAAATCCACAATAAATGGAAGATATTACCATTTCCGTCGCTAGTAACTCCATTACAAATGTTATCACATATAATAGTTGTCAAACTATCAAACGTTGTCACGCTTTACGCGAAGTGAGGGGGCGCATTTGCGTAATGTGGAGGCTCCAACATCGTCTGTAATGAGCCAAAGGCTCATTGCTTCGCCAGGGTCCGCATTTGCAGAGGTGGAGGCTCTACGGTGCCTCACAAGTGGTTACAAACAGCCACAGAAGCGGGACTTTGAAAAAAAAACTCAACACACAATGACTAAATACGGACTTACACAAAAAAAATACTAATTTATTATCCTGAAAAAATACATATGCACAAAAAAAAACACAGTATCGCAATAAACCGCGTGCCTCACAAGGAGTGCCAGCGGTGCTTATAGGACACAAACTACACCAGGGGAGAGACTTGCAATAAGCGCAAAAAGGAAATCAGCACAGACCTTACAATGAGATCAAAAGCGCATCTGATAACAAAAAATACACCAACCAAGAGGCTCGCAATGAGCGCCAAAAGCTCTCAGACGACCAAAACACTTACTATCTGTGGCAAACAGCATTACCTGCCTTACAATTTTATTGCCCCGTCATTTTTGACTGGCAGGTCGCTAGTATGATATAAACAATGCAAAAATAAGGGTAGACTGGGGACAATGGAATGTGTGCATGGTTCGGGATCTTTGGAAGAATGATCATTTGAGGATTTAAAAACTACTAACAAAGTGCCTAGCTCCCTTCGGTTACAATATGGGTCATTATGGCATATGATTCGTAAATTAGAGTATGGCCAGGGGATTCGAGATATGATCTCTAACCTTGAAAAAGAATTAATAAAGATAAATAGAAAATTCTACATTTTCAAGTGTGTGAGTATCATAGATATTGAAACATGTTAGGGGAAATGGAGATAGGAATAACCTGGGATGAAAAGATTTTGTTTGATGCTTGTGTATTGACGCAAAAATGTATTCGATGCAGCTCTCTAAGAGAAACTAATTTTAAAGTAACTCATAGATGGTATAGGGTACCGAGTGTATTAAATAAAATAGATCCAAAATTACACATAGAGTTGTGCTGGAGAGGCTGCAAAGAAATTGGGTCACAGATCCACATGTGGTGGCTATGGGAGAAAGTCCAACTGTTTTGGAATCGTTGTTACCTAAATATCTCAAAGATTTAAAAAAAAAAAAGATATACATCTATCACCTGAGTACTTTTTCATATCTTTCCAAATACCATTGAAAATAAACATAGAGGCATATTGATTCATATACTTTTGGTAACTAAATGGTTGTTGGCATTAAAGAAGAAAACAGACTGTTTACCCTCATGTAAGGAAATTAGTTCAATTGTAGCTTATAACTGAGATCTGGAAATAGATTACATAATAAATAAGGGGGGGTGGAGGGGTATAAGATTAAAATGCTTCTGAAATAAGCTCCATGGGATAATTACGTAAATACATCTAAACAAGGAGACTCAGGGTTGATGATTTAGTACTCTGCACCTTAATGTTAATGTTATGTTATTAATGTTAATGTTTTTTTTCTAATGTTATTGATGCTATTAATGTTATTAATGCTATTATTGTTACATTGTTGCTTATGACAAGATATGAATGTCTACTGTCATTGTATTGTTGCTTGTATTTGCACGTCAATCTGATATATGTTTGGGGGGGGGAAAAGGATAACTAATTTGGGAAGATCTTAATGCTTATGAAGTATATAACTAACTAAGAAAATTAGCATAAAATAAGCATAAAGAATTATTTGCAGAAAATCTTACTTTTAACAGACTCCCAAGAGTCCAGCTGTTCAATTCTCAGACATTCTGAACTGATTTCTCAAATGTGTTAATCATTTCTTAAATTACTCGTTCTCATTTGACAGAATGTGCTTTTTGCTATCTTTTTCGATCTTGAACATTTGCTGCTGAACACTTTCACTTCAAAATAAGTGTGATACAGAGACGCAATAGGCATCTAAAGATAAATAGCATTTATTTGCCACCTTCATTTAACAGGTTTTGTAAATTAATCTCTGTACTTCAGGTGGAGGTGTTGCATCAACAATAATCTGGTTTAATTTTATCCAAGTTTTGGAGGTTTTTTTTATAATTTTATAAATCTTCTGTAAAAATTCATTTTATATGCTTTTATTTCTCAGTGTATTAAATGGTCTCTATCCACAAAAAAAAAGTAATTGTTTAGGGTTCTTATGAAAGAGAATGCAAAACTGGCTGTGAATTGCACCAGATCCAGTTCTTTTAAGTAAATTATTTACTAATATTTGTGTCACATAATTATGTAAATATGTGGCTTGCAAATACTATTTTGCTGATCTTATGTGCTAATTAGCTATGCAAACACATAAACAAATAGGGATATCCCAGTGGTGTCATGTGGTTTGATCCCTTTCCTCATCCTCAACAAACACAATAATGCAATGTAAAAGAGGCAGAATATTTCAGCAGTGATTCACTGTAGAGTAGAGAGGTACCACAATGTATAATCAGAAACGGACTGCTCTTTATTTGATCCATGTTCACTTTGTTCCTCCAGAATAGCATTATATAAAGGAATCTGGCTTTGGGCGGTTAACTGAGGAGCTCAACCAGCTGAAGAAATGGTTGAACTGGATTTTGGAAAGGGAGGAGGCAAGGAAGATGTCAATATCACTGCTTATACTCATCCTATAGAGAACAAAATTGCGATTTAGAGCTGGTGTAGCACAATTTTTCTAATTAACCCAAGGGAATGCAACATCTTGTAGGCAGCACTGATTTTCTA
This sequence comes from Discoglossus pictus, assembly GCA_027410445.1. Lineage (NCBI taxonomy): Eukaryota > Metazoa > Chordata > Amphibia > Anura > Alytidae > Discoglossus > Discoglossus pictus. The sequence continues at coordinate 285,634,803 of CM050166.1, read as the reverse complement.
TATAGGCTACCTCCTCTCATGGTAGGACAGAATATAGACTTTAGACTTTAAATTGGACCTCCGCACCAATCTCCCCTTAGTGTTCATTCAATCCAATCACAGGTAGGAGGTGCTATCCAGACACCTCATTGATATATTTTATCCTCAGGGATGTATATATACTGGCTCCCAAATATCTTCTGTGGAAGATATTGTTTGATGGCGAGTGATATCAGGTTTTCCCATGTGCTGAGTAATTTTGAACTAAAATACAGCCAGTTTTGTTTTATAGATAGATCACTCCAGGATCATGAATAACGTTTGTACCTTCTGTTATTTACTCACCTGACCATTTTGCAGGAATTGAATATTGATTTGTAATTAACCCCCAATATAGGCACTTTTCCTGGGTGATGCAAGTATTATAATTAATTTAAACCGATTGTGAAGGTTTCCCTCTATATTTATTATAGAACTGGAGCCCCATATCCATGAATGACAGTGTTTTCTGTGTATTATTTAGGAGGAGTTCAGTTTTAATCATTATTTTGAATTGTTTTTTGTAGACCAGTGTATAAATCTTAAATTTGGCAAATGTAGGGTAGTTAGTGGGTCTATGAGTGCTTTCATTGTTTGTCTAAGATTTGTTGCTCATTATTCTTAAATGTTCTTGGCGTGTGTCACCATCTGCTACTTCAATTGGACTTGGTAAGAACCTGGTTCAAACCTATCCAGCAGAATCGTGCGGTCTTTTTACACCTCTGATAGCAGAAGATGGACCAAACACCAGAACCACGCCCAGGAACTTGCTTTAACAGACCAGGATGACAGGAACACCATAAAATCCCTTAGAATTAGGATTAATGAACAGAATGAGACATACACCTTGTTTATGGAAGTGTAGACACAACTGCCATACCTTTATTAATTGTCACATTTTGTACAATTTTCTGGCACACAGGCTGGCCAATCACAGTAAGCCCCATCCTTGGGTACATTGAAGAGGGACTAATTATTAATAGGCTGCCCCCCTGCTTACTGGGAAATCTTGTACATCTGATGAGCTCATGCCCTTAAACTGAACCTGTTAATTATATTAACTATAAGCATTTGCTGTAAACACTTAGGCTATCTGTTTTATCTGCCCAAGATCCCCTGTGTTTGTTTATTTAGGTGGGGCTGGGTGAGTCATCACTAGATAACCACACTGTAACATAATCAAAATGCATAAGTAATACAAAAAAACATAACTATAGCAATAAACAGGGTAACTTCTTGCCAGTCCCGGCCCAGGCCATAGTGTAAAACAGTCCAGTCAGGCCCTGGGCATGACAGCGTGTGTCTTTCTAATGATGGTTGTTTTGTGAGTACAGTTCTAGTTTGATTGCGGGCTAGATTATCACCTGTAAGTGTTAGTAATTTTTGAGGCTTAGCATTAATGTTAACAAGGCTAATCGGCAGAGCTCAGTATGTGAAATAATTCACAAATATTATAACCTATCTCAAGGGAATACTACAGTACAGTATATCATTAATCACTGGATCTCATTGTTCCCCATTCTTAAATATAAACTTAAACCTACAAATCATTTCAAGACACAACACTTCATTTGTAAGCAAATGTGGAATTTAATGGAAAGCTTACTCTGCTTTATTTATGAAACGATGCCATTTTTTGCAATTTCTAAATATAGATTTCTTCAGTTTTAAGAACACTGCGTTAAATACAAATTATTGAATGTTAATGTAGGAAAGCAGAGTCATCACAAAGAATATGAAAATCCTGCTGCCACGGCAAGTTCTCCAGCCATACCATGATCCTATAGATAATAATTTGCCTTGGGCTTCAATGATTAGTTAAGCATTGTATGCAATTAAACAATGTAGTATATTGCAAGTTTGGTTTAAGCATTTTATGCCATTATTATCATTTAGAGGGCTAGTCTATGCACTTTTCATGTTAAGCTTTTTATTTTTTATTTTTTTTTATTGTGCAAAGAAAACAAACAATATCAATCAAACCTTAAAACATGTCACATATAAAAACATGGGATAGATACATATATAAGCATATTAAAATCAGCTTTGTGAAATATATTAATATAAAATAGACAGTATCTACATCTTAAACATGTGTGCTGTTTCCACATCCTCCAGTTCCAATCAACTCTCATGTCATCTTCATTTTGAAGATTCAAAATATTCTTTTCAATATTATAATTACACTAAACTAAGAGGGAATTGTATTATTTTTCCAATTAAGTACGATTAACCTTTTGGCTAACCAAAAGAATGTGTATTATAATAAATTTAACATGAAAACTAATCCCATCCGCAAAGAACAGGATGAAATCTGGGGTAGGTGTTACATGTACCTTTGACATTCCAGCAAAGAATGGTTGCATTTTTGTACATGCCTACACCCTCCACCCCATGTGTGGGCGTTTTTCTATACACCCTCTCCAACACTTATCTGATCTATTTTAACCAGTGCTGTCTGAACTATATACCATCTTTGGATAAGTTTGAACTGAATTCCTTTAAAACTATCGCATTTAATAATCCTCGTAAGCTGAAGTGCTTTTTGATAAAATATTGTTATCTCAAACTAGTCTCTCTCCCATTTTATTAGTCTATTAGTTTTATATGCAATTCATATTTGTATAGCAGTTAGGTATAGAATGATATTTAGGTTACATCAAACACATTTTTATAAGATTGTCTCAATTTTTCTACAAATGGTTTATCCTTAATCATTTTCCTGAATGATTTTATAGTATCATTTGAGTATAAATCTAACAACAACTTTATATTCCAATATTCCCACTTTACTTTATTCATTAAAGAAAAAATGGAGTACAGCATTGGTATAGGGGTGATTAAGGATGGAAAAGGAATTCGTTTTTTATTATTACTTTTTTAAACTTTGAGGAAACAACAATTGAAGTTCTTTCAACTTTTTACTGTCCAATTCTTTAAACCACATGAGATAATTCTTTAAACTACACATATTCTAATTTATATTTTGCAACCAATGCTTTCCCTTTCTCTAGATATTTAGCATGTGAATTTGTTTATAAACCACCTTAAAATATATTATATGGATATCGTCAGTTAGGTTACGTAAAGTTTCTGGACAGCCTAAATAGGCTGTTCTGAAACTCATCTAAATCTGTAAGTGAGAGTGGGATGGGAATAGTCCTGAAGAGATACAAAATCTTAGGTAGAAGGCTCATTTTAGTTGCCGCTATACGGCCCGTCCATGAGATTTTAAAGCTCGCCCACTTTTGCATGTCTTCAGTTAAAGATTTCTATATGGGGGGAAAGTTTGCCTTGTAAAGGTCGGCAATTTTTGGGGAGTAGAATGTATATTCTCTACTGTCCGGGTGAATTCCCCTCCAGTCATCAACCAGCCCCAACCAATTGAACAGGGACTTAATCTGTTTTGTTGGGGAATCTGTTGCAAGAGGATTTCCCCTACCTATCCAGGGTCGGATCTAAGGTAAGGTTTAAGTCCCCCCCCACCCACCAATTATCAATTGTCCCAGATCATGAGTTTCAATTCTTTTCATCAGGGTGATTAGAACTGTATAAGGGGAATTCATAGGAGAGTACAGGGAAACTAACGTAGTTATAACCCCCCAATAATTCCAGTCACCATGACATAGTTACCATCTTCATCTATAGTTGTATTCTCTTACACTTCAACTGAAAATTGAATTTTTTATGTAGACGGATTGCACAGCCAGCTCTCTTAGTGGGAAGGGTGGCCAGGTAGTAGGTGGGGTATTCCTTGTGTAAAAATGTAGGCTTATTATCATGGGGGAAATGTTTTTTTGTAAAATGCAAAGGCCTTCTGCCTTTTAAAAGAGGAGTTAAAACCTTTCATATTGTGGGTTATTAGGGTATAATTAGAGGGAGACATTTAAAGGTAGCTTTGAGACCCTAGGTGTGTGTGTCATTACCTGATAGCTGGCCCCCTTGGAAGCAAGGTGAAGAGGAGCCTGGAAAGCCAACAGCTGCCCTACAAGCTGGTCTGGTCCTGTTATCCAAAAGAGATATAAGGGTGAAAAGAGAGGGCATTAGCTCAACATCAGTGAGGTGGGTATGTTTGAGATAACAGATAAACAACATCAAATTAGCAATTAACAGTTCTTTAATGATACAACTACGAAAATTTAGAAATAAGAACATTAAACAATGGTCAATTTTTAATAATAATCTTCCTCGAATTTTCAAGACAAGAAAGAGGAATCCAATCTACATAAGGTGAAATAATCCAGCAAACTGTAATAATACTGGTAAATTTGTATTTTAGACAATGCGAACAACTGTAATCAGAGCACGAGATAAAAACAGATGAACACCTAACATTATACTTAGCAATCAACAGTGCATTGTTAGAGTCCAATTTGAAAGATTCTAATCAGGTTGTGAGCCCAGCTTTGAATCAGCCATGTGACCAGTGTCCTTCTGAGCGGGCCTTGTGTCTAGTGTGTTGACCGCTTGCACTAAGAGATGTTTGGATCCCCCAGGAGTAGAGGCTTGTTTGTCGTGTACTTGAGCTGCCTCCAGTGTCCACTGCCTCTTGGGGATGGGTGGAGGACATGGCTCTTGCCTTACTTCCATGAATTCCTCCGAGCAAAGATGCAAGCGCTTCAGCACCGATAAGCAGTCCTCTAGTGTGCGGGTGGTATAAGTTGTGCCCTGAAAGTTGAAAGAGAGGGCAAACGGGGAATTTCCAACGATACTGGACCTTATGTTGGAGAAGAATCGCAAGAGCAGGTTTCATTAGCCTCCATTTGTTAAGAGTGTCAGGGGACAGGTCAGCATAAAACTGTAAGGGAGAGTCATCAGGGCTCTTGATTCTTTGAACACTCAGAATACTCAGACAAGAAAAAGAATCCCAAAGATAGAGTCCGCTGGAGACGGGTGCCGGGCAGCTTTTGGTGGAAAATGGTTCCATACACCCTTGGCAGAGGCTGCACGGTTAGGTTTCGGCATCTTGGATAGCGGATTAGGAATAGTAGAAAAAGATCCGATGTGAAGTCGGTTCAGTGTGGTATGCAAAGGGCAGATGCATTTAGTGCTTTGCCTGGTAATCTACTGCATCAATTTGTATAACAAGACCGGCTCAATAAGTGTAGTTAAGACAACTGCTGGCTGTATTGCTGGATTAGGTCCTCCATTTAGCTCTAAGTCCACTGTAGGGGTATATCCCTAAGTCTTAAGTAAGAGGGGGGGAAAATGTATACAAAGTCCAGAGATTGTCAGGACCTCCTCGGGCAGCCTCTATGTGGCGGTAAGAGGCTAGATTTCGAAATATTTCCAGAGGCACTGTAGCAACTTATAGAAACCAGCTTAATGATCGTAGTTTCTCATGTGCTGTTAAGGCAAGATAATACAAAATACTGCATGTGGAATAGGTCAGCAGGTGTAGCAGCTCTATGTTACATGGCAGTAGTGCATCCAGCTGTTTGTTATTCATATATAGCCAGAGTTTTTGTGCAGTACTCCAGGGTGGCAATGTGGATGAAGATATGCAAGCAGCTCAACACAGTCCATGTATCTGCCTATGTATACAAAGTGCTCTTACACAAGTATTTCACAAAGTCTTGCAAAATAGGAGCCATATGAATATACTTGAATAAAAATAGAAATAATGTTTAATGGGGCATGTGGAAACAGTCTCAGTTGCAAAGTAGAACTAAAAGTTCCTGAACATATACAGGGAGGTCACAAGTGGTGTGACACAGAGGTGCCTAAAGTCAAGCTCCTGGCTATTATATTAGATGAGGCCACATGGAAAGAGCAGAGTCTTTTGTATTGGGGCAAGCCAGCAATTTTATACAGTGTTCGCAAGAGGGTTCAAAAAAGCTCAGCATATCAGGAAAGCTCTCTTGTTAAGAAGGAGAAACAAAACAAAACAAAGAACATTGTTATACCCTCAGTGAGGGGCTTATATGTCCTTTCTCTGCAAGGCTTATTGTATGGGAGGCATCCATGTACAGTAAATAAGGGTGCCTGAATCGTTAGCACCCTGCTCCAGTGCCAGGCCTTCCCTCCTACACCTTACTGCACCTTCCAAGATGGCGGCCGCGGCCTCTTGCTCCTGGGCTTCCAGTTTGCCTCTTCCCTTCCTGAAAAGCCAGGCGCCGAGTATCAGAGGGCCCTGGACTGATCCTGTGCCTGGATTCAACACCTCTCCAGAGAGTGCCATGCTCGGCTGCAGGCTTCCTTCAGGTGTGTCCCAAAATGGAGGCCGCGACTTTGCTGGCTTTCCGCCCTGCCTCTTCTCCCCTCAGCCTTGGGTCGATGCTCCCCAGCCGGGAACCCAGTCAGCACTCCTCCGAAGCTGTGGAGGAAGGGACACCACCTCTACACAAGGCCTCCAAGGTAGGATGTAGGGCCTCAGTCTTCTTCTGCAGAATACACAAATGGGGACAGCAAACGGATGGTCTCTGGGGGGTCGGGACTACTTCCTAACTCCCCACCCCACCCCCAGATCTTTTAAGGGGTTTTTGCAGTTTTTGGGCAATATATAGGGCCCAAATCAGCAGCTTATTACGGATCTCAGACCAAACCAGTCTGTTGGAGCCAGACGCAAACTCTGCCCCCCATCATCCTTATCTTTAATTGTATTCTGTATTTCTAAGTTAAGTAGCTAATATTCTTGAATATACATTTTATATTCGTGTTCAATAATGAGATTGGTCTATAATTTTTTGCAATTTGTTTTACCTTGTCCTAGGTTTAGAATAATGACCTGACATTTTAACAGTTGTGTGTAGACTTGTTATATCCACTGTATAAATATCTTTAAGGTATGCCTCTTTATTTTCTCATGGACTGCTAAATAGATCAGAATTACTTGTATATATGCTTTGTTAGAGTTCCACAATGTAGGTTTTAAACTCATAGAATAGAGTTCTCATTTGTTTCAAAATATTCTTTTACATTTTTACTGATTCATTCTCTATTTTCTATAGGTGTAAAGATTGTTCTAACTATAAAATGTGTCCATCTGTTTATATTAGTTTTATTTTTACCATTTTGTAATTTTATTAATGCATGGTGAGCTTAATAGTGAATGGGATGATTTGTGTCCTTTTTGAAAGATAAATTGGATACTTAAGATACATAGCAAATTCAGTTGTTGCAAAGGATTATATGTTTTTTAGTTTTGATACAACTCAGTAAAATATAAATGGTGAGTTAATAACACAACAATCCTTTGAGAGCTGCCAGTAATAGTTATTAAGATTGCTCTGATACTAACTCCATAAATATAAACAAACAGACTCAAGGTAGTCTGAAAAACTGAGAATTTAGGTGGCAACATCAACATGCACATCTGACACTAATATGTCAATCTCCTTTTTTCGTTAAATACGAAATTACTAGTAACAGTTGTTAAGATAGTACTGACTCAATGTGAATGAATGGACTTGGGTGGTCTGGAAAACTGGGGAGTGATGTGGTCACATTAATATAAATCAGTCGCCGAAGTGTTAATACTTTTCTGAACACAAAGCTGCCAGTAACAGTTGTTAAAACAGCCCTAATATCATTAGTGTCCTTTTGGAAAGTACCACTTGATAAAATAATTTGAACACTTAAGTTACAAAGCAAATTCAGTTGATACAATGGATTATATGTTTCTTAGTCTTGCAACAATATTTCAGTACAATTTAAATGGTGAGTTAATAAATACAGCAATCCTTGAGAGGAGGGAGAAAGTGTATCCTGTTGGAATTTCTCCAAATGCATCTAATGCAGACCCCTTGGTTCAAAATAGATTGGGAGTTTAAAAAACAGATTGCAGTATGATATTCCAGCCTCAAAATTAAATAAAGTTAAATTATAGGTCTCTTTAAAATTTTCCTTATAAAGTTACAAAGAGTGATACAAACCTTTCTTTTAATCTCAGTTTTTAATCAATGTTTCTATTTTGCACTACTGTCACAATGTAAATACATTTTTTCCTCACTTTTTAAACCCATTCTTTATTAATTTGTATTACTGCTGTAAATCAATTTGTGTAAAGCATGATAAGACCATGTAATATGGTTTATCACAGGCTAAATAGAATTGCTTATTATATTGTGATCAAATAAGAAATAGTCAATTATTTAGTACAATTAATGTCTAAATGAAAAATATGTATAATCCTTCTCATTTGTGTGAAGAACTCTCCAGCTATCATATCAATTATATTTAAGTATACTTTTGAGAAAGTTTCTAGGCTTTATTAATAGTAATTCTATCTGGAGTAAGTTTTTTGAGGATTTTCTATCTGTTTATTTAAAAAAAACTATTTGGGTTCCTATTGAGTGCATACAAAATAACAATAGTGTACTGATCATTATTTATTAACCCTGACCATATAATAAACAGACCTTCATTATCTATATTCTTTAAATTGTTATGTAACTCCTATGGCTTTTTAATTATAATTAGTGTCATTCTGACATAGTATATTTTATCCAGCGAATTTGGCGAGTTATTATTTTTCCAATGTGTTTCTTGCATAAACACAATATCTGAATTTGCTTTATGGAATAGGTCTCTTATAAGGGGAATTAAGGCCCCTCACATTTTAAAACATTAACTAAAGACCAATAGTTTTTAAAAAATGCTCAGACCCCAGATTCACAAATATTTTATCTTCAATCTCACAATTGTTCATATTTGCCTATGCAAAATAGCTCATAACTGTCTTGTAAACAAATACCATATTTACATTCAGTAACAAAACATACATAAAATGTATAAATACATCAATTACATTCAATACCCTAACATGCATGATATAAAAATCCTCAATTATCCCTATAGACAGATGCACAATGGTACCTTCTGTCTTGCAAAATATGCAGAATAATATAACCAAATTTGGGAAATAAGTGGTTAGATATATTGACCAGCAAAAGGACCATAAATCCAAAACTAGCAAAGTAGAAGTACACAAAGACATGGAGATTATTTAAAAATGTGTTTTCTGATATAATAATGATGGGTCTTCTGGTAAAAAAAGTTATTTGATTTTTATAATACATATACTTTAATATCACAATGGATTAATGCTTATGGTTTGTAAGAAATAATTTATGAATAGCTGGTGAGAAGAGATATTGAATAGTAAATATTATAGCACAGAGGTTGGGTGTATGTGTTTTTTATATATATTATATAAAATTGTATATAACTTCTACCTTGTTACTTTTAAACATTTCATTTGATATTAGTATTTTAAACTTTCTTTTTCTCCCCCCTTTTCCCTTTTTCTTCCTATTTCTACATTTCACAACTTCCTTCATTTCTTAATCACAAATCCCTGATTGCATCCCAAGACAACAGGTCCAATAAAAAAATCCATTAATTAAACTTTATTCCAAACTTGAGTTTGCAGTAGGCGTTTTTCTAGATTTTTTTATTTTTTTATTTGAACAAACAGCTATTACAAAATTATCCGAAACACAAATATACAAATACAAGATATATTACAGTCATACAAAAACTAATGAAAAAAAAAGAGTTATGTCTTATGAGTTTAAAGAATGGTAATATTTATCCCAAATCAGCCAACTGTTAAACCTGGATAAAACAATGCCCATGTCGTATAAATTCCTTTCTAATTCTCTGTTCTTTTTCAGAATTTTTAATACTTCATTCAGTGATGGAATAAGTTCTGATTTCCAGCGTTTGGCAATAAGCCATTTGACTACTGAGACTACCTGTATAATTAAATCTTGTTCTTCCATCTTAAGCCTATTGTCCATGATGTGAAGAATAGCCATTTCACATGTCGGCTTAATGATTTTACCGCAAATTTTAGAAATATATTCAAAAATCAAACTCCAAAGTTTCTTAATGGGGTCCCAGTCCCACCAAATATGTTTGTGTGTCCCCTGCTGATTACAAAGCCTCCAACAAAGCCCCTTATTATTGTTAATAATTGCTATCTTTACTGGGACAAAGTACAACCTCTGGATCACTTTAAAATTGACTTCTCTATATGCTTGATATTTAATAATTTTCTGTGAGAACGCAAACGCTCTTGACCAATTTTCCAGGTTAATTAAGTTATTACATTCTTTTTCCCACTTAAGCATACCTGGAGATTTTTCCATCTTATCCTGTTTTCTTAATATTTCATAGCATTTGGAAATTATATGTTTCCTGTACTAACTTTTCAAAATTGGTTAAGGATCTGTTTGAGGTAATTAAATATTTCGAATTTAAAATAACTTTTTTAACTCTCTCATATTCCAACCATTTAGACTATGGAAAACTAAAATCAGCACATATTTTGGAAAAAGACTTAATTTCACCTTTATCGAACAGATCTCCCAATGTCTGTATATTCCAATTACTCCAATTACGAAGACAGGCCAAGTTAAGAACATTACTTACACCTAACAGTGACATTTTCGAACACAGAATTGTTGAAAGGTTTAGTTTTTTCTTCCATTTAAACCAAAATTTAAACCCTGATTTAATTATTATTGACATAATATTATTATTGGGAAATTTATCATACCAAAGCCAATCACTTAATGATAAGCCCTTAGCTAAACATTTTTTTATAGTTATCCACTTATTTTGTTTTGTTTTAGTGGACCAGGGTATAAAATGAGATAGCATTGCAGCCATATAATATTCTTCAACACAAGGGGACGCAATGCCTCCTTTTATAAAGCTCTTCCTAACAATCCTTGAATTAATTCTAGATTTTTTCCCATTATATATAAATGAATCGATCAAGGTTTGGTATTTTTTAATTATAGTTTCAGGAATGGATAAAGGCAAACATCTAAATAAATAATTTATTTGCGGTAATATGGACATTTTTACGGCTGCTATTCTACCGAACCAGGATAATCTATTTGATTTCCAATTTATTAGTTGGTTTTTAATTTTGTCATATAATTTCGAGAAATTAATTTTAGTTAGATTTTCCAATTTTTCAGAGAATTCTATTCCCAAATAATAGATTTTATTTAACTCCCAATCAATTTCCCAAATATTTTTCAGAGAAGTTATTTAATCTTCGTCTATATTTATCGTTAATACCTCTGTCTTTGACCAATTTATTTTATAGTAAGAAATCAAACCAAATTTGTTTATTAAATCCTGAATCTGAAGTAAAGACTTTCTATGTTCGGCTATCGTTAATATCACATCATCACCATAAAGCATAATTTTATGCTCAGAATCACCAATTCTAATTCCATGAATTTTCTTATTCATTCTAATGGCTTCTGCCAAAGGTTCCATCATTAAAACAAAAATTAAAGGAGATAGTGGACAACCCTGACGGGTCACATTGGTAATAGAGAAAGTGTTTGTTTTTAGGCCATTTCCTACAACACAGGCAGTGGGGTTTGAATATAAAGCCCCTATAGATTTCACTCCAAAATCTTCAAAACCGAATTCTTAATACTTGATTCATAAAATCCCAGTTTAGCCTGTCAAAGGCCTTTTCTGCATCTAATGTGATAACTATCGAAGGTTTATGATTATCTTTACAAAAAGAAACTACGTCAATTAATCTCCTTGTATTATCGGCTCCCTGCCTATGTTGTAAAAAACCTGATTGATCCATATTTATTAATTTACCAAGACACAAGTTCAATCTTTTAGCTAAAATGTTTGCATATCATTTTATATCCGTGTTAAAGATATCGGTCTATAATTCTTACACCACCTTAAATCTTTATTTTGTTTTTGAATATTAATTATAACTGTCTCTAACATTTCTTTGGGTGCACTCCCCTTTCTTTTAATTTCATTGAACACTTCAGCTAGGTGTTTCATAAGTACAGTTTTAAAGATTTTGTAATAATAATTTACAAAGCCATCTGGACCAGGGGCTGAATTTAACTTTAAGTTATCAATTACTTCTTCAATTTCTAATGTTTTTATTTCACTGTTTAGATAATCTAGATCCTCCTTAGTGATTTTAGGAAGCGAAAGTCTATCCAAAAATGTAATAATATCTTCTGTTTTGGGTTTTATAACTGCATCGTTACTTTCTAAATTGTAAAGATTTTCATAAAAGTCAAAAAAGGCCTTTTCAATATCACTAGTCCTTTTTGTTTTCAATTATTAATTCATCTATTCTATTAATTGGTTTATTATTTTTTAATTTCCGAGCTAAGAGTTTGCCAACTTTATTATCCAAAAAATATTTTCTCTGTTGAAGTTTCCACAGGCTGTTATCAATATTTTTTTGGACAATTCTATTTATTCCGTTTTTTACTTTCCTAATCTCTATACTCTTATCAGCTGAAGGGTATAATTTATTTTGTCTTTCAAGGATTGCTAATTGCGCATATAAATCTCGGAGTTATGGACCACTCTGTTTCCTTCTATGTGCACCCCATGAGAGTAACATTCCTCTTATATATGCTTTATGGGCATTCCAAATCGTTGAGGGCTCAGGAACTGAATTCTCATTAACTTGGAAAAAGTTTTCTATTTCTTCCCGTAATAATATTTGTTTATCTGAATTATTAAATAATGAAATATCCATTCTATTTCTAGAATACTTCTTTTGAGTCAAATGATCCTTAATCTGGAGTTCTATCATAGCATGATCTGACCATTTAATTATATTAATATTGGTAGAGTCTGAAGCTGCCAAGGTTTCCGAGTCAACCAAAAAGTAGTCTATTCTAGAATAAGACTTATGGCGGTGAGAATAAAACGTATAGTCTCTTACATTACCATGTATTAACCGCCAAACATCATATAACTCAAATCTCACTAAGGATTCATAGAACAGATTAGCTTTCCTTTTTGTATGCCCATGTAAATATTCTTGATTATTACTTTTCCTATCTAAAGATACATTCAGTACCATATTAAAATCGCTGCAAACAATTAGTTTGCCTACTTTAATATTTTTAACCCGTTTAAGTAATTTGTTTAAGAACCCATTTTGTCTCTCATTGGGTGCATAAATATTTACTATAGTGTAGTTTAGATGGTTGATTTTGCCGGCCCATAGAACAAATCTCCCTTCCAAGTCTACTTCTCTATATTGCTCACTAACGTTAACATTTTTATTAAACAAGATCGATAAACCTATCGTTCCAGAAAGGGACTTTATCTATTTGCCAATGCGTTTCCTGTACACAAACAACATCAGCTTTAATTTTCAGAAATTGATCTATTAACACTCGCCTCTTAAATACAGAGTTCCATCCTTGTACATTCTGTGAGACTATCTTAAATCCCATCCAAAAAACCAAAGGGACCCCTTAGGGTACCACTCAAAAACAAGATACCATTCTATACCACCCAGAATTCGACATAACCTTAAAATTGAATACCTGAACATTAAAAGTTTAACAACTATTCCACATAAAAACATACACATTTTCATACAAAACCGAGACATGATGTACCCTACCAAAAGACAGATGACTATAAGTCTAATAGTTAATTTGGCTAGACCAATCTACGTCTAGCAGCCCCACCATGGTAGCCCGTCCCAGAACACCATTCGCTCTCTTCTGTATATATTATCAGGAGAAAGCAGAGAAGGAACCTCTTTAACAAGTAGTGGAAACAGAAAGGGAAAAAAACATGGGGAGCCACAGGGGAAGAGAGGAATGGAGGATGGGAGGACGGACATTTTCACCCATGATGCTTTTAACACTGCTTCTTTATATTCAAAGAAGTGTAATCTAACTATAACATCTCTAGTATTCGCACCCTTAAGTTCTTTAGGTAACGGGATCCGATGGATCTGGTCTATCATATTGATCCAGGGTTTAATGGGCTTTGCTAGATGAGAAAAAATGCAGTTACAAAAGCCTTAAGTTCATCAAAATTGAGGGTTTCCAGGATGCCTCTTAATCTCAAATTATTCCGTCTGGAAAAGTCCTCTTGTTGTGTAGCTTTAATTTCCATACGTTCCATTTTACATTCCAGATCTGCTGAATAATTAACTACTTTTTGAAATTCTTTAATTAAAATTTTGTGAGTTTTTTCTAATTCCTCCACTCTATCCAACAAGCTATTAATCACTGATTTATTTAGTTGGATTTCCTGTAAAAGGTCAGATCTTAAAGTAGATTGGAATTCATTAAGTAGTTTTTTCATAATAGAAATGGTTAGAACTTCATCTTCCTTTGTATCAGCTGATTCAACTGATTCATCATTTGTAGACAGTTTTGTTTGATCTAATCCCGGTGATGAGTAAGTATGTGTAGGGAATTCTCTTTGTGGGGAACTCATAGCTCCTAAATTCCCCTTTGGGGAGAAAAAAGTTGCCGGTGGTGCTTTGGGAGCATTCCCAGTATTTTTCTTAATTTTAGATTTGGGTTTAGTGGCGTTGGAATCTTTATCCTTCATATTGCCTGATAATTCCCTCAGAAAGGTGCATATCAGGTGCAAATCAGCAGTATGAATACATAGCTTAAATGTCTTTTACAATCCAGATGATTCAAACTCAGGCCCATCTTCATAAAATGCTTCTTATAGAGCTAAAGTGTCAGGAAAGAAGGTTGCTGAAACAAGTTACCTCAGAAAGGTGCATATCAGGTGCAAATCAGCAGTATGAGTACATAGCTTAAATGTCCTTTACAATCCAAATGATTCAAACTAAGGCCCATCTTCATACATTGCTCTATAGAGCTATTGTGTCAGGACAGAAGGTTACTGAAACAAGTTACCTGAGCAAGGTGCATATCAGGTGCAAATCAGAAGTATGAGTAAAAAGCTTAAATGTCCTTTACAATCCTCCATTTTCAGGTATCTTAATATGGAGAATTTGGCATTTAGCCAGAGAAATATGTAAATGACAAACTTTCCTCAGTATAAATCATATCATCTCTTTTTAGGAATATAAGTTACTGTGGGCTATTTGTTACTCACAACCTGAGCATCCACCGTCTCCCCTATGCAGTAATCTGTATCCAGAGACCACTCACAGCTATCCAGTTCTCCAGTCAGCCTCTCTGGCTAGGCATTTGCAGCCACTTTCCCCTTCAGAATCTGCCAGATAATGTTACAGTGCTGCTCTGTGGACTATGTCCACTGTTTGGAAAGTGTGCTGCCAGCCTGCTCTCCCACCTCCACTTCCAGCATCCAAATCAGCTCCACCACTCATCTGCTGCACATCGCCGCATTGGGTCTGAAACTTCTCCCACAGGATCTCCCAGCAGTGCTGCTCTGATAACGCTTAGTGTTCATGGCGGGCTATCTGCCCCATCTAGCACAGCATGATGTGCTTCCTGGGCGGGGACTCAAAAGTGCAAAGTTGAAAGAGAAGAAAATAGAGAAATCCGTTGTTCTAGATTTTGAGTATGGATAAAATCAAAATAAATTTTCCATTTCTTCATTAGATTTGCACCTTTTTTCATTTATAGTATTTTTGTAAGAACAATAAATACAAATAAAAATTAATTATAACATATCTGGGAAGTTCTTTGGGTAAGTTTTTTGGCAAGGTGATTCTAGGAATCCTATTTATAAAATCTTCCCCTTTAAATGAGTAATAAATTATTGTTTCCAAATATTAACTCACAAAAGCTTGTAAATCTTTTGCTAACATTGCTTCAGAAATACCTCAGATTCTGATATTGTTTCTCCTGGAATAATTTTCACTCTAGATTTGCTTTTGCCTAAGATATATAATTTCTTCTTCTACTTTATTAATATAAGATAGTAATATTTGATTATCTGTGATGAGCGAATCTCTTCACATCTCAGGATCAAGCCATTTACAAATTTAGCGTTAATTTCTTGTTTTTCTTGTAATTTTTTGTGCTATTTCAGCTTTCAAAGAAAGGTTTACTTAATTATAAAGTTTTCCTTTCATGTATATCAATTTGTATTGAGAAGCATCAGGTGATACTGATGTATCCAGTTAAGAATTATTCAATGTATTTCTTTTCCCTTGAGGGCAAAAAATCTGTTGATTTTTTTTTTTTTTGTCCTTCTCTACCCCTAGAGAGATTATAGTCTTTGTTTTTCATATTTTAGATATTTGAATTGGAAGTTACCCTTAGCAAAAATTTTAACGTGAGTACTTATTTAGTATCTCATATATTTTTTTCCTTCTTTTTTCTCTTTCCCTTTTTCTTTCCTTTCCACACTTTTCTTCTTTCTTTTTCCTTTCTTCCCTTCCTCTGTTTTTTCTTCCCTCTCCCTTTTTTCTTTTTTTTTGCTTCCCTCTTCATTCCCTTTCTTTTTTTTTTGTTTTTCCCTTCCTTTCTCCCTTTTCTCTTTTTTGTTCTTTTTTCACCTTTTCTTTCCTTACTTATTTCAGCTTTTAGGGGGTTAGCTTGTATACTATAAGGGGAATCTATTTTCTCCAATTTTCTTATTACAAATACTCAAGGGCTATCCTAATTCTATAGCATTTCATTCATTATTATATTTAAGTTAAAGCTAAGATTTACACCTTAGAGCAGAACAATCCTAAAATCTCTCTAAAATTGATGATAATAAATATATATTTTCACATCTTCTTGTCTTGTCCCTTAATTATTCTTAATAGTATTATCATTCGCATCCTTACTGCTTACAGTCTAGATCCATTATTAATATCAGAAAAAGCACAGAGAACTGTCAACATGTTTTCCCATTTTTTATCTTTTCTTCTTTCTTTTCTTTCTTTATAACTTAAGATTTTAAATACTATCCTCATTGTATCTTAAAGTACAATAATCCCCAATGTCTCTTAACCAATAACTGTTGATTTCCACAGCATGTTGTATTAGTCTATAGTTATTCTTTGTTTGTTTCTTTTTTTTGTTTTTTTCTTGTTTCTTTCTTCTCCATTACCGTGTGCCCTTTCTACTGTCAGTTTGGATCTATTGAAAGTATCTTAAATAACACAGTTCCAACAACAGCATATTTTCCATAACTCTGGGTTTCAAAAGCTGTGTCTCATTCCAACTTTTTATTTTGTTGTTATATTAGCAAATCAGCTATTGCACAAGGTCCTTATCAAAGATATTTCTTACTCATAATTACTGCTTACAGCCAAGTCCAGTAAATATTGTAAGGCAGTTTAAGCTTAGGACGCTATAAGCATAGGCTTTATAATCCGCTTCATATTTGTGAGATAAAGGAATACTACTTCCCTCTCTATTCTCACCAAACAGGGGAGAAATAACTTGTCTTCATAAGGATACTTGCCTCCAAGCCGTTGCTATATCCTGCGGTATATTCCGCCTCCACGGGATGGCACATCTTAGGAATTAACTTCTAATACTCTCACCTGTGCAAATAATCAGGGACATGCTTTGTGAGGATAATTACCTCTGAACTGCTGCTGTGTCCTCATTCACTGTGAGAGCAGCGGTGCTGACACCTCTTAGACATTAACCTCTGATGCCCTGATCAAATCACAAGACTAAAGTAATCCCTTGTGAGGCTAATTGCTTCCGAGCCTCTTCTGTGTCCTCGGTCTCTGTAAGAGAAGCAACGCCATTACATCTCCATTCCACTCATCTATGCAGGATGCCGGGGACAACGTTCAATCTATTGCCTTTGACTCTCACAAACCAAACATTGTCACCACACCTCAGGCTTTTACAAGGTTCTCAGCTGCAGTCTGATTGGCTCTTGAGCTAGTTCTTGATCTTTTGACCCAGTCAGCTCACAGAGCTCAGTGTCAGTGAAAAAATCAGCTTCTACTCTACACAAACATGAAAGAGTAACTGGCAAACTAGGCAAGTTCCATAACGTTAACATAGAAAGTAAATCTTCTCTAACAATGTTATTTAATATATCACAAACATACTTTTAGGTAGGGCTTGACCCCTTAGGTGGATGTCTTTTCTTATGTGTTTAATCATTGATCCTTGTCTACTACTGACATAACAAAGCAGTCTGGCTAAATCACTATAAGCATGTTTAATCATGTACCATCCCCAGGAGTGATAAAATTCAGAGGTAGTGGGGCTGATCAATAGGAAAAGAATTTCAGTTTTGAAATGTAGTTACAGTGATTGAAGTGAGTGAAGAAAAAAAACAATATCAGAGGTTGGTTGAAATGAACAAGATAAAAAAAAATCTTTACTATATATATAGTATATATTTTGTTGCAGCTACTTTCTATTTATGTAGGTGTTTGTCAAGTATGTTCCAAACTAGCAATATTAGCAGCTGTGCAAGCCATGGGCATAATATTTTGTGGGGAAAATATGATTTTTTGAAGACTTTGTTTGGATTCAGTTTTGCATTTGTTGCATCACTTCCTCAGAACTGAATAACGAGAGTGTGTGTTTTGCCTATCAATGGAAGAAATGGGGGTGGGAGAAGGCAACATTTTTAAGATAATTGGTGCCACACCCCTTCTCCCTCACTATCTCATAAATAGACTAATTGCTTCAGGATGCAGTTATATTTCCACAGAAATGTAAATGCCCCTTTTACAAACACAGTTTCCACGAATGCATAACAGCTTCCCCCAGGGGGAATTAAAAAATATTTTTATGACTTATTTCCTATTTGATTAAGTTTTTAGTCAGCCTCACAATTTTCAAATATAGATATATATTTTTTCCATTGTGCAGTGGTCTGTAAATACAAAAAAGCAACATGTTTGCTGCCCACACAAGATTACAATAAAGAGTCTCCCTGCCGAAGCCTTTTTCAGAAAATGTGCTTTAAAGGTAAATAATTTCAGGTATATATTTGTTGTTTGCCAAATAATTACAGAAGGTTTACCTTGCTCAGAATATTTTTGTAATAAAAGGCCGTTTGACAAGAAAGGCATTCAACAACTACCAATTAGGAGAATGTAACAATAATCCCATAAGGCTGTTGCCTTTCATTTCTCTAGTTATTTTTGGATACTGTAAATTGCTTTTTAGAGTTTTGTATGTATTTTATTTAAATTACTATGTGGCTATTTTGATTTTCTCACTATACTATACTCTATTGTTGAAAGTATCAGCAAAATAAATAAGAACAAATAGAAGTTACAAAAACCTATGAGCAGTTGAAAGAGATGGAAAACATTTCCTGTTGCCCACCACTGATTTAGATGTGTCAGTTGTAGCGATTTTCAACCTCTTCACAACTTGTTTGTGACACACCCTGCCAGTTCTCCTTTATCTCCCTGCCAGTTCTCCTTTCAACAATTACAAAGAGTTCATGATAAGAGCATCCCAACACTGATGAGAACTAGCGGGGTCTATAGAGCATATATTTGGACCATTGTAGATAAAGCTTGTTGCAAAATTACAGAAGGTTTGTTCTTCCATCATATCGCTCTTGTAATCTGATTGTTTTTCAATCCAATGTTTACTTTAGACAAATCCATATAACAGACCCAATATAATTTGATAAAAAATAAATAATTAAATTTTTTTTAATGTTTCTTAGACAATAAATACGTGTGATTTAATTTTCTGTTGCATACTGACCGTTTTCAATGGACAGATTTGCATACCTTTTATTTTTACATTGAGTTTTCAGTAGTTTAAATTTGCATAAATAACTTATCCATGGGTGGGGGGACAGGTAGGAGATTTTTCAATGTGTGTGCTTATGTGTAGAGAAGCAGTTGTATGGTGTTATAATATATGCAGTACACCCCCCCCCCCCCCCCCCCACACACACACACACACGCACATTTTCTTTGGCTCCTTCACCCATTAGCTTGTCTAAGGGAGCTTGTCAACTTGTCATAACAGAAAATTTGGTCCATTAGTTGACATTCCTTAAGGGGATATTAAAAGTGTTTTTTTCATTGTTGCATCTGAAAGAGGGTATTTCATAATGTACCGTTGTATTTTTTTTTTTTTAAACAGAGCTCTAAAAAAACAGACTAGATTTAAAAGTGTAACTGATTTGTGGGCTTGCCCCTGTCAGCCAATGAGGAGTAATTTAGATGTATGACTCATGTGTCTGCCAGTGAAACTTACATGTGAATGCCTTTAGCATTTCCCCTTATTTGCAATGTATTTAATTTGGTTTTATTTATTTTTTTCTAATTCAAAACACAACTTTGGTAATGTTTAAAGCATGCTATGTTAAATACATGACAAAAGAATTGTGTTTCATGACATTTAAATAACCTGTTTTGGGGATATACTATATTATCACATTTTCTAGCACGTTCTAGCATGTTTTAATATCACAGAAGGTTTTTGTTTTGTTTGTTTTTTTGGATGGGGAAAAGTGGTGTCTGCTTTAGAAAACATTACACTGAGATGGGGGATATGTTTCCTTCTTCTATTGTCCTAACCTGAGGCTGGAAGTCAGAGTATTCTAGTATACATTGGCACATTATATATGAGTGTAGAACTAGCTAAACAAACCTATCTATCTGGTGTAGAGAGCACTTGACAAGGCAGTCTCTTCACTGTGCTAAAGGAAGATCAACACTTGAGACTTCAATGGTCCTTTAAACACATCAGCCCTATTAAATTCCCTCTACGTGTAAAACCTTAGCCCATAACGTAGCCTGCAAGACTTATGGCTATTAAATTGGTCTCTCAAAGCTACCTGCAAACGACTTGTGGGTTTAGGGCGAAAAAAACCTACGGGATGTCAAAATCTGAACTCCGCGGCCGCAAATCCTTTGATCTGTCAAGCCCGTAACTGTTACATTCGCAAATCGCTATTCAATTGTTACCAATCCACTGGCCTTCAAGCCCGTAACCCGCAAATGGAGCCTAAAAGCCTACAGGTACTAGAGAGGACCCACAAGGGGGTTAAAGTCCTATCCGTAGCACTGTAAATGCAAATATCAACACACTACTGTTCTCATAATTAAAGGGAAAGTGATGTTAGGTATTATAATTAACTAGCAACTTGCGAAAAATGATGGCAATAAGGTTGTAAGGCAGGTAATGTTTTTTGCGTGCAGAAATAATTTTGTTGGTGTTTTAAGATCCAAAGGCGCTCATTGGGAGCCATGCGATGAGCTCCAAAGGCGTTGGTATTTTTTTTGGATACGGCAATGAATAATTAATAAAATAAGAAATGAATATACTTTACCTATTGTGAAGTAATATATGCAGGAATCATTGTGTTGAAGAGCTGGCAATCTGTTTTCATGTTGCTGCAGCATCAGTGCTGTGGAGCTGCTGTGTAAGCGTCATGAATGTGTGCAGTGTGTAGTGTAATAGTGTGCGTGCGCGAGGCAAATCCGTTAGGGTAGCTGTGTACTTCCGGATTGTATAAGTTAGTGTTCTAAAATGGCGCCTAATGTGTGGTATGTGGCTGTGGCTGATTTTGCGTCCTTGTTTTCTGATGTCGTCTGACTTTTTCGGTAAATCCGTAGGTGTTTGGTGGTGTTTTGCGTGTTTAGGGTCCTTTAGCCTCGTTTTCGTTTGGTTCGGCGGCTATTTTTTCTCCCGCTTAGGTGATTTTCGGGTGTCTAAACTCCGAAATTTGGACTTAAATCGAGGTGTAACTTCACTTGCAGAGGTCCTGGGTGCCCAACTTGCTGTGGGTACGCTTTTTATGTGTTTGTTGTGTGTATTTATTGTGTTTCTAATGGTTTTCGGGTCGCGCTGGTTGCGTCCTTGTTTTCGGATCTCCTAAGTCTTTTTCGGAAAATCCGTAGGTGTTTGGTGGTGTTTTGCGTCTTTAGCGTGCTGTAGCCTCGTTTTCGTTTTTTTCAGCGGCCATTTTTTCTCTAGCTTAGGTGATTTTCGGGTGTCTAAGCTCTTTTATTTGGAGTTAAATGGAGGTGTAACTTCAGTTTTCGAAAGTCCTGGGTGCCCCCCCCCCCCTTGCTGTAGGTAAGCTTTTTATGTATTTGTTGTGTGTATTTATTGTGATTTTCATGTGCGCAGGTTTCGGCCTGATTTTGCGAGGTCGTAATGGGTTGTAACGAGTGTCGTATTTTTGTTTCGTAACTCCGTAAATTTTGCAAGGTCCGCAGTTGCTGGCAAGGAGCGCCTTCGGCGCTTCATGCCAGCAACTGCGGCCCTCGCTTCGCGAGCCTGCAGCGTTAGCAACAAGCCGCATGCTCACAACTATATATGTGATAGCACAACATTCTCAAGCTCGCAAATCTGCAATATAAAATACTTTTTTATGTTAAATTTCTGTGTTATATTGATCCCGGCAATCAATGTTTTAATACATATAATGGAACTTGCATGTACTAGAATATCATATTTACTGATTTATTAATATTGCATTATTTCTGGAATGCGGGTCCGATCACAGCTCGTAATTCAAACCCATAAGGCTTTGAAATCTAACCTCCATTTTTCAGTGATGTAATGATGACGATCTCTTTTGCCATTGGCTCCGTCTAAACCCGTAACTACGGGTTTGACTAATTGATCATGTTCACGGCCGCACAAGCAACATGCGCAAGAATGGTTTACGGGTTTGCGTCTACCGCATGGTTCAACTCAATAGCTCTTTAATGCAGTCGAATTTCAAACCTGCAGCCACTGCGAATGTGCCGATGCCTCTGCGAGCTTCAAATTGTCACGAAAAACATGTGATTCCAAGTTAGAGTATTTTGTATCCTGCAGTTCAAGCAGTCTCCACTCCCACCCTCCCTCTGTTAATTAAATTCTCACAAAAGAGTTGCATTTCTGATGGCATAGAACAGAGGTTAAGACAATTATAAACCAAACATAGTGGTGAGTCAGACTAATTAGGCAACAATCAAGCATTATTATTATTATTCCGTAGCAAACATGTTTTTAGGAGGTGTGTGAATGCGCAGTGTATCTTGTCATAGAAAGTTTGCTTTATTACTGGGAAAATGGTTATGAAATTGGCATGCGTCTTATATTTCAAATATACATTGTACTTTTTTTTGTATCCTTTAAAATATTATTTATCTTATATTGCAATGCATATAATTTCACAGAAATTATAGTAGATACATGTAGAATAACCTAAAAGGAGGGAACTAGAATTTTAGGAACAGTGTATCCTTGGCTTCTGGGTTTTATAGGAATTGTATTAAATGCATTAATGCAGAATTGTTTAGTAAAAGAAAATCTCAAAAGAATTGTGATCAGTGGAATATATAGGATGTACTCTTAACATTAAACCCACTCACTAGATGTAATATGAATTTTCTTCCACCCCCTCAATTACTCAATTCATCTCACTACTGCACCCATAAAAGACTTACATTTCTTCTCTGACCTTTACATCTCCTTCATCACCTTCTCTATCTACAATTACCTTTAGTGTGTAAGTTCACAAGTTTTACAGTCTTGTAAGTGCTTTTGACGTTGTAAGCTCAATGACAGGACCCTTCAATTTTTTTTGGTGTGTCTGCATCCTTTGTATAGCTGTACCGAATATATATCTTTGTGCTTTATGAATAAAACCTAATAATAATAAAAATGAACATATTGTCTACATTACATTATAACAAAAAAAAGCATTGTGTAATTAATACTTTTTCATTTAAGGAATATTTGCCACCCCAATATCAAGTATTTTTATTTAAAGTTCTTCTTAAAGAGTCTGAAAAATAGTCTATATATTGTATAAGACATTTTTCTAAGTAAATTAGTGCAGAGATTCATTGTTGTTAATGCTGCATTTTATTCAAATGTGTAGCTTGTGAATACTAATTAGCGCTTTGACATTCTAATTAATGACAATGTTTTTGCAAACAGACAATCAGTAAGTACAGCTTACCCCTAGTGTTATCATGCAGTTAGATCCCGCCAACCTGCACTAAGAACTCTAAATTATCATAGTGAGCTGCATGTTAGTATAGTAATTCAGCACAAACAATTTTTAATATCTCAAGAATGAGAATATCTCTAGTTAATGCTCTTCCTGAAGAAGCAAACTTGTTGTTAGGGTGACAGGGTCTCTTTATTGAATTTTGAAAATGGAGGTGAGCATCAGGTTTTTTGGAAACGAATGAATGATCTTTGTATGCATACGTTTGTGCTTATTTTGTAATGTGTGTTGTTTATTTTCAGTTTCAGGAAAGAACACTCGAACAGCGGAGAGGTAACGATAACAACAGAGTGAAAATAAATGCGGCATCTAAATTGTTATGGCATAATGTATTTCTGTCTTCTGTTCATTTACCTTTCAAGTGCTTACGTTTTTGCTTTTACTCACTACTATTTCTTTCATATGCCATCTGTGAATGAATGTAAGTATGGCAGGAGGAGCACCATTAGTTATGTTTCCTTATCTTGTGTTAAATTTAAGGGCTACTTTGCAGATAAATATCCCCATCAACAGATGTACCATAATCCACAAAGAATGAGATTGGTGAACTATTTTAACCTTTTTTTTAACACTAAAATTTGCAAACAAGATATTTTTAATCTCATATCTAGTTTTGGCATATACAATTAAAGTGGAGTTGTCAAATTTCAACATTCAGCATAAATTAATATATTTAAAATAAAAATTAGTGATAAATACATTTTTATTATTACTCTTTTAGGAATATTTACTGTTTCAGAATTTAGTACAACATAAAGTACACTTCCTCTCAAATGAGATACACTGTAAGCTGTTACTTACAACCTCCATAGACTGACTGAGTTATTTCAGACAGTAGGAAGAATTGTAATTTAGCCATGGTAAAGTGGCCATGATTATGTTTTTAAAATATAAAAGGTGCTTTACACATGTTTTGGATACTCGTGATGACGTCATCAACATGCGTGCACGTTCCTGCGTTTGACCCAGGAATGTGCACGCATGTTGATGACGTCATGGCGAGGAGTCTAGACAGAGTGGCACGCTAAGATACAGTCTCTAATAGCAAAAAGATACTAGATAATCTTACTACAAAAATACTAAGAGCTATATCTTACAATAAGAACTAATTGGTTGCATTAAGCCCCATGGAATAATGAATTTAGTATATGATTTTGAACTACTTGAAACAAAGTCAGAGCAATGCCAATACAATAGCAAAAAACGCTAATATTATCACACCGGACTTTGCACTGTGAATCAGCAAGAGGTCTGATTCCGTTTAGTAAGCACAATAATTATTTATGCACAAAAAGCACTTTAGAATCAGCATAGACTCACGTTCCTTTCCTATATATATATATATATATATATATATATATATATATATATATATATATATACACCTTAGATTGTAAGTCTGCAGGTTTCTATCCTAAGTACTTTGGGAATTCACATGGACATTGGATTCCTAGCTCAAAGACAGGGCCGTCCTTCCTTTGCTAAATGTTAATCTGTATTTATCTTTGTCTGAATTTAATTTATGTACAGCGCTACGGAATATGCTGTTATAAATAAACTATAATAGTAATAATATATATATATATATATATATATATATATATATTTTTTTTTTTTTAATATATATATTTTAGCAAGGCAATATCAGCCAGTTCGTGCATCTGATAATATTTTAATATATTTTAATTTATTTAATAAAAGGGAAGTTTTAATGTTTGACTCCTAGGAGATTTGAAAATGATAGGTGTGCACAAATAGGGATTTCCTGTATATTTTTTGTTTAGTTAATTATTAAAGGGACACAGTCGCCCCAAAATCAAGTTGCATTTTTAGGTGATAATTAAAGAGAGTGGAAGCTGGCTATAAATTGTATTAACTGTTTTTTATTTTTTCTAAAATGGGCCATTCCTGAGAAATATCATTATTTGGGCTGCATTTCTATTCAAATGATAATCACCTAAAAATTTCAGTTATTTGTGCGCAATTTTTATACAAATGAGCCTCACCGAAATACTAATTAACTGGTTTGATGTGCAAAATAGAATCTCAGTCTGCTTTTCTGTCCCTGTTGTCATTTAGTTAGATCTCCTCCCCCACCCTTATTAAGTATTATGAGCTGCCAATTGGCATATTGATCCACACATTAGCCAAAAAACAATGCTATCTTTCTCAGGAAAGATTTGTTACATTTGTTACCATGTCATTTTTTTACACTCTTTAAGATGAAACTGGCTTCCTACTGGGGTCACAGGTTCTCTCTAAAGAGATGGAGTAATTATATTTTTTTACACTTAATGAAGCTCATAGCATCTACTCAAGCAGAGATCTTCAAGCATTGCAAAGCATTTCAAGTCCTAATGGACTCTATTAACTTTATTTCTCATTTACTGGCCAAATTATTTTTTAATTTGTCAAACTGAGTGAGGGCATAGCTGTGGATATTCGATTCTACAAAGTCAAGGACCACTGTATGAAAGTTTGTTTTTTTAAGTGCATACTGCATGCTTATGGCATATACCAAAGAATGAAAATTGAGTATATTATTTAAAGGAATAGTTGAACTTACTTATTTTAAAAGCATTTTATTCTTATTCCATTGTGACTCCATTTGAAGCTCAGATCACTATATTCCTCCTTTGCCTCTAGGCTCTATTAATGAGGCCAGAAACAGTCTCCTGGTGTGGCTTGGTACCAAATGAGGAATGCAGTGCTTGATCAGAGCTACACATGAAGTCACAAAGAATAAAATAATAAAACCTTTGAAAAAAAGCATGTTTAAACTTTTTTACATATTATCCTCAAATCTGAATCTTTGGCATACTGCCTTTAAAAAGCAGCAACTTTTTATATAGTGATCCTTTAAAGCTACAGTTTCTTCACTACTGCTAAATTAAAAAATATATATATTCTTTCTGAGAAAACTTACACTGAAATAGCTGTTTTAAACTGAAGCTCCTCCCATCTTTTTCAAATGTGCTCCAAAATGTTTAACTAATTTTCCTATATACTGTCATCAGAGTTGCTTCTTTTTGAGCTATTTAATTTGATAAATGTAATTATTTTTTAATGGTATGCTTTTAAGATACATATATGTTCTATATTTACATTAATATAATATGAAAGGCTAACATTAAATATGTAAACCAGTATATAAAACTGTGCTATTGTTAGTCAGAACCTTCAGAGAACAGAAAGTACCAATTAGAAATATTGTTTAATACAATGACTTAGTTAATAGTTTATAATTATATGACACATAACAGGAAATTAATCCTAAATATAGCAGTAATTTAACTGGAAATAGAGTTAAGTATACTCTAATTAACAGTCTTTTAAAACAACTAGGTCGGACTACTATAAAACACACTATACACACACATAACACACGGCATATTATACAATATTATGAAACTATAAATATTTTGGAAGAAAATATTTTTTTCAAGGAGAAATGTTAGAAGTTCTAAGATACTCTAGTATAGATGGTCATGCTATGTATATACTTAGGGCCTCATTCTATTATCGGCCGTAAATCGGCCGTAAGGCTGCGATTCCTTGCGGGGGTTCAGTTAACTCGCGATTCTATTATACGGCCCCGCAAGGATCTCATCTTACGGCCGGCCGCATATCTTGGAACCGGACGTAAGCTGTGAAATATAAAAACGCAAAAATAAATTCAAGCCTGCACTGTACAGCTCTGTAAATGCTAGGGATCATATTGGGGGACATGAGGATTAAAAGGAACCCACTCTCAAGCTTGCACATCTGCCCAAACCCGAGTTCAAATTAACTGTTTATTTTCCGGCTGCGGCGTGGGTGTGTCTGAGGTGCTCCAAGCACTCTGGACTTTTTACATGGATATTTTACGGATATTAAAAATAAAATATTTTACGGATTTGAGTACAGGATAATTATGTGCTATTTTTTCTAACACCTAAAATCCCTTTATACTCTTCTCAAAGTGCAGGATGGCTTTATTTGAGCTTTTTTATGTGCTTAATTGGTGCTAGCGAGACCTCTTTCCTGCAAGTAAGCTGCGGCTCGCTTTTAGCCTTGCAGAGAGGTTTCCCGGAGCAATTGAATTGCAAATCTCTTGCGGCCGTTTTAGATCAAAGGCTTTCCTCCGGCGCGAGCGGCCGCAAGAGATAGCAAGGCACCGGCCGCAAGCCTGCCGGAATCCCCGGCCGTAAGGGAATAGAATAGCAGAATAGCTTGCGGCTGGTCCTTGCGGCCCCGCAACGGCTGCGGCCGCTAATAGAATGAGGCCCTTAGTGAGTATTCTCATTTCTCTGGTTGCAAAGTAACGTTTACATTAAAGGGTGGCTGACACCTCAAAATAGCATTACTGTATTTAGAAGACAAAGGGATTAGCAACCTAACCCAGCAACTTTATCACTCCATGTAAACTTTTGGAAGCAAAGAGAATCCAAAAATCTAACCCAAACCAAAATTTGCTGAAAGCTTTGAACAGCCACAAATATTTTAATCAAGTACAGTGCTTTGCAAAAGTATTAACCCCCCTTGGCATTTTTCATGTTTTGTTGCCACACAACCTGGAATTAACATGGATTGTTTGAGGATTTAATTAAATATATCACTGTGAAAAAGTTCCTAGGTGCCTAACACCTCAATAATGGTAATAATAGTAGAAAAAATATATATAGGAACTATAAGGTTTGAAATGGATGATTCCTCTAGATGAGCTACTAGCTGGTATATTCTAGAGTACATACAGTCTTCCCTCATATGGCAAAATAAATTTGCTAATCCTTGGGAGGACAGAAGTATGTAAATATAAAAATATAGTGTTTAGCTCAAAAAAGTGTGGTTAAAACCAATATGAAAAAAAGGGCATAGAAGTACTTTGCTGGTTATGAAAAAAGGTAGAAGGGGGTTTATAAATAATATGTACAAATAATGTGTTATAGCATACAACAATGATGCAACTCCTGTTTGCCTGAGACTACTATATGTCATTAATGCTGACTGGCAATTCACAGTAGTCACAAGGAGTGAAGTAACACAAGCAAAAATAGCTCAAACATATATAAACCTCTCTATTGTTATAAATAAACAAATAACCAGAGTACTTGCGCTTGGATGATAGTCCCGACGGTCCCGTTTCGCCCCTACTGGGGCTTACTCATGGGCTACTGAATTAGAGGTATAGTTGTTTGAGGATTTGCATCATTTAATTTACAAAAATAACAAAGCGGACAAAAAACCAGAAAAAGTCAATGTGCATAACTATTCGCCCCCCTAAAGTCAATACTTTGTAGAGCCACCTTTTGCGGCAATCACAGCTCCAAGTCGACTTGGATAAGTCTCTATGAGCTTGTAACATCTTACCACTGGGATTTTTGCCCATTCCTCCTTGCAAAGCTGCTCCAGCTCCTTCAAGTTGGATGGTTTGCGCTTGTGAACCGCAATCTTTACGTTTGACCACATATTTTCTATTGGATTGAGGTCTGGGCTTTGACTAGGCCATTCCAACACATTTACATGTTTCCCCTTAAACCACTCAAGTGTTGCTTTAGCAGTGTGTTTGGGGTCATTGTCCTGCTGGAAGGGGGACCTAAGTCCTAGCCTCAAATCATGCACAGAGTGGTACAGGTTTTGCTCAAGAATATTCCTGTATTTAGCACCATCCATCTTTCCCTCAACTCTTACCAGTTTCCCAGTCCCGGCTGCTAAAAAACATCCCCACAGCATGATGCTGCCACCACCATGTTTCACTGTGTGGATGGTGTTCTTTGGGCGATGTGATGTGTTGGGTTTGCGCCAGACATAGCGTTTTCTTTGATGGGCGAAAAGTAAAATTTTAGTCTTATCGGACAAGAGCACCTTCCTCCATACATTTTGTGAGTCTCCCACATGCCTTTTCGCAAACTCAAAATGTGCCATTTTGTTTTCGCTGAAAGTAATGGCTTTATTCTGGCCACTCTGTCATAAAGCCCAACTCTATGGAGTGTGTGGCTTATTGTCGTCCTATGTAAAGATACTCCAGTCTCTGCTGTGGAACTCTGCAGCTCCTCCAGGGTTACCTTAGGTCTCTGTGCTGCCTCTCTGATTAATGCCCTCCTTGCCCGGTCCGTGAGTTTTGGTACTTATATAATCTAATACAACAGTAAACCTTGACCAATATTTTCCTTTCACCTTCTCTTATCTCTTTGCCTACCCCTTGCTTTCTTGTCTTTCCTACCTGTCATCCCTTTTTAGTTAAAATCTATTCTTGTTCTCTATGGGTTAACGTTGTATATTGATCCCAATAATCTCAATTTGCACATAGCCGCCTATTTATGGGATTACTTTTAGAATTACTCTTCATAATCTCCCGATTGATTTTTATAGTATTTACTACTTCATTCCATGATGAAATTATCGGTTGCTTCCAATATTTTGCTAAAATATTTTTTACAGTTAGGAGAATATGAGATATTAGGAATCTTTCACGTGGCGCAAACAAATCTATCTCTAAATGAAATAAGGCCATCTGAGGATTACCTATTAGATGTTTATTACAGATCTTTGATATTTCTGAGAAGCATTTTACCCATAAAGCGTTGATCTTATCGCATTCCCACCATACATGTAATGTTGTGCCTTTCTGGCCACATTCTTTCCAGCATAAATCATCTGGTTGGAAATTTAATTTTCCCATAAACTGGGGAGTACAATACCACCTCTGTGTAATTTTAAAAAAGAGCTCCAAATATGAGGTGTTAATTGCTGAATTTTTTACTAATTGAAATGAATTAGCCCACAAAGAAGGCTCAAAAGACATATTTAATTCTGCTTCCCAAGCTAGTATAGCGCTTGATTTTATAAAAATTAGTTCATCGGACATTGCCCTACTGCACTATTATATATCATTTTAGAATCATCCTCTTTAGTTGCCATAATCTCCAACTTGTATAAACTATCTTCATTCAATGGTTTGAAGCTCCAGAGCAGCAGCCGCTTTTTTATTGATTCAAAATCAAGCCATGAGATCTTACTATTATTGCGTTTAGTTTGTAAAGTAATTAAATCTGTTAATTCACCTTTTGAGTACATATCCCCTATATATCTAATATCTTTATTTTTCCAATATAAAAGGGTTTGGTAGTTCTCTTTAGTTCTTCTAATTTCAATGGGCGAAGCCAAAGAGGGAAAATGAATTTAAAAAAAATGTAGTCTAATTTTGAACCAAAATTGTAGCATGGCTCTAAGTCCTCCAGGTAAGTTATTGAGGGGAATGACTTTTGGATTGGTATTTCTCCCAAAAGATTATCCTCTATATTTTTCCAGATAGCTCTGTTACTCTGGATATTCAAAATCATTAATTTTGAAATCAGGATTTTATCGTGAATATCCTATATTGACGGTAGGCCCATGCCTCCTTTTTAAATTTTTTTACATGTTATTGCTCTCTTAATTCTTGTTTTTTTTCCCAAATAGATAAACGTATCTATATACGATTGAATCATACTTAGGGAGGTATTGGGAACTTTCTCTGGTATACATCTAAATACATAGCTTAACTTCGGAATAATACACATATTGATTGCTGCTATTCTAGCCGACCAGGTCAGATATAAAGTTTTCCATTCATTTAACAACATTTTTATATCATTTTGAAGATTGCTCAGATTTTCCCTCATAAAGTTTTTCATAGAAAAAGAAAATTTCAGGCCCAGATGTGTTATTAATCTAGAATTCCAGTTATACATAAATTGTTGTTTTTAAAATTGCTTTATTTCGTCCTTACTTTTTCTATGTATTATATCAGATTTTGAAGATTTTTTTTAAAAATATGAAACGTTACCAAATTCCATGAGAATTTGATGCAGCTTAACGCATGAACTCTGAGGATTCATAAGTGTTAGCAGGATATCATCGGCAAAGAGCATGATCTTATACTCCTCTTCTCCTATCTTCACTCCCTTGATCAAGACATTATTTCTTATGGATTCCGCTAGAGGCTCCATAAATAAAATGAACAGGAGGGGAGATAGGGGACATCCTTGATGTGTACCGTTGCTAATGGTAAAACTCTCTGACTCGTATCCTGGTCCCGAAATATACGTTTACGGGTTTGTATATAGAGCCTTGATAGCTTTAGTTCCAAAATCTCCCATACCATATGGTTTCAAAACTGCATCTAAAAAGTCCCAGCTGACCCTGTCAAATGCTTTTTCAGCGTCAAGCGACAGGGCCAGCATGGATAGATCTTTACTCCTAGCTATTGACATAATATCTACCAAACGTCTGATATTATCAGAGGCTTGTCTTCCTTTGACAAAGCCTGATTGGTCTAGATGTATTAATTTAGGTATAATAATATTCAGCCTGTTTGCCAATATTTTAGCATATATTTTTATATCTACATTTATCAGAGAGATTGGACGGTAACTTGTACTAAGTTCTGGATTTTTACCCTGCTTTAAAATATTTATTATTTTAGCTTTAGATAGTTCTGCTCTTAATTTACTGGTTGTTTTGATCTCATTGTACATATTGCCTAAATGATCACAGATCTCTTTTGAGAATATTTGATAGTATAATTGATCAAAACCATCTGGGCCTTGCACCTTGTTTATTTGGCCATTTTTATAACTTCTAAAATATCCTCACTGCTAATCTTTTTATTGAGATTTTCAAGTTCTTCTGCTGTAATTGAGGGCAAGTTAATTTGACATAGACATTTTTTATTATCCTCTAAGTCTGGTTTTCTAAAAAGTGGGTCCTGTTCCAGATTATATAAAGATTTCTAGAAGTTCACAAAAATATTAGCTATCTTATCTGGATGAGAATATATTTTATTATCTTGGCCCTTCTACCTTAGAATTCTATTTAGATTTTGTTGTTTTTTTAGCTTATTTGCCAAAAAACTTCCCTGTTTTGCTCCCAAAAACAAAATGTGATATCTGATATTTCCACAACCTGATTATCAACCTGATTTTGTAATATTTTTTTTAATCTGCAAATTCAATGAATTGATTAATTTTTGACTCTCTTTATTTGGCTTTATCTTATTTTGAACTAATGTTCTTTCTAACTCAATATATAAGACCCTCAGGGGTTTGCCTATTTGTCTTCTTTTTTTGTTCTATTGCTTTGGCGATCAATAATCCTTTCACAAAGGCCTTTTTTGCACACCATATTATAGATGGGGAATTAACCGTCTCTTTAGAGTTTTAACAAAAAACTGGTCCTTAAACAAAGAGGGATCGATTCTCCAGTTTTTTTTTGTTCGCCTTTCCGTGGTGTCATTTATCATAATTATAAGCATTGAATGGTCTGACCACACGATGTCTTTATTTCAAAAATGTTTACCCTTCTCAGGGATTGAAGGTCTACAAATAGGTGTTCAAGTCTGGAGTATAAACTAAACCGGCCCGAGAAAAAAGTATAGTCTCTCTCGAATGGGTGAAGTACTTTCCATGCATCTAGGAGATCAAAACTATTAATCAATTTAGAAAATTCATGTGATGTTTTAATCAACCGAGATTCTGTTTTTATTTTAACATTTCCCACTCTATATCCTTCTCTGCATCGATCACCATATTAAAATCTCCACATATATATAAGTATCCTTTCCTTATTTTCTGAACCTCTCTCATAACTTTTTTGAGGTAAGAGATCTGTTTTTTATTTGGTGTATATATATTTAATAAGGTTATTATTTTGCCATTTATGGCTCCAATCCAAATGATATATCTCACATTTAAATCAATCTTGGAAAATTCTTCTTCGATACTTAATCTGTTATTAAAGAGAATTGAAACCCCTCTATATTTATTATTATATGTAGCATCTATTCTTAACTTATAATTACAATTATTTAGATGAGTTGTCGTCCCTTTCAAGTGTGTCTCCTGTATGCATATAATATCTGCCTTATATTTTTTATATTGCATAAAGGCTAATTTTCTTTTTGAAGAGGAATTCATTCCATTAACATTAAGTGAGATAATTGTAATACTCATTAAACTTAATTATATTCAGTTTTAAAATGAAAGGTCTTATGTATAGTATACAATTTCTGGCAAGCTTCTATAAAATTTTGCAGCACTTTCATACTAAACTCATACACACTAACATTCATTTTCCAAAAGGGTAATGTATTAATGACCCCCTCTAGAATTAACATATTTAGAAGTTATGGAATTAGATGTAAAAACATCTTGGATGGAGGGTTGAGGATACTGATCTTCATTTAACTTCCATTTATCAAAGCAAAAATCGTACTAAAAAATATGCCTTGCTTATTTAGCCTATATATTTATAGGTTTACCAAACTCAATGTTTAAGGCTAATATCATAGATGATTTTATAAATTCCAACTTGAAGTTATTTATTTCTCTATAAAATACTTCCTTCTATATAGATCAATGCTGAACGTGAGGATATTTTAAAGTGACAAAAAAAATAGAAATTTCTTTTGTGACTTTGTATACTTAAATTATACCTTAGTGATTCTCATTACCCAAACATATCTTGTATTTATACTTAGTGCTTTTCTTTTTTCTCTTTTTTTTTCTCTCTCTCTTCTTTTAGAGATCTAGTCCCAAAACTATCCAATATCTAGGTCTATCATGTGACTTCTGAGTTTACTGACTCCAAATTTAAAAACTAATAACGTGAACAGTTATATGTGAAAAATCTTCAATCTGATTTAACCGATCCAAAAAATTAAAACATATAAAATATAAAGAAGCTAAATTTGTCTTACAGATTTATATACTTAAGTGTACCCTAATGGATTCTTAGACCTAAAAAATATTAACATAATATATTTTATGCTCGTGTTTAGTGCATTTTTAAAAAAGCTGTTTGACTGTTTGCCATTCTGGAAGTTTCAGATTCAAGCGTGGTTTAGCCTCCTGTTTGGCTTGATTATCCACCGTTATATTCCATTTTTGAAGCAGTAAAAGTCCCTCTGAAAAAGAATTAACATTATGCCATGTCAAGTCCTTCCAAATCAAAAGGCCATTTGCTGATTTCCATTTATATTTAATCTCTTCTTTACGTAGACAATATGTGATCGGGGCATATTCTTTTCTCTTTGCCAAAGTCTGTGGTGAAATATCCGTAAAGATCTTAATTTTATCATACAGTGTCTTGAAATTTCTCTTGTTGTAGCTTACTTTAATCAACTCATCTTTGAAGGGAAGATAATGTAAACGTATAATAATATCTCTGGAGGTAATGTTTTCCAATTTTTTTGGTAAAGGTATTCTATGTATAGCCTCCATTTTACTATCTTCCGTGGAGAAATCAGGTGCTAGGCTTTTAAAGAACTCTTCCACATAAGTTTTTAAATTTTCTCCTTGTATAGATTCAGAGATACCTCTTATACATAAATTATTTTTCCTCAATCTATCTTCTAAGTTACAGATCTTTTTAGATAAGTCTTCAATTTTAGTTTCCAACTCAGAGGAATATTTCAGCAAGGAGACATTATCGCAAATTAATTTTTCGCATTTGCTCTCCAGATGTTCAATCTTAGTGGAGATCTCATTTATTAAATTTGTAATTGCTATTATTTGTTTTGGTAGCTCTGAAGTAAGATTTATCTGGAATTCTCCCAAAATTTCTCTCATTTTAGAGCATGTTAATATTTATTCTTCTTGTGGTGAGCTTGTTCTTTCAAAAGATGATTGAGACAATTTATCTGCAGATTGATTTGCTGTTTGATCTATCAGTATAGATTCATGTTGTGAGTTATTTAGGGATTCAAATTTATTCTTTGGAGCAAAAAAATCCGAGCTTTTTATGCCTTCTCCTTTTTTTATTTTTTATTTAGGGGGCATTTTTGCTCTCTTGTTGGACATCTCCTTTTTTTGGTTTAAAAAAAAAAAAAAGAGAGAGAGATTTTCCTATAGTCCCAAATTCATATTTTTATATTTGTATTTATCCAATACTTATTATCAACTGACTTCTTAGAGCTGTCTTCTAGAGTGTTTCATTTATCTTTACAGATTATATATCTCCTTCAGCCTTCTAAAATGATGGAAGCAAATACTCTGTTCTTCAATATGCTTTTGGTATTTATGTCTAGTAGTTATTAAGAAAGCTGTGGTGTTTTTAGTAAAAGTCCTACTCCCCTTTCTTCTATTGTACTTATGTCATATAATTAAGTGGGTGCTAGTGCCATTTTCAAGAGTATACAGGTGAATAGGGAGCAATATATGGAGAGGGTACTTATCTTTAACTTGATGTTACTTTTTCCTTCCTTTTTATTTTATTTTTATTTTTCCCTCTTTACCGCTGTTCTACTTCAGAGATGCTGGCCTTTTCCTTTCATTTCCAAGACCCGGGCTCAGGGCTCTTTTTAACCCAAACTTCTCTACACCGCTGTTATACTTGGCTGTACTTGGCTGGTTTCAGCATATATATCCCAGTCCTTTCTGCTGCTATGCAGCTCCTCCTAGGCTTTAACTTCTCTGGCTGCTCTGCAGCTCCTCTTAGGTAGCCAGTTGTCTCCCTTCCCGGAGCTACTGCCCGGTAATACACTGTTGCTGCGGATCTCTGGCGGGTCTCTGGCGTTTTGGCGGGGATTTCTCTGTTGCGTGTCTCGCGTGAATCTCTGGCGTCTCCCTATGTAGCGGATGTTTTCTTTAATTCCGGCACAGCAGCTCAGCATCTCCTTCTCTTCTCCTGCATCTACTCAAGGCACCAGCCCTCAACTCACATAGCCCTCAGGAAGATGTTAAAGCAGGGAGCAGGGCATTAAAACACCATTCCTCTCACTCCTCCAGCCATCCCAGCGTCTTAGCTACTGACGCATATTCTCATTTCCGGTTACGCCATATTAAATGTCCTACTTGATTAAACATTAAAACAGATACTGTAGTCCCACATTTTTGTCATGCATTTTAAAGAGAGTATTTTATATATTTATAAAAGTTTATTTGGATCTTGTTTCACTAATTTAATTGGTATAAAGAAGGTAACAAAATCAGTAGTAAAAAAAAAAAGAAAGCAAAAAAAGGTTTTGTCCGCTGATAATTTAATCACGTATGTCAACATGATAAATGATGGCCGTATTAAATAGTAATTTCAGATTTTCATGTCATAACCTTTTGGTAGCATGAGATAATATGATAACATAAAATGTCAGGGTAGCATGAGCCTGGTTTTATTTGACAATATTTTTATTTATCTCTTCCATCATTGCAAGGCACTTCAACCGGTAACCTAAGCATAAGCACAATGTGGTTGCTATGGTTACCACCTCAACAAAGCAAAACAATAGTTATCACTTATTAAAAACATGATGGAGTTGCCACAATTGCCAACTTCACACAAACTACATTTTGCTTTATTGAGTCAGTTCAGGAAACACAATATGCCATTTCCATGACTATCAACGTAACAAATAAGAAAAACCAATACAGAACACAATGGTTTTACCTGAACAACAAGACATAAGTGCAGTGGACACATACCTCTGTAATAGCAGTTTAGGATGGTCACCATTCATTATGTATAGTAAATGTCCTCAATTTTATATGGACTGAATCGTGCTTTAGTAATCTGTGTTTTGAGCCAGTTCAGTAAAAATGCTGTGTGGTTTTCATGGATACCAGCACTATAAATAAACAAATAAATATAGTATGCAGGGGATCAATCAGCTATTATTTGTATGATTAGACACAAGTGATGTAGATTATTTCCTGCTACCAAAAGATTATGACATGTATATCTGCATTAATTATTTAATAAAACCATCATTTATCATGTTGACATACATAATGAAATTATCAGCGAGCATAATCTTTTCTCTCTTATTTTATTTTTTTACTTCTGATACCTTACAGAAATTAGTGAGTCTAACAAGACATCCACCATTGATAAAGACACAATATATCTTATTGCAGCAATCTCTAAATATGGACATTCTCTATCCCTCTCTCTTAAATACAAATACTTAAGCCCAAATTAAATCCAAACTTTTAATAAACTGTAATATAATAAATGGTTGGAATATGATGGCCATTCCACTGCTTTTTTCTATCATTCGTTAATAATAGAAGCATTAGTTATTTTTAATAGAAACAGAATGTAACAAACAATATGGTGATTTATTAAATTACTGGTAAAGCTCAATTTGAGTGTATAAAGAAGGTAACAAAAATTTCCATGCTGCCACAATTAAATGATCTTGTAAATCTAATATACACAAAGGCTTCATACCAGACAAAGGATGGAAATGTAGAAAGCATTATAATATATGGTATTTGAGTAATACAGTCATATTCGTTTGTGCACAAGGCATCGGTCAGACAGGAGTTCTGAAAAGTACTTAAAGGTATATCTAAAATTCCCTGTTTTTACCTTTTTCTAACTAGCACATGCTGCTTATTATCAGACACACGCATTACAATGAGTCATTCAATATACACATACAGATTTATTTTATTTAAAAAATAAAACTGGTTTCCCACACATTAGAGCTGCCTACATAGGCACCTGAAACCTACCAATAGAAACACTGCTTTCAAATATGGATTTTAACTCTTTACTAACCTTCAAGCCAGCAACAGCTCAATGCAGAGATCTACAGATCAGTGTCTGACTCCTACTTCCTTCTACAGGGCGACTACACATCCCATGATTCCTTTCTGCCCAATCTACCATCATTGATTGTTACATTGTATTAAAATGTATAACTGCCTGTGATTGGCCAAAACAGATTATGAATTTTATACTAATTTTAACAGATTTTTAGGGGTGTCATTTCACAAAAGCACCTGCTTTCAAACTCAAGATATTTAGCACACATCAGGATGAGATTGTAAATTTTTATTTTGCTATTTTTCCATTACTGATTCTCCCCTTTCAGATGCATTCATAATCCAGGAAATGTATATGCCTTTAAGCTCATTTAGGTTACAGATTTGGTGCTTACATCCAGCATCCAAACTCATAAAGAGCATTTTTGACCACCTGTATACTTACTTCAACTATATTTACCTTTTCTGGTTTTATTATTGTGTGTTAATATAGGGCAACAGCTAGATTTTGGGTAAGAGTTGTAAAACTACCTTCTTGTTCAGGAGGAACCCAACTGAGGGTCATAGCATTACCGGCTGAATTGTCCTGTCTGTCCAATCTAAGAGCCTCATTCAATTGCTACTTTTTAGAGATCCGGGCAAGTGGAAATCTCAAGTTACTTAGCTATTCAAATGCCTTCCGTTTGCGGGCTCCAATCGGGTTACTTTCTGCGATCCATTGCGATTCTTAAAATCTCTCTTTGCTCCAAGCCCTTGATCTTCACAGCCGCAAGTTGCGGCCTCTAAAATCACAAATTGCTAATTAATTGCTCAGATTTTCCCTTCGTCAAGCCCACAAATGGCAAAAATCGAACCACATGTTACTGGGACCAAGGAGGTCTTGCAAAGGGCTTACTTACAAATTGGAACACTTTCAATGCAAATGAAAAAATTCAATACAGCTCTGTAAATTATTGGGAACACAATGGGACATTAGAATTAAAAGCACAACATTCTCAAGCTTGCGCATCTCCAAAATAAAATACTTTATTTTATGTTCAATTTCCGTCAGAAGTCCTACGGGCTTCAACCTCCAAGCCCATAGGACTTTGGAATCCAACCTCCATATTTTGTTGAAGTCCTACAGGCTTAAATAACGAGTTATGGACTTGGAGGACTTTGCACGGAAATTAAACACGAAACCCCATCATTTACAGTGCTGTATTGATTTTATATTAGCTTTTAAAGTGCTCCGAATTTTTGGTCTTACACATCGAGTTACAGACTTGCGTCCGCGATCATGTTCAAACCCGCAAATGCTACTGTCGAGAGCATGGTTTCCGATTCTCGAGACCGGCACCTAACTTGCGGGCCCGGACAATTGAATAGCAGAGTAAAAGTAGAGCTACGGGAGCACACAACTCAATTGCAGGATAACGGCTACTTGTGATCGAGTTACGGACCCGAATTGAATGAGGCTCTAAGTATACAGTTTTTTCATCTTTATGTTTTTTAATTATTTTAAAAAATTTTACATGCACCACTGTCAGTATTTGAAATACATTTTTTATTTTATTCCCGCAAAAATCCCCCCCTTAGTTCAAGTTAAAGGGCCACAATGGAGATCCTATATATAGTATAATTAAAAATAGAGTTAGTAACAAGTACTTTATAAATGTAGTATTATTTATCTGTCAATTTGCCTTTCTGAACCACGCACTAATATTGAACGGATATCTCTTTTTTAATGGGTTGATTATACCAATAATTGATAATTACCCCATGATGCTCTGAATATATTGTTTTGATTGTCAAACCATTTTAAATTAAAAAAATCTAAGCATGCTGAGACCACAAGGAGCTACAAAGCTTATTAGGCTTAATGTTTCCTGGTTCTGAGCATACTGCCTTGTCTCTGTGTACGTTTAATATATGTTATATATTTTTAATACAAACAAAGTTTAAATTCATGATAGAAAAATGTGAGTCTACAGTGTTGCAACTCAAAGGCATCTTTTAAATCCCTATAAAAAATGTTTGTTTGTTTGAATTGAGATACTTAGCTTCATCCTATTCAATGTAACTATCATGTAGAATTTTCACTTCACTTACCTTCTGTTACCTCCCCCTTTCTTCCTTCTCTTGCTCATGTAGGGTGCCATATTTCACAGATGTGATTTAAGGCCATGCCTCTGAGGTGGAGGGCTTCACACGACCATACACATGTATTCCAATTACAGTGTGAAGTATAAAATAAAATTATTTACTTAAAATTGTTATACAAAAGAAAAAATGCTTACAGATTCCCTGTAACAACAAATATATAGAACCTCAAATTGATACTACTTTGGCAGCAATTCTTCATAAATCAAAATGTAACAAGCAGCAGCTATAAGTGTGAAAAGCAAATGCAAATGCAGTCTTTTGTAGCTTGAATCATATCTCAAGATTTTTGAATCTTTATAAAAAGATTCAAAAGTCTTGAGAGTGAATACACAATTGCACTCAGTATTTGCGGAGTTGCTTTCATATTTATGATAAATAACTTTTTTTAAAATGTTTCCTTCTAGTGAGTCCATATCTGTTCAGTTTATGGATTAGTTTATTTTGCAAAACAGTGACTTTCACAAAAGAATATTTTAAATACATTCTGTTGTCAAATAATTTTATTTCAATGTTATATCTAAATTGATAATTTCTAAACAACTGGTTTGTACTTCCAAATGCTGTTTATACACTGTAATGTTTTTTGTTATATTTCCACAGCTGTTGTACCATGCTTTGCAGCTAGTGGCATATGCCGTGCTTGCAATTTTAATTATGAGACTAAAGCTTTTCCTGACACCTCATATGTGTGTTATGGCTTCCTTGATATGTTCAAAACAGGTAAGACATTGCATTACAAATTAAGTTTACATAAAGGCACTCTATGCATTTTTTGTTTTATAGAAGTGTTTTAACTAGGTTAATAAATGTTATCTTTCTCAATGCAAGTGTGATATAAAATGTACACTTTATTTACTTCAAGGATCCCCCCAGAGTAGAAGATTCTCTGTTAGTGGGACATCTCACTTTTTTCCCTATTTTTTCTTGTGATCTCATATTGTACATTTGTGACCTAAAGCCACACCCACAGGGAAGGTACACCACACTACCAAAGCAGGCAGTGACATGCTGTGTGTCTGAGCAGCAGGAGACACTGGTAATATAAAACACATTCTTGGATCAACATGATGTACAAGATGACATTTCTCACATGAGAGAACAGTAAGAAAGAGTGAGACTCCACTAACTGAGAATCTGTTATTCTGTGACATTATTAGAGGTAAATGAAGTATCCATTTTACACAGATGAGCATAAAATGATTTAAGTAACCTAGTTAAAACATTCAGATAAAATGTTTAAGATAATATATTTTTTTTCTTCGTAATAGAAAATAAAAAATTTCATATTGGTTTGGAGAAAAGTATGTTGATTATACCCTTATACATTACATATATTTCTAGTTTTTAGATATGATGTTAAACATACAGTAACAAATTTAATATACAATATATAAAATGTTTTTATATTTTTCCCTTTTAATTGTATACATGCTAAACTGTTTCTACTTCTTTGCCAAATGATGTTGCATTTTTGTTGGGGCATTTGTTGAACAATCTACGTATGTGTTGTTTGTTTTCAGTCCTCTGGCTTATGTTGTTATGTATGCAAATTTTCCTTTGGGGTTTTGTCATCCTAACAGTGAGAGTGGACCCCTTACTCACTGTATCTTAGGGAGCACAACTGCATCTCACTGACGAAGCCCAAAGAGAGGTGGGGTTTGCGGTTTCTACTGTTCAGGGTAGAATTGCCTGGTATTTCGGGCT
This sequence comes from Discoglossus pictus, assembly GCA_027410445.1. Lineage (NCBI taxonomy): Eukaryota > Metazoa > Chordata > Amphibia > Anura > Alytidae > Discoglossus > Discoglossus pictus. Next base: position 285,592,813 of record CM050166.1, on the reverse strand, counting down.
GGATCACTCTTTTGAGTGAGACCAGACTGATATACTACAGGATATATCCCCCTTTGAAGGGCACAAGTGAGCTAAAAGAGGCTGCTCTCTGACCAGACCTGTAGAACAAACCTACTTAGATGTTGTTCGTTCGCAGATTAGAAATCTGAGGAATAGAAACATAAACTACATAGTTTAAAAAAAATGTTTATAGAAAACTTACAGATCTTTAAAAAAAATCAAAATGTCCGTGTTCAAGCATATTCTTATGGATTATGAGTTCTGAACAATCCTTTGTAGATGAGTTAGTCCTTTTTTAAGAACACAATGGATTTAGAATCTTTAACTCCTCAACAAAGATTTTTTTTCGCTTTAAAAAAAAAAGGGGTGTTTTGTTCAAAATCTCTTAAATCAACTATAAACATTTATTTAGACCTTAAAACACTCAGTAACTCTATGAAGATGTTTTCAGTATACAGTGAGTTAAATATCCAACTGTAATAAATATATGTATAAAATGCATGAAATAAAATTTGCATTATTGTAGACATGCTTTAGGAAAAGCCTAAGGCAGTTTGCTGATAAGCATATTGTGCCTATTCATTATTTTACTAAGAAAATTTTACGATTAGATAAGATTTTACGTGTTGACTTCAAATAGCATTGCATTCTTTGGAATATTGGAGCTGTCGTAGTGCAAGCAAATTTTAGTAATACGCATTTCTTATCCCTTTTTTGCAATTCACTGTTTTAGAACTATTTTTTTACAACAATGCAGGACAGTTCTAGTATTGTCTTGGCACATACTATTAATTTTGTCTTAAAGAAAACTTTGTGGAGTTTGTGGACATCAAGATTCTGTTCAGTCTGAAAACAATATATCACTGTAATAAGGGGGGATTTAAAGAAGCTATAAAATACATCTTAGTAAATGGATTAAAAATAAACTTCACCTACAGTAAGATTCTATTTATGAAATTAGATTTTACAAATTAAAACCTTTTTTGATCGTCAGTGCTCTATTTGATGATGTAGCATAGCATTGAAGCATTCCTTGTTCCTTTAATGTTTATGAAAATAATTAGTGACCCTGTGATATTAAGCTGAGAAAAATATTGATCATGTATTTCTTGTGGCTTTTATATCTTTCTACAAAGTATTACCTTTAAAATAGTTTTATCATTTACCAGGTACATCAGGCCCTTCGTAATAAAGGGACATAAAACACAACTGATTTTTTTTCAAACAATTAAAACAGCACATTAAACTTTACAAAAGTGTTTGCAAGATCCCAAGAACAGTCAAACTTCTAAATAGGTTTTTGTCCTCTGAACTTTTTGTTTGAAACACAAACACACTGTGACACATTATAAATTCTGCACTTTCATGTGCAACAAGAACATTCTTTCCATGTCCCTTTTAGTCAAATTTATCATAACATTTTATTCCTGCATATAACTAATTTACTACAGTTTTGCACCGTCTGGCACTGTGTGTTGGCTGATGTGCATGGATTTGAGTATTAGAATGTTTTTATGACCTATTTTATAGCTTTGTTTAGAAGGACTCTGGCACCCCAAAATCAAGTTATTGTTTAGGTTATGTAGCATGAAAAACTGGCTATATGTTGTGTTATCCATTTTTATCTAAAGTGAATAAATCCAGGGAAATATCATGTTTGCTTTTCTGCATGTATATGCAAATGAGCAGGTTTTGCATATTAATTAGCTGATTTGATATGCAAATTAGAATTGCAGTCTGCTTTTATGTCTCTAGTGGCCAAAATAAAGTCCTGCAAGTTTATCCGGCAGTTTGACCCCTCTCCCACTCTTATAAAGTCCTCTGACCCACACATTACCATATTGAGCCGCAAAAAACAATTCTAAATATTTCAGAAATTATTTACTTTACATAAAAACTACAATGTATAGTCAGTTTTTATTGTTCTTTAAAATTAAATCAACTTCCTGTTGGGCTACTAGAGTCCCTTTAAAATGTGGTGGTGTCTGCAACCCTTGTAGTTAAAGGGACTGTTCATGCATTTTCCTGTGTTTAAACATTTTAATTGTGTGATCATTAATTTTACACTTTTACAATGTTTACACTTCACTTTGGATCTGACAGAAAATAACACCCTGTCCCCAGTCACAGGCCTAGAGGATTGCCTGCCTCCCACACACACAACTTCCACGAATGTATCATGTATACCTCCTAGCAATGATCGCTTAATATGATTAATCTCCCTCCATTCTCTTTTTTTCCTTCTAAAATTGATTTCCACTTGCCTGTTGCTGTGTAAATCTAATTAAATGTTCCCTTGAATTTCTTTGTCATATGTAGAAAAAAGGGTTGCAACATTTGGATTTGTTGAAATACACTTTTTTTCAAGTGATGGCGTATTATGATAGATGCGAAAGAGCTTTTGTTGGCAGTTTCATTGCAATCACTGGCATGTCATTACTGGAAAGAATGTCAGAGATTGGGCATATTATGGGGAGAAATCATTACAATTAAGTACAATTAACATGACTTGAAATTATAATTTTACTGCACAATGTTGTAGGAATTAAATTATTTATACCTGAAACATTAATTATGTTTCTGTAAAATATAGGTGTCAATAAATTAGTAGTAAACAGTATTCTGAAGACTGCATCAATTGCAAAGTTAATGGTATTTCATCTATTTGCAGGTATATCTGTTAAAGGACCACTGTAGTTAAATAAAAACTACTCATATTCGTGAAATATGTAAAAAAAACTGACAACAATAAGGCTGTTTAAAATCATTTGAATATACAGAGAAATCCACTTTGTATATGTTGTATAAATCTGAAAGCTGGTGGATTCATGTTATCTGTCATAGGAGGGAGAAGTAGAGAAAGAAGAATGAAGGCGAAGTAAGGGGGATTTGTAATATATTTCGATCTCCCTTTTACTGCACATGCTTAGAATCAGGTAGTTTGCATCAATAAATGTAAGCCCTGTTCTCCAGAAATATAAGCACCCCTCACACAGACAACTTTTATCAAGTATAGTTAATGCCTCCAGGGTCCAGTAAGGCATCCAATTTTTCCTGATTAAAAACTAGTTTTAAATCTGTTTACCTGAGTATGATATATTAGTCAGATTAAGAGTTTTTAAACATATTTTTTCTCATTGTGCAGAGTTTTTGTTTAAAGAATTCATGCATAATACATAGTAGCATTTCAGAGGTTTCTATTTGCCTTCATAATTCTTGACTATCGTAATCAGACTTGTGCATTCTTGCATACTGTAAATGTATAATAAATAGCCACTAGAAAGAAAGCTATATTTTTTCACATGTTTATTAATTGGGGTTGTTACCCATTGGGTTTGATCATCATTGTGAATTTCTCTGATAATTGTAAATTTGGCTAACTACAGAAACAACATACTGCATATTTTAATGTACCTGTTGCAAGGAATTGCTTTTTCATATGTGTTGAATACAAATGTGCATCTTCATGAACTGACTGACAGACCTAATATTTATATTAATATTTTACTTTAGCTGTTTGGATGGATCTTCAGCAGACTGAATTCCCGAGTGTTTATCTACTCCATATTAGCATTTATGGCAATACAAGGTTTTAGCAACCTTCAAAATGAGTGGAACATAAAAGGGGAGTTCAGTAATGTACCTCAGGAAGAAGTATTGGAGTGGATAAAGTTCCATACGAAACCAAGTAAGTTCAATCTATGTTTTAATGTTGTTAAATGTTGTTATCTATATAATTTATAAAGATTTAAAGGGTCATTGAGGTCACCCCTTGTGCTCTGCATCATCAAATAACTGTGGAAAAGTGGTTTTGCTTTAGAAATTACTTGATTAATGAAATTAGAAGCATTTTAGTTATTGGTTTATGAGTATTTGAATGTCTCCCTGAACTGCTTTTTAATATATATAAGGAGGATGCTCCAACCAAGCTGCTGTGCGAGTATTTCTTTATACATTTTAGAATCCGTTTGAGTCACACAGACAAATAGCTCAGTTGTATAAGCATCTGACTGCTGTGAAGCAATGACTGGTTCAACACTGGGTGCTTCAGTTTTTATTAATTGATGAGTTCATTGGTTAAAACAGATATACTATAAGATGATGGGTTCTGCAGTGAACTGACAGTAACTAATTTCTCTGCTACAGACTTTTAGAGTAGAACGCTGTACAACAATTGCAGAGCGCTGCAGAACATCACTTCTTCCCTAAAAGTCTGGCACTGGCTAAATCACATAAAATGTTTGTATCACAGCCTGAATCTATTATGTGGCACAGAAAGATATCTGAAATGTTAGAGGTGTTTTAGTTAGGGTTTATGTATGGGATGCTACTAAGCTGATTGAACTATAAATGGTGATGTAGCTGGCCTGACTCTTCACAGTCTGAAATACAAGTTATAACTAATTATCTACTAATATACAGGGAGTGCAGAATTATTAGGCAAGTTGTATTTTTGAGGATTAATTTTATTATTGAACAACAACCATGTTCTCAATGAACCCAAAAAAATCATTAATATCAAAGCTGAATATTTTTGGAAGTAGTTTTTAGTTTGTTTTTAGTTTTAGCTATTTTAGGGGGATATCTGTGTGTGCAGGTGACTATTACTGTGCATAATTATTAGGCAACTTAACAAAAAACAAATATATACCCATTTCAATTATTTATTTTTACCAGTGAAACCAATATAACATCTCAACATTCACAAATATACATTTCTGACATTCAAAAACAAAACAAAAACAAATCAGTGACCAATATAGCCACCTTTCTATGCAAGGACACTCAAAAGCCTGCCATCCATGGATTATGTTAGTGTTTTGATCTGTTCACCATCAATATTGCGTGCAGCAGCAACCACAGCCTCCCAGACACTGTTCAGAGAGGTGTACTGTTTTCCCTCCTTGTAAATCTCACATTTGATGATGGACCACAGGTTCTCAATGGGGTTCAGATCAGGTGAACAAGGAGGCCATGTCATTAGATTTTCTTCTTTTATACCCTTTCTTGCCAGCCACGCTGTGGAGTACTTGGACGCGTGTGATGGAGCATTGTCCTGCATGAAAATCATGTTTTTCTTGAAGGATGCAGACTTCTTCCTGTACCACTGCTTGAAGAAGGTGTCTTCCAGGAACTGGCAGTAGGACTGGGATTTGAGCTTGACTCCATCCTCAACCCGAAAAGGCCCCACAAGCTCATCTTTGATGATACCAGCCCAAACCAGTACTCCACCTCCACCTTGCTGGCGTCTGAGTCGGACTGGAGCTCTCTGCCCTTTACCAATCCAGCCACGGGCCCATCCATCTGGCCCATCAAGACTCACTCTCATTTCATCAGTCCATAAAACCTTAGAAAAATCAGTCTTGAGATATTTCTTGGCCCAGTCTTGACGTTTCAGCTTGTGTGTCTTGTTCAGTGGTGGTCGTCTTTCAGCCTTTCTTACCTTGGCCATGTCTCTGAGTATTGCACACCTTGTGCTTTTGGGCACTCCAGTGATGTTGCAGCTCTGAAATATGGCCAAACTGGTGGCAAGTGGCATCGTGGCAGCTGCACGCTTGACTTTTCTCAGTTCATGGGCAGTTATTTTGCGCCTTGGTTTTTCCACACGCTTCTTGCGACCCTGTTGACTATTTTGAATGAAACGCTTGATTGTTCGATGATCACGCTTCAGAAGCTTTGCAATTTTAAGAGTGCTGCATCCCTCTGCAAGATATCTCACTATTTTTGACTTTTCTGAGCCTGTCAAGTCCTTCTTTTGACCCATTTTGCCAAAGGAAAGGAAGTTGCCTAATAATTATGCACACCTGATATAGGGTGTTGATGTCATTAGACCACACCCCTTCTCATTACAGAGATGCACATCACCTAATATGCTTAATTGGTAGTAGGCTTTCGAGCCTATACAGCTTGGAGTAAGACAACATGCATAAAGAGGATGATGTGGTCAAAATACTCATTTGCCTAATAATTCTGCACTCCCTGTACAGTGCCTTGCAAAAGTATTCACCCCCCTTGACTTTTTACCTATTTTGTTACATTACAGCCTTAAGTTCAATGTTTTGTTAATCTGATGGATCAGAACACAATAGTCTAAGTTAGTGAAGTGAAATGAGAAAAATATATACATAAAACAATTTTTTTGAAATAGAAAACAAAAAATTGCCATGTGCGTATGTATTCATCCCCTTTGTTATGAAGCCCATAAAAAGCTCTGGTGCAACCAATTACCTTCAGAAGTCACATAATTAGTGAAATGATGTCCACCTGTGTGCAATCTAAGTGTCACATGATCTGTCATTACATATACACACCTTTTTTGAACACCTAAGCAAGAGGCACATCTAACGAAACACTGCCATGAAGACCAAGGAACTCTCCAAACAAGTAAGGGACAATGTTGTTGAGAAGTACAGGGTTTGGTTATAAAAAAAATATCCAAATCTTTGATGATCCCCAGGAGCACCATCAAATCTATCATAACCAAATGGAAAGAACATGGCAGAACAGCAAACCTGCCAAGAGACGGCCGCCCACCAAAACTCACGGACGAGGCAAGGTGGGCATTAATCAGAGAGGCAGCACAGAGACCTAAGGTAACCCTGGAGGAGCTGCAGAGTTCCACAGCAGAGACTGGAGTATCTGTACATAGTACAACAATAAGCCTTACGCTCCATAGAGTTGGGCTTTATGGCAGAGTGGCCAGATTAAAGCCATTACTTTCATCAAAAAACAAAATGGCATGTTTTGAGTTTGCGAAAAGGCATGTGAGAGACTCCCATAATGTACGGAGGAAGGTTCTAATTAGTCTAAAATGTAACTTTTCGGCCATCAAAGAAAACGCCATGTCTGACGCAACCCTAACACATCACATTAAGGGGAAACATGTAAATGTGTTGGAATGGCCTAGTCAAACCCAGACCTCAATCCAATAGAAAATCTGTGGTCAGCCTTAAAGATTGCTGTTCACAAGCGCAAACCATCCATCTTTAAGGAGCTGGAGCAGTTTTTTAAGGAGGAATGGGCAAAAATCCCAAGCTCATAGAGACTTATCCAAAGCGACTTGGAGCTGTGATTGTCGCAAAAGGTGGCTCTGTGGGCATGTTGTGTAAATTAAATGATGCAAATCCTCAAACAATCCATGTTAATTCTAGGTTGTGAGGCAACAAAACACGAAAAATGTTAAGGGGGGTGAATACTTTTGCAAGGCACTGTATATATATATATATATATATATATATATATATATATATATATACATATATAGTTATATATCATATATATAGTTGTAGTAGTTACGATTTGTCGGTGACGCTATGTTAAAAGTTATGGGCATGCGCAATAAGTGCCGAAAGTTACGGGTTTGACGAGGGCTGCAATGAGCGCCGAATTCTGTATGTGTGTATATATATATATATATATATAGTTGTCGTACTACAAGGTTGCGTGTAACGCTCGCAAAGTGGAGGGTTTGCGCATGCGCAAAGCGCATGCCGAGGCCTGCAATGAGCAGTGAAGCTGCTCATTGCGAGGCCCGCAATAGGCCCACAAGGCGCTTATTGCAAGGCCCATAATGGTGGCAGAAGGGGAAGGAGGAGGGAGAGTCCCGCAAAGTTGCAGGTTTTCTCATGCGCATAGCGAATACTGGGGCCCACAGAGAGCGGCAAAGCAGCTCATTGCGAGCCCTGCAATGGACACAGAAGGAAGAGGGGGCAAAGAGACAGGGGAGGGGAGGGGAGAGACACAGGGGAGGGAGAGGGTGGGAAAGAGACACAGGAGAGGGAGAGGGGGGAAAAGACACAGGAGAGGGGGAAAGAGACACCGGGTAGGGAGGGGGAGAGACACGAGGGAGAGGGAGGGAAGAGACACAGTGTAGGGAGATGGGGGAAAGGGACACAGGGGAGGGAGAGGAAGGGGGGAAGAGACACAGGGGTGGGAGTAAAGTCAAATATTATCCCGTCATTTGTGACGGGAGGCACGCAATGGGCGCCAAAAGCGCTCATTGCGAGTCCTGCAATTGGTGCCGAGGAGGTTCATTGCGAGGCTCACAGAGAGGAGAGAGAAGGAAAGAAGAGGGAGAGGACACAGATGGAGGGAGAGGACACAGATGGAGGGAAGGAGAGAGAGAAGCCGTAAATAGCGAGGCTCGCATTGCCAGGCTTTGGTGCACATGGCGAGGCTTGCAATGTCTGGCATAGCCGCACGTTGCCAGCCTCGCATTGTATGGCAAACAACAGCATTGCAAGGTTTGCAAATATGATGCCGTCATCTGTGACGGGCAAGTGGCTAGTATATATATATATATATATATATATATATATATATATATATATATATATATAGTAAATACAAAGTACATCTGTGTTCACATTTAAAAGCCTAAAGCAAGTTAAAAAACCTGCTTCCAGCTCAGAGTTATTACCTCGCTCTTCATTCCGTAGCCATTATCAAACATGGCTTCCTTTAAGCTTATGCATGCTGTATTACACAGCTTTAATGCAAAACCAAGGTTGGAATAAACACAGGCTGAGTATCCAATCCATGTACAGCTGCTTCAAGCTTACTGGCTATCATCAGCATGGAGCGGGATCTCAGCCTGTGTTGTGGACCTTATGGGTAGGTAGTTCACCACAAGAATCATTTATAATATGGTGGGAAAAAGAGCGATAGAAGCCCTCCACCGTACAGTAGTACAGTAAATAAAAAGTACATCTGTGTTCACACCTGAATGTCTAAAGCAAGTTAAAAAACCTGCTTCCAGCTCAGAGTTCCGAGAAAAACAGTTATTACACTGCATTCTGGGAAGTTGAGCTGGGACACACAAATATGCCCACAAATATATATATATTATTTTACCCTGTAAAAATATAAATAATACAGATAAAAAACTAGCAGACAACATGAAGTTATATATACAATACCTCAGATGCCATAGTTATATTTGGAGTAAACAAATACTTCTAGCTTATTATTTGAACACATTTGTATCCTTGAATAGATGCAGTGTTTGCTGGAGCTATGCCTACAATGGCAAGTGTCAAGTTATCAGCACATCGTCCCATTGTGAATCACCCACACTATGAAGATGCTGGTCTAAGGTGAGATTCAGAAAGTTTATTGTGAGAATACAAATTATGTGAATTATTATTTGATATTAAATTGTGTTCATATGACCTTTCTCTCGCCCAAGGCTTGCATTACCATTACTGAGAGATATATTACATTTTAAATATGCAAGTCCGCTTGAAAAAGTAAAGAGTTATTTAATATCTCTGCTATTTTTTGCTTTAATATCTTATGTATTTTTTGTTTCACTGTTCATAACTGTTCATAGTCTCCCATAATCCCTGTTGTAATATAAATAAAGTTGTTTCTCTCTTAATTGAATGTTTGATACTGTTGCATGCACACATCTTTCAATATGCTAATTGAAAAAACAATGTTTTAGTTGTGATTAAGCAAATGTTTTAATTTACACTCCTCCTCACCATGTAAAACAATACAACCAACGATTGTACAATGTTTTATATTACTGTGAAGCTGTCTCACATGAAGTCACTAAAATTCTGCTTCCTCTCTACCAGCACTGAGTAAATTATGCCTTCTCCAGTTCTTAATCAATCAAAGAGTGTCATGTATAAAAAATAACCCAGAATATGACTGTGATTGTTTAAGATATCAATGGCGGATTCTCACAACCAAGAGAAACTATGTAGGGAGGGAACAGCATGTATTCAGTGTTCCCCTATGGGACTTCACTGTAGGTTTACAACATTTGTATATGTTTTTCATTTTTATATTTTATAAAATGATTCTTCAATTGTTTTGCTTGATGGTAATGAGGATTAAGAAATTGTTTTGCCATGTCCCTTTAAGGCTTAGTTTTAATTTTAGGTCTCTGTCTGATCTATGTCTTACACTTTTGTTAATAGAAATGTATCAATATTTTATGTGTGCCTTTTATTTGTTACATTTATGTTGCCTTTAGGCTTTTGTATTATTGCTATTCTTACTTTTGCTAAAATTCAGTCAAAGCTTGTTTTAAAGAACTCCTGGCCGCTAATTACATTAACTATTGCATCATTTTGTAAGAAAAAATCTGACTCTATAAAGGCATTTTTAAGCTAATATTACAATTAACCTTAGCATACCATCAGTTTGAACTTAGCCCGTGATGCCAGTTCATATAGCTTTATAGTGATATCAGGTAAATTCTTCCATGTTCTCTGCAGTACACAGAATACAACTTCATGCACAGTTGCCATTACAGGAATCAGTCTAGGCAGCAGAATTCAAAATATTGTTCTCCTTATGCTTAAAGGATAACATATATATATATTTTTTTTATTTAGAAGCAAAGAAAAATAAAACATTTTTGGGAAGAGTCACATATTATTCCTTAGTGCATAACCCTTTTTCATTTTCATATATTTATTTTGCCTATTTATACCTGCTATTTGGCTGCAGAAAATAAACTTGGGTAGGGAGTAAAATGTACAGTAAAAAGTAGATGATATATAATTTGCTTTTCATGTAAAACAAATAATTGTCTAATATTTGAGTATGCCTTTCTCAAACCACAATTTATTTATTTGTATTAATTTTCCTTTGTTCTGTAGAGCTCGAACTAAGATAGTTTACTCCATGTATAGTCGAAAACCAGCAAAACATGTGAAACCATCGTTGCAGAAATTGGGGGTACAGTACTTTATATTAGAAACTGCATGGTGTACTCGACGGACAAAGTGAGTATTTAATCCACTTTGGCCATCCTTTATTGTTATACACAAAGTCATACTGGGCACGCTACTGTAAAGTAAAGTAGAAAATATTAATATGTAATGTATATAGAGCAGGTTAAATTTTACTTTCCTTGCCTGGCGTAAGAAAAAAACTTTGTGTCTTTATCCATTTAGTTCAATGTAGTTGCGATATCATGAAGTAGAAAACTACCATAAACCTCTCTTGCCTCTCAAGTCACATTATTATGACCTACTTTTGACGTTAGCAGCCGATGAAATACGGCATGTGTCATGAGCTGGCTTGGTTCTGCAAACATATCAGCCATCGATGTGATGGGTAAAAAATGGGTGATTCATCTGATTCTGAAAAGGGGATGATCATTGGCTTTCGGGCCAAGGGTGGCAGTTTTTCTGAAGCAGCACAGTTTGTAAACTGTTTGCGTGCTTCTTTGGTTGAAGTATTCTGTGACTGGACAAACCGCACCATTGCGAATAAACGGCATTGAAACTGCAGAGCACAATTGAGCAACTCACCCTCTAAACGAACCAGGGGGCTACCAGACATGTGTAGCGATTGTACAGCCAACCCTGTTGTGTATGCGGCTCTGAAGCAAACAGCTGGTCACTGTACCGATGCTGACGAGGCTCAATTGTAGGAAACGGCTTTAATTTGTTGGACAGTAGCAAAATTGGATTTCTTCTGATTGGCAAAGGGTTGCCTTCTCTGATGAATCACATTTTCTGCTACATTGACTGGATGGATGTTGGCGTGTAAGGCGTGAAACCTCAGAGAACAAACACCCATTGTTGGAAGAACACAAGCTGGTGGCAACAGCGTTATGGTATGGGGAATGTTTTTTTGCCATTGTATGGCTCCACTCATACCTCTGGAATCCACTCTCAACCAATTGGGGTTATCTATCCATCCTTGCAGATCAAGTACACCCATACATTCTTCCCTGGAGTGGATGGGATCTTCCAGCAGGACAATGCAACATGTAATATGGCCAGAATTGTCCGGTAGTGGTTGACGGAGCACAATCAAGACTTCCAAGTTCTTCCCTTGCCTCCAAATTCCTTGTACTTGAGACCCATCAAGCTCCTGTGGTACCACCTTGTTTGCCATACGGTGATCCTCTACCACGCATTCATCAGCAGCTGTCAGATGCACTGCAGTCTGCATGGCTCCAGATACCCTTGAGAACCTTCCAGCATCGTATTGACTCACTACTACTCCGTCTAGCTGCTGCCCGTGCTGCACACAGTGGTTATTCAGAATATTAGCTGGTGGTCATAATAATGTGACTTGACTGCGTAATAACTTTCACACTGCTGTGACTCTACAACTCCACATCCATTAAATATTTTATTGTGTAGTAAATATGTAAGTGGTGTTAGTCAGAGGTAGCACTTTACAGAATCAAAGCTTTCTTTTGCATGACCCTTCTTCTGCATTGCTTTTCCTCTCTTAATCCTATTAGTGTCCATGCTAAGAAACTCTTTGCCATTTGTGTTCTTTCACTCTCCACATTATTGTTTTTTTCTCTCTTCCATTTTCTGTCTTTATTTTTTCTTCTTTTTTCTCCCATTTTCTCTGTTCATCTTCTCTGCCCATTCATTTTCTCTCTCTCTTTTCATTTCTTGTTTTACCCTCTCTCTTCCCCATCTAGTCCCCCCCCCCCCCCCTCTACACATTATTTTCCTTCCTTTCTCTTCCCAATTCAGTTTATTCCTATCTTTTCTCTTCCCCAAACATGTTCTTCCACTCTCTCTCCATTTCTGGGCCTTTCATTCTATTTCCCGTTCTTGTTCTCCCTTTTCTCATTCTTGTTATTACTCTCTATTCCCATTCTTGTTCTTCCTCTCCCTCCCCCTCTTTTTTCCATCTGTCATCAACATCCTTTCTCATGAGCAAATGTAAAGTAACATTAAATAACCACTATAATGTCTTAGCAATAGGAGCTATTTATTTTAATAATGCATCCATAATAAAAATCCCTTTTAATATTTTATAATGTCAGTTTTCATTATTACATTAATTTTCAAAGATTAGAGTACCTATCTCCATTTGAGTGTTTGTTTACACCCTGTAAAGTTTATTAAGGGAAGGTTGTGGTTGTTGGCGGAGATAAAGATCTGAAGCGTTTTAAGAAAAAAAATATATATAATCTTTGGAACAGCAGTCCAGCTGTCGTTTTTACTTTAAAATATATAAATAATACAAACAAAAAATAGCAGACAACGTGAAGCTATATACACAATACCTCAGATTTCATAGTTAAGTTATATTTGGAGTAAGAATAAACAATGATTCATAGGCTGTCCCTATAGCATAAGCTTGTTACTAAGACAACACAACAAGACATTGTGTTGGTACACTTTGTGTCTGAAAAATATACAGATGCCTGTTATACAATGCCACCTATTCCTACTAACCTTATAACAGAAGCTGAGCTTGAACTTTGAAAGTAAGTATAAAATTGAATATTGCTTTGTATATATTTAAATGCATTTTACTAATGATAAATGAGGTATTAAAACACCTAGATTATGTTGTGGGACACTGCAGGGATCCTTTCAGTGGGAGACTTCATGCTCCTTTATCTACAGAGCTTACAAACATGAAAACTGACATCTGAAAGATAAGTGATGTGTGAGAAATCAGAACATCTATTACTGGGACTTCCGCACAGTATGATCTTGTAATTTTAAAAATGTCTGTGTAAACCATTTTTTTTTAAATCTTTCTTCAAGCAGACATGCGGATGGATTAAAAATGATCTCTGCGTTTTGTACTTTTCCAACTTTATTTTTTTCCTTTCTGTTTAACTCGATGGAGTTACTTCTCACAATTTGATATCACAATGTAGAAAACTGCAGAAATAGAGTAGGCTTTCGGACATCTGTAACGCAGGGTTTGAGTTATGAGCAACTATGATTGGGAACGTTTTTGGACCTCCTTTACTGTGTTAACATTTACCTATTTTCTGACATATTCTGTGTATCCTTAATTAAATATTTAGAAAAAGAACACCTATAGTCTCTATGTGTAACTGACTGTTATCAAGCATAGATAAGGACCAGTAAAATTTTAAATTTTATTCTTTACATACCGCTAAGAAAAACAAAAATTTAAATCTCAAAAACTGATGATTAAAACTTAAAATAGGAGTTCTAATCCTGAACTCTTCAGTATCTTACAACACGGATAAGACTCAATAGCCCAATTATATCATATTTATATTGTTGTACTATAAACTGGTCAAACACTATCGCATGATATTTATCCTGGTCCAATCCCTCTGATCAGCACAAAGCTAATATCCTTAGACTAGCGACTTGCCCGTCAAAAATGATGGCAATACAATTTGAAGCTTGGCAATGCTGTTTGACACACAATGCGAGGCTCTCCCCACCTCTAACTTGCGGGCCTCGGCCCTAATTGCAAGCCTCTCCCCCCTTTACTTTAAGGGCCTTGCAATGAGTCTCCCCCCTCTCCCTCACACCTGTGTCTCTCTCCCCCCTCTCCCTCACACCTGTGTCTCACTCCCCCCTCTCCCTCACCCGTGTGTCTCTCTCCCCCCTCTCCCTCACCCGTGTGTCTCTCTCCCTCACTCCTGTGTGTCTGTTTCCCCCTCTCTTTGCCCCCTCTTTCTGCCCTGTTTTTTTTCCCCTTATCTCCCTCCCCTGTGTGTCTTCTGCCCCCCACCCCACTCCCGGAGACCATCCAAAAACTCCATTTAAAAAAGCATAAAATAAACTCCCTGCCTCTCCCCCTGTGCTGTGTGTGAGGTTGTAAGCTAATTTTCTAATCAATTGGCTTTTTTTGGCGGCACCTAAACGTCTGCCGAGATATAGGCTTCAAAAAAATGGCGACCTTTTAACCCGTTACGGGCCTCGCGATGAGCGTCAAGCCCATAACTTTCGGGCTTTGACGCTCATCACAAGGCCCGCAATGAGCGCCTACGCTGCTCATTGCGCATTCGAAAGCCCGTAAATTTTAACATTGCATTACGACAACTCGCAATTAAGACAACTATTATATGTGATTGTTTTTCAATCACTCACATATCTCATAACATATAAGGATATATTCCTTTTATTCCACACAGTGTTTACAGTATCCCAATTCCTCTATTAGGTTAAATTAAACTGACATGTATTAGATTTTCCTTTCCCTGTTTAACTATATAGTGGTGTTGGATTAGCTTGTTTTTATTCACAGATTCATTTAAGTTGGACACTTATTCTTTTAATATTATTGTGTTCTCATACACCTTCCCACACAGGTATACCAGAGATGGAGTGATTAATTTAATGGTGAATATATACAAATGAACTTCATCACCTCACATTTATATAGTAATGTCTTCAGTCAGTGAGTCTGGTGAACAAGCTATTGTGTTCACATATACAGTCAATGTTCTTATCAGTTCTCACTAATCACCACCACTATTCTAGTCCCTATTTCAGGAATTAAGTCATGCTCACTGCTCTCTATTGCTGTGATGCCACTATCTAGGGAGAGCTGTAGACATCAACATCAATTATATGGGCATCTAAAAGTGCCCTATTCTGGGACGATTGGGGGGACTGCCAGCAGTTATATGGGCATTTGATACTAGCATAAAGTCTATTCTGATGCTCTCTATCAATTTCTAGTGTCCGTGTATTGTATACATTAAGTGATCATGTGCATTGTATATTGATGTTAATTTTTAAATACTTTAATATAATATTGACCTATGGCTATGACTGCAAATGTATGTTATTTTTATGTTTTTCAGACCTGGGTGTAGCATGTCAGAAATCTGGGATATTGAAGATCCTTCTAATGCTGGGAAAACACCACTATGTAGTATTTTGGCAGAGGAATCAAGGCCTCACTTTATCACAGTATTCCAAAACAGTGTGTACCAAGTTTTGAAAGTTCAATAGGACTGAACAAAAATTAAAAAGGAGTCATGTATTGTCTGTTACATTTAATTCTATATATCCAGAGAAATAATAAAAAATAGACTTTTACTACAAGCTAATTTTACAGATATTTGTAATTGGATATTTTGTAACATACAACATGCTATGCAAGTCATTATCACTGAGAGTATTATTTGATACTATATTAAACCATTATCTACAATTGGGCCAGCTGCAATTGTTTTGCTTAGTGTTGCTTAATTCTTTGCCAAGGGTAAACTAGTAGAGATATAGAAAGGATTAAGCTTATTAAATGGACACCGAACTGCCACATTTTCTATCATGCATTTAAAAGAGAACATTTAAACATTCCAAAAGTTGTTTTGTTTGCATGGTAAAGTTTTATATTATAAGACTAGAAGTGAATATGTAAAATGTATTTTCCGTTTTTGAAGTTGCTCCTGAATTTATATAGTAAGAGGTATTTTAATTGGGCATTGCAGAGAGTTTAAATCTCTCTATGGAACTGCTGCATTTAAAAGGCTGCATGTCAATCTGTAACTTTTAAATTCACTGTCCGTCGTGTAGAGAGGTAGCACAATGGTAGAACATTTGACTCTTTATGGATTTCACAGATATAACAAATAAGTATAGGACCACTATCGGCCCTGCAGTGCATTGACAGTCACATCCACTTATTCCCTTGTTACACATCTTCAGAATATCAGTATCTCCACCACTTCCAGAGCATCACTGTTGCCTTGCAGTGCTGGCATTGAATAAATGATACCAGTCATTCCACTAGTGTTATGATGAAGCTTAGACAGGCTTGGCTTCCACAGATTATAATTGCAAGATACAGAAAGAGCTCTCATTGCTGGACCCGAAACATAAGGGGCTTACTTAACCTTGCTCCATTCAATGGACTGACTGGCCACATGAAGTAACGTTTTAGTTGTGTTGGTAAGCCTCCATCTCCATTGTCTAAGCCCGCGCTGTCCAACTGAAGGCTTGATGTCCGTATGAACCCACCAGCTGCTTTCTTTTGTTCACAGTCTATGAAAACTATTTGGGTAAAACACTTGAGACACTTTGAACATCGTTTATAAATTCCTATATCTTTAGTTATTCCATTCTATATACGTAAATATGTTACTTTACATATATATATATATATATATATATATATATATATATATATATATTAATTATTTTAACTCTGGCCCACGCACCACCTCACAGGCCAGTTAAAATATTGTCCCACCTGAAGTTGGACAGCACTGATCTAATGCTAAATAGCTCACCATTGTTTTCATGCAAAAATGTTTAAATTACTTTTTATTTAAGATACATGATAGAAAAAGTGTAAGTTCTACTTCTCTTCAAGCACCAAAGATAAAGCAGTATAAATGCAAATGAATTTTAAATTATAGCAGTGGAAATGTTTATTTGTTTACATTTATAAAAGGGAGAGATATGTAGTAATGGCATTATTCATAAAAGGACATTGATAAGGTTTAAATGAGAACATTTTTAATAGAACAGGTCATGAAACTTAAATGTTTTGTCATGACATGCTATTAAACTAGATTTTCATTAAAACCTTTCCTTTGTCCCTTTGTATTTTTTCTACTTTGTATTAAGAACTGTAGCAAAATGGGATTAAGCAGCCCCACTGAGTCGCAATGAACTACTTAATGCATACTAAATGCAGTATGTCATGCCACCTTGTTCCTAATTTGTCCTCACCATTCCTCAATTACTAAGGTGCAAGTTTTGGGTATGCAGATTATCCAAAAAACTCATATTGAATATCCTATTCAAATTGTAATTTATGGGAGTACCTGCCCTGAGTGTACTGTATTATATGTTTTCATAAAACACCATTGCTTTCTGTTAATTGTGAACAATAATAAGAACATATACGTGTATGTGTGTATATTATTTGCTAACTATTCAAAAAGTAAACTTTGACTGTGTTTCACTGAGGAAAGGTACAAAACAGGGTCCTCATTTAGGAGCAATTTTACTTTTTGGTGCACAGCAGCAAGCCAACATACAAGACACGCTTACTACCTTAATGAGTCTTATTGTTTCAATGGGTCATATGTTATTTTCTTGGCACTCAGGAAAGTATTTACACTTAGCTATTAGGGATAATGGTGCTCTAGGGTTTATGGAATTTCAGCGGGAATGTGAATTTACATACACACTGATAAAAAGTACAATTTAGAACCTGTAAACAACATTTTCTTTCTTAAAAAGTCAATATAATGATCCAGCTTTTGTGCTTTTAAGTAGTAAAGATCAGTTTAAAAAAACACTCGTTTTAACACCACCTTTGGGCTGGAACTCCTCTCATCCTTTTTAATCTATGCACAAGTTTACCTGTAGCAACTAAACAAATAGGCTGCAGCCAACCATAGTTTGAAAACGAACATAGGAGATAAAGATTAGGGGAACACCAGCAAATTTCAGTGTCAGCTTTTTCCACAAAAGATCAACTTATCACAATACGTGGAAGTGCTAGCTGCACTATTATATTAGAATTGTCATATCTGTAAGCTTATCTACTGTGATTAAATAAACTACATACATACAGCTATATAAAAGATACATATTATAACTCATAAATGAGTATACTGAATTAAGATCTATTCCTGCTAGAAACAAATGTAGGCGTAATACATTCACAGCTTCTAGTCTAAAGAGTAACTCATATTCACATATCCTTTCATTCACCTTAGCCTATATATATATATATACAAAAATTACCTATTCCCATGTCAAATGTGAAATGTGAGTGGCCTGAAAACTGGAATTACCTTTCATAAAATGCAACTAGGTCAACTATTATTTTATAAAAAAATGGAAATGTTCATTCTTTTCTTTTTTGATAAAACAGACAGTCATAAAGAAATCTGTAACTAATAGCACCTTTATAAAACTGCTCAAAACTAAGAAATTCTTTAGTGAGGTAGTAAAATATGAGCTATAAATGTTACCTTTCATAAACATATATTCAGACAGACAGCCTTTTAATATGACCTTGCTTAATGTCATTCACTTACCCCTTCTTACTAGAAGGCTTTTGACTTTATGTTTTAAACCCCCAATTAATTTAATAGGCTCTGTGCCCTTTTGCTGTAGAGATGAATGTGAATAGTACATTTTAAATATTATATACTGTAGACGCCTGGTATAATGCTGCTTGATATAAGAGATAGCTTATAATGCTTATAACGGTTGGACCCTGCCTTTTTTCGTTTGTATTTACATATGATTAATTTTTCATAATAACATATTGTCCAAATTATAAAAATCAGTAGCTGAATGTATCTTTTTTTTTAAATGTATCTATTTTTTCACCTGTTTGCGTCATTAATTACTGGTACATTATTGGCATTGGTGGCCACAGCATGTAATTATAAATAGGTAACAGAAATATAACCTGAAATCACTTATAACACAGTATAAAAGCTTGTACCACAACATCAGTGTTATATAGGGTCTACAGTGTATTTAATGAAGAACCATACTTACTATATAAATAACAACATCCTGTGCTGTTATTAAAATAATGAGATATTTGACTGCTAACAGGGATACATTTGTTAATAACCCTGTAATATGCCAATATGGCACTATAAACATGTAGACAGTGTGGCTCAGTAGTTTTCAAAACATGTTACGGGAATAGCTAGTTATGTATTTTTGATAAACAAATCAACAACTATATCTATCTTATCTGTAGGGTTGAGTGTTTTTTTAATGCATTTTATGTAGCAGTGATAAGATGTTGTAGCATGTCATGAATAAGTAAGATTGATTATATTGCAGGCGCATGAACAGAACACAGTTGGCCATTATAAGACTCTTTGACATGTAAGAGCATAATGATAAGGAAAAGTGTTAAGAAAACCAATCACTAATCTGCTTCTAAAGCATCATTCAGTGGAGCTTTGCCTACAAGTCTCTTAGAAGTAAAGCTAAGCAGGTTAGAAAAGAGCCACATAAAAATTAACAGAACTGTGTCAAAGCGCATTTTACAAGAATGTTGCAGTAAAAAAATTTTTTCCCATAAAGTCAAATTTTTTATTAAGTACCTTATTTGGTTTTATGAATATGGAGGAGGCCGTTGCCCCGGCTCTGCAACGCACCTTGATGTTTGTTAATGGCGCATGGGAGGAAACCACTTACGATAATTTAGCAGAACGCTTTGCAGATCAGATTATAAAAGCAAATGTTGCATAGCATGGCCCTGATTATTATTTGTGATAGTGATGTAATTTCTCCATTGTATACTGAGTTATTGCATAATATATACATTGTTGTTGTGAATACATACTATTTTTCCAAACAACAAGAGAGTGGGAGAATGTAGTTATGTCTTTTACCTTTTATTTTCAAAAGTGTATCTTCTGATGTCACTAGTTATGTGAAAATACAAAGCAAAGGTTCTAGGCATGATATAACTTAAAACTATAGGTAATAACAGGCACTTGGTCAATTAAATGTTATATTACAATGCATTTTCCTACAGTAAGCTATAGTTAAAGTTTGCATTCAGTAAGCCTTTCTTATCCACCCCCAAGGAGAGACTAATATTTTGTTAATGCAAGATTATTGGTATTAATTACTAATAAGCCACTGATGCATTGCTTCTATTGTCTTCTGTGGAGCTGCCTGCACATTAAGAATGCCTAGTCTCTTTCCCTGCAGGTGACTGCACAAAAGACAATAGAAGCAAAGACTCAGGAGTTTATTAGTAAATAAAGGAATATGGAAAGGTTTCTGGATTTCACTAGAAATATAATAGGCCTATGGATCTATATACTTTCATGTACTTTCATTTATTAAGACGTGCTTAAAAGCATTTTTTCTGCCTAAAACCATACATATCTTACCTGCTTGGGTCTGCCCTTTGTAGACATAGACTCTGCTGTACTTGCTGTGCCGTGTTTCATATTTGTTAGTCAGTGACCATCTCTCTGCAACATGTTGCTGAGAGATGGTCACTGATTGGCTAGTTTGAAATACTACTCTTCAGAGTCTGTGTCTTCATGAGCTCTTAATCAAATAACGTACATAATAGAAAATTTAGACACAGGTATATTATATTCCTAGTGAAATTCAGAAACTTTCCATATCCCTTTAATTCTCAAGGATCTCTCATTCACAAAATATTACAATCATTTTGCAGATGGAAACACAAGGCTGACTGCCGCTTTAAAATGGTAAACTTCAATATTATTTTACTGTATGAAAATGCATTTTTTAATAACATTTAATTAATAAAGTACTTATTATCTAAAGTTTAAAATTGTACCATATTTGGACCTTTGCTGGGCCACTTTAACAGACTGCACACGAGCAGCTTCATTTGTATAACCTAATAATTTATTGCCCTATAAATGTGTCTCACACTCACTAGTTATAAACACTTCTGTGATGGGGATTGTATTTACAAGTGAATCTTATCAATCTTTAAGGCCTTTCAAGTAAACCTTTTTTAAAATATGTCTGATTGTCAACACAGTGTATATTGGGAATAATGAGGAAATAGTGGCAGATCCTTTTGAATGAATTAACCATATCACTGGTTAATTAAAGCAAATGGTATCATGTCTTCTAGCTAGTTATAAGTCATCAACGCATCTGGTATCTTTCTATAAAATGTCCTGTGATACTTTCCTTAGATGTAGAGTACCTGTACTTGATTCAATATTTAAATATTTTTTATACTGCATATATTCAACAATTTGACAGGTATCCTTATCATTAGCAAACAATTAATTTGTACTCCAACAACGTAGTCTTCCTACCCAATAAGTGTTCTTATGAGGATCAAATATTTATGAACTGTTTTGCCCTGCTTTGCATAAAACATGGGGAAATAAGTTCTCTTTAAACATATTATATTGCCTTAAATATGATAGAAGTAGTAACATATTTTAAAATAATCTCTTTTGGCTATTGTAATAGTTCTTAGCACCATAGTGCCATTTGCAAAATATTATATACTGCATACATAGGCATTTTAAGTATTTTATCCAGAGTATGATTTTAGTTCGTAAAACTAGAATTTGAAACATATTTAACAACAGACTGAGTATTTTTCCTATATTTATTGTGTAAACTGGTACTTGATACGTTACCTATACTATTTGTTCTGCTTATAACATATTCATTTTTTACATGATTGTTTGGCATTGTTTATTTAAAATGTACACACTATACATTTTTGACATCAGTGTTTATTTTATAAGAATGATCTTAGTATTTCACAATAAATAACCCATTCCACTTCTCCAAAGAACTCGCTCTATGTTGAATGCCAAAAATGCTAATAAAGAGTCAATTGGGAGAGAAAACGGCTGGCGAAATGTAGGCAATAATAAGGAAAACTCGAAGAATGTCACTGCCAAAGTTAACTAATAAACAAGAGAATTCTACTAAGTAATTATATTGAAAAACATTTATTTTTCATATTCCACAGTACATTAAAACCATGTTATGTTTTATTTGAAGTGCAGAAATATCTCTGCTACTCTGTAAATTTAATTTCGATATAACCATTGGAAAAAGGTGTCAATCTTAACGCTAATTGTTTTAAAAGTTTCTGTGTACTGGCGAAAATCCTTGAATGTTTTTTTGCTTATAAAGTATATTTATGCTTTTTACGGTTACTTATACTCAAAGTGTATTTTATTAAGTGTATACTGTATATTTTGTTGTTAAAATGTGTGAACTTAGTTAGGGGTTGAGCATGTTGGGAATTTTTTTTTAAATTGCTTTTTTCAATGTGTCGGTTCAAGTGCCAATTCAGATTTAGTTGGATATATATAACTCATTCTGTGTAAAATAAAAGTGGCATTATACAGGTTGCTGGTGCCTGCAGTCATAGTTATCGTCATTTAGTTATCTTCATACAACTAAATAATAAGCCAACTGGTTAGTATTAAGCTTTCTTAAACAAAAATCTGTGAATTGTTGACACACACATAATAACAACTATGTAGATCTAAATGTTCTTAACCTAAAGTGGTCGAACAAATAAAGGATTATGCTTAAAAAGTTAGTGACAAGGCAACATGTCCCTAGTAAATATTGATCTTTTTATAATCGTATTAGTTATTTTGTGCTTTATTGTTTATATGGCAGTCAGCATGATGGCGTTCTTAGAAGGAGATGAGGACACAGTGATTATTCCACTCAATCCTCACCCTTTTTTCTCAAATTATCTTTACTGCTTGCAGTGAATGCAGGCCTTGTTTTTTCAATTTATATTTTATCAATTTATAATTTATATTTTATTGGCTTTTAATCAAATATATCTCAGAATTAAACAACCATATTTAATAAATAAAATAAGTCAATAAAATAATTTAATAAAATTAAATGTCAGCATGGCAGTTCAATAAATAATTTATAACGAGGCTCTAATTTATATGTTTCTTTAGGTTGACGTTCTGTCTCGTTATTATTATTAATAACCATTTATTAAAACACAAAATCCAATATTAAAACAATCAATACTTGTATCTATCAATCACATATATAGTTGTGAGCGTACGAGTTGTTGCTAACGCTGCGGGCTCGCGTAGCGAGCTGCGGCCCTCGCGTAGCGAGGGCAGTGGCCGAGGGTCTCAGTTGCTGGCATGGAGCGCCGAAGGCGCTCCATGCCAGCAACTGCGACCCTCGCAAACTTTACCTCGCAAACCAAACAGCACGACACACACATTACGACACTCGCAAACAACATACGACACACGTTCACACACATTACGGCCTCGCAACACTCGGACGGAACTCGCGAACATTACAAAATGTAAAACACAATACATACACACAGCACATACATAAAAAACTTACCTACACCAAGAGGGAGCACCCAGGACCTCAAAAATACAACTTACACCTCGATTTTACTCGAAATAAAACAGTTTAGAGACTAAAAAAAAATCGAAGCGAGAGAAAAAATGGCCGCCGAACAAAACGAAAACGAGGCTACAGCACTCTAAACTCGCAAAACACCACAAGAAACTCGCAAAACACCTACGGATATTCCGATACAGACGTATACCACACATTACTCGCCATTTTACGCCAATGCGGAAGTACACGACTACGCTAACGGTTTGGTCTCGCGCACTCACAGTGTTACACTGCACACATTCAGCACGCTTACACAGCAGCTCCACACCACTAATGCTGCAGCAACATCAAAACACATTCACAGCTCTTCCACACAATGCTTTAAAATAGGTAAAGTATATTCATTTATTAATGTATTATATATTTCATTATTACACACTAAACAGCATTAGCTACCTTACAATTTCATTGCCGTCATTTTTTGACGGGCAATTCGCTAGTATTTAATATTAATGGTTCAAGGAACACTGAAGTCTCATATCTATAGTACACTCTTTTGAATAACTTAATAATAGACAAAATGTTATTAGAAATTAAAATAAGTAAATAAAGCAATTTATTTATTAACTATTTACATGGGGACTGATTTGTCCTGTCCAAAGAGCCGGTGGGCCAAATTTCAAATTATAATTTAATTGCCTCAAGTTTTTTATTCTAATATTAGGTTTGTGAAAATAATCTCTGCAGTAAACCATGCTCCACAGAAAAAAGCGGGTGGGCCACATTTGGCCCATGGGCCAACAGATGGACAGCACTGATTCAAGTGATTAGCTTTTTTTTTATCTCTTTTTGTTTTCATGTGCCATTTTAATATATGTGTTACAAATGCCTGTGTTATCTTGTCACAAACTTCTTTCAAGCATAACATTTCTTAATTGTTGAGCAAAGAAAATCTAAACAATAAATAGAATTGTCAACAACATGTACAATGTGAAAATAATGAAATGCGTTAAATTTATTGATTCATTCAACAAATGTAATGTAATTTTGTTTTGTTTTTGTTGACGACTAATTAATTTGACAACTTTGCCAGGGGTGTAAATTCTTTTAACATTTTTTACAAAAACAATATTCAAACAACCAATACAAAATCTGTCATTTTACAGGGCAATAGATTGAGAGTAACTAAATATATGTTAAATTACAACTGATCTGAATATCAACATTTGTTAATTACTGCTGCTGGGCAAACAGTATTTTTATGAATTTTGTAATAGTTTACATGTCTGTATTAAATAAAAGCAAACATTAAATAAAGCAGTTGTTTCTATATTTAACTACTGGTGAAAGATGTGTTATGTTTCTCTTAAACTGTTACATGCTTATGTGATAAAATTAATTGTGAGTTATATATACAGATTGGAAGGATTAAAACATATTGCAAGCTCTTTATCAAACTGTAAGATCTAAATCAGATTGATAGGCTGAAACAGGCCTAAAATACACTGCAATTTTAAACAATGCAAGACAGGTAAAGGTGAGTCAATTATTGTGCAGTTAATCTGGTAGACTCAGCTGTACACAGCAGGATGGTCCTGAAAGTTTGGCCTCTGTTGGGTATTCCGGGACCTTCATTGCAGATTGCAAAATATTTTACCACATTGCAAGACCTAAAATAAATTGAAAGAGGTGAAGTCACAACAGCTAAAGTGGTTGCATTTTTTCAAATTTTCTGCAACACAATGCCTTCTAACCGACCATACTGCCTGTTAGCTAGTTTGGGGTTGTAGGCTTGGACACATGTAGCTGATGCTTGGAGCAACATTGCAGCAGTTTGTAGACCATGTGCTAAACCTGTCACATCTTGTGAGATCAACACAAGTCTATACAAATTCTATCAAATCTATATTCTGAGAAGACAAATATTTGACATTAATTCACTCCCTAGCAATATTAGAGGTCTCACCTAAGTCTTTGCTGCTGGTTGATGTGTTTAATATATCTTAAATTACTGTTAAACACGTTTTCAACCTTGTTTAGAGGCATTTGTTAATACATTCTGCTTAGATTTAAAGGATTTCTGAAAAAATATAGCATTTCAGTTGAATCAATATACTTTTTAAAAGAATAGGTTATTAAAATAAATAACAATCTACTCATCATTTATGACTTCTATTTCCACTATAGGAGCAGCCATTTTACTTTTAATAGCCCATAGCAAGACCTCCAGTGACATTTTTATACAGGTTTGTGGGACCAGTGTAATTTTTGTACTTGTTTTCTTTAAGACCATAATGTACATTTCTGTCTAGTATTCCTTTACTAATGGCCAGCCCTACCACATGTGTAAATATTTTGCTTACGTCCACATGTACTCCAGAATAACAGGTTTATGTTGTTTTTGTGTGATAACATGGAAGTATGTAAGATTTGATTTTTTATGAAGTTTCTTTCATTGTACTACAAACTTACATTTTCTTGTTACTCTTGACAAATTGACATGTTTTTTTTCCTCCCCTGCTCTTTGTTAAAATTCCTCCTTTTATCCTTTTCCCAAAGTAGCAAATAATATTTTTTTTGTTTGTTTTAATTTTCTTTACAAAAATACAATACACAGTCAACAAAGGAACAAATATATAAAAAAGAAACAAAAACAAATGTAAGAGTACAGGTAACATATAAAAATATACAGGTTTACATATTTACATAGCATTGCCCTTGAAAGGTTGTATATGTTTAAGTTGATGGATGATGGTATTTATCCCAAACCGCCCAACTATTGCACTTATATCTCTTTCCAATTCTCTGTTTTATTCAAGAGATGAAATTACTTTGTTCAATGTTAGAATTAGCTCCGTTTTTCAACATTTAGCTATCAGCCATTTAACTACTAGGAATACTTGAATAAAGAAGGCATTTTCTTCTCATTTAAACCCATTATTAATAATATGTAACAACGCCATTTCACATGAAGGATTGATGAGCTTATCACAGCATTTAGAAATGAAATCAAAAATAGAGTTCCATAAGTTCCTAATATGTACACAATCCCACCAAATGTGTTTATGGGAGCCTTGTTGTTTACAAAATCTTCAGCATACCCCCAAATCTGGGTCTTTATAAATCAATGCTATTTTTGAGGGAACAAAGTACCATCTCTGCACCACTTTAAAGTACGTTTTTCTATAGGATTGATATTTAATAATTCTCTGAGAGAAATGAAATGCATTAGACCAAGTTTCTAGTGTAATAGAGTTACTACATTCTCTCTCCCATCTCTGCATAGCTGTAGTTTTTTCCACAGTAATCTGTTTTTTTTTATTGTATCGTAGCATTTAGAAATTATCAGCCTTATTAAATTGTGATTCAGCAAATTTAAAAGGGCTCTATTTCAGCACACAGCATATTTTTTTACAGAAGTTTTTAGTTAGTGAACTTCTAACCAAAAGCAAGGTCTTCATTAACTAAAAAACTTCTGTAAAAAAATATGCTCTGTCTTTACAAAAAGCCCTTTTAAATTAGCTGAATCACAATTTAATAAGGCTATTTGTGTTTCCCATCATTAAATAATGCAAATTTTTCAAATTTAGTTAAATCTAATATGAGTAATTGAGAATTTTGATTGCATAATTGTCATCTTGGCACTTTCGTATTCTAACCATTTTGACACAGGGAAATTAAATGCCCTGCATAACTCAGCGAAAGATTTCAGCTTGCCTGAGTCAAACAGGTCACCTAACGAGTGAATATTCCAGGTTTTCCAGTCCTGAAGGATCGGGAGGTTAAGAACCTTACTCGACCATAGCAGTGTCGTACCAAGTGAAGGGGATGGGGAAAAGTTACATTTATTGTTCCACATAAACCAAAATTCCAATCCAGATTTAACTATAATGGGCACTGATTTATTAATTTTACATGATGATTTGTCATACAAGAGCCATTCTGATAGGGCCAAATTACTGGTCAAATCTTGTTCTATGTTTACCCAGCTGTTTTTATTTATTTTAGATGACCAATTTACACAATGTGAGAGTCTTACAGCGTTGTAATAATCTTCAATACATGGAGATGCAACATCACCTTTTATAAAACTTTTCCTGACAGTCTTCAATTTAATTCTGTTTTTTTTTCCCCATTGTAAATGAAAGAGTCGATTTAAAGTTTGATGTTTTCTAATTATATACAGGGAGTGCAGAATTATTAGGCAAGTTGTATTTTTGAGGATTAATTTTATTATTGAACAACAACCATGTTCTCAATGAACCCAAAAAACTCATTAATATCAAAGCTGAATATTTTTGGAAGTAGTTTTAAGTTTTAGCTATTTTAGGGGGATATCTGTGTGTGCAGGTGACTATTACTGTGCATAATTATTAGGCAACTTAACAAAAAACAAATATATACCCATTTCAATTATTTATTTTTACCAGTGAAACCAATATAACATCTCAACATTCACAAATATACATTTCTGACATTCAAAAACAAAACAAAAACAAATCCGTGACCAATATAGCCACCTTTCTTTGCAAGGACACTCAAAAGCCTGCCATCCATGGATTCTGTCAGTGTTTTGATCTGTTCACCATCAACATTGCATGCAGCAGCAACCACAGCCTCCCAGACACTGTTCAGAGAGGTGTACTGTTTTCCCTCCTTGTAAATCTCACATTTGATGATGGACCACAGGTTCTCAATGGGGTTCAGATCAGGTGAACAAGGAGGCCATGTCATTAGATTTTCTTCTTTTATACCCTTTCTTGCCAGCCACTCTGTGGAGTACTTGGACGCGTGTGATGGAGCATTGTCCTGTACCACTGCTTGAAGAAGGTGTCTTCCAGGAACTGGCAGTAGGACTGGGAGTTGAGCTTGACTCCATCCTCAACCCGAAAAGGCCCCACAAGCTCATCTTTGATGATACCAGCCCAAACCAGTACTCCACCTCCACCTTGCTGGCGTCTGAGTCGGACTGGAGCTCTCTGCCCTTTACCAATCCAGCCACGGGCCCATCCATCTGGCCCATCAAGACTCACTCTCATTTCATCAGTCCATAAAACCTTAGAAAAATCAGTCTTGAGAGATTTCTTGGCCCAGTCTTGACGTTTCAGCTTGTGTGTCTTGTTCAGTGGTGGTCGTCTTTCAGCCTTTCTTACCTTGGCCATGTCTCTGAGTATTGCACACCTTGTGCTTTTGGGCACTCCAGTGATGTTGCAGCTCTGAAATATGGCCAAACTGGTGGCAAGTGGCATCGTGGCAGCTGCACGCTTGACTTTTCTCGGTTCATGGGCAGTTATTTTGCACCTTGGTTTTTCCACACGCTTCTTGCGACCCTGTTGACTATTTTGAATGAAACGCTTGATTGTTCGATGATCACGTTTCAGAAGCTTTGCAATTTTAAGAGTGCTGCATCCCTCTGCAAGATATCTCACTATTTTTGACTTTTCTGAGCCTGTCAAGTCCTTCTTTTGACCCATTTTGCCAAAGGAAAGGAAGTTGCCTAATAATTATGCACACCTGATATAGGGTGTTGATGTCATTAGACCACGCCCCTTCTCATTACAGAGATGCACATCACCTAATATGCTTAATTGGTAGTAGGCTTTCGAGCCTATACAGCTTGGAGTAAGACAACATGCATAAAGAGGATGATGTGGTCAAAATACTCATTTGCCTAATAATTCTGCACTCCCTGTAGATAGGGATGTTCAAAGGTAAGCATCTAAAAAGATAATTCATTTGAGGTAAGATTGACATTTTTATAGCTGCAATTCTACCTAACCAGGATAGCATATTTAATTTCCAGTTATCTAACTGGGTTTTTATTTTATTGTATAGATTGCTGAAATGTATTTGAATTATTTCTTCCACTTTACTAGCAAATTAATTTCTTAAATACAATATTTTATTAATTTCCCAGTTGATATCCCAAATTGATTTCAACATTTTTTTTTCTTTTCCATCTATATAGATGGGTAAAACTTCTGTTTTAGACCAATTTATTTTATAATAGGAGATATTGCCAAACTTCTTTATTAGCTCTTGAATGTAGATTAGAGATTCGCTGGGTTTGGTAAGGGTTAGTATCACATCATCTGCATATAACATAATTTTATATTACATTTCACCAATATTAATACCATGAATTTTATTGTTTCTTCTAATCGTCTCCACAAGGGGTTCCATCATTAGAATAAAAATCAATGGAGATAGAGGACAGCCCTGTCGAGACCCATTATTAATGGGCATGGAGGATAAACCTGAGCCAATTCCAGAGATAAAGGCACTTGGGGAGGAGTATAAGGCTCCAATTGACTTTACTCCAAAATCTTCAAACCCAAATTTTGATAGGAATTGATACATATAATCCCAGTTTAACCTATCAAAGGCTTTTTCTGCGTCTAGAGTAATAATTGCACAGGGTTTGTGATTATCTTTACTGTAAGTTATTAAATACATCAGTCTTCTGGTGTTATCTGCCCCTGACGATTTTGGAGAAAAACAGATTGATCCATATTTATCAATTTGAGTAGGCATTTATTCAATCTATTAGCGAGTACTTTTGCATATAGTTTTATGTCAGTGTTCATTAATGATATTGGTCTGTAATTCTTACAGAATCTAGTGTCTTTATTTTGCTTTGGAATATTAATTATGGCTGCTTCCAGCATTTCTTTTGGAGCTTTACCCTTTGTTTTAATTTCGTTAAATGTTTTAACTAAATGATTTATTAATGATTTAAAAGATTTTTAATAAAAATGTATAAATCTGTCTGGACCTGGCGCTGAATCTAATTTCAAATTATTAATTGCCTCCTCTATTTCTGAAGCATTTATATCACTGTTTAGAAGCTCTAAATCTTCTTTATTAATTCTAGGAAGTATCAACTGATTTAGAAATTATTTTATTTCCCCTATTTCAGGTTTTATGACTTCTTTATTAATTTCCAGATTGTATAAATTCTTATAATAATTAAAGAAGGCCTTTTCAATGTGGCATGGGTTAGTCAGTGTCGATGAACCCTTATTAGTATCAGTAATCAATTCTTCAATTCTGTTATATGATTTTTTTAGTTTTTAGTTTTCTCGCTAGTAGTTTACCTGCTTTATTACCTAGGAAATATTTTCTTTATTGGAGCTTCCATAGAGAATTATCAATGTGTTTCTGTACTAATTTCTTTATACTCATTTTAACCTGTGATATCTCCTTCATGATGTTAGGTGCCATTCTATCTTTACAATTTAGCTAGCTGAATATGTAGATCACGGAATGAGGTGCCCTGTTGTGACCTTCTAAAGGCACTCCATGAGGACAAAACCCCTCTTATATATGCTTTATGAGTTTTCCAGATTGTTGTGGATTCGGTAACCGAATTTTCATTTGTATGAAAAAATGTTTCTATCTCTTTATTTAACACGGTTTGTTTATCTGGTTTATTAAATAAGGAAATGTCCAACCTCTTTCTAGGATTTTTTTTTTTTTTTAACCATCTGGTCATTGAGTTTTAGTTCGATCATAGCATAATCCGACCAATTCATTATATTGATCTTAAATGATATAACATCCAAAAGAGTGTTTGCATCTATCAGGAAATAATCAATTCTAGAATATGATGCATGGCGGTGTGAATAAAAAGTATAGTCTCTCTCATTACCGTGCCACAGCTGCCAGACATCATATAGCTCAAAACGTTTAAAAAGAATCCTGAAAAAGTTTAGCTTTCCTTGTTGTGTAATTATCAAGGCCTTTAGTTTTAAAGCGTTTTTTTATCCAGGGAAGCGTCGAGAGCCATATTAAAGTCACCACAAATAATTACCTATCCTGAGGTTTTTAACCCTTTTAAGTAGCTTATTTAAGAAACGATTTTGTCTCTGGTTAGGAGAGTATAAGTTTACTATAGTATAATTTTGCTGGTTAATTTTACCTCCCCAGATAATAAATCTTCCTTCCAAGTTTACTTCTCTAAAATGTTCTTGGATATTTAAATTTTTGCTAAACAAAATAAATACTCCTCGAGATTGTTTAATAAAGGTTGAATCTATTTTAGATGTAAAAAATGAGTTATGTAAATAAGGGATTTTATCATTTTGCCAATGTTACAGGTGTGTAATTTTCTTTTTCTGTAGTGGGGGGTGGGGGTTGTAATGTATTTTTTAATCTTCTGTAATGTACATTTTTACATTTTTCTGGTTTAGTTTTTTTTATTTTATGTAATGTAGATTTTTTTGTTGGTGCCTTTTACTTTGTTTGATTTTCTCTAATTAGAGTGGTGGAAGGGTTATTAGGGGGTAGGTAAGTAGTGTAGGTAGGTTGTGTACGTCTTTATAGGTTAGTGCAGTGGGGGGTTAGTTTAGATTTAATGGTTTATTGGGGGGTATAGTGCAGTGTAGTGTTTATACTTAGTGTCATGAGGGTACTGGAGAACCCTCATAGCACTTACGGGGTAATGTTAGGCTTCTAACTGTCCCATGAGGGTCTTTAAATACCCTTATGGGACTAATGGGGTTAAATAGAGGCTTATGAGGGTCTGTATAGACCCCCATAAGAGACCAGATTAAAATGGTGTAGTGCTTACACTTTGGGTCATGAGGGTCCTGGATGACCCTCATGGCACTTACAGTGTTATTACATGCGTTCATTACTGTGTTAGAGGGGTCTATATAGTTGAGGCACACAGTAGACTCACATTGTGTGACAAACAGTCATTTTTTGATGAGCAAGTCGCTAGTATATATATATATATATATATATATATATATATATATATATATATATATATATATATATATATATGTAGATTATGTTATTCAAGTTCAATTCATAGAAATGTTACAGTACAATTATATAATATGAAAGTTACAAGCATTTTAATGTTACATTTCATCAGTTAGAAAATAAAAGTCTTGGATAGGTGTTAGTTTGTGTCTTTTTGTTCTTGAGGGTTATTATGTTTCTATCCCCTTTAACTTCTTTTTCCATTTTATTTCAGTGTTTTTTAATTTTCAGAATGCAAACTTAGTGAAGAAAGGTATGTTCAATGTGGAGTAATTGTTTACAAGCTGTAACATTATAAACAGGAGGAAAAGGGAGGAAGGGATACATTAACAGTAGTCCTCCACCTGCTGTTCTTCCTCTTATTATTAAAGTGTGAACGAGAAAATGTACCTTCTGGTGAAGTCATGCCTGGGTCCCAGGGCTCCGCCAGTCCACCCTTCTCTTCCAGAGATATTTGGTAATAATTATTTGTTTTCATTACAGGGAAATACTATAAGTAAATCACAATCAGGGATCCCAGGTTTAAAAAAAGTTGGGAATATAATCTGCAAAGAGATTGGAGAGTCTTTTGTTGATTAGGATAGAGTTTAATTAATTGTTAATTGTTTGTAAATTGAGTGTATCAAATTTCAATTTACTGAAAGCTATATGGCTTTTAGTAGCGCCAATGGCAACTTTGAGCTTCAGTCCTTTGTGGCAATGACTGGTCATTGTGACAACAATATCAAAAGCACTCCACAAATCTGGCCTTTACAGGAGGGTGACAAGAAAAAACTACTCCTTAAAAAAAGGAGCATAAAGTTTTGTTTATTTTTTTACTAAAAAGTACCTCAAAGATTTGGTTGCCAAGTGTCAAAGGGTGCTGTGTAAACTTTCTGTAATATCTTCTAGGTAGAATCCTTCCAGAACAATAAACCTTGCTCCCACTAAAGTCTCCCTTTGTATTTTGCCCTACCTCAGGAAGGATGTAAATGCAGAATAGTGGAGGGATTCAGATAGGAGTCACATATAAAATGTACAGTCTCCACTGGAGATATGGCTGTTACTGAGGGAGTACAGAAACATCTGCTCTTATGGTTTTCAGACCCTCTACACGATAGGAGCCTCGTTCAATTGCAAGCCCGCAACTTGTGGGCTACAGTCCGTATGTCGTGGGCTTGAGATTTGATACAAATTCAGAATGATTCAATTCAACAAAGCCACAACTTACAGGCAAAAACTGAAACCGCAAACCATTCAGTCGTAAGTAGCATTTCAGAGCGTGATCCAGATAAATTAAGGAAGGCCGTAACTCCAAATTTGGAAACAGCCAATAGAAAATGAGTCAGTCATCATTACGACATTAAACATGGAGGTTACATGTCAAGCAATTAGCGTTTAGGGGTCCCATATGCGATCAGACTCACAATCCTGCAATGTACAAAATAATAAAAATGAATGAAGGAAATGTTCTAGTCCATGTGAATGGCCTGATATGTATTAACTCATTGATTCTCGAGATTGATATGACACCGAAATGACACATACATTTTTTATTTATTTATTTACAAGCTTGATGCTGTTGTGCAATTAATTCTAATGTCTTTTATCTCTTTGCCTGCCCTTTAAAGTGCAGTATTGATTATTTATTTGCATTTACAGTGCTACGGACAGGGGTTAAACCCCCTTGCGAGTCCTATCTGGTACCCATAGGATTTTCTTCTACATTTGACATTTACAGGTGAAAAATGTTGGCAATGTTAGCAATTGAATAGTCATTTGCGGTTGTAACATTTACGGGCTTGAAAGATCAAAAGCTTAGATGGGGTGTAAGTTACAGTTGTAACAATCACAGGGATTTTAAGCCTGTAACCCGTAGATCATTTGCGTCTCGCAAAAAGTTGCCATTTGAATTGCAAATTAGTTTACGGGCTCCATTACGGGCTTCCATAAACAACAATAGCTCAATTGAATCGATGCCTAGGTGTGTAGGCCTCTCTAGTATAAGTCTCCAGTTCATACATGATGAGTATATGGCTACCTCTACTATGCATTCATTGTACAAAGATGGTATAGTATATACCCGAGTATAAGCCGACTTTTTGAGCACATTTTTTTTTGCTGAAAAAGCACCCCTCGGCTTATACTCGAGTGAAGAAAAAAAATCCTCCTCCTTCCCCCTTCCCCCCTTATCCTTATCATCCCTCTCCCCCCCCCCCCCTTTATCATCATCATTCTCCTCCCTAGCATATGCCGGTACGGAAGACGTGCTGCGGCGTCAGGATCAGCATCAGCTCATCGGAGCATAGTAGCAAGTAAGGAGAGAGGGGGATAGGGATTGGAGAGGGTGCAGTAACGAGGAGGTTATGGGTGAAAGAAGATGATTATGAGGGTGGAAGGAGGAGATAGAGGAGGATGATGATAAGGTGGCAAGCAGGAGGATGATAGAGGGGGGAAGGAGCAGGATGATAATGGGGGGTGGAGGAGGATGATTAGGGGGGGAAGGACCCTCTTTTTCACCCTCGGCTTATACTCGAGTCAATACGTTTTCACAGTTTT
Source organism: Discoglossus pictus (assembly GCA_027410445.1). NCBI lineage: Eukaryota > Metazoa > Chordata > Amphibia > Anura > Alytidae > Discoglossus > Discoglossus pictus. The sequence continues at coordinate 285,557,969 of CM050166.1, read as the reverse complement.
TGTTGTAAAATTCGGTGCCTCGGCTTATACTCGGGTTGACCTATACTCGAGTATATATGGGTAAGTAAAAAGATAACTGTAATGTATTGAATCCTCATGTGTAAGTAGGCTTAGACTAAACTAATAATTGCATATATTCTCTGCAGGGATTTTTTTTTTTTAAAGGATGTTCTTTTCAGTCAGGTGTGAAGAAGACTCCATGAGTGTAGATCAGAGAAAATAAACAGGGTCGTAAATATTTGCAGGTCATGGGGAGTAAAGTACCATAAACTGTAAGGAGACAAAAACAGACCGGAAAGAAACCAGAGAGAAAAAAAATCAAATCAGGAATATAGAAGATTATAAGAATTTAAAATAATGCAACAAAAAATCAATATTTACATTAAGTCCCGTATTAAAGTGTATTATCCTTTTCATTTCAAACGTCTTTCTTCTTGTGTGCTTGTAAATTGATCTCTGAGTATTTTAATTTTAAAGTTCTGGATGGAGTCGTTAGTTTGTAAAAAGTGGTGTTCCTGTCTTCTTTTTGATTTCTGATGGAGAGTCTGTGCAGATGCATCCTTAAATTTAGTTTCTGACTGGTTTCTCCAATGTAGCATCCCCTCTCACACACCGTAAATTGTATCATGTAGACTACATTGAATGATGTGCATGAATATGACCCTCTGATGTTAAAGCTCTTGTTGCTATTCTTGGCTGTGTCCTTTTTGCAGATGTGTTGACATAATTGCAGTGATTTTTGTTGCAAGGTTTGGTGCCATTCTCTTTGTGGTGTTGTTCATTGGCCAATATTTTGTTGACCAATGTTTATCTCAGATTTAGTGGTTGTCTAAATGCCAGAATGGGTGTTTTGGGAAATATATGTTTCAATTCTACATCATCTGTTAGTTGTGGTTGTAGATCCTTAATATTTTGCGAATTCTAGAGGGGGGTCAAAAACATTGACTATGGTCCAGTATTTACGAATTAGTGGTTAACCCTGAGATAATGAATCAAAGGGATATCATTTGCAAAGCACTCAACACCACTTGACTGTTGTCTATCAAAACAGTGTTTCAATTGTTGTCTGACAACTTTGTTAACTATAATTGCTGGCTTAATCAGATCCGTAGATCTCCCCATAGAAGTCTATGGAGCCCTTTTTATTTCTTAGTAATAGTTTAAAAACGTCCAAGAACCTAGCCTGGCTTTTAAACTGATACTACTTTAACACATTTATTATTGTCATTTTCATTTTGTGTATTTATATTCTGTGCTTAGTGGTAGAGAGAGCAGTTTCACTTTAGAGGAGGTAAATGGGGATCCCCACACGCGTCTGCATCAGTTTTGGTTTAGTGTTTTTTTCTTTTCATCACTTTTTGATATTTATGAGGTGAGTGCAGCAGCACAATTCTAGGGAGCAAGCCGTAACCGTTCCACCGTAACAGTTTATTGTAGGGTGTCAGAATCTTTTGAGGTACTTTATACCATTACTAGGCACTTTATACTTGTGACTACATTTTAATTTGTGATAAGTAGTGTATATTTTATTATGTTTATTTTTTGTTAGCATCAGCCACTTATGCACTTTATTTGTGGTATATATAGGTGTTTAGCATATTTTTTGTATTCTTAATTAATGTCATATACCGTATATACTCGAGTATAAGCCGACCCGAGTATAAGCCGGGTAAAAATGAGCGACTCGAGTATAAGCCGAAATGTGCTACCCCCTGTGTCCCTCTTGTGCCCTCTGTGTCCCCCTCTTGTGTGCCCTTTTCTTGTGTCCCCCCTCTCTCTCTCTCTCCCCTGTGTCTCTTCTCCCCTCTCCCCTGTGTCTCTTCACCCCTCTCCCTTCCCTGTGTCTCTGCCCCCCTCTCCCTTCCCTGTGTCTCTCCCCCCCCTCCCTTATCACCCTCCTCAATCCCCCTCCTCATCCTCAACCTCTCTCCTCATCCTCCCTCCTCATCCTCAACCCCCTCCTCAACCTCCCTCCTCAACCCCCCCATCTTCAACCCCCCCATCCTCAACCCCCTCCTCAACCCCCTCCTCAACCTGACCTCCTCAACCTCAACCCACCTCCTCAACCTCCCTCCTCAACCTCAACCCCCCTCCTCAACCTCCCTCCTCATACCCATCTCCCTCCTCATCCTCAACCCCCTCTTCAACCCCCCTCCTCAACCTCAACCCCCCTCCTCATCCTCAACCCCCTCCTCAACCTCCCTCCTCAACCCCCCTCCTCAACCTCCCTCCTCATCCTCAACCTCCCTCCTCAACCTCCCTCCTCAACCTCAATCCCCCATCCGCATGCTCAACCCCCCATCCTCAACCCCCTCCTCAACCCCCTCCTCAACCCCCTCCTCAACCTCCCTCCTCAATCACCCTCCTCATTCTAAACTCCCCTCCTCACTTTACCCCTCTAAATACCTACCCCTCTCCCTTTCCCCTCACTTACCTTCATCTGCAGCTTCTCCTCCGACCTCCACGCTCCTTCTGGCATCTTGACCCGGCCAATGCTAATGACGTGGCGCGGATGTGACGTCACGTCATTAGCATTTACTGGGTGCCGGCGCAGGAAGGAGCGGAAGCCGGAGGAGAAGCTGCAGATGAAGATAAGTGAGGGGAAAGGGAGAGTGGGAGGTATTTAGAGGGGTAAAGTGAAGAGGGGGGTTTAGAATGAGGAAGGGGGTTGAGGATGAGGAGGGGGAGGGAAAGAGACACGGGGGTTTGAGAGAGATACTGGGGGGGGGGGTCAGAGAGACACGGGGGGGGAGAGTGACTCGAGTATAAGCTGAGGGGGCCCTTTTTAGCCTTAAAAAAGGGCTGAAAAACTCAGCTTATACTCAAGTATATATGGTATATAATAAATTAATAAGGCACTTTAGCACTTGATGAATTATTCCTTGTATAGCTCATTTTTAGACTCCCAAATGATACAGTATTTATTATATCAATGCAGTATCCGTAAAGAATCAATTGGAACTAAGGCCAACCCAAGGGATAAAAGGGAACTCTATTTTACCATCAATACAGTGTAGCAGCTCAAAAAATGAAAAAGTACATAATAAAAAAAGGGGAATACAGTAAAGAAAAATATATTAAAATATATACACACCAGGAGGAGCATAAATAGCTTCAATAGCTCAATATACAGTTCAACAAAGTGGAAAGTACAGAGCAAAAAAGAGATATATAAGAGGCTCAATAGTAGCAATATAGCATAGACTAGAATAACGCTATATCTCTTATGTGGCTGAACTAAAGCCACAAATGGCAAAAAGGAGCTCAATATCAATAAATTATTAAACAAAGGTAAATGCTGGCTTCAGCACATGTTCTGCAGTTCACTAGACCAAAGTTGCTCTTTGATGCATATAGCCACCGAAGATAGTAGTTTAACAGACAGTGTGCTATGCTATCACACTAAGGGGTAGTGTGTAAGAGATCTACATGATCTCTAATCTTGCAAGCTGCTTACCTTCTCGTGACCTAAGTGATATGCTGCTCTGTATATGAAGGGCCAATGCTCACCCCTCCTGGTCGTGGTTTATAAATTGATTTTATTTTATTTGTTTTTCATTTTTGTTTTAATTGTTCTTAATATAAGCTATGTTTTATTTACTTTCTCTATGTCGATTATGTAATTTTCTCTCCGTGGAGTGAACCTCAGTTGTCCAGAAGAGTGTTCTGTTCTGTCTCTTTTCTCTATAGTAGCTATATTTACACTTACTATTGAGGTTGTGACTGTTATGATTTTTTTAAATGAGAACATAACTTATGAAAATTATGGTACTTTGAGGAATTACAAAACCATTACTGTAGAAAAAAAACAAAAACACTATTAACTTCATAATTACCTCTGTAAGAACACTGAGGACAGGAAAAACACAGAATGAGACTTTAGTGGTAGGAAGATTTATTGTTCTGGGTGGTTACTGTCTTACTGAGGTGGAGTGGTCTCTCTCTCATATTATGTGCTACCATTGAAGACTTCAAAGAAATATAATTTACTGGTAAGTAACAGAATTACATATTTTTGTCAACAACGCTAAATGGAAAATCTGGTGAAGACCCAATACATCTTACCATCCAAATAACACTAGCATCCTGTTGTGTGTGTAATCCTTTTTTAATTAGTATGAAGGTAAATCAATCTTGAATATAGTTGTTAATTCCGCATAACTTAGTATATTTCCCTTTTCATGTAATGCCCCCAACCACTCCCTTATGCCAAGTTCTGAATATTATACTGTATAAACCTTAAGGGCACAGTTGAGTTATTACAATAAGAGTAAGTATTGGTTTCCCAGTATTCCATCCACATCTCAGGCTACATGTGTTGCATATACTTAATGTATTTCTCATTACTGGACATTCCATCTATTTACAGAATGTATTTTTAATCCATGCCATTTCAAAACGTGTAGTACTTCCTCAAAGTGTAACCAATACCTGGTACATAAAATATATATCAGTGCAGCCCAACCCACCTCTTCTTGCTTGGATATGTCATTATATTTTGACAGACTCACACTTTCAGCCTATGTAAATCTAATTATAGAATTTTGTAAACATCACAAATTAATGGAATTTAGAGGTGCTGTCATAGTACTGAAGTAGTAAAGCAGTTGAGGTTCTCTCATTTAAATAATAGCAGTTTTACTCATCTATATTTTCAAGTATCAACTCAATTATTCCATGTTGTGCTATAAACTCCTGTGTTAAAATATATATGTTATAAGTGTTTAGAGCAAAGTAAATCCCAAGATAATGTATTTTGCCTGTAGCCTACTTAAATTCAAAGTTACTTGAGAGATGCCCCACCCAGGAAGTTGCTGGGAAGGCACGTAATGCACAGGCGTCAAAACCGAAAGAGAGGGATATGAATATGTGCTCTACATAACCTCTTCCCCTCACATTGCTATTGCTTTTATACCCAGCTGATTTTGTTAGCAACCCTCTATGAATACATAGTGTGGTTTCTCAATGTGGTGGTTTTTGCACTACTGTGAGAGAGTTGTTGAAAGCCCGATGGATGAAGCAAGTGGAGCATGGCAATATAAGGCTGTGTTACTTAAATCGTTGATGAATACCCTACACAGTTACCAGTGGGTTGTCTATTCGTTTGAATGGAGTCGGTAGTGAGAGAGGGCGGAGTCCACTGGTCCAGCGTGATATTCAGATATCTCCCTTTGAAAGCTGCAGCGTAGGTCTCTTTTTAGAAGACCAAGTATATCTTGGAGGTAAGAAGTAATGAAGAGCTGCTGAAAGGGTCTCATTCTGCAGAAAAAGTGGCAGTAGACTGAAGCAGGAGAAGTATTCATAAAGTGCCAGCTGCATAGGAAGCCAGGGGTTTACTTTCCTTTCATCTTACTTACCCTCCGACCCTGGCTGGTGAATGGACCAGTTGAGAGAGGAGGGAAAAGGAAGGGTGTAGGTTCAGAAGTGGAGGATAGTTTCTCCTGCCTAATGGCCTCATAGAGGTGCCTCCAGAAATGTTAAGACCCCTGCTCCTGTTGTTGTATTTGCAGAAACATCTCACAAAGTGTGGGCTTCCAGGGATCTGAGCTCACATCCAAAAGACTACTGGCAGAGGTCTGAAATTAGAAGGCTCTATGGAAGTGGTGATATTGGTCTAGTGATTGCTAGGTTTGAGAGATAATCGCAAAACGTTCTTTTTTTGATTTTGGTTATGACATATTAACTGTTGATTCAGGGTACCTAAGCCACATTATAGTGACTGCAATGCCTCAGGTCAATTTTTTTTGTTCTTTTCACAGAAGAAGTAAATATGGCTTGTGACCCACTTCATGTATAGTTACTAACAGTCTATGACCCTCCTGCAGTAACTAGAGGAATTTACTATTGATTGTCTGGATTGAAGAAACATAAACAATGTAAAAACTGGGTTTTGAGATTTCATCTTCAGGACAAAGACTATTTTATACCAGATTGCCATTATCTGTATGTTTTGTATATTCTGGACCTTTTATTAGGTTATTAGTAGCAAACATCAAGTGCAAGTATTTTTTATAGACTACTTTTTGTCATATATTAAATTAACATCTTAGTGTGTGGTATGGGTGTACCCTGCTTTATACATTGTTAATTTCAAACAGCTTTTTCTGCTCATAAGATATCATCGTGACTTAGGGCTTAAGATTGCAAAGTCTGCATTTATTTAATTACCATTTAAGGGTGATGCACACTGTGCACTAAATAATTGTTATATACAAACTCTTGTACTATGCATACAGAAATCTCATATAAGGTTTTTTAAATACCAAAACGTGTTTGTTATATCTAAATTCAGTTATAACCTATTCAAACAATGTAATACAATATAGCAGACTATCAGGTCCTGTAAAGTGTTTTTTCTGGGTTTTGAAGGTTTATAGGTTTACATCTACGTTAGATTAGATAAACAAAAACTAGTAATTTGGTAGACACTGAGTAAATCAATTTCAAGGGCTATAATTATCTTCTAAGCTAGAAACAAGAATTCAAGAAAGCCTTTTTTCTATTAAAATTATGGTATATTGAGGCTTGTAAAATTATATTAATCTCATTGTCTTATTGAAACTTAAGGGGAAAGAGGAAAAGGAGCGAAGGTGAGATGGGGGAGGAGAAGGAGGGAAGAATAGGGGGGGGGGGGGGGTGAGAGAGAAAAGGGAAAAATGTCTAAAACAGAAATAAGGACAGAGATAAAAAAACAGCTACTCCAATACCTAATTTATTTTCTCCCAAGGAAAAGAGTAAAACTGACAATGCTAATATCTCTCATTTACAAACTACACATTATTGGATATTGATGTCTCTCAAAATGAAGGAATGTCAGTTTCTGTAACTAATGGAGTACAAGACACATTAACGCTCTCTGGGATGAAAGCTCTGCTTTCAAATTTTCAGTGTACACTAAGAGAGGAATTACTCACAACAGTAACAAAAAACACTGAATTAATACATTCTGCAACAAGACATACTAGTGAATTGGAGAACAGAATAGAAGAAATGTGGTTAAATAACCAACTTTGGAAAACTCAGTTGGAATGGGTAGGAGATGAAATACAATTACTTAAGCAAAAACAACAAAATATGGAAGATTTCTCGAGAAGGAAAAATCATTCTAATTCGGCATTTAAAATAATATATATTGGGTTTCTTTGACTATTTAGTCAAGGATGAACCACATTCAACTTTTTAATAGAAAAGACATATATAATTAATCTCCTGAGAAGTCTTCCCAGTTTGATACCTAGAGATGTTATAGTAAAGATTCAATCTGTTTCCTTTAAAGATCTGATTACGAAAGCAGTTAGGGAGAAAAAGGCTTTTGACTCTTCATATCAAAACTTACTAGTTTTCTCTGATCTATCCAGTGTAACGTTGGAAAAAAGAAGAAAATTTAGAAACATAATAAAAGCTTTAAGAACAGAAAGTATTAATTATAGATGAAGGTTACCCGGTTAAATTGATTGATGACAAAGACAAACAAAAATGTACAATATATTCCCATCTAGAAGGTGAGAACTTCCTAGATAATTGGAGAATACAATATGAACCTCTCATAAGATCAGAACTAAATAAAACAAAAGTAAATTTAGACTGGGAAAGATAAATCTCAAAGAGGTGAAAGAAATAAAACTTAAACAACTTTAGACTGGGAAGGAAAAGGTTTACAAAGGTGATAGGCTGAGGGGACAATTAGAAAGGGGATATGGAGTTATGATGAAATTGTAGAAATGGAGGCGGGAGAGGGAAAGAGAGGTGGAGGTTTCTTTTGCGTATTTGGAGAAATGGGGAATGAGGGATGCCAAGTAAAGGAGATTGGTTTAAAATAGTTAATCATGCACTGAGAACGTACACTGATTTTTATTTAAATTAACACATAAATTAACATATGCTGGTTATATGTCCAGCCTTAAATTATATTTGCACTTGATATCGTCTCACTTTTTTTTTCTACGATCTGTGTACACATAATTTAATTAATTAGAATGGTTGACAATTTACTAGGCTCTGATTTGGGGTTTTACAATAAAGCATGTGAAGAAGTAGAGAAATTGGTATAAACGAGTTAGTAGGAATAGAAATAAAATAATATAAATGTTGCTTTAATTGATTTGTATGACGGATGTTCATTTTCACTGATTACCCTCTTCCTTTTTCTCTCTTTTTTTCCCTTCTTTTTAGAAATTGAGCTCAATTGTATTGATTTAGGAACTCTGATCAACTGTTTTGGTGATTCAGTCAGATTTTTTCTCTCAAACCTGACTGGGGAGATCTATAGTATGGAACAGTATACAGGAAATAATTACTTTCTAGAGAGATTTATGGGAAAGTAATTCACAAATTCTATTTGTAAAATGTATATTGTGTTTTTGAGTTATATGTTTTTGTGAGAAATTATTTTGTTTTTGTGTGTTTTTTTTCCCCTTTAACCTGTTGTTGATAAACGAAAACTTACTGCATTTGCCAAAGAGGAGAGAGTTTTTTCAAGAGGTTTTTCTTAATGTACTACTATGAAAATTAAGATTCTCTCCCAGAATGCTAAAGGCTTGAATTCTCCATATAAAAGGCATGAAATATTTTGAGAGAGAAAGAGCTGATGTGATGTGCATTCAAGAAATACATTGGACAAAGGAAAATTAGTCTTATTTTTCTAGTAAAACTTTTGGCTTGAGAACTTTAGCTAATTACAAAACAAAATTGAGAGGTGTAGCTATTTTATTTAACAACAAATTAAGTATAAGAGAGGAATTTACCAAAATTTATGTACAGGCTAGGTACATCATTTGGATTGGTACAATCGACAACCAACTCTATACAGTTGTAAATGCCTGTGCACCCAACGCAAACCAAAACAAATGAATTAATAAATTATTAAAGAAGATTATGAAAATAAAGAAAGGCTTACTAGTTATTTGTGGTGATCTGAATATCGATTTTAATCCCATAAAACATAGAAAATCAACCTAATAAAGCCTCAACCAGATTCTGAATTAACAAGGAAATCTCTAAATCTGAATAAAACTTTATTACTTCACAACATCTTTGATGGCTGGAGAATGTTACATCCAAAATAATTAGATTACACATTTTATTTAGGTCATCACAATACTTACCCAAGAATTGATTATTTCTTACTAGATCAGCCAAATGGAAATGGTTAAAAGTATACAAATTGAATTGATTGATTGGTCAGACCAAGCAAGTATAATACTAGTTTTGCAGCCCCATTAAATTTGGTCTACGTGTAAAACCGTAGCTCATAACGTAGCCCTTAAGACTTACTAATATTAAATTAGCCTCTTAAAGCAACCCGCAGACGACTTGCGGGTTAAGACGCAGCAAGGTTGAAAAAAAACCTTCGGGACGGGGAACAGGGAATTTCACGGCCGCAAATCCTTTGTTCTTTCAAGCCCGTAACTTTTACATTCCAATTGCACTATTAAATTGCAATGAAATCACTGGCGTTAAACCCCGTAACTCACAAATGGAGCCAAGAAGCCAACACGTGCTAGAGAGGACCCACAAGTGGGGTAAAGTCCAACCCATAGGACATTAAATTCACATAGACACACACACTACTGTAAATATCACAATAGGGAAAGTGATGTTAGGTCTTAGAATTAATAGCACAAAATTCTCAAGCTTGCGAATCGGCCCCCAAAAATACTTTATTTCATGTTTACATTTTGTGTTATATCGATCCTGGTAATCAATATGTTAATACATATACTGTAACTGGTATATGATAGAATATAATATTTACGACTTTATCAATATTGCATTACATCTGGAATGTGGGTCCTACGTAATTCTGACGATCTCTGTTGCCATCTCCATCCCAACTCATGACTGAGTTAGACTCATTGATCATATTCACAGCCGCACATCCGACGAGCAAAAAATGGTTTACGGGTTTGCCTCTCAAGCCCATAATTCGTAGCCTGTTCTAATTTAATAGCACCGTAAATCTGCAACTCTTCAAGCTAGCAGCCATTGCGGGTCTCACGTTGCACATATGAGCTTCGAATTTAATGTGGCTGCTAGATAATTGTCACTCTACCACTAAAACAAGAAAATTAAAATTGGATTCCACATTATTTAAATCAATTGCTGCTAGAGATAAACTCAAAAAAGAAATAGACGCTTTTTTGAGATTAATTGCGATTTAGTAGGATCTTCAGTTACATAAAGTATTGGTCAGAGGTCTGTTAATCTCATGGGTGGCAGCCAGGAAGAAGGAACGAGGAACGTCATTAATATATAGAACTCAACTGTCGCCTACAAAAGACTTAGCAAAACAGATATTAACAAAACAAATTCAAATAAAAACGATTTTATAGTTACAAATAGATAAAAACAATTTGGCTTTCCCAACAAAACCAGTATTTTTTTAGTAATAAATGAGGGAAATGGCTTGCTAACAAACGTAATTGTTTCTCTCGTCAAAAGAGAATAGAGAAAATAGTAGATCAAAGCAGGAAAACTTGCTCCAAACCTAATGAAATTGGTTTAGCCTTTGCTCAATACTACCACTCTCTCTATAATTTGGGAAAAAATGATGCCTTCATTAAACCTTCCAGAAAGTAAATTGAGCAATGTTTGGTAAAAATAGAATTACCGAAAATTACAGAAGCTCAACTAGCGAATTTAGAAGCAAAAATAAGAGAAAAAGAAATATTGTATTGTATCAAAGGCATGAAGCCATTTAAATCACGGGGCCCGGGTGATTTTTGTCTTCCTTGCTAGTGAAGCACTTAAAAATACATTTAATGAAATTAAAACTTGTGGTGTGGCTCCAGATGAAATGTTGGCGTCTTTAATTATAAATATTCCAAAACAAGCTAAAGATTAGACTAATCCCAAAAATTATTGACTGATTTCCTTGCTCAACATTGACATCAAGATTTATGCTAAAATCTTGGCCCTAAGTTTAAAACCTTTACTTACAAACCTGATCAATTTTGATCAATCAGGAGTTGTTCAGAAGAAACAATGCTTTGATAACTCAAGAAAACTGATATATTTACTGTCTTTTTCTAGGTCTAAGAGAATCCCAGTTTGACAAGGTCAGCTGGGATTGTCTGGACATAATTCAGAAAAAAATTGGTTTGGGTCAATTTGTCTCACAAGCCGTTAAAGCATTATACACTAATGTTAAAGCATCAGTATCTGCAATAGAGTTTGATTCCCCAGTGTTCCCAATTAGTAACGGTGACTGATTTCCTTGCTCAACATTGACATCAAGATTTATGCTAAAATCTTGGCCCTAAGTTTAAAACCTTTACTTACAAACCTGATCAATTTTGATCAATCAGGAGTTGTTCAGAAGAAACAATGCTTTGATAACTCAAGAAAACTGATATATTTACTGTCTTTTTCTAGGTCTAAGAGAATCCCAGTTTGACAAGGTCAGCTAGGATTGTCTGGACATAACTCAGAAAAAAAATGGTTTGGGTCAATTTGTCTCACAAACCGTTAAAGCATTATACACTAATGTTAAAGCATCAGTATCTGCAATAGATTTTGATTCCCCAGTGTTCCCAATTAGTAACGGGACTAGACAAGGCTGCCCGTTATCAACTTTACTATTTACTTTGTATATTGAACCGGCAGCTGAACGGATTAGAATCGACAGTCCCATATCTGGTATAAAAACAGGACAGCTGGCGAACAAAATTACTCTCTTCGCAGATGACATTGTGATTACAGTGATGAATCAAGATACTTCTATAAAATATCTGCTTTCTATCATAGAATGCTACAGTAAAAGTTCTTACGGTAAATTAATTTCTAATAAAACAAACATGCTATATTTAAATCTTGATTAGTAACTAAAACTAAATTAAAATAAAGATATAAGTTTGATTTGAACTCCAATGGATTTACCCGTTTACCTTTACGTAATTTTGAAAAACTATACTCAGCTAACTTGTACTTTAGTAAATTGGGGGAAGCTGAATCTCACCTGGATGGGACGGATTGCTGCTGTAAAGATTGTAATCCTACCCAAAATCACATACCTACTTAGATGTATCATGCTATATATACCCAAATTTATTTTGAAAAAATTCCAAAGGGCAGTGGACCTTTATATATTAAAAGGCAAAAATTCTTGACTTTTTACTTATTTTGTTACATCACAGCCTTAAATTCAATGTTTTGTTAATCAGAATTTTATGTGATGGATCAGAACACAATAGTCCAAGTGGTGAAGTGAAATGAGAAAAGTATATACCAGACCTCAATCCAATAGAAAATCTGTGGTCAGACTTAAAGATTGCGGTTCACAAGCGCAAACCATCCACCTTGAAAGAGCTGGAGAAGATTTGCAAGGAGGAATGGGCAAAAATCTTAGTGGTAAGATGTGGCAGGCTCAGAGAAACTTATCCAAAGTGGCTTGGAGCTGTGATTGCCACAAAAGGTGGCTCTACAATGTATTGACTTTAGGGGGGTGAATAGTTATGCACGTTGACTTTTTCTGTCATTTTGTCTTGTTGTTTGCTTCACAATAAAAAATAAAACATCATCAAAGATGTCGGCATGTTCTGTAAATTAAATGATGCATATCCTCAAACAATCCATGTTAATTCCAGGTTGTGGGGCAACAAAACACAAAAAATGCCAAGGGGGGTGAATACTTTTGCAAGGCACTGTATATAAATGATATAGGCACTAGTGACTTGCCCATCAAAAAATGACGGTCAATAAAATTTGAAGCCATGGTAATGCTGTTTGGCACACAATGTTAAGCTTTTTATACTCGAAGGCCCTTCGGCCCTCATTGCGGGCCTCTCCTCGCGTGTCCTTTGGCTCCTTTCTATATTTTTAAAAATACTAACTAATGAATTAATTGAATATTAAATTAATATAGTTCACCTTTTTGTAATAAATATATGTAACAATCAATAGCATGAAGAGGTAACAATCTATTTTTATTGTTTTGCATCATATAATGTCCAGTTAGACTGTTGCTGCCCTGAGTAGAACTTTTTTTGCTTTAATATCTGAGTTTTTTGTTTTCTTAATATTCATGATGGTTTTTTATAGACAATCTTTTTTTAGATAGCATGTGAGAGTGACATGCTTAGTATTCCAGTTTAATTAAGTTATTAGTAGTAGAGAACATGCAAAGAAAGAGGGTTCCATGAAGTTGATTTGTAGGCACAAAACAGCAACATCATCAATTAAAGTTTTTGTCTACTCATTTTTTTAATAACATTCAACTGTAAAAATATTTATCTCAATGAAGCTTTTAGTGATACCAGGTGGGATTTTTTGCTGTATCTCTTAAAGGGATATGTAAGTTTGATGGGTTATGAATGCATCTGAAAGAGGAGAATTAATAGTGTATGCAAACATTTGTATGCATGAAAAAAATAAATAACTTTTAAACGCTTACATTGAAGTCAGCAAAATCTCTTGTAATTTCAGTGGCAAATTTGATTTAACACCCTCCAAACCCAGGCTAAATTAGCATCAAATAAAAAAAATCTTTGTTTTGGCCATTCAGGTTAGCTGAAACATTTGATTCAAACTTTGGGGTTCCTGTTTGTGCTGAAAAGCAGCCAAGGATATGTAATGTATCACTGATATGTGCTAGGTATTGCTCCTGACATAGAGCAATACATAGCAAGGAGTTTTGGCTGAGCAAGCAACAGCAGGTAAATAGTGGGTTAATATTATTGCTCCTCTGATGCTGCATGCTGATTGGTGGGGGGGAGGGGGGGTCAGATGCCTGTTTAGACATCCCCTGGTGGTGTCAACATAATCATTAGAAGAATTTGTAGATATCAATAAAAATAAAATGTTTTATTAGCTGTTTTGTTTTGCCTAAGGATTACAGAAATGTATTAATCCATGAAACTTGGATATGCCTTTAAGAATTACAGTTGTAGCTACAAATTACATAGTTGAGGTAATCAATAAATCACACCCATTGCTATTCAAACTGAAATTTGTGCAGTTGAAGAAGTTGATAATTTGTGCAAAACACACCTGCTTTCACTAACTTAAATTATATCAGTATCGTATTATGCAAGTCTATGCTTTTAATTTCTTTTAAATAGTTAAATGGCAACTGTTTGTGCAGCATGCAAAATTAGCAACGGTATAAACCATTTTTAGGGAAGTCATTTTGTCTTTGTCAATTTTGTCTTTGCTGCATCACTTCCTGAGATGTGGATGAGGAGCGTGTGTTTTATATTATTGTTATTATTAACTTTTATTTGTATCGCACCAACATATTCCATAGCTCTGTACAAGGGATAAGAACAAGGAAAATACAATACAAACTCATTTTTGAAAATGGGCCCTGTTTTACATTTTAATATCTTTGTAGAAAGTGCTTTTTTCCAAAGCACCCTACAAGACATGAAACTCGCTACTTACAATCTAAAGGGGGTGGGAGAGGCAGAGACCTGGGGTAGAGTAACATATAAGGAAAACAAGGGTCAGGAAGTAAGTGAAAGTTGGAAAGATTTGTATGTAGTGGAAGAGGGGAGTGATCTTAGGTGAGAGGCTCTTGTATGCAATAAATTGTCTGACCCCTAGTGGTGAGATAATATAATCTGAAAGTAGGGAGGTCAGGTGATTTCATGATTCCATAAATTGAATCTGAATAGGGGTGGGTGGGTGAGGGGCAGGGAGGGAGGGAAGTGCTCTCAGTGTTGTCCCAAAGCAGAAAGGCCAGGATGTAGATTGCAATATGCATTCAGTTGTGTAGCAAACTCAGTGCTGTCCCAGAGCAGAGAGGCCAGGATGTAGATTGCAATATGCATTCAGTTGTGTAGCAAACGCAGTGTTGTCCCAGAGCAGAGAGGCCAGGATGTAGATTGCAACATGCACTCAAATGTATAGCAAACCCAGTGTTGTCCCAGAGCAGAGAGGCCAGGATATAGATTGCAATAGGTACTCAAGTGTGTAGCAAACTCAGTGTTGTCCGAGAGCAGAGAGGCCAGGATGTAGAGAGGTGGAGGACTAAGGAAGACGGAGAAGTCTAAAATCCACACCCCTTTTCCCTCACATGACCAGAAGCAGTTTGCAGCAATAGATGCAACCACAGCTCTCAAGAAATGTAAACAACCCTCTAATTAAAAACTAGTTTTATTTATTTTTCCCAAGCTAATTATGTCCTTAGTCAAAGTCAACTTTTTCAGCTTTTTCAAATGTTTCAGAAATATATTTTTTAATCGTGCAGTGTTCTATATAGTTAGGGGTACTTTTCATATTTTTACATGCTTATATCCAAGTGCTGCTGCCACAGCTTACCCAGGATTTCAGAATTCATATAGGGTATATCTCTTTCTTCATACTCACTCACCATCATCCTCTGACACAATACACTGGCTCAAAGTGGCCCTCTCTTTTCATACCTACTTAGCCCCATTCAATACAGGTATAATGAGCATGTAATGAAGGGTTCTCTGGTGGTCCAGGGGTTAAGAGTTGAAACTTTCACTGCTGTCAACTTGGGTTTGAATCCAAGTCAGGGAAACAAGAGGTCACACCACCCTGAAGCTGTTAGAAAAAAGTACACATTTTCTGCTATCATTAACATAAAATTGAATACCATAAATACATACATATCAAATGCTGTCTCTAACATTTGGCTCATATATAAGAGCATACTGTAAATATGACATGTTAATGTCCTTCTTTATTTTTAGAAAACAATCTTATGTTCAGGAGACCCTGCTTGTGTCTTTGGCACCACCATGTGGTCTCAAAACGTGACTCTTTGAATAGAATTGATTATAGATCTGTTCTGTATCCAAAGTTCCTCCTATTCCAAAACTTTATAAAGTTATTTACACCATATCATCAGGTTCTGCATAAGAGCATACAAATATGACACTTTGATGTCCTTTAAGAATTATAATAGAGTGAACTAGTGGGTGTGGGTCTGTCCTGTACTGCAGGAAAAGTGGGGACTCGTGCTGCGCAAATGATTTGTCTTATTAAAGTAGGTAAATGGGCAGTGCAGTATAACTGTCTTCTTCATATATAAAATATAGAAAAAATATAGACTATAATTCAATTTCTAACCAAGCCTAATCATCAAGACAACATAATGATCAGAGCAAACAAACCCAAGCATCACGACATGAGGCAATTTAAGCATCTCCTCTGGATGCTCATTATCTCTTAACCAATTTAAATTGATACAAAGATATAAATAAATATAATTGATTGTGTATCTCTAATTTTAAAGGGCTACTGTAGTTTGGTAAAAACTCCATCTGTTTGTGAAGTTTGTTCAAATTGTAACAAATTAGTAACATTAGCAACTGTATAAGGCAAGGGCATAAAAACATTTTAGTCAAAATCGTCACTACTTGTGACTGAAAGATACCATTTCCACACTTCCTGCTGGCTTGGAGACTGAGTGGGTGTTTCTTTCTAATTTTTGTAAGCTATTCACATGTAATAGGGAGGAGGGAGAGGGGTTTGTTGACTGACTGGATAACATTTCAGCACACTACATCTTCTTCCTTCCCTAACCCATAGTGGTCCTTTAAGTAATTAGTCATTTCTACCATGTAAATTACAATAATAAAAATAATGGGAAATTTTAATCAAACTGTAAAGAAAAAAGTGATAGGTAACTAGAGGTTAAGACAAGAACATATGTGAAATAATACTCAAGAAAAAACAAACAATACATTATTGCCATATGCTTTTTAAAATTGTTGTCTAGCCGTTCAACCGTGTCTGACTCTTTGTGACCCTATGGATGCAGCACGCCAGGCACAATCGTTATGTCTCTGGTTGTGCTTATCCATAATCACATATTGCTTTTTAAGTAAGAAAGAAAACAAACACAAATTTGTGATTATTTTAAAAGACCACTGTGGTCAATTGTTTTTGCATGGTATTTTGAATAACAGAAATTAATAATGGTCAAAATGTGTTTAGAAAGTAAAATAAATAAACACAACATCCTTTCCATCTGTCTATGCAATTATTGTTTATTGCAGGCTTCCATTTTCTTTACCAAGCTTGCTTCTTGCAACCTTTGTTTAAATAGGATGCAATGTTGTAAATTACTGAGCATTTCATTAGATCTAAGGGGAGTTGTATATGTTAAATTATCATTGTGCAGACACAAATTTCCTGTGTATTCAAAGCCTCCTCCCAGGTCACTGGAAACTAAAATGGTAGTTTCCACAGCAGCATAAGTGCATATAAAAGTAATAAATCAGATGCTGCATAATTGTTTCAACTCTGTAAAAACATGTTACTTGTTTTTAAGTGTAGTTCTCAGTGGCGGCTGGTGACTTTCCATGTTGGTGGGGCGGAAGACAGAGACCTAATCCCTCCTCTTACATTGACTCCACCAAACAGGATAAACCCCTGATTCTGATAACTATTCTTATGCTGGGAAGTGCCTCAATGTTCTTGATGAGGGTGAGGTAATGCTGGTTCTGCTGACATTATCTTATGCTGGTAAGTTCCTCCATTTTCTTGAGGATATGAAATAATAAAATAGAACACATAAAATACATGTTCGATCAGGATGTGTGGCTGTGGCAGCTCGTAGAAATAGACAAAAGGGATCCCATAGAGAGAGACGGATAGAGAGAGAGGGATAAGGATAGAGAAGAAGGGATAGAAAGAGAGGAAGAGAGAGAGGGAGGGATAAAGAGAGGGGGGTAGAAATCTAGAGAGATAGATCCTATGCCTCTAGCCCTCTCTCTGTCCCTCTCTATCCATCTCTCCTTCTATTCCTCTCTCTATCTTTCCCTCTATCGCTTTCTATCCATATCTACCCTATTCCCCTCCCTCTCTACCCCCTCTATCCACCTATCTCTCTATCCCTCCCTCTCTCTATCTATGACCTGTGAGCCTAGGTCATGTATTTTACGACTGAGTCAATAATGATACAAGCAATTATTATCATAGGAGTAAAAATGCATAAATAAATAATTTGTTAAATGAGCAAATTTATGAATTAAATGAAATTGAGACTAAATAGTATGTGGGTGGAACATCTTGCACCTACAGAAGGACAGGGTGATAATTCACCAACAACAGATCAGAACAAGAAAGTTGCACCCCAAGTTGGTTCTGCATGACTCAGTACTGTTTTGTTTCTCCCTCCATTTTAAACATAATTTAAATAGCAAGTGGGAGAAGCATCTCAAACCTCCCAAATGCTATTTAATCTATCCTTAAAAAAAAAAAAATTGAATAAATATGTGAATAATACTTATTCTGTTTATATGCTGCCTGTACATAATTAATATTAAGTTGCAAAAAAAAATATTTGAGTGGTTAATTAAGCATATATTTCTAATTCTGCTCCTTCAGATAGGGGCGTAGGAACCAAAAACATTTCTGGAGGGGATAAACCTTAAAGAGCATTTCACTATTAAATGCTTCTGAGTTTTCATATAGATCTTTTCAAAGGTATGAGAAAAAGCTGGAGAGTACACAGCAACGGCCTTGTGACATCGAATACCCCAGCAATCTCTATGGATTATTCAAAATATTCTAGCATTTACTGAGGAAACTCCAGTGATATATAAAAAAAAAAAAATTCGCTTAGATGTTATAGTAAGGGGGCAAAGAATGGAGACAAACAAAATATGGATTGGAAGATAGATAAATAAGATAGAGCGAGCATTTATCTTGAAGCAAAGCCCAGGATGGATTACGCATAATGGTATTGGATTGCAAGAGCAAGTCCTATGGGTATATTTGAATGTCCCTGCCAAAGTTCCCAGAATGCAGTTTTGGGAATTCTGAGCAGGATTTTTTTTTTTTACATTTATTTTAGACATTCAAATGTATTTAATCCCTTCATGTCACACTGCTGGTGACATTATACCCACAATGTGTCCTCACACGGCCCCTGTATGTGTGTATTTTCACATATACATTCCCTCCATGTCACACTGCTGGTGACATTATACCCTCAATGTGTCCCCTCACACGGCCCCTGTGTGTACTGCCCAGCCCTGGTAGAATAGCCTTTGCCAGGTCTGTTACAGGAGGGGACAGGCCAAGGTTATGGCGGAGGACACGAGGACGCACACTGTGAGTACGGCCATGGGCTCTGCAATGTCAGGTCTGCGTGTATTGTGCACATCTGTACCTTATGTTATATGGCGTCTCTACATCTCCTTTCATCTTTTGCTCACTCTCACACCTATGGTGGTGATGCTGCATGTCATGTGAGGGTTCCAGATGTGTTACCCTAAGCCCATCTCCTGACACACTCATGACATCGTGCCCTACTGTGGGCTGATGTAACACACCAGGGCCTCTCTCTGCTCCCAGCCTGTTCTCCGACCCCTCCCTGGAAGGACCATACTTCACTCACAAAAAACAGGTCGGTTACATCCTGTATGTATATATCTGGTATACATCTACCAGCGTGTCTGCTCTATTCCTCACCCTTGGTCTCCCTGCTTGGGTACAGTTTCCCAGCTTAGTTCATAAACCTCTTGTCTTTGTCCCCAGCCTCTAGAGCTGCCAGTGCTGCTACATGTACACAGCACAGAGCATGGTCCTGGGCTCCTCTCCTCCCCCTGTCCCTGCACAACTTTGTTACATGCAGCAGGCAACTGTCTCACACAGGCAGTCTCTGCCATTTACTGAGCTCTACAGGTCCTGAAAGGACTATAAAGGTGCAATGCTGTGAAAATGCATACGAAACAATTAAATCCTAATACGTTTCAGCTGCTTCTTCTTTTCTGCATATTTCCCCTTTCTTTATCTCCCTCTAAACAAAAAAAAACAAAAACAAAAAAACCTATATATATATATATATATATATATATATATATATATATATATATATATATATATATACACAATCGTGCATTATATATATATATATATTGTATACGTTCCTGCCCAGGTTCCTAGAATGCAGTGCAATAACTGTATGCCTTGGAATTCTGAGCAGGAAATAAATATTTTTCTACCCAGTCGCTCTATCCAGTCGCTCAGTCTCAGTGCTCTATCCAGTCGCTCTATCCAGTTGCTCAGTTTCTGCGCTCTATCTAGTCGCTTTTTCAAGTCGCTCAGTTTTGGCGCTCCATCCAGTCGCTCCAACAAGATTTTCTAACCAGATGCTCAGTCTCGGCCTCAGCGCCCTACCAGTCAATCTAACCAGATGCTCAGTCTCGGTGCTCTCTCTGCGCTCTATCCAGGTGCTCAGTCTCGACGCTCTATCCAGTTGCCCAGTCTCTGTGCTCTATCCAGGCGCTCTATCCAGGTGCTCAGTTTTGCCGCTCTATCCAGGAGGCCAGTCTCGGCGCTCTCTCTTCAGTAGCTCTATCCAGTCGCTCAGTCTCGGTGCTCTATCCGGTCACTCAGTCTCAGATGCTCAGTCTTGGCGCACTGCCTCTGCGAGTTACCAGTCGCTCTAACCAGGTGGTCAGTCTCGGCCTCGTAGCCCTACCCATTCAATCAACCAGATGCTCAGTCTCGGCGCTCTCTCAGTGCCCTACCCAGTCACTCCAACCAGGCCCTCCACACCAGTCGCTCCATACCAATCGCTCCATACCAGTCGCTGTATACCAGTTGCTCCACACCAGTCGCTCATGCCATTCCTCGCCTCATCCATGTACTAACCATCTTTTTAGCCTTTGCACCAGTCGCTCCACACAGTCGTTCCTCGCCAGTCGCTCCACACCAGTCGCTCATGCCATCTCTCTCCTCATCTATGTACTAACCACCTTTTTGGCCTTTTCAGCCCACCGAATCAACCTACACCTTTACCCATCCACAATTATAACCTATCCCACAGGAGTCCAATTCCACCTCGCCCAATCTCACCTCCTCCACCATTCTCTCCTATCACCTCCCCAGTCAAACTCTTTCTCAAGGCCTCACTAGAACCTCCGAAACCTACCAAACCCCAATGTCTCCCCATTGATAGCTACCTTTCCAAGTAAATCATTACCTACTTTTCTACAAACCCATTCGTCAAAGTCATATCCCTTTCTATCTCAGCCGCCACGATAATGGGCTTTCTTGGATTCCTATGTCCATGCGAATTCACAACATCCCAATCTCAATCCATATACCTTACCAAACAGGATAACTCATTCATCAGACACATGTCAAATCATCCTATCATCCACTAATACCAGCCGCACTCCAGTAACTATAACCTACTATCCTACCGCAAACCCATGGTGCCCAGTCACCACTCTTCGCCATCTCCATTCAACATTACACCACAAACCAACCCTTCACCCATTACTAAGAATCTCAAGTCAACCCCTAAATACACACACATTCACCCACTACACTAGACTAGTCCTCGCCCGCCTAGGCCATAACCATTTACCTACTCAGGAGCAGCCATATCAGCTTAATGTAATAAAACACCCATCCATATCATAAAAACACTTGAACAATGGAAAATTACTGCTATGCCAGATACATACCCGACCCAAAACTAGAGCTAAGAGAAGCTTTCAAACGGTTTACTCAATAAATGTCTAGCCAATTTTTGGCCCTCTTTTCAGGTCAAGATGACGTAGCTTTGGCCACACACCATCTACCAGGGCAGAGGGTCCCTACTGCAAATAATCAGGTGAACACCTGAAATTGTGGAAGGATCCCTCTCCCCACGCCACCTATTTAAATCCCACTTATCTGTCCTTATCAAGCACGCCGCCAGTTAGCCCACCCACCTCTCCCCTTTTTCACAACACTCCTTTCTATGCCTTGGCCCCCTTTTCACGCCAAGATGACATAGCTTTGGCAACACACCAGCTACCAGGGGAGGGGGCACCTACTTATATATCACATATATACTTGTGAGCATACGAGTTGTTGTTAACGCTTGCGGGCTTGCGTAGCGAGCCCGCAAGAACTGCGTAACTCGCGAAGCGAGGGACGCAGTTTCCCGCAAATGCGGGTCCTCGCAAAGCGAGGGGCCGCATTTGCGGTGGTGGAGCTTCCCACGTCCCTGCAAATGCGGATCCTCGCGAAGCCGAAGGACCGCATTTGCGGTGGTGGAGAATCCCACGTTGGCTGTGTTTGTCCGCAAATGCGGACTCTAGCGAAGCGAGGGGCCGCATTTGCGTTGGTGGACGATCCAATGTCGGCTGTGGTGGAAGGTCCAACGTCGGCTGTGTTAACACACACGCATGACTTTAAAAAAAAAAAAAAACTCAAAGGCGCCTCACACGCGGTTAACACACATACGCACGACGCAATTCAACTGCGTCGTAAACGTAAAAACCAACTGCGTCCCTCGCAAAAATAATTACGGCCACCTCGCAAAAAAATATGGCCGCGAAACGACCCATTCCCAACACACAAAACCGGCCGAAAACGGCGCGCATGAAAACATCAGAAACACAAAAAATAAACACAACGAACACATAAAAAGCTAACTTACAGCAAGGGGGCGGGGGGCATCCGGCACCTCGAAAAGTTAATTTACACGTCCATTTAAGTCCAAAAAAACGAGTTTAAACTCCCTAAAATCACCTAAGCGAGAGAAAAAATGGCCGCCCAACAAAACGAAAATGAGGCTTCAGACGTAACTATACTACAGTGACTCGCAAAACTGAATCACATACTATGCGGCACGTACCACACTGATATTAACCATCATTTTGAAAACTACTACGCATAAAATGGCGGATGGAGCGCAAATTGTAAGATGGAACGCAAATAGCGCATGCGTATTGCATTCTAACGGTCTTAGGCACTTGAATGTTTATAAATACTGCCTACTTTCCAGAAAATTCTACATTTCTACTCAGGTGATGAACGGAGTGACTGGATAGTTAACTGCTGCTGTTACTTGAGAAGAGAATTGTTTCCTAATTTCCTACTTTACATCGTGCAAATTACAAATGAGAGGTAAGCTATAATATATTACATTTTATTATCAAGACAGGACAAAAAAAAAAACAACTTTAACTATGAAAATGTGATTCATGTATAGTGACATGTGACACGCACATTTATGTGTAAAGCCCCTACAACAAACTAATCTTAACCCAAACTAATTAAACAAGTATATTTAAATGACATTAAAAAACAACAACTTTAATTATTAAAATGTGATTCATGTATAGTGATATGTGACACGCACATTTATGTGTGTAGGCCCTAAAACAAACTAATGTTAATTGAAACTAATTTAAGAAGTATATTTAAATGACATTCATTTATTGCAATTCAGTATATAACCTAAAGCTCAATCTTTCTCCTTTTTTTTTACTATTCAAACAGACTCTGCATCAACAGCGTCACTCAAGAATTTGCACCGTGCATTGTGAACCAGAATCCCTTTTAAAGAACACAAACAAAGAAGAAGAGGTAAGATAGAAAAATACATTACAAGCTGAAAAAGACCATGCTTTGCTAAATCAAAAATCAAAAATTTTCAATTAACCATTTCACTTTCTTTTTAAAACCGACACTACAAGAAGACCAGCGGATTAAGATTGGCAGGAGGAGACCCTCTGTCATTCGACACTTCAATCAAGGTAAAGTATAACAAGTAGAAAAAATAAAGGAACTATATATGTTTAATGGCCGCCAATATAACAAATGCAGCAACCAAAAAGTGGTGAACACAAAATAGGATAATGCTAAAAAAATTGCCATAATATCCAAAATAGAAAAAACATTAATTTTCACTGTAGAAAAACATTTAACCTTCATAAAAAATACTAATTAAGCAAAAAAAGTATGCAACATATGGTAGACACAAAATAGGATTGTACCAAAAATCCCACAAACACATAGCAAAGTAAATTAATATTCTTCTTTAATGTTTAAGAACCTATAAGCCTTTCAAAGAAGCCTAAATAAGCATACCAAAAGTGGTGGACACAAAATAGGATTATGCTAAAAACATAGCCATCATATCCAAAATAGGAAAAACATTTAGCCTTCATAAAAAAAATTAATTAAGCAAATAAAGTATGCAACATATGGTAGACACAAAATAGGATTGTACCAAAAATCACACAAACACATAGCAAAGTAAATTAATATTCTTATTTACTGTTTACGAAGCTATAAGCCTTACAAAGAAGTCTAAATTAGTATAGCAAAAGTGGTGGACACAAAACAGGATAATGCTAAAAACATTGCAATCATATCCAAAATAAGAAAAACATTAATAATTACAGTATAAAAAAAAGGATAACTGGAATATACAAATACATTTAAAGTATTTTTAAAAGGTTGCACAAAAAACAGCATAGCAGAAAAATTCTCCATAACAGATCATGTTATTCATTTCAAATACATTAAAATCAAATAACATTTTAATTTTTCTTTTACAACAGACACTGCGTGAAGACCATCGGACAAAGACTTTCAACAGAGGACCAGACCATCGGACGAAGACTTTCAACAGAGGACCAACAAAGATTCTGATTGAAATTAAGGTACAGTATAACAAGTAAAAAAAAGAGAAAACTAAATAAACATGTTTGCTCTGCATCCATGTCAACAGAAAAAAAAGAAGAACAATCACTAACTATGCCCCTCATTCAATTGCAATTTGGCCAATTGAATATAGATCTAAATAAGCACATCACATATTTTTTTAAAGAAGTTTTTAGTTAGTAAAAATCTATTCACAAATCAGGTTTTCACTAACTAAAAACGTATTTAAAAAAATATGTTATCTGCTTATTTAAAGCACTATTGGATTGGCCAAATAGCAATTGAATGAGGGCCTATAACTTTTACCAAAATATAACTGACACATTTCTTATTTAGCTCTTATTTGTCTGTTATAGACAATAATGTTTAACAGTAAATCCAAACCTCAATTGAGCCAAAAAAAAAGAAAACAGCATAGTCCACAAAAGTCTCAAAACATAGACTAAATAAAATTTGTCATTCTAAATTACCAGTCTTAATGTACAATATTAAGCATAAAACCTAAACACACACATAAAATAGAATACTACAACAAATAGTACTAACACCCCAAGAAAAAAAAAAAAAAAAATTGACCGAACATATAAGCTTTTAAATAAAATATCAAAATACTATTATGACAATCCCCTGTAGTAAAAATTACAAAGACTAATTTTTGCCCTCTACTATGCCTGTAACTTAAAAGTACAACAAAAAAATAAATTGACAAAACAACTAAAATATAAATTTTAATTACCTATTAGATGTAGAAGAAGGTATAGTGTCAGTTCCTTCCCTGTGCTATTCATGTAAGTAAAATTACAACCTACCACAGAAAGTAAGACCAAAAAAATAAAATACACTTCTTTAACAATACAAATAAACTACCACTACAATAAACTACAAGCACATATAAACAAACTGTTGATAATAAAAAATGTACAAAACAAACTTAACATCTCAAACTAAACTAATTAAAAATGTTTTTCTTTTACAGATTAACATGGCTACTAACGAGAGCAAACAAGAAAAGAAAAGATGTCAAACTAGAGAAAGACGAGAGATGGGCCGACCAGCAGACACCAGGGGAGAAAGAAATTTGACGAGAAAAAGAACGCAAAAGACATGCAAGCAAAAGACTATCAGCTGCAAAAATTAAAGATACGCCAAAAAAAACTACTAAGCAAATAAAGCATTTAGAACCTGTTCCTCAAACATCAGATGACATTTTACCTGAAAAAATAAAAGAGATACCAAAAAAAGCCACCAAAAAAACAAAGCATTTAGAACCTGTTTCTGAAACATTACATGACATTTTACCTAAACCAATAAAAGATATACCAAGAAAAGCCACGAAAAAACAAAGCATTTAGAACCTGTTTCTGAAACATTACATGACATTTTACCTAAACCAATAAAAGATATACCAAGAAAAGCCACGAAAAAACTAAGCATTTAGAACCTGTTGCTGAAACATTACATGACATTTCACCTGATGAATATGAAAGTCAAACTGCTATATGCTTTGCAAATTGTCCTTTACTCATGTCTTTAGCAGTAGAGGTTCATAGTTGTGGGGACATGACTACTCAATGTCAGTTTTGTGAGGCTTATTATTTTAAACAGGAGAGACCCAGAGATGGCCAATTTATTAGTCGCTGTCAAAAAGGCAAGTTCAAACTTTCAGAAAGAAAATAATTTCCAATCTATTTACAAAACATTATGACGGAACCTACTTTTCCAAACTACAAAAAGTTTAAGACAAACATAAGATCCTACAATAGTGCCATATCCTTTGCATCTATGAGGGCAACATTAGCTTCTAATGTACCAGGACATGGTCCTTACTGTTTTAAAGTCCAAGGCCAAATTTATCATCGGACTTCACATTTACATCCAGAGGAAGGAGAGCAAAGAAAATTCACTCAACTATATGTCCTAGATACAATGGAAGCTGTTGACCAACGTATGCAGCTGGAAGAAAATAAAAAATGCTTACCGAGTGTTTTTATAGAGCTAAATAACATTATGGACAATAACCCCTACAGCAAAGCTTATTAAAAACTGGCAGAAGTAGAAAGTGAACAACAACTTCATGCACAAAGAAATCAATTACCAATGCCAAAGGTCAATATGGTGCTTAAAAGAGACAGACATACTGATAAACGTCGTTATAACTTGCCAACATCAAATGAGGTTGCAATGGTTTTTCAAAATGATGAAGGAGAACCACCATTTCAAAGAGACATTAGAATATATCCCAGAAATGAGGAGCAACCATTCATTAATATGAGTATCTTAAGTCCAAATTTAGATCCAAAGACAGGTGGCGATTTTAGACAAACATTACCTGTCGTTGTACATGGAAATCGAACTGACATTATCGAAACCTGTATAAAGTCAAGTACACTATGGAAACATTTTACCTATCTTCAACTGCAACAAAACATGAGATCAGAAGGCCAAACTGATTTCAATGATTGGCTTATTAAAATTGGAGAAGGCAGAACAGAAAACATACCACATTTACCTGACGACACTGTAGAGATCCCACCTCATATGATTTGTCACCAAGATATTATATCGGCTATATTTGAAGGTAGCATAAATAACCAGGAATATTCAGAGCTTGCCAACCAAGTCATACTAACGTGTAAAAATAAGGATGCATTAATCCTCAATAATGAAATCTTAAAAAAATGAATGCACCACAAAGAAATTATCACAGTGCTGATTCTGTACTTGCGGATGACAATGAAAGTCAGGCTAACTTTTCAACTGAATTCATGAACTCACTAACTCCTTCTGGAATGCCACCACATATTTTGCAGCTAAAGAAAGGTGCAATTGTCATGTTACTGCGAAATATGAACCCCAAAAAAGGCCTATGCAATGGGACAAGATTAATTGTTCAACAATTAAAGGACCATTTTATAGATGCTGAAATTTTAACTGGTACCCATAAAGGAGAGAGAGTTTTCATACCAAGAATAGATTTAGCACCAAGTGAAAGTAGTCTCCCTTTTATACTTCAAAGAAGACAATTTCCCATCATTATGGCATTTGCAATGACCATTAATAAATCACAAGGACAAACGTTCAAATCTGTGGGCATTTTCTTACAAGAACCAGTATTTGCACATGGCCAATTGTACATTGCGTTTTCACGGTGCAAAAATCCACAGGCTATTAAAGTTTACATTGAAAAGAATGAAAGTCAAGGTGATTTATTAGAAGATGGACGTATTTTTACTAAAAACATTGTCTACTATGAAGTACTATAACTTTTCATTAAAGAAATAAAACCCATGCAAAACAAATTTAAAAGCATTCAAAAATACAAAACAATAAACAATTCAGTCATAATTAATGGAAGTACTGTTTATAGATGATTAACCTCACAAAACACTTGCCTTGCATTATTTTTACAAATTATGTTAAAATGTTAATTAACTATGTTACTGTTTCTAATGTTATAAGTTTGAAAACAATATTTTCAAGTTTATTACTTAGACTGATAAAAAAATTCAAGTTTCAAAAAATATACTTTCAAGTTCTTTACTTCAACATATTACAAAGTTTATGTAAAGAGCTCAACAACGTTTTAAGTCACAATGTAAATATGGTCTGTTATGTTAAACATTAATCCAGGGAGTAATCGTATCGCCAGTTCATCGGGTCAGGAAGGAATTAATTTAATTGGGTACGTTTCAAGTAGGATTTTTACTGTTTGCCTTCCTCTGCATTCAATGTATATTTAAGTTAACAATTCTTGAGTTAAAAAACCATTACCTCAAGTTTACAATACTCATTAATTTAAAGTTCAACTGTATTTACATTCAAATGTTAATACTTTTAATACAAAATTATGTTAAAATATTAATTCACTATGTTACTGTTTATAATGTTCCAAGTTGGAAAAATGTTTTTTCAAGTTCCTTAGTTACACAGATAAGAAAGTTCAAGTTTCAAAAAATATACTTTCAAGTTTCTTATTTAAATATATTACAAAGTTCATGTTAAAATTGGGTGCGTTTCAACAAGTGTTTTTACTGTTTGCCTTCGTCTGGATTCAATGTATATTGAAGTTAACAATTCTTCAGATACAAATTGCATGTTAAAAAAACAGTACCTCAAGTTTACAATACTGATTAATTTAAAGTTCAACTGTTTTTACATTCAAATGTTAATACTTTTAATACAAAATTATGTTAAAATCTTTATTCACTATGTTACTGTTTATAATGTTCCAAGTTAGAAAAATGTTTTTTCAAGTTCCTTAGTTACACAGATAAGAAAGTTCAAGTTTGAAAAACTATATTTTCAAGTTTCTTACTTAAATATATTTTAAAGTTCATGTTAAAATTGGGTACGTTTCAACAAGGGTTTTTACTGTTTGCCTTCCTCTGGATTCAATGTATATTGAAGTTAACAATTCTTCAGATAGAAATTGCATGTTAGAAAACCATTACCTCAAGTTTACAATACTGATTAATTTAAAGTTCAACTGTTCTTACATTCAAATGTTAATACTTTTAATACAAAATGCTTTAAGAGTTACTGTTCACCAAGAGAACATTTTACAAAACTAAAAATGTTTAATATCACAATATTACTTATTTCATCATAACTAAAATCTTACAAGTGTCAAATATGTATATTAATAACTAAACAACTTTCCAAACATACACATCTCATTACCGTCATTTTTTGACTGGCAAGACGCTAGTATATATATATATATATATATATATATATATATATATATATATATATAGCCGTGTCTAGTAATCTAGATAAATAATCAGAGTTTTGTAGTATATAGTGATACATTTTTTATTGGACAGACATATTTATAGTATTCATGACAAGCTTTCGAGAGAAGATCCTCTCTTTATCAAGTCAAAAGCAATACTGATAAGATATGAGGGGAGTATACAAAGTGGACAGAATAGAAGAGGAAAAAAAATTCATAGGGCAGAGAGATTAGTAAGAAACAGACAGCATAGGTCAGTATGTGGTCAGTAGCTCAGGTTTTAGATAAGAGCACAGCAGAGTCATGATTAAGAGCAATAAATGTCACCACAGTTTGTGGGTTAGAACAGCAATTGAACGGGGAGGTATGTGGACCTGTGGTGACATTTATTGCTCTTAATTATGACTGCTGTGCTCTCATCTAAAACCTGATTTACGGACTTACATACTGACCTATCAGGACATTACTACTAGCGATTTACCCGTTAAAAAATGACGGCAAAAAATTGTAAGCCAGGGAATGCTGTTTGCCACACAATGTAAGGCTTTTGGCCTTTGGCGCTCATTTTGAGCCTCTCTCCATGGTGTATTTTTGGTCTTGTGAGCTCCTTCGGTGCTCATTACAAGACTCGGCTGAACACCTTTGGCGCTCATCATGAAGCTCGCCTCTCCCCTGGTATAGTTTTGGTGGTCTGAGCACCTTTGGCGCTCATTGCAAGCCCCGCGATGAGCGCCTTCTGCGCTCATTGCGAGGTTCGCAATGAGCGCCTTTGGCCCTCATTGCAAGCCTCTCCCCTTGTGTACTTTTAGTTCTCTGCGCATTCTGTGCGTTCATTGTGAGCACTGCGCTGAGCACCTTTCGGCGGCGCTCATTGCGAGGCTCTCCTCTACTATTTGTATTTTTCATATATATATATATTTTTAATAATATTTCATGAAATAATTAATAAATGAATGTACTTTACCTATTTGTAATTAATATATCCAACAATCAATATCCTGAAGAGCTAACAATCCCTTTTGATGTCGGTGCAGCATACAATGTACATTTGGACTGTTGCTGAGCTGAGGTGAAAGTGTCAGCAATGTGTCGTGTGCAGTGTAAATAGGCTGGTGCGTGAGGCTAAACCGTTTGTGTAGTTGTGTAAAGCGGCATTTTATAATAGTAATGTTATTAGTTTGAAGTTAGTGTTGTAAAATGGCAGTGTTACGTGGGTCAGGATAATTTTCCGTCCTTCCTAATAGTGTATTTTGGACCTCGTACGTTCCTGGTTAAAAGTCATATGTGACTGGCGGTGTTTTGCGTGGTTAGGGGTCGGGTAGCCTCGTTTTCATTTGTTTTTGGCGGCCATTTATTTTCTTGTTTAGGCGATTTTCGAGTGGCGAAACTCTTCAAATTCTAATGAAATTTGCGTGCAACCTCCTGTGCAACACGTCCTGGCAGTCCCCCCATCCTGTGTGTGATTTTTTTGTGTGTTTTTGTTTTTATTTTTTGTATTTTTCGTGTTTTATGATGTGTGCAGTTCGGCCGTTAACCTCATACTTTTTGTAGCTCGTATAATTTTTTTTTTCAAAGTGCCAAGGGTTGTATTTTTTTTGTTTTAAGTGTGGGTTTCCTTTGCAAAGTGTTACAGGCTGTAATTTTTGTAGGCGATTTTTACAAAGTGCTACGGGTCTCGAACTGTGAATTGTGTAATTGAGCGCTCCCTGCCTAAGTCATACGGTGTTGTAGGGATGAGCGCCTATGGCTTTTTTTCCCCTCTTCTAATCTGTCCACTTTGTATACTTCCCTCATATCTTATCAGTATTGCTTTTGACTTGATAAAGAGAGGATCGTCTCTCGAAAGCTTGTCATGAAAACTATGAATATGTCTATCCAATAAAAATGTATCACAATATACGGCAATACTCTGATTATTAATATATATATATATATATAATATATATATATATATATATATATATATACATAACACACATTATATATATCTTACACATACTATAAGCAATCTCCCCCAGAAGTAAGTATACCCTCTCCTTATGAATACATATGGACATAAAGAGAGACTAAGACACAGGGCCCCTTCTGGATCACTACCTTGTCTTGGTGAAGGTGCTTGTTACCTCAATGAAGCTGTGAGCTATATCATGAAGGTCACCCAAGATGGGCAGGTAATTTCAGAGAGGTCAGACAAGACTGAAGAACAGAACAACAACAACAAGACACAGGGAGATTTATTTGCAAATGAGAGATACTGACAGAGGGTGAGAGTGTCCTGACAGTGACAGAGAGAGGAATATGGAGTCACACAGTCCTGACACTGACAGAGGATAAGAGTGTCCTGATAGTGACACAGGGAGGAATATGGAGTCACACAGACCTGACACTGACAGAGGGTCAGAGTGTCCTGACAGTGCCACAGAGAGCGATATGGAATCACTTGAGCTCTGTAGCTGCTTCTGTCTGGTGTAGGCCAGGGTGGTGACAGACAGGTCACAAGCTTGGTGTGTGGAGCAGGGTTATCAGAAACAATAAGACCACCAGATTACTGAGAAAACTGAAGCATGCACAGTGAGCTAGGAGTTGTTTTTTTCAGTCAACGTTATTTAGATTGTCAGGATTGCACCAATGTATTCAGTTCCAGGGGGACAGTGAAAGGGGCTGTCCCTGCAGGATCCGAGACTTTTCCCTCCCGGCCATTCTGATTGGGTGATGCTGCATGTGACAGACAGGCTCAGTCCTATAGTTTGGAGCACAGATCGGACAAAGACAGCATTTTGACTGTTTTTTTTTTTTACTAGGCAAGTCACCAGCAGGGGGCTAGATTTGATACGTCAGTGTGTAAATCAATGTCTGCTGCACAAAGGGTTTTGTAATTTAAAGTGACAGCAGTAGATATATATATATAAAAAGAAGATTAAACATGATATAATTCATTTTTATTTTTGTATTACTTAAATTAAACAAGTAACTGATGGGGGGATTAAGTCAGTGCATTCATTTTGGAAGGGTGGTTGCCCATTTACCCCCTGTGCACCAGCCTCCCCTGGTAGTTCTGCAAAATAGTTTGCACTACACTGTACTAGAAGCTCTTTTCAAACATTCATTAGCTGAATCGCATATAATAGTATCAAACTACGAGACGTCATCACGCTTTGCGTGGTGCGTATGACATAGGCGATAAGTGCCAAAGAGAGACGAGACGTTAACTTGGAGCACTTAGGCGATGAGCGCAGAAGCCGCACATTGCCAGCGAGCCTTGCATAGCAAGGCGAGCCGTTAAGGCACTAAAACTCGCAGCTCAAAGGCGAATAGAGGTCATTGCCTGCAAACCTCGAGATGCAAGGCGAGCAGCGAGCAGTGAAGGCAATGAAACTCGCGGGACCACCAAACACTTAGTAACCGTTGGATTGCCTTAGCCTGCAAGCAGTTCACCAATGCAGGACTTAAAAAAAAATAAAAAAATAATGAGACGAGGGATTTAGAAAAAAAATTAGAGATAGGAAAAATATGAAGTTAATGGCCGAACCACGCAAAGCAAAAACCACTAAAAACACACACCAAAAAAAAATACAACAAAAACATCACACACAGCATGGGGGAACAGCCAAGACGTCCGGAAGTGAGGTGGAATGTGAATTTAAGCCGATTTGGCTGAGTTTCGCCACTCGAAGCAAGGAAAAAAATGGGCGCTAAACAAAATGAAAACGAGGCTACATGACCCCGGACAGCGCAAAACACTGCCAAACACATAGCACTTTCACACAGGTACGTACGAGGTACAAAATACTCTATTACACAGGGAAAAAAATATGAGATACGAAAAAAAACTAAATTAACGTCCGACCTGCAAAAACCAACAAAAAAAGAAAAATACAACAAAAACATCACACACAGCATGGGGGAACAGCCAGGATGCCTGGGAGTGAGGTGGAACGCCAATTTTTAAACAATTTTGCGGGCTTTCGCCACTCGGAAATCGCCTAAGCGAGAGAAAAAAAATGGTCGACAAAAAAAATACGAAGCTACACGACCCCGGACTGCGCAAAACAGCGCCAACCATGTAGCACTTTCACACAGGAACGTACGAGGTACAAAATACACTATTACAAATGGCAGAAAATGCTTGTGAGCCACGTAACACATAGACAAACAATGCCACTTTAAAATCCTAACTTGCAACTAATAACATTACAAATGTACAGTAGCGCTTTACACAACTAAACCAACGGTTTGCCCTCGGACACGCAGCTTATTTCTAATGCAGAGTTGGGACATTCATTATACTTTCTCCTCAGGGCAGCAACACTCAAACTATTCATTGTATGCTACCGGAAAATAAAAACAGTCTATTGATTGCTGGATATATTAATTACAAATGGGTAAAGTATATTAATTTATTAAGTAACGAATTAGTTAATTATTAGTTAACAAAATATAGATAAATATATATCTGCCTTTGTGATGAGCACCGAAGGTGCTCAGAGGAGCAAAAGAACACGAGAGGAGAGGCTCGCAATGAGCGGCAGAGGTTCTCAGGGTAGAAAAAGCTTTACATTGTGTAGCAAACAGCATTGCCATGGCTTCAAATTGTATTGCCCCATCATTTTTGACGGACAAGTCGCTAGTGTGATAAGAAAGCATATTTATGTATCCTGCTCTAGCTTATGTCTAAGAAATCTTTAGTATACTTTTTTAAAGCAGTGATGGGAGACATATAAACAGACTTTAAACTGAAAGAGCATTGACTGTGGAAATATCTTAATTCCATCTTCAACCCAGCTATTCATACATGCTACAATATTACACATTAAGTAAGGATGTAAGCTAAAAAAAAAAAAAAATATATATATATATATATAAATAAATATATATATATATATATATATATATATATATATATATATATATATATATATAATATACTGTTGCCTTATGCATCGCCTTCAGTAGGCACATCCAGAGTTCTGCAGAGAGTATTGGGTTATTACCCAGTTTTAAATTGCCCTTCAGGAAGGGGAGTAGGAATTGGGAGGGATGGGGACAAATGCCCCCAGATTAAATGAATAGGGGACACACAAAATAATAACACCAAACTTAATCATGATTTACTATATATATATATATATATATATATATATATATATATATATATATATATATATATATATATATATAATTTTCTCTCTCTCTCTCTCTCTCTATATATATATATATATATATATATATATTTATATTTATTTAATTTGAAACATATTTCATTATTAATACTTGATATTTCTTGGATATCTTGTCAGTCAACAGAAAAATGGACATACATAAGGCAGTATCACATATAATAGTTTTCAAACTGCGAGTCGTCGTGACACTTTGTTAGCTCGCAAAGCGAGGGACGCAGTTCTGGCCGCATTTCCGGAGGTGGAGGCTCCAACGTCCGCTGCAATGAGCCAAAGGCTAATTTCAGGTCGCAAATGTGGACCCGTGTGAAGCGAGGGGCCGAATTTGCGGAGGGGGACATAAAATGCAATCAGCCAAAGGCTCATAGCACTCTGCAAATGCGGACCTCACTAAGCGACTGTCCGCATTTGCGGAGGTGGAGGGTCTACAGCGCCTCACTCACGGTAAAAAAACAACCCAGAAAAGCGGGACTTTAAGAAAAAAAAACACGCCACGGGACTTCGAAAAAAAATACGACTCGCGGGACTTTAGAAAAAGTTAATTGCGAGGTCGCAAAAATACGAAGTTAATGGCTGAAACGCGTACAAAGAAAAACAATAAAAACACTAAAAAATACTAAAAATTATAAAAAAAACTCACACACAGCATGGGGGGACAGCCACGACATCTGCCAGTGAGGTTGTATGCAAATTAAAGTCGAATTTAGGGAGTCTTGAAACTTGAAAATTGGCTAAGCGAGAAAAAAAATGATGGACGAAAAAAATAAAAATTAGGCTAGATGACCACAAAGCTCACAAAACTCCGCCAGGCACGTACGACTTTGCCAGGGACGTACGAGGTAGAAAAATACACAGTTAGGAAGCACGGAAAATGCTTGCAAGCCGTGTAACACATATCGCCGCCATTTTACAACTCTATGTAGCAAATCGACACATTATGATTCTGAAATGGCGGCTTTCCCGCCTAAACCAATGGTTCTGTCTCACGCACGCAGCCTATATATAGGGCACACTTGCCAAAGTGCTGACACTTTCTCCTCAGGTGATGGAATTTTCTGCTGCTGGAAAATCCAAAGAGATTGTTAGCTCTTCAGGATATTGTTTGCTGGATATATTAATAATGAATAGGTAAAGTATATTAATTTATTATTTAATTAATTCATTAATTAATTATTATAAAAAAAATATATTTATATAAAAATTGAGCAGGGGAGAGGCTCGCAATGAGCTCCGAAGGTACTCAGACAACTAAAAGCCTTACATTGTGTGGCAAACAGCATTACCTGCCTTACAATTTTATTGCCTTCATTTTTTGACGGGCAATTCGCTAGTGTTTATAATAATCATCAGTTCCTCAAAAGGTAGCTAAGTTAATGCAAATTACATTGAATTTCAGTAAATCAGAATGAAACAGATTTTCTGAAATTTTTTTCTGACAGTAAATGTTTGTGCATGATATATAAGTTTAATATATGCATAAGTGAATGTTTCTACTACATTATAGTTCAGTAGCATTATTAAAAATTGGGTATCTTTGTTTAATGCAGTGCTGTAATTCACTTGGTGAAAGGTCTCAATTATATGTTATCTTTATCTTGGGTAACATAAGTAAAGAAATAAATGTCATGTTAAATAAAATGTAATAGTAATTTAGAAGAAAATATATCCTTGTAATGTCCAGTGATGCAATGTAATGCCAGTTCTGTGACATTTCACTGTAGCGAGGCGAGCAGTTAACTCATAGCACTTAGGCAATGAGGCAATGAGCGCCGCAGGCGCTCATTGCTGGCGAGCCTCGCGTAGCGAAGGCGAGCCGTTAAACACGTCACACGCACGACTTAGAAAATAAAAAACACCTTGGAACCAACCTTAACGTAACAAACACCAACACGCACTAAGAATCCGACTATAACGGTCGACCCGCGTGCAACTAAAAACAGTGAAAACACACCAAATACTCACACAAACTACATAAAAAGCTTACCCATAGCAATGGGGGGCACCCAGGACCTCTGAAAGTGAAGTTACACCTCCATTTAAGTCGAAATTCCCGAGTTCAGTTCTAAAATCTTTTAAGCGAGAGAAAAAATGGCCGCCGAAAAAAATGAAAACGAGGCTCACAGCCCAGCCACATATAAATTAGCCAAGAAGGGATCCGAGATAAGCTCGGAAACCCGCATTAACCCCAGGGGATCCGAGATAAGCTTGGAGCCCTGCATTAATCCCACATTAACCATCACAGTGGTGGTCCCGATTGCACGCGATCGGGGTCCCCCGCTGTAATCAAAATTCAAAATTCCCGCGTTACAGGTCCTTAAAGGACCGTAAAGGTCCTTAAAGGACCCGTTGTAAAAGAAAAAAAATATACACTGTCACCCTGTCAATCATGGGAGTCAATACAGACCCCCATAAAGCCCTCATTAACCCTGTCACTCATGGGGGTCAATATAGACCCCCATAAGCCCTTCATTAACCCTGTCACTCATGGGGGTCAATACAGACCCCCATAAACCCATCATTAACCCTGTCACTCATGGGGGTCAATAGAGACCCCCATAAGCCCTTCATTAAGCCTGTCACTCATGGGGGTCAATACAGACCCTCATAAGCCCTTTATTAACCCTGTCACTCATGGGGGTCAATACAGACCCCCATAAGCCTCTATTTAACCCCATCACTCCCATAAGGGTATATTAACTCCATTATGGGCCTGTTATAACACTACATTATCCACATAAGTGCCATGATGGTCCTTCATGACACTAAGTATAAGCACTATACTGCACTATACCACTCCCAATAAAACATTAAATATCAACTAAACACCTTCTACACTAACCTATTAACATCTACACTACCTACCCCCTATTAACCCCCACCACTCTAATTACAGAAAATAAAAAAGCCTAAAGTCACAAAAAATAAAATAAAATACCTTACATGAAATAAAAAACCTAACTCACAAACAAAAAACAACATTACACAAAAGAAAAAAAACCTGTCACAAAAAATAAAAAAAAGGAACATTACAGAAAAAAAAAAACATTACAACACCCCCACTACAGAAAAAAAAAGACACACCTGAAAAGGAAATACATATAATACAAATACATACAATTACAATACAATTACATACAATTACAATACAATACACCACTATCTAATATACATCACACAATTTATCTAAATAAATAGCATAATCTAATATACATCCTATCTATATAATAATACATTCCCAATCTATCTAAATAAATACCATAATCTAATATACATCCTATCTATATAATAATACATACCCAATCTATCTAAATAAATAGCATAATCTAATATACATCCTATCTATATAATAATACATTCCCAATCTATCTAAATAAATAACACAGTTTAATATACAATACATCCTATACAATAAATGCTATCTATATAATAACTAATCTAAGTCTAAGCTAAAATAAAAAAATTAAGACCACTTACCTTTGCAGATGTCCATTGGGATCAGCCACCTACTTAAAAAAAATTAGTGCAACACGTTTACAGTTATAAAATAAACATTCTATACATTCTATACATTCTAAATATTCTACTCACCTTTCCGGCATGTCCCGTCCGGCATTTTTTAAATCCTTCTCCGGTGCGGCACCTGTTAAAAAAAACACAACATTAATAGACATACATCAAAATAAAACAAACATAATCTGCATTATACTTACCTCCCAGCGATGTCTCCGGCCTCCTCCGGATCCTCTTCTGCCACGCCCTGTAAAAAAAAAAAATATATATATACTTACATCCGCACTCCCGGACATCCCCGATGCTAATGAGGCTCCAGGAGACTTTTCCGGAAGAAAATAAGCAATGGCGCCTTCTGATTGGTTGAAAACGCTGTCTATCAAATTCACCCAATCAGGAGGCGCCAATGTGTGAGTCAATCAGAAAGGGATACACCCTAAAATCCCACTCTGATTGGATAATGCACATGTCAATCTTTATTTAAACCAATCACAAGGCGCAGATGCCTTCAGCCAATCACAATGGAATACACCCCCACAGGGTGATTGGTCGGAGACTCTGCGCATTCTGTTTGTTTACACTGACAATAGCCAATCACAATGGAATACACCCTCACGTACTGATTGGTGAAGGATTTGCGCATTCTCATTGGCTACTGTTAATATCAATCAATATTACAGCCAATGGGAAGGCGCATATGTCTTCACCAATCAGTACGTGGGGGTATATTCCATTGTGATTGGCTGATGGCAATAAA
The DNA here is from genome assembly GCA_027410445.1 of Discoglossus pictus. Classification (NCBI taxonomy): domain Eukaryota; kingdom Metazoa; phylum Chordata; class Amphibia; order Anura; family Alytidae; genus Discoglossus; species Discoglossus pictus. The sequence goes on along the minus strand of CM050166.1, from coordinate 285,519,418 downwards.
GCCTTCGGATTGGTTCAAATAAAGATAGACAGGTGTGTTATCCAATCACCGTTGTATTTTGGGGTGTATACTTTTTTCATTGGTTCACAAATGGGGTCTTCTCATTGGCTGAATTTGATAGACAGCCTTTTCAGCCAATCAGAAGCCGCCATTGCCAATTTTATTCTGGAAAACTGCATAGGAAGGTCATTAGCATCGGAGACATCCGCCAGGGCGGATGTGTGTCGTGGATGCTTACGGAGAAGACGAGGAGGCCGGAGACATCGCGGAAAGGTAAGTATAATGTAGATTGTGTTTATTTAACTTTGCTTTATGTTTACTAATGTAATGTTTTTTTTTACAGGAATACCGGCGGACAAGACACAAAGATGGACAACGGAACATGGAGGACGTGACATGTTGGGACGTGACATGCTGGAAAGGTGAGTATAATATTTAGAATATTTAGAATATTTAGAATGTTTTAGAATGTTTAGAATGTTTAGGTATTTGCTGATCTGAAGAAACATCTCAAAGGTAAGTGGTCTTATCTATTTTATTGTAGCTTACAATTAGGGTAGCTATATATATAGATAGCATGTACTGTATATTAGATAGATAGATAGGGGGATGTATTATTAGATAGTATTGTATATTAGATAGTGGGATGTATATTACATTATATAGTGGCATGTATATTAGATAGTGGCGTGTATATTAGATAGGGGTGTATTGTATTTTATTTAATTGTATTGTATTTTATTTAATTGTATTGTATTGTATTCTATTTTATTTAATTGTGTTGTATTGTATTATATGTATGTATTATATGTATTTCATTTTCAGGTGTGTAATTAAAAAAAAAAAAAATTGTAGTGAGGGGGGGTTGTAATGTATTTTGTTATTTTCTGTAATGTTCCTTTTTTTTGTGACTTAGGTTGTTTTTTTTTTGTTCTGTAATGTACATTTTTTTTTGGTGATTTCAGTTTTTCTTATTTTATGTACTGTAGATTTCTGCTTTTTGAGGAATTTAGTTACTTGAGGCACACAGTACACTCACATTGTGTGACAAACAGCATTTCAACACTTTCTTTTATTGACCGTCATTTTTTGACGGGCAAGTCGCTAGTGTACATATAATAGTTCATAATGTTAAACAAAATTCTACATATTTTTAAAAGTTTTTTTCCCCAAATAAATAACTCAAAAGTCTTGGTTGTATAAATAATCATCCATAAACTCCTATGTAAGTTCTGGTGCAATGTTTGTCTTCACAATTTGTATAATTAGATGAAAGAAAGTCCAATCATTACAAAAGGTTCTAAAAAGCTCCAAAATGTGCTACAGAACATATTTAATCAAATAGTATCATGAAGACCTAAAGAGCTGAGAAAACCAGTCTATGATAAAGTTCTGGAGAAGCACCTATAGGTTATAGGATAAATTCAAAACTCTGAATATTCTTTGGAACACAGTTAAATACATTTTTAAAAGATATGAAGAGTGGAAAGGGTAATTTAGGTTCATTCTCAAAGGCCTGTGAGCTCATATAAGTTATCTTAGGACAAATATCTAAGGATACTAATTAAAATGATTTGATGATCAATGTTACATTTAAAGGTATATGCAAGTGAGCTGGATTATGAATGCATATGATAGAGGAGAATTAGTAGTGCATGAAAAACATATTTGCATGAAAAGATACCAAAAATAAACATTTAAACAGTTACCCTGCTGAGTTTCTTGCATTTGCAAACTGTTTTCTATCAATGTTGACAACCCCTGAAAATCCCAGCGAAAATTAGAATACATAATACATTATATCTTTTTGGTCTGTGCATTGAGCTACAGCTTTCTTTAGATTTCTGTAATACTCAGAAGAAGGTGTGTGTCCCTTCATTCACTGCCCCAGTGATTTGCCCCTGTAACCCACCCAGCCCCAGTGATTTGCCCCATCACTTCCACCAGCCCCAGTGAATTGCCCCTGTGATCTCTCCTAGCCCCAGTGAATTGCCCAATCACCTCCCCAAGCCCCAGTGTATTGCCCCATTACCTCCCCCAGCCCCAGCGAACTGCCCCTGAGATCTCTCCCAGCCCCAGTGAATTGCATGAACTCACTCACACAGAGACACATGCACAGAGACCATGAACATTCTTTTCCTTTAAAATTTGCAGTTCATTGCAGGACCATAAATCAAGCATAAATGCTCATTCACCTAAAAGACAGATTAGAATAGGAAGAAGAAGCTTAAATGTTTAGTTTCAGTACAATTATAATTTGTCAGAATTTATCAAGGAGAGGGTGTATGTCTAAAGAACAATTGTGGAACCGCTCAAGCATTTTTGCTTGAATGTCGTTTTATGGTCCTTGAAGGACCCTATGTAGCAGCCTCATCTAGCTGGCTGCATACAGCATTGCCAATTGGCTGCAAAGCTGAGTATTTTACATAGACAGGGTACATTTTTACAAAGACGAACCCTCTCAGGAGCCTAGCTCAATCCTGGGGGTGTAAACATCACCTTCAACAGTTTTATTTATATTAGTATTTTTCTTGTAAAAAATGTTTATCAACAAAAAATTTACTAACAAAAGATATGTCTAACGTTTAGATATTATGTGATTTATTTTTGTGCTTCCCTTTTATTTCCGCCCCTTCCTCTATCTCTTAGTAAAATATATTTTATTGTCAATAGATGGTAAACAACTTTTTTTTATTAAGGAACAAAAATGTTTATTGTATTGTACTTTTCGTTTCGATACGGGCTTCAAACTTAATGGGGCTGATGGTATATTATATGGCTGCTTTCCCTAGCTTTTCAATTGCATTAGAGATTTATTGGGATTATTATTATATCTAGTTTGCTCAATTTATTGTTCATAGTTACATAGTTACATAGGGCCTCATTCTATTAGCGCCCGTAAATCGGCCGTAAGGCTGCGATTCCTTGCGGGGGTTCTGTTAACTCGCGATTCTATTATACGGCCCCGCAAGGATCTCCCCTTACGGCCGGCCGCATATCTTGGAACCGGCCGTAAGCTGAGAAATATAAAAACGCAAAAATAAATTCAAGCCTGCACTGTACAGCTCTGTAAATGCTAGGGATCATATTGGGGGACATGAGGATTAAAAGTAACCCACTCTCAAGCTTGCACATCAGCCCAAATCCAAGATTACATTAACTGTTTATTTTCCGGCTGCGGCGTGGGCAGGTCTGAAGTGCTCCAAGCACTCTGGACTTTTTACATGGATATTTTACGGATATTAAAAATAAAATATTTTACGGATTTGAGTATAGGATAATTATGTGCTATTTTTTCTAACACCTAAAATCCCTTTATAGTCTTCTCAAAGTGCAGGATGGCTTTATTTGAGCTATTTTATGTGCTTAATTGGTGCTAGCCTCTTTCCTGCAAGTAAGCTGCGGTTAGTTTTTAGCCTTGCAGAGAGGTTTCCCGGGGCAATTGAATTGCAAATAGGAATTTCTTACGGCCGAAACTCTTGCGGCCGTTTAAGATCAAAGGCTTTCCTCTGGCGCGAGCGGCCGCAAGAGATAGCAAGGCACCGGCCGCAAGCCTGCCGGAGCCCCCGGCCGTAAGGGAATAGAATAGCCGAATAGCTTGCGGCCGGTCCTTGCGGCCCCGCAACGGCTGCGGCCGCTAATAGAATGAGGCCCATAGTAATTAAGGTTGAAAAAAGACTTTCAGTCCATCAAGTTCAACCTTTTAAGATCTCCTCTGATCTGCAATATGTGGATTAGTTACAAATGAATAGTTGTTAATTAATTATTAATCAATTATTTATTTTTTTAATTATTAATTAATCCAGAGGAAGGCAAACAGAAAAAAAAACAAGTGAAACTTAGCCAATTGTCTCAAAGGGGAAAAAAAATCCTTCCTGACCCCAGATAATGGATATCGTATTTCTCCCTGGATCAATACGCTCTCTCTAATTATCCAGGATAACCCTGAATTCCCTTTTTAATTAGAAATAAATCAAGTCCCCCTTTAAATTTTCTATCGAATCCTCTGTCACCACCTCCTCTGGTAGAGAATTCCACAGATTAACCACCCTTACTTTGAAGAACCCTTTTCTTTCTTTAAGGTGGAATCTTTTTACTTCTAACCACAAGGGATGTCCTCTTGTCAGTTGAAAACCTCTTGGCACAAAAAGCTCCCTTGACAAATCTTTATATTGACCCTGGATGTATTTATATAAGCTAATCATATCTCCTCTTAGACGCCTTTTTTCTAGAGAAAATATGTTTAATTTGGTTTCTTTCTTCATAACTTAGCCTCTTCATTCCCCATATTAGTTTTGTTGCCCTCCTCTGTACCTTGTCCAGCTCTAAAATGTCCTTTTTATGAAGTGGTGCCCAAAATTGTACTCAATATTCCAAATGAGGGCGTACTAGAGATTTGTATAGTGGCATAATTATATTTGCTTCCCTTGCTTCTATACCCTTCTTAATACATGCTAATATTGTATTTGCCTTTGCAGCTGCTGCTTGGCTTTGAGCACTGTTACCTAGGTGGTTGTCAAGAAGCACTCCCAAATCCCTTTCAATATCTGATATACCTAGATTTGCTCCATTAAGATTATAAATTGCATGGCTATTTTTCCTTCCCAGATACAAAACTTTACATTTATTCGTATTAAATCTCATCTGCCATTTAGATGCCCATTCCTCAATTTTATGTAAATCCCTTTGGAGGGAAAGCACATCATTATCTGAGTTAAATACCTTGCACAACTATGTGTAATCAGCGAAAATGGAGACACTACTTTCCAGTCCCACCACTAAGTCATTAATAAATATGTTAAAACGGAGAGGACCTTATACTGAACCCTGAGGAACCCCACTTACTACATTAGTCCAAATAGAGTATGTTCCATTTACAACAACCATTTGCTTCCTGTCTTTTAGCCAGCTCTCAATCCATGAGCAGATATTTACTTCAATTCCTGTATCTCTTAGTTTACACGATAGTCTCCCATGTGGTACTGTATCAAAAGCCTTTGCAAAATCCAAAAAGACTACATCCACTGAGTTGCCTTGATCCACTGCAGAAGTGAGGCTCACTGGTCGATAATTCCACAGATTTGCTCTTGTTCCATTTTTAAATATAGGTATCACATCTGCTTTTCTCCAGTCATTTGGTAGATGTTTAGAAGAGGACTAAACTAGAGCAAAATCTGCCTCATTCTGCAAGAGACCAAAGAAAAACACAGTAAAAGCTCAGAACTTAAAGGGCCAATTAATTCGGCACAATTTGCACCACATCACTTTGAGGATCTCATAAAAGTATTTTGAAATACTTTTTACATTTTTTAAATATGTGCATTTTTCACTGAGAGATCAAAAGAAAAATCTGTGTTTACATGTGCAGCTGACTGCTTACTTACTGATCTACATCTGCTTCATTACTGCAACCAACCATGTTGCAGGGATGTGTCCTTGATCCCAGCTAATGGTAAGGCATTGTCAGACATCTTATATTTCAAATTGAAAAAAAAAAAACGGATACTATTTTCCCATACCGGCAACAAAGTTAGGTTTCTGCTCTCTGGAATTTGAGTAATGCAGGGGTGTTGGAGATCTGTGATCTGTGTATGCTTGGTGGGTGCAGCTCCCAGCAGTGAATCTAGCAAACAAAAATGTAAACCTTAACAGATCTATCTGAAATACTGGATTCAACTAAACAGGAAAGCTATGGGGTAACTGGTCACTGTCTTGTAGAGCTTCACAATGCACTCAGCAGGATATTCTTGTATGTAAATAGAGATTTAAAACTTTAGATTTTTTATCTATTAGTGTGATTAAAAAAAATAGATCATTTTAACATACAATTGTATGTTCGTTCACACCATAAAGACCATCTACACTGAGCAAATTGACCCTTCAATCTAATTATTGATTGTTAATCACGAATGTTCCCCATACAAGCTTATAGAGCTACATTTGAACAATTTAACCAAGAACTGGCCATAGTTTCAGAATCTAGTTATCCAAAACCCACTGCTGTAATTTAAGCTCAATGAGGCTCAAACCTGTATTGACTCAGATGGTGAATAATTATGCAAACAAAATGCCCATTTTTTGGTTTAAATAATTTTGTGTTGCAGTAAAAATATATCGCTGAGTCAAAGTCTTAAGTAAGTTGTGTCAACCAAATGGTAAAACTTCTAGCTAAGTTAATTTTAATTCAATGTTATAATATAACAGAATGTAGTGTTTTATGCATTGCACATTAAGTTTTATTTTATTAGAGGGAAATCATAGGCTTTCTATGCAAACATAATTCATCACCCAGAATGGGCTTAAATGAAAAAAAAAATTGGTTTAAACTAAAAATTAAATTGAAGTGCAACTCATGATAGAATAGTCCTCTCCCTCATTCTTGAGGCAAACAAGGGGCCTCATTCAATTGCGATTTGGCCAATTGAATAGGGCTCTATATAAGCACATAGCATATTTTTTTACAGAAGTTTTTAGCAAGGTCTTCACTAACTAAAAACATCTGTAAACAAAAAATTGCAATTAAATGAGGCACCAGGTCTACCTTATATGTTTTTATTTAGTTACATGCTGCAACTGTATGGGATATTTTTCCACGAACTACAATGGTTTTCTAATTTATTATAAATCCATCAATACAGATATTTTCCTAAGTATTATTTATGGGAGGAAATATACTGAATTATTAGTATTCCATTTTTTTGTTTTGTCTCAAACTTTGCAGATAATTGTATCTATTTCTGTTGAGTCACAGTATGTAAGCTATTTTGAGAGCTAGACATGGAGCTCTATTAACTCTCAAGTGATGCATTAAATTATTTTCTGTCTTAAAAACTGACAAATTAAGGAAAAAAGCACTCACTTTTAATTTTCAATTATTAATTGAATAGACTGCTGCAACTGAGACATTTTGGGTTTATTCCTATAACAGTACTGGACTGGTAAAACAAGTGAGTGACAAACTTATTTTTAAAATTTTAAATATGTTTTATTTTAAGTAGATACAGAGTATACCATATTGCATTTATATTTGGTCACATGATTTAGTTTTATAGACATGTCTTATTGAGGAATACACAATAAAATACACTATTGTTTACATTTAGTTGCAATCTCTATTATAATATCTAGTATGATAGACTCTGTAATCATTATAGTAACCATGTAATCCGCCTACTCCCTTTTCAGTATTTTCCTCCTTAGCACCTATATCTAGTCAAACATTGCATAATAGGAATTGGTTACATCTTTTAATAAATACAAATATTTAAAGTATTCTTATTCTTTTTCTTCTAATATACTGCTGCTAATTCAATCTTTAAACATATTTAACTATAGAAATAAGAAAAGAAAAGAAAAAAGTAACATTTAAACAAAGAAAACATAAGATAGTTATTATTAGGTTTATGGTCTTTTGGATATTTAACCTTATCACCAGATTTGTCTTCCCTTTGGAATTCCAGGTTCCCTTGTTGTCCTCCTCCTTCAGTCCCGGGGTTTCGGCTCATCTATCCCTTTTTTTCCCCACAACAGTGTAATGGCTGTCGAGTTTGTATTGGATAGCTGAATACCAGTATATTCTACCTAAGTGCTCCAAATTTATACATATTTGGGAATGGTAAGCACTAAAGAATGGGATATCCTTTCATTGATTGCTATAAAATTAATTTGCGCCTTTATGGCCATTAGATCTTAGATATTTGATTTTATATCTGATTTGTTTCTGGCTGTGTGGCTTTTTGTAGCCAGAAGCAAGAATTGTAGGAGATTGTTCTGGGGGTAGAAAGCGACCGAATGGATATCCCTAGAAGGCAAGTTTCTGCCGTTAAGTTGATTGAATACCTAAATAGGTCAGAAGCTAATTTACCTACTTCTTTCCAAATTTGTTGTACTTTTGGGCACCTCAACCAGATGTGAGTGAAATATCCTATATCTGGGCAACCTCTGAAGCATTTTGGGCTCTCTGTCTCATTCCATTTAGCTAACTTATCTGGTGTAGTATATGTTCGGTGCAGGACTTTGATAGAGGTTTCCAGCACACTGTAGTTCATGGAGCCCCTGAAGATATTAACCCATGATTCTTCCCATTTATCTAGGTCCCACTGTAGGGTTAGATCCTTTTTCCAACCCAATATATATTTATCAGTAATGTTATCTGGGGGGGTGTTAAATATATCATAAAGCTCCCCTATCATTCCCTTGGTAAGTGGTAAATCTTTGCATATCTTTGTTAACCTATTATGTTTTGGTAAGCCCAATGTGCGTATTACCGAATCTATAGTAATTGTAATGTTCACGTAGGCGTAAGGCACATTCATCTCTAAGTTCTTCAAAATATATAATCTAATCCTCTCTTATCCACAAGCCTAATCTGTCAATATACATCCAAGCTGGTTGAGATGGGCTTGAATGAGCTGATGGAATAAAGGCAAGTTGGACCACTCTAAAATATAATTTAAAATTTGAGCATGATAGGCCCCCTTTAGATTTATACCTGTAGATTATTAATTTAGAGATTCTAGACAGGCCATTTTGCCATATAAATCTAAATATTCATCTTTGAAAGTGTAATAGCTCTTTCATATTAATTGATATGGGCAAAGTTATAAAGAGATACATCATTCTAGGGAGAATATTTATTTTTACTGAATTAATCCTCCCTAATCAAGATATATACGAAATTTAGACCATTTATCTAAATCTTTCTTTAATATGTTATACAATGGACTACAGTTGGCATTATACATGTCTTCCTTCTTAGGTGTTGAGTGTATCCCTAGATTTCTAATGTGTTTTTTAGCCCATATAAATTTAAAAGATTCAGTCAAGGATTCCTTTTCCAGGTACGACATGTCTACTGCCAAGGCTTCCATTTTTTCTATATTTATTTTCAAGCCATATATAGTACCAACATTATCTAGTGTGTGCATCAAGGCTGGGATTGATCTTTTGGTTTCTGTAAGACAGCATACCTGTTATCTCTGAGTTTCAATGTAATGCTTGTGCCAAGGTTTCTATGGCTAAGACAAATAGAAGGGGGGGACAACGGACAACCCTGCCTTGTTCCCAGCAGTATGATTAGAACCGTTTTTTCACATGCCGGTATTTTCAGCATGGCTTTAAGAGCTTTGTAATAGATTTGAATCCGATTAATAAATTGTCCTCTAAAGCCAAATTTTGTGAGTGTAGCTAGAAGATAAGGCCATTCCATCGAATCAAATGCCTTTTCTACATCCAGGACAAGAAAGCAAGCCGGGATTTTATTTTTCTTGGTGTGATGTAACAGATTAAGGACCTTACAAATATTATTGCTTGCCTGTCTACCCGTGATAAAGCCCACTGAATCGTTTTGAATTAATTTTGGTAGAAAGTTTGATATCCTATGTGCTATAATTTTATCTAAAAATTTTATGTCACTATTCAGTAGAGATATTGGTCAGTAATTTTTAATTTCTAGTGGGTCTTTACCCTTCTTAGGAAATGGAACAATTTTGAATAAATTAAGTTAAGGCTGAACTTGCTGGCCTTCCAATATTGAGTTGTATAATTTGGTTAAGTGTGGAGCTAGTTGATCTACAAATTTTTGTGCTAAATGATCTTCCGTTAGTGAAGGAAGATCTACTGAATCTAAAAAAGAGTGTAATCTATGAATATCTAGGTTCGTAGTAGCAGAATTGAATTTTTCGTAAAATGCCTGAAATATATCCTGAATTTTTGATGGGTTGGTCGTTGTTTGCCCTGTGAATGTTTTTAGTTGATATATCTTGGACTGGGATTGCTTAACTTTCAGCTTCCTGGCAAGTAACGAATCTGGCTTAATAGCCTTGCTATAACATTTTTATTGTGTCTACCTGAGTGCTTTCTCTGTATTTTCGGAGAGAAGAATATCCAATTCAGTTCTAATTGTATCAATTTGAAGCCTAATTGTTATTGAGAAACTTCTTTGATTAGTTTGTTCTAGCCTTCTTAGTTCTATATTTAATTTGGTTTCTTGTAATTTTTGTTGTTTCTTATAATTTAAGGCATTCTTAATGCATGTGCCCCTAGTGTATGTTTTATGTGCTGCCCGCACCCAACCTATGTCCGAGTCTTGACCTAAATTCTTGTCAAAGTATAATTATATATCCTGCAAAATATGGTCCTGTATTATCGGGTTGGCTAAGTGCATCTAATTTATTCTCCACGTTGAGGGAGACTTGTTTTCTATCTGAAGGTCTATCGTGATTTTGGATAGTGAATGGTCTGACCATGTGCAGGGTATAATATCTGTGTTTTTGTTTGATCAAGCAAAGATGAATCTAGTAGTATGTAGTCTATTCTAGAGTATGAACCATGTGGGTGCGAGTTCAAAATGTGTTTCCTGCATAAAAATAACAGAGGGATGATGGTCCTTATAAGTCATAAAGGCTTTACACCTCTTGTGAGGAGAATTAAATCCCTTGACATTGTGTGATACAAAGACAAATTCTGATCTACCCATTTTTGTGAGTGAGTATGTGGTGAGTCCACATTAGACTATTACTTTGTAATGATATAGGTATCACAAGGTTTTGGAGACCAGCAGCCTAGGTCAGCAATAATCCAATTCAGCAACTTTGTAGGTGAAACAGGAACAAGCTTTATTGAAGGGATTAGGAACCACAATAATCTGGCAAGGTACATTGACAGGAAGGGCCTTATATAGGCCAAGGACCAGACACGTGACCAGACACAGCTGAAGAGACTTAGTCACTGATGCTATTGCTAGCCGAGTCAAGGTTATCAGATCTCCAGGAATTTCACAAAGGCAGGCTGGCGCAGTGGTAGGGAAGAGGATCAGCAGCCTGGGGACCAGGGTTCAAAACCCAGCAGAATCAATTCCTCACATTACCCCCGCCTCTATAGGTGCAGCCTCTGGATGCCCTATTACCCGGTTTAGCAGGGTACTGCACATGGAAAGACCGAAGAAGGTCAGGAGCGTGAATATTGTCCGCTGGTTCCCACAAACTATCCTCCTCACCATAGCCTTTCCAACGCACCAGATACTGAAGCTTGTTGCGGAAGATCCTGGAGTCCAGAATTTTCTCCACCTCGTATTCAACCTCACCATACCCGAGGACTGGAGGTGGGGCAGGCGGGGCTTGGCCAGGGAAAGTGTTTGCATGGAAAGGTTTCAGCAGTGCAACGAGAAACACCGGATGTATTTTCATGGAATCTGGAAGTTGCAAACGAAAAGTGACAGCATTGATCTGAGCGATGATCTCAAAAGGTCCCATGAACCTCTGACCCAATTTATGAGAAGGAACCCTAAGCTTAATATTCCTTGTTGACAGCCAAACCTTGTCACCAACATGATAAACCGGGGCCTCCGTTCTATGCCTATCAGCAGCTCTCTTGTAACATTCCTGAGCCTTCAAAAGAGTCTCCTTCAACAGGTCTTGGGAATCTCGTAAGGTGGTTAGCCAATCAGTGTCTGCAGGAATGGAAGTAGTAATTGGGAGACTCACTAGAAAGGTTGGATGGTATCCATAGTTGGCAAAAAATGGGCTCAAAGAAGTGGAGCAGTGTTGGGCATTGTTATAGGCAAACTCCGCCGTGGGTAGAAAATCCAGCCAGTCATCCTGCAGGTAACTAACATAGAATTGCAAATATTGCTCCAAAGTCTGGTTGGTTCGCTCAGTCTGTCCATTACTTTGTGGATGAAAAGCTGACGACAGATTTACATTAATACCTAGATTAGAACAAAAATGTTTCCAAAAAGGAGATGTAAACTGCACTCCCCTGTCAGAAACTACTTTATCAGGCACTCCATGCAAGCGAAATATTTCCTGAATAACCAGGTCAGCCGTCTGTTTAGCTGAAGGGAGACAACGAGCTGGTATGAACTGACCCATCTTAGTTAACCTGTCCACAACAACAAGAATGGTAGTGTGTTCCTTAGAGGGAGGTAGTTCCACAATAAAGTCCATGGATATAGATCCCCAGGGACGATGAAGAATCGGAAGAGGCTGAAGCAAGCCAACAGGGGATGAGCGAGGAGTCTTATGTCTGGCACATACATCACAAGAGGACACATACTTCTTAACATCCTCATAATACTTGGGCCACCAAAAGGATCGGGCAAGTAGCTCTTGTGTCTTTCGGATTCCTGGATGACCTGCTGGTTTTGTGTCATGGTAGAGACGTAAAAGATCCAGTCGCACTGACTCCGGAGCAAACAGACGTTGTTGAAAAATCCAAAACCCATTAAGCATCGTCATGTGGAGATCACGAGGAGGATCACGAAGAACTGGGTCTGCAGCGTAGCCCTTTTTAATGTGAGACATCAGATCAGAAGGAAATGTAACTCCTATAAATATATCCTCCGGCAAGATGGTGGTCTTGGTTACGGTAGCAATGAAGGGGTCAGCTATTCTAGACAAGGCATCCGCCTTACCATTCTTGGAGCCAGGACGGTATGTAACCAAAAAATTAAACCTTGAGAAGAATAGGGACCAGCGTGCTTGTCTGGCTGACAGTCTCGTAGCTTATCAAATACATTCCAGATTTTTGTGATCTGTGAGGACAGTAATTGGATGGGTAGCTCCCTCCAAGAGATGTCTCCATTCGGTGAAAGGCAGCTTTTATAGCCAATAGTTCTTTATTTCCTATGTCATAGTATTTTTTTTCTGCTGGCACCATCTGGCGGGAATAGAAGGCACACGGATGTAACAGCATCTTAGGTCCAGTCCTTTGAGACATTATAGCACCAACAACTGAATCAGAAGCATCAACTTCCACAAAAAATGGTAATTCCGGCTGAGGATGTACCAGGACGGGGGCGGATGTAAACAGAGTCTTTAATCGGGAAAACGAGGTATCAGCCTTATCGGACCACTGAAAAGGAGTCCCTTTACGTGTAAGTTCAGTGATCGGTGTAATAACGGCAAAGAAATTATTAATGAAACGCCTGTCAAAATTGGCAAACTCCACAAATCTCTGAATATCTTTTTCATTCTTGGGGATGGGCCAGTCCAGCACAGCTTTAATTTTACTTGCGTCCATACTTAAACCTTTAGGAGTGTTTACATACCCCAGAAATTGAATTTCTGTTTGTTCAAACTCACATTTTTCCAGTTTAATGAATGAATTTCACAAAGGCAGGCTGGCGCAGTGGTAGGGAAGAGGATCAGCAGCCTGGGGACCAGGGTTCAAAACCCAGAGAAAAATTCCTCACATACTTACTGTTACAGTGATTCGCCTGAGAGCCATTTGTGAAGCTCGGGGATCTGAAGAGGGAACCCATCTTATAGGGACCGATGAAAGAGAAAAGCTTGTCCGTGGAACAACACTATAAGCTCAAGAAGAAGACATATGTGTTAATGACCATATATTATGATAATAATAACATAATACAATGACCTTAACATAAATGTTAATCCTCATATTACTATATTTTGCAGTATGTGCCTAGGGGAAAGAGGAACCTAGTCCTCACAGAATTTACCCCTAGATTGAGGAAGACTAACAATTGTATAATAATTACAATTAGTGATCTAAATGTCTTAATGCCTAATTCACCTGGGGGTCCAAGCCCCCTCTTAAGGAGATATTAAATATAATAGTGATCACATCCATAGAGAAAAAAAGTTCTTGAAATTGCTAAATGTTCTTAACATAATAAGAATGTAATTTCTTCAGAAATTAGGTCGTCTAGTGTTATGGATCTGGATCTGTGGTAGGTCTGTTTGCTTAGCTGCCACATTATTCGTGTCCCCCTAAGGTTTTAGCTTGAGGGTTAGAAAAATGAATTTGCCTTTTTGGCAAGTAGACTTCAGTCTATTGTCTAGTCAGCCTTTTCTTTCGCCCATTTCTTGGGGCTGAAGAAGATTTCCTTCTTGGATAAAATGTAATGATAAGAGGTGTGCTTGTCATTTCTCCAGATCTCGGGCCACAAATCTAGTTCCTTTGACTATGAACTGTAAGTTGAATGGGAAGCCCCACCTATAGGGAATCTTATGTTGTAGTAAGATGTCCAGTGCTGGTTTCATCTCCCTTCGTTTCATCAACATGGATGGAGCAAGATATTTTAATATTTTTTGCATATATTTGAATGACCGAGCCATCCAAACCCATAATTCTTTTTAGATTTCTAGAGGCAAATACAATTTGATCTCTCGTCTGTTGTCTTAGAAACCGGGCAATGACATCCTTAGATACATTAGGGTTTGTGTTTGTTCCCAGTGCTCTTTGTGCCCTCTCTATTTCCATCTCATTCTCTGTTGCCTCTGGCAGGATGTTTTTTATGATTGCCGTCAGATAAGGATGCAGGTCCGAGATTGACTTGGGAATTCCCCTGAATCGTATATTATGACGTCTCGACCTGTTTTCCTGATCTTCCAACTTGAGCTTGAGTGCTGATATTTTTGATATGTTAGAATCAATATCCGATCTGTCATGTGCTTGAGATTCTAAAATGTGGTCCATTGTTGTCTCAATGAGATGTGTTCTTTGACCCAGTTCATGAAAGTCTTTATGTTTAACATTTTGATGTGATAGTGTTAAAGTTTTAGAGATGATTCATGTGTTTCTTATGTGTTAAGAATGCTCTGGGTAGAAAGCTGACACAGTGTTCTCAAGTAGGATTCCACAGAATGTTTACAATACAGGGGCATCTGGCCTTGTCCCTTGCTTGGGAAATGTTCTTGTGAAAATTTAGTATACGTGTTGTTTACCAAAAAGAGAGCTTGTGTGACAATATGTTATGCAAGATTTTTTTTTACATAAAGTAATGAAACTTTGTCAACTGGACTTAAGGAGTACAGTTTTTAAGAAAATGACAAAACTAATAAAGACATATAAATTAATTGCAAATAACATAGCTTTCCTTATTTTTGATAACTGTATCACAAACAACGCAAGCTATGTTATTTGCAATTAATTTATATGTTTTAATTATTTCACAGAGAAGTTAAGTAAAAAATACTAATTAAGTCACAAGAAAAAATATTAGATTTATACACAGCACTTTTTGAAATGAAAATAATGACGATAACAGTACAAGATCTATGATTAAAGTGGGATCAGAACTATTTCTGATAATACATAATAGCGATAAGTTGTAAATTAACAAAGATTAAAAACTAGAAACAAATTTTACATCATTTGGTTAAACACATTTAAAGGAGACAATAACTTAAGTGGCTGCTGTTGGATTCTAGCCGAAACCTCCATATACATGGGTTTGAGGACATCAATGATATCCTTGTAACTATCTGTAACTAGTAACATCATAAAACACTATAACTCTTAAGAACAGCAACATGTGAGAAAATAACTATAATAATTTCAGTCCATAGAGAGAACAACTGAAATGTTATACATCTATAACAAAGACACTATTAGAAAATAGGATACTGCATATTAAAAAAAGGAAGCCTTGCACTAACAATACTTCATAGAAGGAAAAATATTAATATAAGTAGAAAAGCCAAGGAGATGTCAAAGGTTATCTGGAGCATAAAGCTTAATATAAATCAATTTTAATCAAACATATTTTAACCTAGAATTTTAATGAGTTGATTCAATAAATACTTTTAGTTTTAAGAAAATTAAGTTTCTGGCAAGAATAAACAATAGAATAATAAAAAAAAAAGGTGTCTTCATTAGTTTTGTCATTTCCTTAAAAACTGTACTCCTTAAGTCCAGTTGACAAAGTTGAATTACTTCATTGAATTACACCTAGCTAAAAATAATATAGAGATATAAGACCAAAACCCCAGCATGTTTTTTTACATACTATTAAAGTGAGGGACTTTTCTTGTTTCTCTCTGAAGTTTGCCTATGAGTGAATGTACTGCATAGGAATTTTCCCAGTTAGAATTGAGTCTCCAGAGATGAGCTGAAAGGAGCTTCCCAGTTTGCGTATAAAAAATGAAGCTTACATTGTGGATTCTACTGTTGATGTATTTTGGGTTAATTTAATGGTCGTCTGTATATCTGTATTTATTTATTGACTGCTTATTTTATGTAACCTAATAACCATGTATATATTTTTACTAAGAAATAATTAATAAATCAATACCTGATAACATTTGGTTCTGTTGCATTTATTAATTTGTCGATCAAGATGATTAAATAGAATCAAAGCAAAACACATTTGGATGGCTGAAAAATGTTAGATGAGGGTCAAACTCAGCAAGTAGCCCCAAACTGTTTCTCGCCCATGCAGACTAACCATATACATACAGACTCAGTAGTGGAGCCAATGTTGGTGAAGCATGCCCTCTACAGTGTAGAGGGCCATGCTCCCATCAGCTGCTTGGATTAAAGGGGAACTTTTAATTTAATGTAATGGAAGCATTAAACGCGAAATGTGCGCTTTGCATCGGCTTCTGTCTTTGTCTCCCGCTGATGAAGTCAACAAGCAGCTAGACGCTGCCAGATATCTCACACTCACAGATTGGCGTTTCAGAAGAGCAAGTGCAATGGTTGGAAGGTATGTGGAATAGAAGGGACTAGTCCCAGTCATTCTAGTGCAGGGATTGCGCATATATATATCAGGGACAGGGGATAAATAGCGGGTCCCGCCAAGTCATATGCATTTAAGGGCAACTCCGCTGTAAAATAGAGGGCCACAGTGGTTAAATTCAATGTTCCCTTCTATTTCCACCACTGCCTTTTAACACTCCTTACTGTATTTATATCATCTGTCTCATTATGTCTAACAAATCACTGGAATGTGTATATCGATACAATTATAACAATAGATACTGCTGTTACATATATTTGAGATTGAGAAAATTGTATATGTCTTAATCTACTGTATATATAGAAAAATCTATATGGACATATTTCCATTTGAGCCCTGATCATTAGGATTGGGAGACACACGTTATATTTTATTTTAATATTTTAAATGTATGTTAATTACATTTTGTTCATAATTGTATATAATAAAAGTTATATTTTAAATTTAATAACCAAAGGAGAAGGCCAATATATTTTTCTACTATATATTCTTATCAATACATTATTTTGGTTGCTTAGGGGAAATATACTAATGATCAGAACTAAAAGGTGTCCGTGCTTTCTTCCTTCTTTATCTACTTTGAATATTACACTGCTGATCATATAGGTATACCAGGTGATAAGGGTAGGACAAGACTAATGGTATAGTCAGCCCATATCACCCAGGTATTTTCCTAATAGTGCTAAATCACCAAAACATATTTTTTCTTAAACTAGCATTGGGCTTTGTCCTGCAATTCTATCTCTCTATCTCTCTATCTCTCTCTCTCTCTCTCTCTCTCTATACATATATATATATATATATATATATATATATATATATATATATATATATATATATATAAACATACACTCTAGATGTTTGGATCAATAAATAAATCAATGTTATACTCCTCTTCTCTTTATCCCAGGCTTCTGTCAGTTTAAGTAACAATTCTTTCTGGCTAACAATTCTTCAAACTGGAATGAATCTGAAATGCTGTCCTTGATTGTTACCTCACAACAGATGTGAGTTCTGATGAAATCCATGAACAAGTATAGGACAGAAAAGCATTAGTTTGTGCCATTATATTCTCAATATAAAACAAGTGCACCTGCCTCTACCTTGAAATTTCACACACAATAATGTCAGTTGGCATACATTTCTGCAAAACAACTATAATAGTAAAATATTACTATCACTTTATACACTCAACGTGTAAATGCTAAACTTGTGTTTTAATTAAAATTTGTGGGCAAACGTAAATGTTCTGAGTCTCCAAATGGGAACACAAATATGGGGCACATTACACTGCCACATGACGTATATCAAGTACACAGAGAGCATGTGAATATGTCCTGTTCAGTCTTTCAGTCGTGTCTGACTGTCTGTGACCCTCTAGACTGCAGCACATGCAGCTAGGCCTCTGAAACTGCTTTCTTAAAAGGTTTGTATGCTGGTGATACTGGAAAGGATTGTCAGTTCCTTCTCCAGTGGTTTGGGATTTGGCCGTCCACTCTGCTTTCACTCTCCCACCTACAATTGCCCTTAATGGTATAGCTCACAGCTTCATTGAAGTACACAATATCTCTTGTTTGGTCTTTCAGTCGTGTCTGACTGTCTGTGACCCTCTGCCACTGCTTTCTTACAAGGTTTGTATGCTGGTGATACTGGAGTGGATTGTGAGTTCCTTCTCCAGTGGTTTGGGATTTGGCCGTCCACTCTGCTTTCACTCTCCCACCCACAATTGCCCTTAATGGTATAGCTCACAGTTTCATTGAAGTACACAAGCCCCATCATTTATCAAACCACAAGGTGACCATGGGAACATACCGCACAGAAACCCATCAAGAATGGCAGCAAACACACACAGAGGGTTTGCCGAGGCACATTGAGCACCAGCCAACTCATCTCCATCAGGGGTAATCGTCACTACTCTTATCCAAGGAAGTCCCACGCCATTGCTGGTGGCCATGTGCCAAGATGTCCACTCATTCCCATTTGGTGACCTCCCATTATGTTCTGCTATTCATCAATTTACATTAGTTTTGATTGCTAAGTGATGTTGGGGATGGGGCTTGTATACTTCAATGAAGCTGTGAGCTATAATATTAGGGGCCAGTGTGGGTGTGCGGGTGAAAGCAGAGTGGACGGACAAAGCCCAAATCACTGGAGAAGGAACTGACAAGCCACTGCAGTATCACCTATCATTATCCTGTTAGGCCCTCAGGGGAATGTTCCTACTCTACAGTATCGCTAATTGGACGTGTCCTGTGCATTAACCCTTTATTATGCCTAGATTGTAGATCTATTAGATGTATTATATGATATCTAATGCTATTAGGACTATTATTCCTCTTAATATGTATGGATCTATTGCAGGTTAACTAGTGCTCATTAGTTTACAGCTATAGTAATGTGACACTAATGTGATGCATGTGGATGTCCCATAACCCAAACCATTGAAAACACACTGACATGGTGAGAACAGTATAACACAGCTTTATTATTTATACAGACCACAATCAGCAGTGGTCAAGACTGTGCATTCACATAACAGTATAACAAAGCTTTATTTTTGGACACAGACCACAATCAGCAGTGGTCAAGACTGTGCATTAATATCATGGGTGTGGTGTGGGCGGGTCCCGAGAGAGCAAGGGGCTAGAAAAAAAAGGGGATACCTACAGGGGTCAATCTAATAGTCTAGAATAAGCAGGATGCATAGCACCTACCAGGGTCACATGCGGTCACTACACAGCTGCAACCAGAATCTGATGAAAAAAAGGATCATCACAAATCACTCCATTTAACTGAAGAAACCATTAGAGTGGATGGCACTTACAACTTGTCTGGATCTGCTCAATGGACCAAATGAATCAACCTCTGGACTGTGTAATCCAATCCAGTTTCACACATACAGTGTGGTGTGCGAAATTGCCCACAAAAATAAATGGTCAAAAAAAAAAAAGGCAGAGGAGGATAGAAAAAACGAATGACAATGCATGTACAGTAAAGTGCTAAATACTGTACCAATATACCAACTCACCTGATTCCCATCTGCAAACATTACTAACTATTAGCTAGGTCTCTGAATAATGAGTAATATGGGCAAATAGCCATTAATATGGAGAGGACACAAAGGTCAGCAGCCAGATTCACTATTACTTACATCAGACCCAAGGATCTGTTCTCAGACTGATATTGAGGTCAGGATCACAAGCTTCACTAGTGCATATATCAATGCTGGCTGTCATTAACATGCCATTGTGAGACTTTGCAAGTCCACCACCATAGCGGTATTAGTCTACATTTCAGCTAACAATAATCATGTCTGAGATCTGGCTATATGATAGTTTTAAGATTGTGGGAGCTACATGGTAAGGAGGGGGCTGTCATTGAAGGAATGTCTACCTGAGGGGCACTGGGAAAACCTTACGCCTCATATAATTCCTCCACAATGCTTACAGATGCAGGAGATGCCTTCATGGGCCTGAATTGTACCAAAAACAAAACAAATGGAAAGAAAAACCTAAGGGCCTAAAAAAAGGGGACTGCAGCATTCCTTCCCAACAGCATTCCCCAATAACCATCAATTTGTGGCATGTTCAACCGAACCTTACGTGTCCACACAGAAGAGGATCATGGACCATGTGATGGGAGGTAGCCATCTGCATACAAAATATCGCCATCGCATAGGCAAAGATCCAAGACCCTGTAGCCAGGCTAGATTAGGTCAGCATTGTGACCAATAGATTGTCACTGAGGAGTGCTGTTGAGAAGGCACAATTATGTCCACAGCCCCTAGGTCCTCTTCCGCCTGGGCACAGGACCTGCATCGTCTGCGGCCGGACGCCGTCTCCCCACCGTTGGTGGTGGGGGAGTGGGGGGAGGTAGTGGCACCACGGGTGGTGGTGGCGGCAGAGGCATGGTGGAAGGAGAGGAGGGACCAGGCTGCTGTTGGCTGGTGACCTGCCCCGTTCCCAGGAGCCTGACCATGTGCTGCTCCATCATCAGGTGATGCCTCCTCTCCTCCCTAAAGCGCCCATCCAGGCTGCGCCTCATGCCGGAGATGTCGGCAGTCATCCTCCTCACGAGGGCCAACAACTCCGGCAGTGCAGCCTCAGTCGTTGGTGGTGGGGGCAGGGGTCCTGCTGGCAGGGCCGGGTGAAAAGATGGTGGGGAGAGAGTGGGGAGGATCTGGGACCCGGCTGGAGACGGGGGCTGTGATGTTGGGGTCCCCGGTGGCTCAGTGTGTGTGGAAGGAGGTGCTGTGGCATAGTCCACCACTTGTGAGGGCCCCGGCGAGATGGCAAGTCTTTGGAGGAGGGGGACAGTCAGGCTCTGTATTGGGGGGCTGTCATCAACTACCACGACCTCCCCCTCCTCAGAGCCAAGGCCCTCTGATGAGCCTGTAGCCTCCTCCCCCTGAGCGGTCTCCTGCGGGCGGGGGCTGATGGCCCCGCTCGTTGCTCATCACTGGACCCAGACCTCCTACTGGATGCTGAAATAGAGAAAAGAGAGGTACATGTCATTAGTATGTTGATTAATACATTAATATGTTTTCACATTTAACTATCTGACATCTAGGCCTGAACATGGATGATTCTCCTAATTGCAACTCAGATTAGCTATCATTTGCTAGATTTGATCTATTCTTTGGTTTCTTGTCTTGACCTCTCCTGGCTCCTAACGCTGTCTGTATTTCTTCTGCGGTCTGTAACTGCATAGGCTGCATTGGGCACACCAGTACATGGACTCTATTGCTTGATTACTCTTGGGGTGGCTAGGAATGACAGTGAATCGTCAGCTTTATGGATTTAATGACACTTCCATCTATCCCTTGTTAATTCCATGGAGCTGACATGTCAGTGTCCTTGTTGGTCATCATGGGTAGTGTGTGTGATGCACATGTGGTGGCATGTTGGTGTATGTGATATTCACTTGAACTGGAGGCTGGGTCCTGCTGGGCCACCGGGGATGAAGCTCCAGCTGCGGGCGATGGTCTCAGAAGGTCCTTTGCGATCCTCTCCCACTCCTTATAGATCACACTATGTCCCTCTGCTTCTCTGGCCATCTTCCTCTTCACCGTGGCCCTGATATCCAGATAACAGTGCTTTAAGGACCCCAAGCCCCTAGGCACCGTGGACACCTCCTTCATCAATTCCACTACCTCCTTCCAAGCCTGAGCCTTAGTCCCATGCTTCGCTTCTCTTGCAACAAGGATGAGTGGCCAGTCACGGATCACACCCAGGAGGACCATATTCTCCCGGGGCGTATAATTACGGGCCCTGCGCCTGCCCTTGCCAATAGCCCCTTGCTCTCTCAACTGTGCTAGTGGATCCTGGCCTCCCTGAACTCTCCCTGAGGCCTGTCCCTTCCCCAAACTACCCCGCCCCCTGGGAACCGGCCCCTTCCCCTTTGTCCCTCCTCTACTAGTGCCTACATCTCCTTCCTCCTCCTCCCCCTCCAGGGACCGCCCATCCTCCCCCTCCGGGGACCGCCCATCCTCCCCCTCCAGGGACCGCTAATCCTCCCCCTCCAGGGACCGCTCCTCCTCCCCCTCTGGGGACCACTCCTCCTCCCCCTCCTGGGACCACTCCTCCTCCTCTCTCTCTAAGGGCACCCCCTGCAGTAAAACCACCTCTCCTCCACCCTCCACTCCACTCTCCTCACTCTCCTCACTCTCCACTCCTATCCTCCTCTCTCCACCTATCTCCTCCCTCCATGCTCAAATTATAAATAAATAAGGATAACTCAAAATAAGTATAACTGTTATATAGGTGATGAAAAAAAAAGTGTTTGTTCTATGTGTTTTCAATAACTGTTGCGGGATGCGGTGCAAAGGTTTGGGGGGGGGGGGGGGTGTCCTAACGCTATGTATGTCTCTATGTCTCTTTAATCTATGTGCCAGGCAAATATGAGTAATGTGTAAATATGTGTAACTCTTACGTGTAAATATGCTAGTACTAAAATACAAAACAATCCAAAATAGTGCGCCTACAAATCAAAAGAACGATAAAGAAATAAAAGTATTACTGGAATGTCGGTTGGAAAGAAAATATGTGTGTACTATGTGTATTTAATAAGTGTTGGGGGATGGGTGTGTGGGGTGTGTGTCCTAACTATATATATGTCTCTTTGTGTGTTATTTAATCTATGTGTCTTGCAAATATGTGAAATCTGTAAATATGTGTATTTAAATAGACAATAAAAAAGAAAAAAAAAAAATCTCCCTCTCTCCAAAACACTACTCTCAATGAACACTCTCTCCCACCTGCTCCTGGAACTGCGTGCTAACTCCAATGGCTCTCACAACACAGTCAACGCATGGGTTTGTGTCAATCACATTTATAAACTCCTACTGTCAATCAAATTCTTGACCTCTCCTGGCTCCTAACGCTGTTTGTGTCTCGCTAGGACGTCCCCTTATCAGCTTGCGAGCGCGCCAACAGACTCAGCCAATTACATACGCACTTATAGTGTCAGGCCGCCAAGTGCGTATGTAATTGGCTGAGAGGCTTTTGGCGGGTTTTTGCGCCATTGGCGCGTTGGCCCGTTAAAAGCCTCTCAGCCAATTACATACGCACTTGGCGGCCCGTGTTGGGACTCTCAGCCAATTACATACGCACTTGGCGGCACGCTAGGGGTGTATGTAATTGGCTGAGAGGCTTCTTGACGTAAAATCATCAGCTGGAATGCCACGTAAAGATCCACAGGTGACCAATGGCAAAGCTACAATTAACGTGCCTAATACCAGGTAATGTAATCAACAAGCTATATAACCCCATTACCAACAAGTCATCAGCACCTCTGAAACAGCATGGATGATCATGTGAGAGGGATGCTGGACAGTCTGAGTGGGCGGATGAGGTTGAGATGCTTTTGTGCGTACCACATAGCACACCATGCAGATCCAGAAACAAGGTGTGTGATTGAGGGGGTGATGGGGAGTGGCAGAGAGGAGTGTCTGGGAGTGAATGAGGGTGTGAGTGGTGATGTGATCCATGCTGGGGCAGAACCAAGCCAGGCAAGGGAATTACCACAGGCCATGCCTAGTATCGTGGGGGTGGATCAGGAAGGAGAGAGAGCTCCAGTAGCACAGGTACAGAGGGATATAGGGCCACCTGCAGACAGGGAGGCTGACAATGATGTCGGTGATCAGCTGTTGGGGGGAGAAGTACAGGATGTGGTGGCTCAGGCAGAAGGGCTGGAGCCTGCCCAGGAGCCCGTGAGGAGGCGAAGGACACCCAATGTGTACAGGGAGAGACTCACATTAGAGGGGTTAACTGATGGGGCGGTGTATGATCATTTTCGTCCGACCCGTGCCAGTCTTGTGGAGCTCTATGAGGTTCTGAGAGAGGACCTTGAGCCTCACTCACGGGCCAATAGAGCCATCCCAGGAATGACACGGATGTTAGTTGCAATACACCTTCTTGCCTCTGGTAGCTTTCAGAACACCCTCAGCATAGCCAGAGGAATGTCTCAGCCAAGCCTCTCCAATTGTCTGAGTGCATTCCTCCGTGCTATTGTTCGGAAAGCTACCAGATACATCCATTACCCTAACACTGCTGAAGAGATCTCGAAGGTGAAGTTCGATTTCTACCAATTAGGAGGTGTCCCCAATGTGCTCGGTTCTATTGATTGTACCCATGTGGCACTGATACCTCCTAGAGAGAAAGAAGCGCTGGACAGAAATCGCAAGCACTATCATTCAATCAATGCACAGGTTGTTTGCAATGTGAACATGCGCATACAAGGTGTGTATGCAGGCTTCCCGGGAAGTGCTTTACGCCTATATCCTGCGTCTATCCGGCATATATGACATATTTGAGGCCGGCAGATTTCCATCCGGATGGCTACTTGGTGAGTACACATTAGTAATGGCAGTCAAACATATCTTACTATGACTGGATACAATAACACATACGGTACATCATGTTTCCCTCTATTGCTCTGATGTTCACATGTGCATTACGGTGTAATACTACCAAAGCCAGAACATAATAGCTCACTGCTGGCCATAACCCTGTGTTAGCTTGGCCAAACAGTATGCAGTTCACAACAACATATGACAAAAACCACAATTGATTAATCATTAGGTATATGTTCTGATGCATTCCCTTGTATCCTGTGACATGGACATCTCTAGCCTTCATAACGTGTTGTGTGTTATTGTAAGGGCTATGTAAGTGAGATGGATTCAGAATTCATCTGATAGAGGAGAATTAATAATGTTTGGAAAACTTTTTCTTGTATGAATATATCCCTGAATAAACATTAATTAGCTTACCTTGAAGTTATCAAAATCTCCAAGGTCTTTTGGCATTTGCGTTTGATTGTGTACGCCCCTCGGAAATTCCACCTGAATTAGCATCACATATACATTCACAATAATACACTATAATTCTTCAGCTCAGACTTCTGGCATGTGCTCGGTACAAGAACTGCAACAGTGACTTCCTGTGCTCTCTACCAGAAGGGTCGCAATATGTACCCTGTTGTATTTCCCTTGTGTCTCCGCCTCATGTAAGCATCCTGTGGGTGTGACCATCTGGATTTGACATTTGTGGAAATCACATTGTAATTGAACTAAAGCTTCATATAAAATACATGTGTTAATACACTACTAATTAGCCTCTTTGAGAGGCATCCATGATCCAGCTCCCTTAGGTATATCTTTAACTGTGTATTAGCCACAGGGATGTGTTGATAGGTCATGATGATCATATTTGGGCATATGCTTTGTCAAACATCACAACATCCTATTCGAATCAACATGTCACACTTAGTTTCCATAAGGTGATCCAGGAAATGGGTGTTTGCCGTGGTTGTTGACCCCTGTGAGCAATCCCCAGACTCGGGCAGAGGTGCGGTATAATGCTGCGCATAAAACCTGCCGGAATGTAATTGAGCGCACCTTTGGTGTACTAAAGATGTGCTTCAGATGTTTACATTCTACTGGGGGTGCTCTACAATACAAGCCCGAGAAAGTTTGTTGCATCATCCTTGCCTGAAGCTGTCTGCACAATATAGCAGTACAGGCCAACTGTCTGGGGGACATTGATGCAGCTCCACTAAATGGGGAGGAAGAGCCTTTACCTCCCCCTGTAGTGGATAATCTGCAGGGGTCACAACAACGGACCCGCCTCATTCGTGAGTACTTCACATGTAAGTACATACCCAATATGAATGGAATACAGTCTAATGTATCTGGATTATGCCTAACTCCCAAAACTCCCACAGAATTCCAACCAGTCCACAGTAGAGGAGAGTTCCCTGATATGATGTTTGTACACTGGAACAAGCCACATGATCAGTTACAGGTAAGTAAGCACACATTCCCACACACATCTTAAGTACTGACCGTTCTAAACATCAATGGCATAGATCATTTGAGTGGATTATATATCCCACTATGTCAATGTATATATGCCCCACGTTACATTGTTACATAGTAATTTAGATTGCAAAAAGACTTTAGTCCATCAAGTTCAACCTTTATAGATCTCCTCTGATCTGCAATACGCAGATTTATTGTTAATTGATCCAGAGGAAGGCAAACAAAAAAAAAAAAAGTGAAACTTTGCCAATTGTCTTAACAGGGAAAAAAAATATAAAATTCCTTCCTGAGCCCAGATACTGGTGATCGTATTCATCCCTGGATCAATACTCCCTCTCTATTTATCCAGGATAGCCCCTAATGCCTGTTTTTTTAATGTAAAAATATACCCAATCCCTTTTTAAAGTTACCTACAAACACTATGGACCAGGATTGTTCACATTGTATGATCCTGCCAAACCACAAGAAATGGGACCAATATGTCATAGATAAATACCATACACACATACTTTGGAGATCAAGAACCAGTCACGATAACACAAAACAGAGTCCTCTGGTTATTTCCTCATGATTAGAGTTTATTCAGTAGGATCAAATATGGATCACCAGCCAAACCCAACATGGCGGCTGCTGCTGACTGGCTGGAGAAATGACTACTACTGAAATATATCCAGACACAGCCTTTTAGACTTGTTTACATGAGACAATGCATAAATCCATATTTTTTCACCCTATAGCAACATGGCATAACCCACTAACAGGCAATGACTTCTTATTAAGAGATATCCAATACGAATAGAACACATACTTTGTCTAATTTGTGACTGTAATCCTCACATCATATTACCCTTACAGAGTTGCTGCCGTATGTCAACTCTTCTTTCAACAACCTATACATGGAAAAACATGAACAGCAACAGAACTGCTACATCAATGTGAACTACATAGTGAGTATTTGTGTAATAATATGGCCACGTATGCTGAAGGACAAAAATAACACATCAATCACTTTATTAATATTGGCCTATCTCTTTCCGGAATACATCAGATAGGTAAGCGGTGATAAATAATGACGATCCACAGCGCACGTGTCCTGGTGGAACAAATCACTTCATGGATGAGCTTGGGACTGCGTCCAAGGTAAAACACCACATTTGGCTCTTTAAAGATGCATTAATGTGTAATCTATGTAATTTTCCTACATCATTAGCCAGATGAGTAGCTCGTTTCATATGTAGGGAAAGAACAGTGAAGACGTTTGTATGAAATGAGCAACATATATTGGTTTGTGATGAAGTAGGCGCTCCGGGAGCATGTGCAATGTAAATATTGACATGTTCCTTGTATGTTTCAGATCGCAAAGATGAGTCCCTTTCCATGGTCAGAACAAGGAATGATGAGCATTCCCACGTTCCAGGACTTTGCTATTGTCACGTTGCATCATGTATGTTCATATGTCAGTCATCATGCGTTGCATCGGGTGTGATATCACATCCTCTACATAGATTTATATGTACCTATTGCTTTAGATATGCCATTCTCTCCTCTACTTGGACTATTGTAAAGCCTGTATTATACTTCCTTCCAGATCTCTTCCTCAGTGCTGATGTGATCCTCCCTGCACATATGGGGAAGAGTAACTATAGCCTAGGAACATAACTATTAATGAGATTCCGTTTACCTTCAGTTATGCATAGGCAACAGCAGATAATAGAGATGCTCATTCACAGAACAGAATACACCTCAAACTGGCCAGTTTGTTGTGAGTTCTGCTAACACATGAAATTAGTTTGAACACACTCATATGGTCCTGGTCAGGTTCCCATCTGAGTGTCCAAACTTAGGTATGTAGAGTCTTCTCTCACAGTGCCATTTCCAGTGACATGACCTATGGGGGTTCTAACATTGACTAATTGAGCACTTCTACCTATGCAGTTGCATAGGAGTGTGTGTTGCGCGCACACACAAGACTACAGATTACTTCTCTCCATGAGCATATCTCTTCTGTATTGTTGGGTTTGAATATTGAATGTTATCATGATATATTTAATAATGATATAACTGATATTGCCTCATGTTGGATGATGCACTGTATATCCCCCCTCAACTGATCATCTATACCAATGTAACCCCCCCCCCCCGCCTGCATTCTGTCCCTATTTCCGTGTGTTACTGGAACTCTGTATCCTACCCACCTCCACCATGATACTGAGCAGTCCTGTGGTAATTTGTCACTGTGTGGCTTTTTGAACAATTAAACCTGTTTTTTCAGTAAATGTTTGTGTATTCCTGGATATTTACCATGTAACAAGTACATTACCATGAAAGTCAGATGTGCTTATCACCATCAGTTAGGGGTGTAACTATTCTGTTAAATATGCATTTACATTACTACATAATCATGAATGTAGATTCATATCATTCAAGTTGAGCCCTTCAAGTCATTATATACAACCCTGCATGTCTATAGACATGATTTCTAAATTCACGCCCCTCGGGCTGGCACCTACATCTATATTGGCAAGGTACAGATTAATGTAGCATATGTATCTCTGTAAACACACACAGATATATGTATTGAACAATGACACTTCATTCTATCTGTATTATGTCAACTAGAAAGCATGATATGGTACAAACACACAGAAACAGCGATAACAGTATAACATAATCATACTTTATTTCATACACAGAGCACAAATAGAAATAAAGACTGTGCATTAATATCATGTGTGTGGTTTGGACAGATCCCAGTATGGCAAGGGGCTGTGTCAAATCAGAGGACATCTGAAGAGGAAACAGACAACATCATGAGGGTAATGCATAGCATCTACTAGGGTCACATGTGGTCAGGACCCCACAGTAACCAACAGCATATAACACAACATTTAATCAACATAACCATTAATGCACATACAACAACCATATGGTTGCCAGAATAAACAGACACTATAAAACATGGATCATGTGATACTAAGCGATTCTACACACAGTGTGTTCGCATACATTACTGATGATTGGTCAATAGATGATGTGAATCTGGAAAACATAGAGAGGAGGTGTTAGAACAATCATAAGCTGTTATTATAGTACATTGTTTTTGACACTACTATAAACCAACTAACATGTACATCATCTACGAGCAGTAATAACCATATTGTTTCTGTCCTGTTCAGTCAGCCTTCCAGGAATATGTTGACGATGTGTAATACGACAAGGCATGCTTCACTGTGAACACAATCCTTCAGCAAAATGTACTATCACTATCTACTTGGATATCACATCTCACTTCTATATGGGTGGTACCAAGGCCAGACAGATTACACTGTTCACATTACCCCTAAACACATGCACATTTATAATGATGTCAAACCAAGGAAGTTAGCAGTTTGGTTTGGATGACATGAAATAAATGAATCCAATCACATATATAGTTGTGAGCGTACGAGTTGTTGCTAACGCTTGCGTAGCGCATAGCGAGGGCTGCGGGCGAGGGCCACAGTTGCTGGCATGGAGCGCCAAAGGCGCTCCTTGCCAGCAACTGCGACCCTCGCAAACTTTACGTCGCAACACAAACAACATGACACACCAACTACGACCCTTGCAAACTTTACCTCGCAACGCAAACAACATACGACACACGTTAACACACATTACGACCTCGCAACACTCGGACGCAACTCGCGAACATTACAAAATTCAAAACACAATAAATACACACAGCACATTCATAAAAAGCTTACCTACAGGAAGGGAGCATCCAGGACCTCAAAAAGCCACTTACACCTTCATTTCACTTAAAATAAAAGAGTTTAGACACTAAAAAATTCGCTAAGCGACAGAGAAAATGGCCGCCGAACACAACGAAAACGAGGCTACAAACGCAAACACCATACGAGACACGTTAGCACACATTACGACCTCGCAAAAATTGCCTGCAACCCGCGAACATAAAAAAATTGAAAAGACAATAAATACACACAACACATACATAAAAAGCTTACCTAAAGCAAGAGGGAGCATCCAGGACCTCAAAAAAGCAACTTACACCTTCATTTCACTCAAAATAAAAGAGTTTAGACATTCGAAAATTCTCTAAGCGAGAGAAAAAATGGCCGCCGAACAAAACTAAAACGAGGCTACAGCACTCTAAACACGCAAAACACCACAAATGACCTACGGATATTCCGCTAAGACACATACCACACATTACCCGCCATTTTACGCCAATGCGGAAGTACACGACTACGCTAACGGTTTGGTCTCGCGCACGCACAGTATTACACTGCACACATTCAGCACGCTTACACAGCAGCTCCACACCACTAATGCTGCAGCACCATCAAAACAGATTGCAGCTCTTCAACACAATGCTTCAAAATAGGTAAAGTATATTAATTTATTAATGTATTACATATTTCATTATTACACACCAAACAGCATTAGCTACCTTACAATTTCATTGCCGTCATTTTTTGACGGGCAATTCGCTAGTTTCATAATATTAACAGGATGGAATGCTACAAAAACTTATGTAGAATTGCTGGTTTGGATTAGCACATCGTAATGGGACTGTGCAACTCTACAGCTGGGACACTGATCATTTTAATGGAAAATCACATAGTCATGTTCCTTAGTGAGGAGATATGTAGTCATATATTGCATTTCTGAGTCATCTGCAGTGGTGAATAACACTGATAGAATGCCCGTTGGGAACTGGGTTGAGTGTTTACTCACATGATGGTATTGTAATGCTCGAAGATGAAGAAAATGTCTTCATAGTTGTGAGATTTGGCTATTAACACCTACAGAGACAAAAACAAGGTATCAATCATAACAATATTATGATTAAATACAGCATTTAATCTTAAGGTCAATGCACATTGAACATCAAGAGTTGAAATGTTAAACATAACCAGACATGTACACACTCTGTAGCCAGCCAGTAGCGGACCGTCTCCCTCTTCCACGAAGTTGTGGTGTGGGAGCAGGGGGTGCCACTACAGTAGGTGGCTGGGGATCATGTGTCGATGGTGTCTGAGACGAGGAGGCAGACATCTCGGGTTGCGGTTGTGCAACCGAAGGCTGGAGAGGTATGGGCTGGCGTCGGAGTTGACGCATTAACACGCGTCTCTCCCGACAGGCCCGTGCGTGGAGCACCTGCCCATGATGAGGGTGGAGCACCTGCCCATGCTGAGGGTGGAGCCGCTGAGGGAGGCACAGCATAGGGTGGCCACTGCTGCATTGGTGGCTGGTGCAGGCCCTGAGGTGGCCATGATGAATGGCCAGGTGTATCGAAAGAGGAGTGCCCATGTCCAACATCATATGGCCTTTAATAAGGCGCGGCATGGTAGGGGGCAGCATAGGATGATGGCATCCATGTGGTGTGCTGCCCCCATTGCTGGAATAATGCTGGTGGTAACTGGGAGGTCTGGGACAAGGACATGGCCGGTTGATATTGCCAGTCTGGCTGTGGCCGGCTAGATGTTGAGGGCCCTCTTGGATGTCCTGGCCCTCCTCATCAGGCACTCCTGCCTCCTCCTCCGAACTTGTGGGTACTGCAATGGAATAAACATATATTTCAGTTGGTTCCCATACACAATTGACAGCTATGCATTTACATATCATTGACATCATGGTCACCTGTGAGTGACTGTGGTGCTTGTGTTACACAGATGAGCCACGGGCTGCATAATGAGCATTGTGGATCATGGCTCATATGAATGTGTACTGCATGTGCATCAGACACGTGCTCTGCAGGATCTGCTGTGCAGTGTGTGAGACTGACCAATCTGACAAGTTTCCAGCAATGGTTGTTAATATGCAGCTGAGACATGGGCCAGGTTAGGACAGTATATGACACACACATGCAGTGCTACAGAGACTGTATCCACATATGCCGCACAGCCAGATTTTTACTCTATTGCAGTGGAGGCCAATGTCAGGCCTGCATTTGTGGATAGCCATGCTGCACCCAGCTGAGAATATCATTCTCCAAACATTAAGTCTAATTGACTTATCTGTGCCCATAAAGGAAATCCACATATCCAGGCCTGTGCGCAGCCCAGCAAGTTTGACTTTGGACACCCTGCTCTATTGCAATCAATCTGGATATAATTAGAAATTGACATATCAGGGATACAAATTATGAACATGATAGGTTTGCTACCAGGACTAAAATGGTTATTGTCGCCCCATATATCTTTTGTCAACCATAAGGCTTACAGTGCTATTGTATGTGAATTATCCCTGTGTGTGGGCAGGGGTGTAGGAGGCCATATAATTCTTGAGCAAGGGTGGGCAGGTTCGGTCCTGGAGGGCCACACAGGTGAGCCAATCGCCTTTTCAGTCATCCTGATTGACTCACCTGTGCCCAGAAAGGATATCTTGAAAGGCCGGCATGTATGTGGCCCTCCTTACCCACCCCTGTTCTAGAGGGATACAGCTCATTCTATACAACAGCCAGAATACAAGTCTATTTATACATACAAATATACATACATACAAACCGCATGATATCTTGAAAGGCTGGCATGTATGTGACCCTCCTTACCCACCCCTGTTCTAGAGGGATACAGCTCATTATATACAAAAGCCAGAACACAAGCCTATTTATACATACATACATACATACATACATACATACATACAGCATGTTATGTGCAGGCTTTTGGACAGCCCATCCCCCCACAATCTCATACAACCATGTGTGTGATATGATACTCACGTTGCAGTGTGTTAGGGCGATCTTTCTCCACCTGGCCTGGTATGCCCACCACTCTTTCGGGAGGGATAAAGTTCATCACTGTCCTCTCCCATTCATTGTATGTAACAAGGACCGCGGGCCCACCACCTGTACCACGTGCGGCTGCTGCCTCCTTGGCCATCCTCCTTTTTACCAACATTTTTAAGTCATCAAACTTATGTTTGGCGGACCTCCAGTCCCTATGGGTGACCCCTACTGCCGACACAGCTGTGCCAATTTGGGACCAGGCCTGCTCCCTCTGGCTGGCATTGATATCTCTCCCACCACATATGATCCCCTGGCGGGCACAGATTTCCCTGAGGAGAACCTGGATCTCCTCCGGGCTATAATTGGGGGCCTTGGTCCTTGCCACAACTCGTTGCCCTACGGACGGTGCCTGGAACACCTGCTCTTCCTCTTCTCTCCCTGGGGCCACCCCCTCATCCCCACCACCTCCCACCAAGGGATCAGGCCTCCTCGCCTCTCTTGCCTTACTTACCTCCTCCCCTCCTCTACCCTCCTATGAAAATAAAGTAACGATAAATAAATATAATATGTGTGTAGGTTTAGGAGGTAAAAAAAGATGCGAGTATTATGTGTAGTTCAGTAATTGTATGGGGGGGTTAGGTCTTGGGGGGGGGGAGTAGCTGTGCAGTGGCCTACCACTAGGTGTAGCTATGTGTACGTATTAATCTATGTGTGTGAATTATATGATATCAGTAATTATGTGTGTTGTGAATTAAGGGTTAAATGCTCTGATATTTCAAAAGATACAAACTCACGATACTCCTTCTCTCTGGCCCACTCTCCTTTCTCACAAAAAAAAAACACCAACGCCTAGACCTGTGTGTCTACTTGCAAAAGCTCCAGCACAGTCAATTATTTTCTGTTTTGGCTCCCTTTTAAAGGCATACTGCAGTCTGGTTAAGTGTTACGTATCACGTATTTCGCGCTATTTTCCCACGCAAACCTTAATTATTAATTGATACGCGCAGCCACGGAAATCAAAGTTATCCGAGATATCGTCCCTCATTTGCAAATCCTTCGCAAATCCTAACGTGTACGAGATCGCATCCATCGCTCGTATCTCGAGCACTTGGAATTTAATAGCGTTGTAAACTGTCTAATTTTTCAACTAGGTAGGCCTTGCGTTTTCACCTCATATTTACGAGGCTGGAATTTAATAGGGCCCCTAGTGTTAAGTGTCAGGCGTACGTGCAAACAGCATGTTTAATTTTATTGGATTTCATAATATAAATAATCGTTTAATGGCTGTTGGTGGGAAAGAATAATTTTTTCTAGAAGGTAAAATGGGTTGTGGTTATGATTTTTGCTACAACAAATGCCAAACTCTTGTTCATTGACATGACAATACGCTCATGCATGTCTCTGCTGGCAAAGAGAAAAGTTGTAAAGACCTGTGAGAAAATCACATACTCCTTGTCCTGTGCCTGAATATCCGCACATGATGGTCTATTGCTTTCACCAGAGGATCTCGTCATCCAGAAGCAAGTGATCAGCCTGTTTTGAATTGTATGGACAAAGAGAGGCCTGGCTAAGTGTGATGTGTAAGACTGGGTTTGTATGAAGTATATGTGTTCATTGTTTTGTCATTTTTACTTTTTCTACTCTTTCCTATGCCTGTTTTTCTTGTTTACTGTTCTTTGGCTTCTAACACTTCTGCACCCTGTTGTATCAATTTGCAAAGGATTTAGTATGTACTAACATCTGAGAAGGGAGAGCAACCAGGGACAGAAGAATTTATCATGCATATATTTTGGATTTTTTATTGGTTATTATTAATTTAGCCACTTGCCCGTCAAAAATTATGGAAAAAAAATTTGAAGCCCCGCAATGCTGTTATTTGCCACTAAATTGCAGGCTGAGGCATGCGCAGTGCGCATGCACAAGCCCATAACTTTGCAAGCATTACACAAAACTTGCAATTTGACATCTATATATATGACTAGAGACTTGTCCGTCAAAAATTACTGCAATAAAATTTGAAGCCTGGCAATACTGTTTGCCACACAATGTGAGGCTCTCCACCTTTCTAACTTGCGGGCCTCACAATGAGCGCCTTTAGCCTCTTCCCCCTCTACTTCGCGGCTCATTGCAGGCCTCGGCAAGCCCCTGACTTGTGGGCCTCGAATAAGCGCCTTTGGAGCTCATTGCAAGCCCCACAATGAGCGCCTTTGGTGCTCATTGTGATCCTCTCCCCCATCTACTTTACATGCCTCGTGAAATGTTGCTCATTGATGTCCGCAGCATGTGCTGTGTGCGTGCGTAAGCCCACTACCTCCCATGTCCCTTTGCCCCCTCTCCCTGCCCTGTTTTTTCACCCTTATTTTCATTCCCTTTGTCTCTTCCCCCTCTCTCCCTCCCCTGTGTCTGTTTCCCACCCTCTCCCTCCCCTGTCTCTATTTCGATCCCCCTCACAGCTTTAAAAAAAAATTGCGGGCTTGGTAGGGGTTAAACCTGTGACTTTTTTTTCAAGCCTGCAAGGCTTGAGTCATTAATCGCTATTTCTCTAAGCCTTATGGGCTTGAAAATTTTTTAACGGCTTATCACCACCATTTTTTTTCAAGGCCATAACTTGCGAGTCATTGAGAGGCTGCCAAAAGACTTAGTTTGAATAGCAAATTAGCTTTCAACCTCACTTAGCCCATAAGTGAGGTTGGCATCTAATTTTCTATTTAATTTCTATTCAATTCCAAAGGGCTTTCGAGTTACAGTCTTGAAAAAAAATGTTTTTTTTTTTTTTAAGCCTGTAACTCATAAGCTTCGGCGCTCATTGCGAGCATCTCCCCCATCTAACTTGCGGGCCTTGCTGAAGGCGCTCATCTCGAGGGTTCAAGAGAGTTTCCAAAAGGCTTCCGAGTTATGGGCTTTTTTCCCCCAAGCCAGTAACCTGGAAGCCGCTCAGAGACTCTCTTTCTAGCATCAGGATGAGCGCCTTTGGCGCTCATTGTGAGCTTCTTCCTCATCACTTGCAGCAGTTTTTTTTCAAGCCCGTAACTCGTAAGACATTCGGAGACTCTCTTGCAAGACTTGCGATGAGCGCCTTTAATGCTCATTGTGGGCCTTGCATTCGGCACTTATTGTGAACCTCGTCCCCATCAAACTTGCAGCGTATTTATTTCAAGCCCGTAACTGGTAAGCCTTTCGGAGAGTCTTTGGCGCCCATTGTGAGCCTCTCCCCCTCTAACATGTGGACCTTGGCGAAGGTGCTCATCATGAAGGTCGCAAGAGGGGCTTAAAACGGCTTCCGAGTTATGGGCTTGAAAAAAAAAGTGGCAGAGTTTTTTTTACCCAAGCCCGTAACTCGAAAGCCGTTCGGAGCCTCTTTTGCGAGCCTCTTTTGTGAGCCTTGCGATGAGCGCCTTTGGCCCTCATTGTAAGCCTCTCCCCCCTCTAACTTGAAGCATTTTTTTTAAGTCCATAATTTGGAAGTCGTTCAGAGCCTCTCTCGAGCCTTATGATAAGCGCATTTGCTTGCAATGAGCCTCTTCCCCCCTCCTAACTTGGGCGCCTCATGATGAGCGCCTTTGCCGTTCATCTCTGGCTTTGCAAAGAGCGCCTTTGGCGGTCAATGCGAGCCTTGCCCCCGCTCATTGTAGACCTCGGCAGACCTGCAACTTAAGGCCTTGGTATGTTGGTAGCTAATTTTCTATTCAATTTGCTTCTTTTGACAATCTTTAAACGGCTTCCGAGTTACGGCTTAGAAAAAAAATGGCGGCGTATTTTTTCCAAGCCTGTAACACGGAAGCAGTTCGGAGCCTCTCTTGCGAGGCTCGCGATGATTGTCTTTGCCATATGTGGATGTTTTCATCCACCCCAGTGAACTCTTTCCTTGTTATACATGTTTTGGAGAAAACCAAAATAGTTCTTGGAGATATCTGTCCCTGGCCAAATTACCAATATATATATATATATATATATATATATATATATATATATATATATATATATATATATATATATATTTAGTGTGCACACCTTAGAGAAATAATACACCAACACGGAGTTCTGGTATAAAGCTTTCTCTCACGCCCCTCTCTTTATTAAAATCAGCTGTCATATTTATAACATTTTTAATAATCAGATAAAATGTTGCATCTTGGTGAACACCAGTCTAAGTAAGGCCTCTGATTGTTTCCGGAAGGCGGCGGGGCACATATCCTTATTAGGTTTCGGATCTGATGTCATTATGGCCAGTTTAAGTGAAACCTCTGATTGGCCCCGGAAGGTGGTGGGGCTCACATCCTTATTTGGTCACGGATATGAATGTCATCTTACTGCTGTCAGGATATGATGTTACCGACATCTTGAATGTGGAAGTGATGAATCCTTCATCTTAGAGTTCCCAATGTTTCAGCAATATTAATAAAGCTTTGGTTGCATGATAATACTGCAAAGATAAGATATATAAGAAGGACACAAACATAAATGCATTTTATATGGATTTCAATCCATAACAGTTCCCCCTAAAATGTCATGCAATGTTTATGTTACCCCTACGTTCTTAAGTCTTAATTAATAGTTATTACATCCTTACTATTTATTGGATATCAAAATCTATTAATATCTACGTTCTTGACTATGGTCCCTCCGGAGCACTATTCTTTATGGATTCTATTTCCGGATGTTGGAAGCATTGCGTGTAAGTATGACATAGGTACATATCTTTGTTCGATTGGGCTTGCCATGACCTAACGTCACACCAACCCTATGTCCTATACGGAAAACCTAATAAGCCTCTATTAACTAATAGTGTATCTGGTCTAGAAAAAGGACCATAATGCTTAGGTATAATACCTTTACAAAACACTCTCCGTAGAGCCAGTTACTGTCTGCATTAGACTGTGAGACATCTTGCATATATCATTCTGTCCATAAAGATCTGTGTCTAGGTTATGGGGTCACCACCAGGGGAAAGCTTTTTCCATTGCTATCTGCAAATGAGTATTCATACAGGGAATAATACAGCATAGGAGGAAGGCAAGTAGAGTTATGACAACAAGGATAGCCATCCCAGCTTGTAACAAAACCTTTTGCCAACCATTCATCCAACTAAACCATGAATCCCAGTTATCTATAGTACCAGAATTTTCTCTTAGTTCTTGGCCAAGTGCAGCTAGTTTCTTTATGGCCAAGGTGATCTTACCGTTTGGTCCTGTATTATCAGGAATATATGTGCAACATGCACTAGTGGCAGGAAGCATTTTACATACTCCTCCTTTCTCTGCAAGAATCATATCTAATGCCATACGATTCTGGAAGGTCATGTGTGATGTAGCTTCTAACTGTTCTGCAATACCTTTTAAGGCATCCTTGGTATAATTAACAAACCGTTGCTGATTATAGTAAATATAATTAATCCAAGCAACATTCTTATTTACTCCAATCATTGGTATGAGTGACTCAAAACCTGCTGCTACTTGATTGCGAGCTTTAAATTCATTTGGCACCCCCCTTGGGACTCCTATGGTATCAATATATACATGTGGGTCAAAACTTTCTCTAGGTTCAGATGATAATGATGTATCTCTCTTCTTTCTAGATTGTGTTTGAAGAATGCTAGATGGATCACCATAATAAGTTGGGACAATATGGAGTGGCATAATAACCTTAGCTAAGGTACACTCTCCCCGCCATACTCCTGACATTTTGTCTCTCAGCTTCATGTCCCCACATATCCAATATATATCTCCCAAGGATTGTGTGTGATTAATCAATAACGTGGATGATCCATCTCTGTATGTCTGACAAAAACCACTTGGGAACCTCTGTAAGTTAGTTCCATAAGAAACATTCCTACAATAACACGTATAATTTCCTGGATATATAGTTATACCCTCACCTGGATGTGGGTTATTAGTTATCATAGGATATGTCTTTTTCCATTTTTTCCATCTACTTACATCACTGAGTGTGTTTTTAAAAAGGCTCAGGAATAATTTTTCTTCTAATAAAGGTATAGTGAGTGGAACAGTACCCAAATGTGGCCTAGCATGACAACAAACATAACAATTAGTTTTTTTATTTTCTTGGACATTTTATTTTTCATCCATTCTAACCATACATTGAGATCTGAATACCCTGTTTCAGTAGCTAAAGTATCTTCATATGTTGGATCACCATTGGCAGTCATTGTTCCAATGATCTTGGGACCTGGTTGTAATATCTGTAATACAAGTGGTAAGTTAGGAAAATTGTATAAGTCTGCTAACTTAAATTTACCTGATAACTTTGTAGTCTCCCCCTTACTCCATGCTCCCATCAAATATGTGTCAGCATCTATGGGACTAGGATTTTGTATAGTCAGAGTAAGCTGTATGCTAGAACTAGTCTTGCCACTATTTAAACATCTGCCAGTCTTTAGTAGAGTCATACGATCTAGTAGAGATCTACCTAGGTTATCTTTCTTGACTACAGCGTTCTGTGGTCTATACTCCAAGGGTGTTCCAGTAGTCCATCCTACCATACCCCATGTAGGACAATCTTTCCCATAAGCATTCCCATAAATCTTTCCATCAACACATATGTATATAGCCTTATTAGGGGAAGATTTATACAAGTCCCACTGTTCGTGGACAGTAGGACATCTAACAATATCACAGAAGTCAAAGGTGTATGTAGCAACATGTGTAGTACAGGGAGTGCAGAATTATTAGGCAAATGAGTATTTTGACCACATCATCCTCTTTATGCATGTTGTCTTACTCCAAGCTGTATAGGCTCGAAAGCCTACTACCAATTAAGCATATTAGGTGATGTGCATCTCTGTAATGAGAAGGGGTGTGGTCTAAGGACATCAACCCCCTATATGAGGTGTGCATAATTATTAGGCAACTTCCTTTCCTTTGGCAAAATGGGTCAAAAGAAGGACTTGACAGGCTCAGAAAAGTCAAAAATAGTGAGACATCTTGCAGAGGGATGCAGCACTCTTAAAATTGCAAAGCTTCTGAAGCGGGCGCAAAATAACTGCCCATGAACTGAGAAAAGTCAAGCGTGCAGCTGCCACGATGCCACTTGCCACCAGTTTGGCCATATTTCAGAGCTGCAACATCACTGGAGTGCCCAAAAGCACAAGGTGTGCAATACTCAGAGACATGGCCAAGGTAAGAAAGGCTGAAAGACGACCACCACTGAACAAGACACACAAGCTGAAACGTCAAGACTGGGCCAAGAAATACCTCAAGACTGATTTTTCTAAGGTTTTATGGACTGATGAAATGAGAGTGAGTCTTGATGGGCCAGATGTATGGGCCTGTGGCTGGATTGGTAAAGGGGAGAGAGCTCCAGTCCGACTCAGACGCCAGCAAGGTGGAGGTGGAGTACTGGTTTGGGCTGGTATCATCAAAGATGAGCTTGGTACAGTGGTACAGGAAGAAGTCTGCATCCTTCAAGAAAAACATGATTTTCATGCAGGACAATGCTCCATCACACGCGTCCAAGTACTCCACAGCGTGGCTGGCAAGAAAGGGTATAAAAGAAGAAAATCTAATGACATGGCCTCCTTGTTCACCTGATCTGAACCCCATTGAGAACCTGTGGTCCATCATCAAATGTGAGATTTACAAGGAGAGAAAACAGTACACCTCTCTGAACAGTGTCTGGGAGGCTGTGGTTGCTGCTGCACGCAATGTTGATGGTGAACAGATCAAACCACTAACAGAATCCATAGATGGCAGGCTTTTGAGTGTCCTTGCAAAGAAAGGTGGCTATATTGGTCACTGATTTGTTTTTGTTTTGTTTTTGAATGTCAGAAATGTTTATTTGTGAATGTTGAGATGTTATATTGGTTTCACTGGTAAAAATAAATAATTGAAATGGGTATATATTTGTTTTTTGTTAAGTTGCCTAATAATTATGCACAGTAATAGTCACCTGCACACACAGATATCCCCCTAAAATAGCTAAAACTAAAAACAAACTAAAAACTACTTCCAAAAATATTCAGCTTTGATATTAATGAGTTTTTTTGGGTTCATTGAGAACATGGTTGTTGTTCAATAATAAAATTAATCCTCAAAAATACAACTTGCCTAATAATTCTGCACTCCCTGTATGTGAATTATACCAAAATGTGACTCCATCTTCCCATTTTGTAATAGTTACATGTTGTGCACTGTTCAAGAATACTGTAAGAAACAAGATAAAACACTGAGTTATACTCATTGTGTTGGTTCCTGTTCATCAGGGGGAGCAACCTTTTTGCATTGTGACGCGTGGACCCAAGTAGGTTTACCTTCCAACTTAACCGAAGTGGTTGTGATCAGTAGGACTTGGAAAGGACCTTCGTATCTGGGTTCCAGTGGGGTTTTCCTCACAAACCTCTTGACCAGAACCCAATCTCCAGGAAGTAGTTGGTGTGTGCCAGTATCTACCTCCGGATCTGGAATAGAAGAGAACACTTGTGCATGGATTTTAGTCAGTGCTGTGGACAAGGCTATCACATAGTCAACAAGTACATCAGATTTCAACTGCAATTGCTGAGGAAAATAACATCCTAATCTAGGAGCAGACCCAAATAAGATCTCATGAGGAGATAAAGCATGTTTTCCCCTAGGGGTATACCTGACACTGAACAAAGCTATAGGAAGGCTCTCAGGCCACGGCATACCAGTTTCTTGTGACATTTTTAGCATTCTAGACTTCAAAGTCCCATTCATACGTTCCACCCTCCCACTACTCTGGGGATGGTAGGGTGTATGAAAAGATAGTGTCACTCCTAGAGCTGTCCATATTTCTTTAGCTAAGATTGCAGTGAAAGCTGGTCCCTGGTCACTTTCAATTACTTCAGGGACCCCATATCTGCAGATGACCTTTGTTAGTAACCGCTTCACTGTGGTCTTTGCAGTCATATTTGTGATTGGGTACGCTTCTGGCCATCCTGAGAACATATCTACAATGACCAATGCATATTCAAACCGGCCACTTTTTGGCATTTGAATGTGGTCATTTTGTATCCTCTGGAATGGATACAGAGATTTTGCTAAATGCTTCTGTGGGGGTTTCTCAGTTCGGCCTGTATTACATTTAGCACAGATGCTACAGGACTTGCAATAGTTACTCGTAAGTGTAGTTATGCCTGGGGCCATATAGTACTTGTCTATTAGAGCGTTCATGAGGGTCTTTGACAAGTGTGCCGGTCCGTGGGCCCACTGTACTGTTGCTGGATAGAGATTCTTTGGTAAACACAATCTCAGATTATCAACATACAATCCATCTTTAAGGATTGCTCCCTTTGCTTTCCATTTGTTTACTTCTTCTGGATCTGCATTCTTCTGCAATTCTTTGAGTAGTTTCAAATCTGTAGGTAAAGTCTGCATTGTGTAGATATTTATGTCTTTCTTCTCCTCTTTCTTGTCCATTTCCTGTGATGTCATTGCTGCCTTTTTAGCCGTTTGATCTGCTAGATGACTTTGATGCATTTGTGCGTCTGGCTATCCGTATCGATCGGAGACTTTCTGAAAGAAGATTGGAAAGACAGGGCTCTTTTAGACCAAGTACTACTCCTATTTCCTATTCAAGAATTTCTACTCCAACCCCACAAACACCTTCAGACTCTGAGCCTGAGGCTATGCAGGTACATCTAATAAGAGGGCCATTATCCAATGAAGAAAAACAGTGGCGACGCACTCACAATTTATGCCTGTATTGTGGTAGTGCAGGGCACTATGCCATCAATTGCCCTAGCAAATCCAAAAGAACAATAGCTATGGCTGCTGAGGGCGCACAGATTCGACACCAATCCCAGATTGCAGATCAACTGGATTCTGTCACACAACCCTTGTTTTCTCTGGCTCATGGTGAAGAGGGTATGTTGACTCAACATCCTCATTTTGTGGTGCCTATCACGTTGCAATGTGGTGATCATAAAATTTCAACTACAGCTATGATAGATTCTGGAGCAGGCGGAAACTTTATGGACATTAAATTTTCAGCAGGAAATAGAATTCAGTCTATCCCTAATTCTTCACCTGTGTTAATGGAGACAGTGGACGGTTCTCCACTTACGTCGGGCCCGGTTACACATGAGACTGTGCCCTTCAAGTTGACTCTGGAAGTGAATCACCATGAGACTATATCTTTCCACCTAATTTCCTCAACACAGTTTCCAGTGATTTTGGGGGAACCTTGGCTTGCTCTGCATAACCCACAAATTGATTTGAAGATCAGAACTTTGTCCTTTCCTTCAGAACACTGCTTAATGAATTGTCAACCCACTAAGGTAACACCTGTTGCCACAACAATTAATGAAATGGTTGCTACAAACTTGACTAAGCTTCCTCTACAATATCGGGATTTTGCAGATGTCTGTGATAAGAAGAATGCTGATCAGCTTCCACCCCACAGGCCTTATGATTGCCCAATAGAGCTGTTGCCTGGGTCTGCTATCCCATTTGGCCGTATATATTCCCTTTCTGAGCCTGAATTGAAAGCTTTTCGTGAATACATACAAGAAAATCTTGCCAAAGGTTTTATTCGACCATCTACTTCCCCAGCAGGAGCTCCTATATTCTTTGTAGAGAAGAAAGATGGCAGCCTATGGCCATGCGTTGATTACAGGGACATTAATAACATCACTGTTATAAACCGCTACCCCTTGCCTCTCATTCCTGAACTTTTGGAGAGACTTCGCTCAGCTAAAATATTTACAAAGCTTGATCTTCAGGTGGCATATAATCTGGTTTGCATAAGACCAAATGATGAATGGAAAACAGCTTTCAGAACCAGGTACGGGCATTACGAATATCTAGTAATGCCATTTGGGCTTTGTAATGCCCCTGCAACTTTCCAGCATCTTATCAATGATGTACTACGAGATCTCCTGGATCAGTTTGTTGTGGCATATTTGGATGATATCCTAATATTCTCTGATAATCTTGAAAACCACAGAAAACAGGTCTGTATAGTTCTGGAGCGCCTTCGTACCCACCACCTATACATTAAACTAGAAAAATGTGAGTTTGAACAAACAGAAATTCAATTTCTGGGGTATGTCATAACTCCTAAAGGTTTAACTATGGACGCAAGTAAAATTAAAGCTGTGCTGGACTGGCCCATCCCCAAGAATGAAAAAGATGTTCAGAGATTTGTGGGGTTTGCCAATTTTTACAGGCGTTTCATTAAGAATTTCTCTGCCGTTATTACACCGATCACTGAACTTACACGTAAGGGGACTCCTTTTCAGTGGTCCGATAAGGCTGATACCGCATTTTCCCGATTAAAGACTCTGTTTACATCTGCCCCCGTCCTAGTACATCCTCAGCCGGAATTACCATTTATTGTGGAAGTTGATGCTTCTGATTCAGCTGTTGGTGCTATACTGTCTCAAAGGACTGGACCTAAGATGCTGTTACATCCGTGTGCCTTCTATTCCCGCCAGATGGTGCCAGCAGAAAGAAACTATGACATAGGGAATAAAGAACTATTGGCTATAAAAGCTGCCTTCACCGAATGGAGACATCTCTTGGAGGGAGCTACACATCCAATTACTCTCACAGATCACAAAAATCTGGAATGTGTTTGATCAGCTAAGAGACTGTCAGCCAGACAAGCACGCTGGTCCCTATTCTTCTCGAGGTTTAATTGTTTGGTTACATACCGTCCTGGCTCCAAGAATGGTAAGGCGGATGCCTTGTCTAGAATAGCTGACCCCCTCCATGCTACCGTAACCAAGACCACCATCTTGCCGGAGGATATATTTATAGGAGTTACTTTTCCTTCTGATCTGATGTCTCGCATTAAAAAGGGCTACGCTGAAGACCCAGTTCTTCGGGAGCCTCCTCGTGATCTCCATATGACGTTGCTTAATGGGTTTTGGATTTTTCAACAACGTCTGTTTGCTCCGGAGTCAGTGCGACTGGACCTTTTACGTCTCTACCATGACTCAAAACCAGCAGGTCATCCAGGAATCCGAAAGACACAAGAGCTACTTGCCCGATCCTTTTGTTGGCCGAAGTATCATGAGGATGTTAAGAAGTATGTGTCCTCTTGTGATGTATGTGCCAGACATAAGACTTCTCGCTCATCCCCTGTTGGCTTGCTTCAGCCTCTTCCGATTCCTCATCGTCCCTGGGGATCTATATCCATGGACTTTATTGTGGAACTACCTCCCTCTAAGGAACACACTACCATTCTTGTTG
This sequence comes from Discoglossus pictus, assembly GCA_027410445.1. Taxonomy (NCBI): domain Eukaryota; kingdom Metazoa; phylum Chordata; class Amphibia; order Anura; family Alytidae; genus Discoglossus; species Discoglossus pictus. Next base: position 285,474,707 of record CM050166.1, on the reverse strand, counting down.
TTGTGGACAGGTTAACTAAGATGGGTCATTTCATACAAGCTCGTGGTCTCCCTTCAGCTAAACAGATGGCTGACCTGGTTATTCAGGAAATATTTTGCTTGCATGGAGTGCCCGATGAAGTAGTTTCTGACAGGGGAGTGCAGTTTACATCTCGTTTTTGGAAACATTTTTGTTCTAACCTAGGTATTAATGTAAATCTGTCGTCAGCTTTTCATCCACAAAGTAATGGAAAGACTGAGCGAACCAACCAGACTTTGGAGCAATATTTGCGGTGCTATATTAGTTACCTGCAGGATGACTGGCTGGATTTTTTACCCACTGCAGAGTTTGCCTATAACAATGCCCAACACTGCTCCACTTCTCTGAGACCATTTTTTGCCAATTATGGTTACCATCCAATCTTTCTAGCGAGTCTCCCGATTACTACTCCCGTTCCTGCAGTCACTGACCGGCTCACCGCCTTACGAGATTCCCAAGCACTGTTGAAAGAGACTCTTTTGGAGGCTCAGGAATGTTACAAAAGAGCTTCTGATAGGCATAGAAAGGAGGCCCCAGTCTATCATGTTGGTGACAAGGTGTGGCTGTCAACAAAGAATCTTAAGCTTCGGATTCCTTCTCATAAATTGGGTCAAAGGTTCATGGGACCTTTTGAGATCATTGCTCAGATCAATGCTGTCACTTTCCGTTTGCAACTTCCAAATTCCCTGAAAATACATCCAGTGTTTCACGTTGCACTGCTTAAACCTTTTCATGAAAATACTTTCCCTGGCCGAGCCCTACCTGCCCCACCTCCAGTCCTCGTGGATGGCGAAGATGAATACGAAGTGGAAAAAATTCTTGACTCCAGGATCTTCCGTAATAAGCTTCAATATTTGGTTCGGTGGAAACGCTATGTGAGGAGGATAGATCGTGGGAACCAGTGGACAATATTCATGCTCCTGATCTTCTTTGGTCTTTCCATGCACAGTACCCTGCTAAACCGGGTAATAGGGCATCCGGAGGCTGCGCCTATAGAGGTCGGGGTAATGTGAGGAATTGACTCTGCTGGGATTCGAACCCTGGTTTGCATGTTGCTGGACCTCTTCCCTACCGGTATGCCAGCCTGCCTCTTGCAGATTTGCCTGAGATCTGATACCTTGACTCTAAAAGCAATGAAATCAGTGACAACTCTCTTTAGCTGTGTCTGGTCAGCTGTCTGGTTCTTAGCCTATATAAGGCACTTTCTGTCTCTGTATCCTTGCCAGATTATTGTTGGTTCCTGATCCCTTCAATAAAGCTTGTTCCTGTTTCACCTACAAGTTGCTGAACTGGATTATTGCTGACCTTGGCTACTGGTCTCCACAACCTTGTGATTCCTATATCATTACACCGCCACTCTTCTGCCCTCAGATGTCCTCCCACAATATTTGTGAATCCACACACTTTAAACAACCTTTTAGATTTAATTACCACGGCCTCTCCCCCTCTTTTCTTTACCACATCTTGAGCCAACATGCCCTCAATATTCAATTTAGTCTGCTTCTGTCCCATCTTCCTGTCCTAAGTATAACACAAGCTATTGTTAGAAGGCATACAAGATGAGGTAGGGAGGTGAGAGAAAAGAGGAACAAGCAGATCTTTTTGTCTGATATGCTCGACTGCTATGAAATGAGAATCACTTCATACGTCTTCCCTAAACTCAGACAATAGTTACCGCCCTCCGGGGGACCACTAGATTGTAGTGTGTAACCACGCACTACTGGGAAAGAGATAGCAGAGAATGCAGTGTATAATGACAAGTGATTTAGATAGACACAAGATTACGGAAGAGAATAACATCACATTTCATTATTAAACATACATCTTAGTCGGCAATATCACAACATAGCAGCATATGATACAGAAATTGTCTCAGAGTAAAGAATATCCTAAAGCAACATTGCGTTTACTTTTTTCTTTTATAGTAAAGCTTAATGAAACACTGAATGTCTCTTATATCTTCCTGTTTAATAAGGATTAATATTGCCAAGAAGTAGTGGATACAGGGCACTGACTCCAGCAGAGGTGGTATATAAAATGTTGTTTGCCTTTAAGATGGGTGTCAATCTCCTCCTGGGACACTCCTACTTTTACACAAACATTATTTCACGTACTGTAAGCACAATCTAACATCATCATGAAAACATGAACAGAAACATGACAGTTATTTCACCTACTTTACAAAGTCATACGACCTTAAGCATTTGCATAGAAAGAATTCTCTTAACTAAGATACGTCCTTAAAAGAATTAACGAGATGGGAGGGGGTGAGGAATTTCTCCTTTTCGCAGCCTGTGTGTTTTGTCCTTGACTGGCACAGCTGCAGTTGCACAGAAATCAACTTTCAGCTTCAGTGTACAGGGAGAGAAATTCTAAGCTACATTTCTCATTAAAATATGCATCACAACCTGCAATAACAGATCACAGTAATATTTATCAATTTCTGCAGAATAATTTCTGACTCTTAAAATATTGCAGTCCAAAATCTCACACCGTCGTGTGCTAAAATTGACGCCTTCAGAGAATTATTGTGTTATTCGGACACAATAAATCCGTCCCTGAAGTCTGCAACCCAACATGCATAGACCCTCCTAAAGAAAGGTATGCATATGTATGTCTGTACGTACGGCTATTTCAGGGATATAGTGTTATTCGGACACTACTCAATCCGTCCCTGAAGTCTGCCGCATGCAAACATGTATGTCTTTGACCACAATATCTAAGAAATCACAATCACTCGACCCACACTCTCAACAGTCATATACAGGTGACAGATATCACTGGTACAGGGTTCATAATGGACTTGAGGCAAGTTATTACCTGTACTTTGACACTTCCCCAACAGCGGGTCTGGATGACGGGCTGAGTCCCAGGAACAGGTTTTACGCGGTCAAGGTGCTAACTGTGTTCTTACCGTGTACCGGAGTTGATCAGGCTCCGCCCGCTGCAGGTTCAGTTAAACCTCAAGCCCCACAGTTTGGCGCCAATTTGTTTTGGAGAAAACCAAAATAGTTCTTGGAGATATCTGTCCCTGGCCAAATTACCAATATATATATATATATATATATATATATATTTAGTGTGCACACCTTAGAGAAATAATACACCAACACAGAGTTTTGGTATAAAGCTTTCTCTCACGCCCCTCTCTTTATTAAAATCAGCTGTCATATTTATAAAAATTTTAATAATCAGATAAAATGTTGCATCTTGGTGAACACCAGTCTAAGTAAGGCCTCTGATTGGTTCCGGAAGGCGGCGGGTCACATATCCTTATTAGGTTTCGGATCTGATGTCCTTATGGCCAGTTTAAGTGAAACCTCTGATTGGCCCCGGAAGGTGGTGGGGCTCACATCCTTTTGGGTCACGGCTATGAATGTCATCTTACTGATGTCAGGATATGATGTTACCGACATCTTGCATGTGGAAGTGATGAATCCTTCATCTTAGAGTTCCCAATGTTTCAGCAATATTAATAAAGCTTTGGTTACATGATAATAATGCAAAGATAAGATATATAAGTAGGACACAAACATAAATGCATTTTATATGGATTTCAGTCCATAACATACGGATTTGGTCAAACAGGTGTACAATGGTTTTTATCTGGATTTAGTTTTTGGGCGTATTGTTTTTTATGGACTTATTGTTTTTTTCATCAGGACTTTATTTTTGTTCTTGTTTGTGCTTTATAATCACTGATTGTAAAGCTTTCATTCAACAGCCTTTAATATCTGGACTTTGAACTTGTGCTAAGGACTCTTACATTTTTCCATGGATCATATCGGACTATTATAATTGCTTTTTAATTTGTATTGTTTTTTGCTATGTATTGTTGTGATTTTCGTTTGCAATGATCTTGTGGGAAGGTATTAAATAAAAGGTGCCAAGTCTCTTTAGGAGCCAATCTAAAGATCATGCCTCTACTTCCTATTATGTTTATCATTTTTATTGATTTTTTATAAATGCTTTCTTTTTAATTCTTGAAATGTACATTAAGATTGCACCTTGTCATATTTGTATTTTTCCTTTGATGACAAGTTTTGTTGTCATATGGGGAAGTGTTATGGAGAAATACAAATATCCATACATTATTTAGTATGTTTGGTCAAACAGGTGTACAATGGTTTTTATCTGGATTTAGTTTTTGGGCGTATTGTTTTTTATGGACTTATTGTTTTTTTCATCAGGACTTTATTTTTGTTCTTGTTTGTGCTTTATAATCACTGATTGTAAAGCTTTCATTCAACAGCCTTTAATATCTGGACTTTGAACTTGTGCTAAGGACTCTTACATTTTTCCATGGATCATATCGGACTATTATAATTGCTTTTTAATTTGTATTGTTTTTTGCTATGTATTGTTGTGATTTTCGTTTGCAATGATCTTGTGGGAAGGTATTAAATAAAAGGTGCCAAGTCTCTTTAGGAGCCAATCTAAAGATCATGCCTCTACTTCCTATTATGTTTATCATTTTTATTGATTTTTTATAAATGCTTTCTTTTTAATTCTTGAAATGTACATTAAGATTGCACCTTGTCATATTTGTATTTTTCCTTTGATGACAAGTTTTGTTGTCATATGGGGAAGTGTTATGGAGAAATACAAATATCCATACATTATTTAGTATGTATGTATTGTAACAAGGTTCCCTTTGTTGGACTGTAAATGGTAGAGACTTCTGGGCGCTTTTTATATATTTTATTGAGTAGTTACAAAAACACAAATTAAATAGCTTATAGTCAGAAAAATAAACATCTAAGTAAACGGGCTTACTTATACTCTGGCTATAACCTGAGCAGCTTTTCTACTACAGGTTAAATTATAATTCATAAAGAAAACAAACAGTCTCTTGTAGTGCCACCTTGTGGCCAGGATACAAACAGTCCCTTATAGCGCCAGTTTGTGGCCCGGATACAGATAGTCTCTTACAGTATCCGTAGTCTTGTATATAATGTGTAGTGCCACCTTGTGTCCAGGTTACGACTAGTCTCTTATATAGCGCCAGCCTGTGGCCTTTCCACGTCTTCACTTAAATAACCTTGGATGAAGCACAGGGCCCGCCCTTTTCTCCCATATGCTTCACCCCAGGGACCCTTTGATATTGCAATAGGAACACTGCAATTTAACAGGACAAGCACTCAGCCTCTTCCCTGGGGTATAATAATTTAAGTAAAAGGTTTCTGACCTTATGGTAAATGGAGTGTCCGTCTCCTCACTAGCTTCAGTCTGCCATGCAGCTTTCTCCAGTCAGGTAACTCAGCAGTGTCCCACAGGTACTTAATAAGGATTTCTTTGCAGATCCAGCAAGACCTTTTACTTGCAGCTCCAGAAAAACAGCACTCCAGCATTCAGTATTGCAGCTTCTCAAAAACAGCTCTCTCTGCTCAAGGTTTCTTTCAGGCTCCTTATCTCCTGTGAACTTAGCTACCCCCCTCTCTGCTCACACTGCAGCCTTTTAAATCCTCCTGACTTAGATCAGGTGAACTGGCTTGATTAGGCCGCAGCTCACAAGCTCCCCTTCTGTTCAAGCATGGATGTACAGCCCTACTCATTCTTCTGCTTATGTAGATCCCTTGCTGGATTCTAGTGCAGGTTATCTGTCCTTGCTGGACACCGTCACAGTATATATATATATATATATATATATATATATATATATATATATATATAGCATTTATTACTTTTGTAGTACCCTTTCTATAAATTAGCAATTTTTACTTTTAGACGATAACACCTCTTACTCATAACAATAGTCAAGATAAGGCTAAAACTCAAGGCTAGAACAAATTGTATGTGATAAAATTATAATGGACAATAAGGCTATCCTCAAGTGTTTAACCGACTTAGAAAATAAAAATGAGGAACTTTGTATAAAAATGAACAACCTGGAGAATAAATCAAGAAAGAATAATCTGCGTTTAAGAGGGATACCGGAAACACTACAAGGAGAAGCTCTGGAAACATACGTTAAAGGGTTATTTAACCACCTGGTACCGGAGTTAAAGAAAGACCAATGGATAATGGATGAACTGTATAGACTTCCTCTGGCTAAAACGATGGATAAATCCATCCCTAGAGACATTATATCAAAATTACATTTTTTTTCTTCAAAAGAAAGGGTCTTAAAAAATGCCTTTTTAAAGAAACAGCTAGACCATCCATATGATAATATAAAAATATTTCAAGATCTATCGGCATATACGCTGGGGAAAAGAAGGGAATTTACACAAATTACCAGAACACTCAGGCTAAAAGAAATTAGATATAAATGGGCGCAGCCAACAGGCTTATTAATTTATAAAGATTTAAAATGGGTTAAAATAAATTCAGTCCAAGAGGCTATAGAAACACTAAAGGAATGGGATATACATATAGAGAACAATATAGAGGGTGTTAAAAAATTGGAACTGAGAGCAAGAAACTTGGATTGGAAAAAAAAATGATAAATAATCTCTGGCAACTGTAGAATTGGGACATGGGTACTTGATAAGTTTGGTAGTAAGAAGTATAAAGTAAGAGATAGAGAGTAAGAATAGGACTTACTACTACTAGTGAGGTAAGGGGGATAGATAAATATTTGTCAACATAAAGACTTTTAAAAAAATGGGCTACAGCTAGATGATTATAATGACCTTAGAAGGATCTTAAATTTAAACGGATGGGAGATTAAGGCAAAATTAGTAACACTAGTATATAGCGTATAGGAATAAATATTTGAAATTAGTAGTAAGGTGAAGGGCGATAGGTAGACACTATTAAACACAAAGATTATCACAAAATGATTATAGTCAGAGGGTTATAATATAATAGAAATATATATATTTTTTTTTTCTTTTTTTTTTTTTTTCTTCTTTTAAAGGTATAGATCCACGATCATGTGGGTTTGAGATAAAACTTATTATATTAACTTATCACATAAAACTCAAACTATTAGCTAGAAAAGATAAATAAGTAAAAAAAATGTTTTACCTCTAAGAAAGTAAAATCACTGGTAGTAGTGTGTAGTTACCATATTAAGACGAGATATATTCACTTGGATAGATCACTTGTAAACAATCGCCCGTTTTTTTTTAATAAAAAATCATGGGGATAAAGAGAGTTATACTGGGAAGACTTTAGTGACACGTATAAAATTGATTATTCATGTGAATTTTTTTTTTTCTTCTTGTTTATTTTTTTTTTTGTTTTTTTAATTCTTTTTTTTTTTTTTTTCTCTCCCTCTCTCCTCGGACGGTTGAAATATTATAAATATATTCCAGTTATTAGACATAAGGGGAACACTCCGAATAATATAGATATGACTATATTAGGGGGAAATAAGTTAAGGTAAAAAAAAAAGAAAAAAAAAAAAGAAAATGACAAATTTTAAAATTTGTGATTAAGGAGATTTCCGTTTTAGACCATTCGAGGACTAGAGGGAGAGGAGAAAAAAGAGAGAAAAGATGATATTTCTCACAAAGAAGGATTGTAGCAAATGCATTATATTTTTTATGTTCCCCTGTACCCCTATTTATATTCTTTGTACCCTGGATCCCTCCCCCTCGCTCAGTAACTGAGCGACATATCTTCACTTCTTAATATCTAATGCGTCTTGCAAAATATCAGCTGACATCTTTTCTCAATTTGCAGCTGGTTTTTAAGTTTATTTTGACAGTCATGTGGGGCGGTTTTTTATTATATGCATTGTTTTTTTGTTTTTTTTTGTTCTTTTTCTCTTCTTTTTTTTTTCTTCTCCTTTCCTCTCTCGAGTCGTGGAAACAATCAAAGAATATTGGATATATCTTTTTAATAAAGTAAAATGCAAATAAAAATAATTTCACATAACGTTAATGGTCTGAATTCTCCAACAAAAAGGAAAACGGCCTTTTTAGAGTATTACAAATTAAATGCGGAAATTTTATGTCTGCAAGAAACCCACTTAAAACAGGAAAATCTAAAATATATGAATAATACTAAATATACAAATAGATTAGACTCTACCTTTAAGAAAAAATCAAAAGGGGTTTCTATCTTATTTAAAAATAGCTTGAAAATATCAGAAGAAGGCAGTAAGATCGACCCAGAGGGAAGATATATAATATGGACTGGACAGATTGATGGACGCTTAATAACCTTGGTTAATACTTATCTACCAAATAAAGGTCAAATAGGCTTCCTTAGGAAACTTCTCAAAGAAATTAATAAAATCAAAGGAGGCTTGCTAATAATTTGTGGTGATTTTAATATGATATTTGACGAAAATTTAGACAAACAAATAGTCGGACCTAAGAAAGTTGTATTACAAACAAACTGTATTTCAAAAGCATTCCGTAAAATAAAAGAAGATAACAACTTGATAGACTCATGGAGGATCTTACATCCAGGTGTACGAGAATATACCCACTTCTCATACAGACATAACTCATTCTCCAGAATAGATTATATATTAACTGACCTTCCAACTTTAAAAGTAATTAAAAAGATAAACATCCGTCCTACCCCATGGTCAGACCACTCTTTAAATGAACTAATTATTCAAGACCTACATACAAACATTCAAAGGAAAAAGAGTAGTTGGAAGTTGGACTCTTGGTTTTTGAAGGATGAGAAATTTGTTGCATACTTGAAAAAAGAAACATTGGAATTTCTAAAAATTAACAAGCCATCAGTTAACTCAGATATAACCCTGTGGTGTACGTATAAAGCATATATGAGGGGTATATTTATTGCTAAAGCAGCCGAAGTAAAAAGGTTAAGAGGCAAGTCTTTAAGGAACCCGTATTTGGAATTAAACAAGATGAAAGATATCTTTAGGGAGACACCAAATAGGGAAAATAGTAAAGTAATAAAAGACATAAATACCCAAATACAAAAAATTCTCCAGCTTCAATCAGATAAAATATTATGGAAATTTCAGCAAACACAATTTTTTGAAGGGGGCAAATCAGGTAAATTCCTGACTAACAAATTGAAAAAACAGTATACTAAAAACAATATTGAAAAAATTCGAGATTTAAATAATATTCTACAATCCCATCCAGATAAGATAGGATTAGTATTTCAGGATTATTATAGTAAACTATATAATCTAGAGAAGGATCGTCAATTGGTTAAGCCAGGGATAGAAGAGATTAAACAATACCTAGACAATATAAAGTTCCCCAAAGTATCGGAAGCTCAACTTAGCTTTCTGAATAAACCAATAGAAAGTATAGAAATAACGGAAATCGTGTCCAAAAATAAAAAAAATAAAACACCTGGGGTAGATGGATTTAACAACTTATTTTACCGATATCTTAGTAAAGAATTAAACTGTACTTTATGCAATCTCTTTAATGAGATAAAACAAGAAGGAGGGATACCACCAGAACTAACGGAAATAAAAATATTTAACATATTGAAACAAGGAAAAAATCCCGAAGACTACAAAAATTATCGCCCAATCTCCCTAATTAATGTCGATATTAAAATCTACTCTAAAATTTTAGCTAATAGACTAAGCAAGATTATACCTTCTTTAATACATTTAGATCAAACAGGATTCATTCCGAATAGACAAGCGTCAGATAATACCAGACGTCTGTTAGACACCTTATACTATATAAAAAGAAAAAGGATCTCCTCCCTGACCCTGTCATTAGATGCAGAGAAAGCCTTTGACAGGGTCAGGTGGGATTTCCTAGAGAGTGTTTTGGAGAGTTTTGGCTTGAAAAGTTTTGCTTTATCAGCAATTAAACCCCTCTATTTAAATACTATAGCACATATCTCATCTTCACAATTTAGCTCTGACAAATTTCTAATATCGAATGGTACGCGTCAGGGCTGTCCACTGTCTCCATTGCTTTTTGTCCTATTTCTTGAACCTTTATTGATCAAGATTAGAGACTCTACAGAAATTAGAGGGATTAAAATAGGACAAGAGGAATACAAAATAATGGCATATGCTGATGATATAATAATAACAATAACAAACCCTGAACACTCCTGTAGAGCTCTACAGACCAGTTTGGAAGAATTTGGTAAATTCTCCTATTTTAAAATTAACCAACAGAAAACGGAAGTACTGACCTATAATATTCCATTAGAGGAAAAAAACAGGTTAGTAAATTTATATCCCTACTGCTGGAAGTCCTCTCATATAGTACACCTGGGGGTTAGATTCCCAGATCATATAAGAAATATCTTTAAAGATAACTATAATGATATACTGAAAAAAATAAGAAATCAGTTGAATGATTGGAGATCCTTACAGTTATCATGGTTATCTAGAATAAATGCAGTTAATATGAGTTTACTCCCGAAAATCACATATATAATGAGATGCCTCCCGGCTAAAATACCGGCTTACTACATAAAGATCATGCAAGAAACATTAGACGACTTTATATACCAGGGGAAAAAAACAAGAATTAAAAAAATTATAATTTGCAAGAAATTGGAGAAAGGGGAATTAAGCTCTCCCTCTATCAAAGAGCTAAATAAAAAAATTATACTTACACAAGCAGCTGGATATAACTATAAACAGAATACTCCAAGATGGCTAACAATAGAGGACTCCCTATCGGGAAGATCTCCAATAAAAAATATATTATGGACTACTAAGTACAAACAGAAGGGGAGTTCAGAATTACCTCTAAATATTAAATATATTATTAACATATGGCACAAAAATAAAATAAAACTTGCATTGATACAGTCTCCTTCCTTGGCAGCACCAATTGACTTCCTTAATAATAAATCGAATGGACTACTCTTGTCTTTATTAAAACTACGTAATATTAGAAACGTGGGAGATCTATTTGAAAAAGGTAGTCTAATGGAATTGAAAAGACTTAAAGAGAAATGTAATCTAGATAAAATAACGTGGTTAGAATACGAAGGACTACAAAGATACCTTACTCTTCAAGGATATAAAATTAATAACATGAATAAAATCTGGAAAATGGAAGAATATCTAATCAAAGGTGAATCGTCACATATAATTTCCAAATTTAGCAATATAATTGACGAAAATACTCCCTTGGAAAAGAGTTTGGGTATATTAGCCTGGGAAGTTGACTTGAAAACTATAATAAAAGAGGAAGACTGGACTAAAATGTTTGGTATTATTAAGAGCTCATCAATTAACTCTTCATATAATGAAATGATGATCAAATTAATCCATAGATGGTACTATGTCCCCAATAAACTAAAAAGAATATATAGTAATTTAGATGGCTTATGCTGGAAACAATGTGGACTACCAGGTACAACCATCCATATGTGGTGGGACTGTAAAAAAATCAAAACTTTTTGGTCGAAAGTAAGCAAAGAACTATCGACCCTTACTGGTAAACAAATTTTTTGTAATCCGTTAATGTTTATTTTACATTCGCAATTGGAAATCTTCCCATTAGGGGAAAGACTATTAATATCACACATATGTTTAGTTGCTAAATGGTTATTAGTGAAATATTGGAAACAGCCTCAAGTACCTTCTTGGAAAGAATTAGAGATTACTATCTCAAAGAACAGAGAAATGATGAGATTAGATTTGCTCGATAATGCCAGAGATAATTTCCCTAAGGCCACTCGCTTAATAAAATGGCAGCTTTGGGACCAATTTCTGACAATATGTTAGAAAAGTTATGAGGATGAAACTTTCATTGATAATGTTTCCACGACAAATCCTAAAGGAGAGGAGGAAGAAGGGGTAAAGAGGAGGAAAGAGGGAAGAATTTCTTTTTTTTTTCTTTTTTTTTTTTTTTTTCTTTCTTTTTTTTTTCTCTGCTTTCTGTTGATTCTAAAAATATACTCAAAACTCGAGAGATATCAAAGATGTGGCGACGATAAGATCATGTTCTTGTATTGTTTGTTACCCTCTCTTGTATGGGGTATTTACATATATGTTATTAGCTGCTCCACTTACTTATATGTACAAAATAAATGATAACATAAAAATTATAAAAAAATAAAAAAAAGAACAAATTGTTTACTGCGCATGAATTATAACAGTTATAAAGCATGCTAATGCGTGCTAGGTACGTGTCTGATTATTAAATAGCTTATAAATATAAATCCTTTTTTATTGGCTTAGAAGGTAGGAGGTAATGGTCATACCACTTTCTGTATGTGGAACTACTATAAAAGGTTATGATTTGTATATATGTGGTGTCAGCAGCAGATTTTGTGAATGCTATTCTGTTGCTGATCCATGGGTGTCCAAATAAAGTGAAGAAAATGAGAGGCCTCTGTTTTAGGGTTTCATGACTGGGTTTTGAAGTAGAATGTCAGTTTGTAGATGTTTTTCTTCTACATCTTCCTTTCGACTGGTCTCTGGCCCTTCTGGGACACCTTGCATCTCCTTGCCAGCTTCATTTCAGCTCTGCTGCATCTACGCCGCCCCAGTGAAGTGATACCAGTGATGAAAGAGTACCCTTGATGAAATTCAAGAAACGTGCGTTGGGTTTACGTAGGAACGCGATCGCAGGTCTATGACGTCATCTGTTTGAATCTAGACCACGGCGTGCATGGCAGAGAGCTAGTGTGTTGCAGATCAGGCCCATAGATTATAGTTCCTTCCCTGAATCTACTCACAAATGCAGTTCAGTCAATTTAGTAGTAGAAGGGAGGTGTACTAGAAGCAGGAGAATGCTGGTCACAACGCTACCACTTTGGGATAGCTTTACACTGTACATGCAATATAGCATTGAGGCATTTATTAATCAACAATCATAGTTTTATTATACAGCTTCTAATCCCATTTGGTAGGACATTCGGTATCTCTTTAGATTTTCAGCAAACAGCTGTTTTTTAGAAGTTCTGTGCACTTAACTGCTTTCTTTATATTGTATTTAATTATAGTTCTCACTAATTTATAGTTACATATTATATAATATGTGACTCATAGCACGTGTGACTTTATATCAAGTATCATATGAAGCACTTTATGTTGCACAATAGTCACTTTGCAAGTCCATTGTCACTCAGCACTTTATAAAGTTTGCCTATTGTGGACATAATTTACAATTTTGGGATACCTTATCAGTCAAGCCAATATTTTTGTGGTCTCTCTGCAGTTTACGTTCACATATTATAATATGGATTTTACTAGTTAATAAAAGTTAAGTTTTATAATTTAGTTTATTATCTTTTTCTGAGATTTAGGTTATTAGGTGTGCCCTAAAATAGGATATTTTCTTCTTCCCATACATTATATTCCATTTATCCTCAGGAGCACCCTAAGTAATATACTTATACATTTGGGGCCTCATTTAATTCTCCCTCGTAGTTCTTTCGATGCTCGCAAAAGGCAGTTTTTTGCTGTTTGCGAGTACCGAATCTCTCGCAGCCTGCTTTGCGATATGACTACGAAAAATGGCCGAGAATAGGCTCCGAGAGAGCTACGTAGTCACCCGCAGCCCTAAATCTACAAATGATTCTCGCATTTCGGAAGAATCCCTACGGGCACAAAAAGTGCCCGCAAGGAATCGGAAAGCCTCTACGTGCTACCTTGGAGCAGCCTGAGACAGCAGTGTAAGGCTCCCCCCTGCTCCCTATACACATCCCCATGCTGCAGGGGTCTCTAAAAATGACCCCCCTCTATGCTGGGGGTCCCCATCGGAACCCCCGAAGTGTCCCCACATAAACTCCTTGCAGCGGGGGTCCCCGATCTGCATAGATCAGACCCCCGCTGCATTTAAAAATTTAAATTCGCCGCCGCGGCTCCTTAAAGGGCCCGCGGCACACTATTACTAATCCCGGCTGCGGCACCTAATATTTACCCCCCTCTATGCTGGGGGTCCCCATCGGGACCCCCGAAGTGTCCCCACATAAACCCCTTGCTGCAGGGGTCCATAGGGACCACCGCAACCCCCCACATTAACCCCCTGCAGTGGGGGTCCCCGATACAGACCCCCATAAGGCCTTAATTAACCCTATAACTCATAGGGGTCAATACAGACCCCCATAAGATAGGGGGTATTTGATTTGTATTGTATGTTATGTATTATATGTAATGTATTATATGTAATGTATTGTATGTAATGTATTGTATGTATTGTATTGTGTATGTCTTTCCTTTTCAGGTGTGTATTTTTTTTTTTGTTCTGTACTGTAGGTTTTTTTTTCTGTACTGTAGGTTTTTTTATTTTCTGTACTGTAGGTTTTTTTTTTGGGTGACTTAGGTTTTTTTATTTTCTGTAAGGTAGGTTTTTTTATTTTTGTAATTAGAGTGGTGGGGAGGTTTATTAGGGGGTAGGTAGTGTAGGTAGGTAATGTAAGTGTTAATAGATTAGTGGTTTATTGAGGGTTATAGTGTAGTGTTTGTATTTAGTGTCATGATGGTCCTTGTGGACCGTCATGGCACTTATGTCGTTAATGTTAGGGTTTTAAAAGCCCCATAGGCATCATATTATACCCTTATCAGACTGATGGGGTTAAATGGAGGCTTATGGGGGTCTGTATTGACCCCCATGAGTTATAGGGTTAATTAAGGCCTTATGGGGGTCTGTTTTGACCACTATGAGTTATAGGGTTAATTAAGGCCTTATGGGGGTCTGTTTTGACCACCATGAGTTATAGGGTTAATTAAGGCCTTATGGGGGTCTGTTTTTACCACAATGAGTTATAGGGTTAATTAAGGCCTTATGGGGGTCTGTATTGACCCCCATGAGTGACCCGGTTAATTAAGGCCTTATGGGGTCTGTATTGACCCCCATGAGTTATAGGGTTAATTAAGGCCTTATTGGGGTCTGTATTGACCCCCATGAGTTATAGGGTTAATTATAGTTTCCTGGGGTTAATGTTTTTTAGTGCAAGTCCTTTCAGAACCTTTACGGTCCTTTAAGCACCCGCGAGGCGGGAAATTAAAAAATTGCAGTGGGTTAACGTGGTGGTGGTGGTGGTGGGGGGGGGGGGGCTGCAGGGGTCCCTATGGACCCCTGCAGCAAGGGCTTAATGTGGGGACACTTTGGGGGTCCAGATGGGGACCCCCAGCATAAAGGGGGGTTAATTGTAGATGCCGCGGGCCCTATGGACCCTTGCAGCAAGGTGTTAATGTGAGGACACTTCGGGGGTTCGCATAGAGGGGGGTAATTTTAGGTGCCGGGGGGGTAGTTGGAGTACCCCCCACGGCAGGGCTTATGTGGGGGACTGCCACGGAGGTCCCGTTTAGGACCCCTCCACTACTTGTTGAGGTGCGGGAGCCTGCGAGATCATCTAGCAGGCTGTCACTTCTCATGTACATTTACGCAGTGTTGATAGGTAAGGCCCTGCTGCGTAGCTCATACGTTGCTCTCAGCAGGGTGATTGTAATAGCATTGCAAGTTAGAGAAACTTTGCAGTTAGTAGGGCTTAAGTAGAAGCCTCTTATTTACGAGGCTGGAATTTAATAGGGCCCTTGGTTCTTAGGTTAGATACCTGAGCCACCACTCTCTACATTTTTTTTTAACTATTCTGTCCACATTTTTTTCTATTGGAATCATTCCACTTGTTCTTTACTCACTTCACTATATAGCTTCCAACATTTATTTACCTCTGAGTATTAACTCCTTCCTCACAGTAGTCCTCCATGCATATTTACTGTTATTCATTCATTCTTTACCACATGTCTTCCCTCTTATCATAAGTGCCTTCCCTAGCCTTTATCTCTACCTCATATCTTAATTCAATACCTAATTTCTTCTACATTTTTCTCCTTCATACCTGTCTTTTCTTTACCCATTTTTTACTCATACCTCGTCCTCCTCCGACCCTTCCTCTTAGGTTCTGTTCACTCCTTTCCATGTCGTCCTCTTCATTTTAGCCTACATCATCCTTCCTCTTCACTGCGTGATCGCAACATCTCATCTCACCTGCTTTCAATCCTCTCCACCACCGGCTGTCGTTGTTGTCTTTTCAAACATTCACACCTCTCCCATTATCCCGGTACTGCCTTTTACATAAATTCTTATCACACCTACTCACTCACCGGCCTTGTCACTTTAACCTCCTCAGTTCTACGTCCACAGCCATCTTTGACATTTATCCTCCCAGATTGCCTCTTACGTCATTTCCTCACCAATCCCTTAATTTATCCACCTCTTATCTACCTCTCAGTTATTAACCACTACTTCTCACTTTACCTGCTCCACCCTCCATCATCCTTTACCACTCATCTCAGATGCCCCATCCGAATTCATCCACTTTCCTGCCTCGCTCACCCCTATACTTGTCTCGCTCATCAAGACAATCAATGCCCTCTCCGGATCCATTTGCCATTTCTACACTTAATAACTTCTATTCACATCAACCTCATGCTCATCATAATCTGCTTATTACAGTACAACTATAATTTGTTCAAAGGCATCTCAATCCATTATCTCATTTTAGTATACCCCTTAGTCCTTAACACTCTCATTCGCTTCTCAAATTCACATCTGCCACCTTTATCTTCCGTTCATCATGCCTGGGCCAGTTAATTCTGTTTCAGAGACTAAACCCTAAATTGTCTCCATCTCTCAACCACACCCAAACAGTCATACCTTCCCTCCTTTATATCGCACCACCATCATTCTCTCTTTGCCTACCGTTCCCTATCTCATTCCATCCGGTCCATTTCCCTCATCCTCTCTTTTCCATGTGTTACCTCCCTTCTTATACTTACCTCACATTTTACCGGGCATTCTTCATTTTTATTTTATTTTTAATTATTAATTAATCCAGAGGAAGGCAAACAGAAAAAAAAGCCAAGTGAGACTTAGCCAATCGTCTCAAAGAAAAAAAAATGAATTCCTTCCTGACGCCAGATACGGGCGATCGGATTTCTACCTGGATCAATACTGTCTCTCTAATTATCCATGATAACCCTGAATTCCCTTTTTAATTAGAAATAAATCCGGTCCCCTTTTAAAGTTATCTATCAAATGCATTGTCAGCACCTCCTCTGGTAGAGAATTCCACAAATTAACCACCCTTACTGTTAAGAACCCTTTTCTTTCTTTAAGGTAGAATCTTTTTACTTCTAACCTCAAGGGATGTCCTATTGTCAGCTGAAAACCTCTTGGCACAAAAAGCTCCTTTGACAAATATTTATACTGACCCTGGATGTATTTATATAAGGTAATCATATCTCCTATTATGTGCCTTTTTTCCAGAGAAAATATGTTTAATTTGGTTAGTCTTTCTTCATAACTTAGCCCCTCCATACCCCTTATTAATTTTGTTGCCCTCCTCTGTAACTTTTCCAGCTCTAAAATGTCCTTTTTATGAAGTGGTGCCCAAAATTGAACTCCATATTCCAAATGAGGGTGTACTAGAGATTTATATAGTGGCAGAATTATATTTGCTTCCCTTGCTTCTATACCCTTCTTAATACATTCTAATATTTTATTTGCCTTTGCAGCTGCTGCTTGACTTTGAGCACTGTTACCTGGGTGGTTGTCCACAAGCACTCCCAAATCCCTTTCAATATCTGATGCACCTATATTTGATCAATTAAGATTATAAATTGTATGGCTATTTTTCCTTCCCAAATGCATAACTTTACATTTATTCATATTAAATCTCATCTGCCATTTAGATGCCCATTCCTCAATTTTATGTAAATCCCTTTGGAGAGAAAGCACATCATTATCTGATTTAATTACCTTGCACAACTTCGTGTCATCAGCGAAAATGGAGACACCACACTCCAATCCCACCTCTAAGTCATTAATAAATATGTTAAAAAGGATAGGACCTAATACTGAACCCTGAGGAAGCCCACTTACCACATTAGTCCAATCAGAGTATGTTCCATTTAAAACAACCCTTTGCTTCCTGTCTTTTAGCCAGCTCTCAATCCATGAGCAGATATTTACTGTAATTCCTGTATCTCTTAGTTTGCACAATAATCTCCCATGTGGCACTGCATCAAAAGCCTTTGCAAAATCCAAAAAGACTACATCCACTGAGTTGCCTTGATCCAGGTTCCTACTAACCTCCTCATATAAACTAATTAGATTTGTTTGACATGACCTATCCCTCATAAATCCATGTTGACTCCTACTTATAATCCTGTTCAAACAGACATATTTTTGTATATTATCCCTTATTAACCCTTCTAAAAGCTTCCCCACTACAGAAGTGAGGCTCACTGGTTTATAATTCCCGGATTTGCTCTTGCTCCCTTTTTAAATATAGGTATCACATCTGCTTTTCTCCAGTCATCTGATAGAGACCCTGTGTTGAGTGAATCTTGAAAAATTAAATATAATGGTTTGCCCATTACAGAACCCAGTTCCCTCAGTACCCGTGGATGCATTCCATCAGGACACGGGGCCTTATTAACATTTATTTTTTCCAACCTCTTTTGTATTACTTCCTGTGTTAACCAATTATATGGCAAAGGTAGTGTAGCCCCATTATTTTTCCGTGTCCCAATCACTGGTACCTCCCTTGTGTATACTGAAGAAAAGAACATATTTAGCTCATCTGCCTTTTCCTGGTCACTAATTTTCAGATGGCGTGTGTCACATTGTAATGTTCCTATAGATTCTTCCTCGCCTTCTTCCCATTAATATACTTAAAAAATATTTTAGGGTTAGTCTTACTCTCTTTTGCAATTCATTTTTCATTTTCTACTTTAGCCAGTTTAATAGCGCTTTTGCAAGCATTGTTGATTTCCTTGTACTCCCGTAAAACAGTCTCTGTCCCCTTTTGTTTGTATAATTTAAATGCCTGTATTTTACTCTGTATCTTGATCTTTAAATCATTGTTAAGCCACATTGGATGGGATTTACTCCTTTTACTTTTATTTCAACATGGTATATGCCGATGTGTATGTATATTTAGTAAGGATTTAAATGTTGTCTATGCTGTTATGTTCATATTTATGTTTATCAGTTCTCTGTCCTAGTCTATACTTTGTATTGCTGCCCTTTTAAAATTAAGAGTTTTTGTTGGCCGCTTAAAATTTAGTTTTTTTAATTCAATCTCAAATGAGACTGTGTTGTGATCACTGTTTCCCAAGGATTGCCCTATTCCAACATTTGATACTATATCAATATTATTTGTGATGACTAAATCTAAGATAGCTTCAGTAGGCTCTTGTATAACCTGGGCCAGATAATGATCCCTGAATGTACTCAAGAACCTGAACTGCTGGTCTCATTTATCCAGTTTATTTCAGGGTAATTAAAATCTCCCATTATTAGAACTTGCCCATGCTTAGCTGCTTTTCAAATCTGTAACAATAATTGTATTTCCTCACTTTCAGCTATATTGGGGGGTTTATAGCATGCTCCTACTAATATTCTTTTGGAATTTGCTGCTTTGCTATTTAACTCTACCCACAAACATTCAACTTTATAACTAGGTCCACCATAAATATCTTATCTGACTATAGTCTTAAATTCAGGCTTAACATACAGAAACATCCCTCCTCCTCTTTTACTATTGCCTCTATCTTTCCTAAATAGGTTATAACCATCCAAATTAACAGTCCAGTCATAAGATTCATCCCACCACGTTTCAGTAATGCCTATTAAATCCCATTTTCATTTATTGCTAATAATTCTATCTCTCCCATTTTTCCTTGCAAGCTTTTGGCATTAGCAAGCATACACCTTATTTTATGAGTCTGTAGTTCTGAAGTGTCTGCCACTGTACTTGAGTTACTTAGTACTACCTCCCTATTAACTATACAACCCTTCCCCCATCCCTCCCCTATGAGTTGTTAATTCATCCCTTATACCCTCTACACTTTCTATCCCATTGCTTATATCTTGTCCCTCCCCCCCCTCCTACTAGTTTAAAAACTCCTCCAGCCTTTCTACCATCCTATCCCCTAGTACAAAAGCTCCCTCATCATTAAGGTGCAATCCATCCCTACTGTAGAGATTGTACCGAAATGAGAAGTCAGCCCAGTGCTCTAAAAACCCAAACCCCTCCTTAGTTCACCACATCTTTAGCCACGCATTAACCTCCCTAAGCTCCTTCTGCATCCCTGGGCTTGCACGTGGCACTGGTAGTATCTCAGAAAATACTACCTTGGAGGTCCTTGCCTTCAGCTTATTAGCTAGTTCTCTAAAATCATTCTTTAGGACACTCCATCTTCCACTAACTTTGTCATTGGTACCAATATGTACCAAGACCGCCGGTTCATTTCCAGCCCCTCCCAATAATTTGTCTACCTGATCCACAACATGACGAACCCGAGCACCCGGGAGACAGCAAACTGTTCGATTGCTGGGATCTGGGTGACAAATCACCCTGTCTATCTTCCTAATAATAGAGTCCCCTACAACCGAAGCCTGTCTGTTGCTCTGCCTATTCTGCCCTCACACTCCTCCAGTAGAGCTGTTCTGTTAGAGGGAACAGCTCTATCTGGCATTGCCATTCCTGAATGGACATCCCCAACAGTTTCACTCAATCTGGCAAATCTGTTGGTGTTTGCCAACTCAGAACTGATCTGCCTCCTCCTGTTCCCCCTGCTTCCCCTTGTAACTGTAATCCAGCTACCTCCCTGGACATCCTCACTAGGCCCAGCTCCACCCTCCATGCTAGGCCCAGCTAAACTGTGCTCCCAGAGCACCAACCCCCTTTCCAGTGGAGCAATATCACTAAGTGCTGCAATTCTCATCTCCAGATCTCAAATTTTAGCTTCCAGAGAGGCAACATGCTCACACCTCTCACAGAGGTATGGAACCTGGATCATCTGTTCCAGTATTGCATACATATGACAGGATGTACAGTGACTGAGGTTGCCACTGGACTGACTCATAATTATTATTATTATTATTGTCTACAAAATTTCAGTGGGAAAAATAAAGAATATAAAATAATATATTTGTATAAAGTTTTCCTCCTTTGCACTATAAATCTGCACTCCCTTTTCTTTAAATAAAAGGAAGGACTCCTACACTTTTACTAGAATTGCACTTGATACTGAAAATGTTTGCAAGCTCACAAGTTCACCCCTTCTCCTGTTTATATTAACTTCTGCCCCTCTCACCTGGACACAATTAGTGCACTCTGCAATTTATCAGCCTTTACTTGCAAAAAAATATATATATACAGTCAGGTCCATAAATATTGGGACATCGACACAACATGTGCTTTAACTGCAGACTTTCAGCTTTAATTTGAGGCTTTTTACATCCAAGTCAGGTGAACGGTGTAGGAATTACAACAGTTTGTATATGTGCCTCCCACTTTTTAAGGGACCGAAAGTAATGGGACAGATTAACAGTCATAAATCAAACTTTAACTTTTTAATACTTGGTTGCAAATCCTGTGCAGTCAATTACAGCCTGAAGTCTGGAACGCATAGACATCACCAGACGCTGGGTTTCATCCCTGGTGATGCTCTGCCAGACCTCTATTGCAACTGTCCTTGTTTGTTCTTAGGGCATTTTCCCTTCAGTTTTTTCTTCAGCAAGTGAAATGCATGCTCAATCGGATTCAGGTCAGGTGATTGACTTGGCCATTACACAATATTCCACTTATTTCCCTTAAAAAACTCTTTGGTTGCTTTTGCAGTATGCTTCGGGTCATTGTCCATCTGCACTGTGAAGCGCCGTCCAATGAGTTCTGAAGCATTTGGCTGAATATGAGCAGATAATATTGCCGGAAAAACTTCAGAATTCATCCTGCTGCTTTTGTCAGCAGTCACATCATCAATAAATACAAGAGAACCAGTTCCATTGGTAGCCATACATGCCCACGACATGACACTACCACCACCATGCTTCACTGATGAGGTGGTACGCTTTGGATCATGAGCAGTTCCTTTCCTTCTCCATACTCTTCTCTTCCCATCACTCTGGTACAAGTTGATCTTAGTCTCATCTGTCCATAGGATGTTGTTCCAGAACTGTGAAGGCTTTTTTATGTGTTGTTTGGCAAACTCTAATCTGGCCTTCCTGTTTTTGAGGCTCACCAATGATTTACTTCTTGTGGTGAACCCTCTGTATTCACTCTGGTGATGTCTTCTCTTGATTGTTGACTTCGTCACACATACACCTACCTCCTGGAGAGTGTTCTTGATCTGGCCAACTGTTGTGAAGGGTGTTTTCTTCACCAGGGAAAGAATTCTTCGGTCATCCATCACAGTTGTTTTCCGTGGTCTTCCGGGCCGTTTGGTGTTGCTGAGCTCACCAGTGCGTTCTTTCTTTTTAAGGATGTTCCAAACAGTTGATTTGGCCACACCTAATGTTTTTGCTATCTCTTTGATGGGTTTGTTTTGTTTTTTCAGCTTAATGATGGCTTGCTTCACTGAAAGTGACAGCTCTTTGGATCTCATATTGAGAGTTAACAGCAACAAATGCAAATAGCACACTTGAAATGAACTCTGGACCTTTTATCTGCTCTTTGTAAATGGGATAATGAGGGAATAACACTCACCTGGCCATGAAACAGCTGAGCAGCCAATTGTCCCATTACTTTTGGTCCCTTAAAAAGTGGGAGGCACATATACAAACTGTTGTAATTCCTACACCGTTCACCTGATATGGATGTAAATACCCTCAAATTAAAGCTGAAAGTCTGCAGTCCCTCTTCATAATCTGTATTAGCTCCTTCGTAGATATTGCTCCTAGGTCGTTTCCCCCTACATGGAGCAGTGAAATCTCCGGGGGAGGGAATACCCTTAAATACGCCACTACTTTTTCCAATACCATTTCATTCCCCGTATCCCAAACCATTTTACCAAAACTGCTTCCTCTGGTAACCCCAACTGAATTGAGATACTTAATTAGCTTCATCCTATTCAATGTAACTATCATGTAGAATTTTCGACCTTCGTGCCCAATATATGAATGAGTGCCCTATAATCCATAATTGCAATGGAGACCCTGAAAACAAAACAAGACAGCGTAAGAACTTCACATCTTTTATCAGAAAAATCTAAATTACACACAATGTAGCTTCCCTGATCAGTACTAAACCCCCATACCCGCTCAGCGTATGCAGCGCTTTCTAAGTCATTTACAGTCCCAAACTCCACAAATGACGTGGAAAATACACAGTGGCTGGTTCCGCTGCTGGTGCATGCTTCTCTGAACTCCAATTTCTTCTTGATAAAGTGTCCACTATGATGTTCTTCACCCCAGCTATATGCAAAGCCCTAATCAGTACATTAAGTTGCAGACTTTTTTATGTCAGTAACCTGACTACTGGAGGCAAAGAGGCAGTAGTGGGATTAATCGCCTGAACCACACTCAAATTGTCGCAATGGAATATTACATGCCTATTCCTCAAACTATCCCCCCACAAAAACATAGCTGCCACTATCGGGAAAAGTTCTAAAAAGTAAAACATTTTTGTCAGGCCGCCCTTCACCCAATCCCCCGGCCAACTCTCAGTGCACCATTTTCCTTTGAAATAAGCACCACAACCTATAGAACCCGCTGCATTCGTATATAGTTCCAGAACTCTGTTAACCACTGGCTCTGCCAAAATCATTGAATGCCCATTAAAAGGCTGCAGAAAAAGATGCCATACCCGCAAATCTGCCCTATGCTCAACCGTTATACTGATATGATGATGGGGCATTCTCACTCCTGCTGTGGCCAAAGATAATCTCCTAGAAAAAAATCTCCCCATAGGAATAATACGGCATGCCAAATAAGGCTTCCTAAGAAGGGATTGCATAACCTTTAATGTAACCTTCTTAGCCACTAACACCCCTAACACTGAGGCCTTCAGATCCACTAACTGATTCTCCGGTAGCCTACATTCCATCCTCACAGAGTTGTTGTGGACGAAATTCATGAAAATGTATATTATGTCCATGCTGCATTCCTTTCCTTACAATATATCATAAGATAAGGCACAAATTGCTTTTATTCTTTATTTCCTGAGAGTCCTAAGATGGCTATGAGCTGTATCCTGGGAGTCCTAAGATGGCTACTGAATCATACCCGGGAGCTCCCAGATGACATTCATATCCGTGACCAAATAAGGATATGAGCCCCGCCTCCTTCCAGAGCCAATCAGGAAGCTTCACATAAACTGACCATAATGACATCAACATCCGAGACCAAATATGGAAGGACCCTTCCTACCTTGTCAACCAATCAATAACTCACTCACTGTCTAACAATGAGTCGTACGATTGTTATATCTGATCAACTTATATTATATAAGTTCCTATGTTGTATTTGGGAGGGTTCGTTCGTTGGGAAGAATACAAGAAGTTTTATACCAGAACTTTTGGGTCTGTGTAAATTCTTGTCTCTGTGTGCACACATGGCCAACAGACGGATGATTTGGACAGGAACAGATATTACATAATGGGATTATTTTTATCCATCCAAAACAATTGGCGCTCCAACGTGAGGCCCTGGGTTGTGACCAACAGATAGCAGACAAGGAAGACTTTGGGACGGTCTATGGTGGCATAAAGGAGCCTGATCAACTCAACTCAGATATATGGTAAGGTTTAATGTTTTTAAAAACCTTGCATATATATGAATAATGCTGCTATAGTTCTGCCACTTTGTCTTGGGCTGCTACTGAAGGCACCAAACGTACAGATAAATTGCTTGCCCAGGGTCTACCTTGAAGAAATATCTGTACTGAATTATATCTGTTGCCTGTGTATGACTGTTGAGAGTGTGGGTCGAGTGATTGTGATTTCTTAAATATTGGTCAAGGGTCAGGGACATACATGTGTACATGCAGCAGGCTTCAGGGACGGATTGGATAGTGTCCAAATAACACTATAGCCCTGAAATGGCCGTACGTACAAACATGCATATATATATGTACTCTGGGGATCGGTGTCATTTGACAATTCCTAGGGGGGGTCTATGCATGTTGGATAGCCGAGTATCTCTTGGGAGTCATTATGTTCGTGCCTTGGTAACGTAATAAACCCGGAAGATATCTATTACCCACTAAGGTGTAAGGGCATGTATGTGGGATGCAGACTTTAGGGACGGATTTATTGTGTCCGAATAACACGATAATTCTCTGAAGGCGTCAATTTTAGCACACGACGGTGTGAGATTTTGAACTGCAATATTTTAAGAGTCAGAAATGTTCTGCAGAAATTGATAAATATTACTGTGATCTGTTATTGCTGGTTGTAATGCATATTTTAATGAGAAATGTAGCTTAGAATTTCTCTCCCTGTACACTGAAGCTGAAAGTTGATTTCTGTGCAGCTGTGTGTGACAATCAAGGTCAAAGAAGCACAAGCTGCGAAAATATTTTACTCCCCCTCCCATCCTGGTTGAATTCTTTTAAGGACGTATCTTAGTTAAGAGAATTCTTTCTATTTCAATGCTTAAGGTCGTATGACTTTTTACAGTGAGTGAAATAACTGTAATGTTTCTGTTCATGTTTTCATTATGTTTTTAGATTTTTTTTTTACAGTACGTGAAGTAAATGTTTGTGTGAAAGTAGGTGTGTCCTGGGAGGAGATTGATTTAAAAAGTAAATAGTCCAAGATATATACACGGAATAAGACTTTGAGACCGCACCTCGAATAGGTATCTCAAAGGAAACAGTA
Source organism: Discoglossus pictus (assembly GCA_027410445.1). Classification (NCBI taxonomy): domain Eukaryota; kingdom Metazoa; phylum Chordata; class Amphibia; order Anura; family Alytidae; genus Discoglossus; species Discoglossus pictus. Next base: position 285,449,251 of record CM050166.1, on the reverse strand, counting down.
CCTTAGGATTGTAAACGTACAATATATATATGACGCAGACTGAGAATTGGTTATGGAACAAACATAACAACGTAACAATCATCAGGGGTGTCAATGAACACACCTTAGACAGGTATGTTGGGTTTTTGGATTATTGAGCCAAGAAAGAAATCTCCATAATATCTGCAAGGTAATGGGAGATTATTTTGTTTGAATGCATTACATGTAACAGTTTGCATATTTCTGTGTGTTTGTGAGTATATATATATGTATATGTATGTATATGCGTGTATTCTTTTGAAACATTTTGTCTGAAGTTTCTGTGTGTTTGTAACTTTACTCGATACTGTACTCTTTGGAGGGGGAGGTGATTGGTCTGCATTTTGAAAAGATGTGTTAGGGGTTTGGCCAACCCCATCACAGTTAAGCATAGCAGACCACTCCCTTTCTCCTCCCACCTTCTCTGTGTGTGTGTTAGTTTTTATGTGAAAATATGTCTGTCTGTATCATTGAGGGGAAATGAGAAGAAGGGAGGTTGCAGGCAGAAGAATGGTGGCTGGTTCTGGGTGGGAACCAAAGATAGTGGTTTGTGGAACAAAAACATGACACGCCCCTATATCCCATCTTAAAGGTAAACAACATCTACTATACCACTGCTGCTGGAGTCAGTGCCCTGTATCCACTACTCCTTGGTAATATTAATCTTTATTAAAAGGAAGATATAGGAGACATTCAATGTTTCATTAAGCTTTACTATGGAACAAGAAGTATACAAAAGAAAAAGTAAACGCAACGTTACTTTAGGATGTTTTTACTCTGAGACAATTTCTGTCTCATACACTGTTATTTTTAGATTCTCTGTGAGCGACTCCCCCTGCTAGTCTCTGTTCTCATGTAGTTAACTCCTACATGCCTGTCTGCAACGCTGATACAGAATTCTGTAAGTTATTAATAGCATGAGCTACGGATGAAATAGCAAATCAGGCTATTAATTTGTCAGATATTACACAGGATAAAACAGTCAGTGGTAATATATATATCATTCCAGACACGAGTCTCAGATGCTGGGAGCAGTCTTTGTGGAGGGATTGAAGAGAATCCATCAGGAAAGATTTATTAACATCTCGTCCTGAATACAAGGTGTTGCCATTAGAGACTTTGTTACTAGTAGCAAAAAGAGACTTGTCCTCACACAAGGTAATAAGGAGACTTCACACATTATGGTGTCTTCTGAGCAGGAGGAGACAGAGCCAACAAGAACAAGAAAGTGTGTTAATTGTAACAAAGTTGGACACCTTAGGGTTTCACCAGTTATGCTGAAGTTAAAACCAGTAGCTGAAATAGCAAAAGAAACTGGTATCTCATGGCCAGAAAGTCTCCCTTTAGCACTGTTAAGCGTGGGGTACACCCCTGGAGGGAAGTTTTCTCTGTCCCCTCACAAGATCCTATTTGGGTCTGCTTCTAGATTAGGGTGTTATTATCCTCAGCAATTGAAATTTAAATCTGATGTATTTGTTGATTATGTGATTGCTTTATCTCAAGCACTGACTAAAATACATGCACAAGTGTTTTCTTCTATTCCAGATCCGGAAGTAGACACTGGTATTCATCAACTACTTCCTGGAGATTGGGTCCTGGTCAAGAGATTTGTGGGAAAGAATCCTCTGGAATCCAGATATGATGGTCCCTTTCAAGTTCTTCTAATTGCTGCACCGTCAGTTAAACTTGAAGGACGGCCTACTTGGATCCACACATCTCATTGCAAAAAAAAAAAAAAGTTTCAGCACCAGACCCATAGCAACCAACATCATGATGATCATAACACATATCCTTTCCTTTCTGTTCCTAACTAAAGTAGAACCTTCTGCATTTATTAGTGAGAAGTAGAGATGTCGCGAATAGTTCGCCGGCGGACTGTTCCCGGCGAACATAGCATGTTCGCGTTCGCGGCGAACTGCGAACATATGCGAGATTCGACCCGCCCCCAATACTTTATCATTGAGCAAACTTTGACCCTGCATGTCACAGTCAGCAGACACATTCCAGCAAATCAGCAGCATACACTCCCTTCCACACCCTTCTAACTCATGGACAGCAGACATTTTGGAATCATAACTAACTTGCAGTCTTACTGAGAGGAGGTAGAGTGTAGGTGATACTGCATCAATAGGGAAAACCATAGCTAGGCAAGTTTATTCAGTGTCCAGTGCAGTGCTGAAGGACTCTTGTGCATTATTATTATTATTTTTACTACTATATAATGTGTAGATGTACCAGCTGGGCATGCATTATTATTATTATTATTATTATTATTATTATTAAATGTGTAGATGTACCAGCTGGGCATGCTCTTGTGCATTATTATTATTATTATTAGTAAAATACTACTACTAATAATAATAATAATGCACAAGAGCATGCCCAGACGGTACATCTACACATTATATAGTAATAATAATAATAATAATAATAATGTAGAAGAGCATGCCCAGCCGGTACATCTACACATTATATAATAATAATAATAATAATAATAATAATAATAATAATAATAATATAGAAGAGCATGCCCAGCTGGTACATCTACACATTATATAGTAATAATAATAATAATAATAATAATAATAATAATAATAATAATAATGCACAAGAGCATGCCCAGCCGGTACATCTACACATTATATAGTAATAATAATAAGAATAATGTAGAAGAGCATGCCCAGCCGGTACATCTACACATTATATAGTAATAATATTAATAATAATAAAGCAGAAGACCTCCACTGTGTCTCCCCTCACCTCTCCCTTACCCTATTTCTCTTCCCCCCTCTGCCCTGTATCTTCCTCCCCCTCTCCACTGTGTTTTCCTCCCCCTCTCCCCTCTCCTGTGTCTTCCTCTCCCTCTCCCCTCCCCTGTTAGCTTCTATACGCATACATACATACAATAAGAAATCTGGGGGGGGGGGTTACCCCTTACCCCCCCCTCCAGTTCCAACACCCATGTGTACTGTATAATACTGTATGCATTATGTTATATTATATCACTAGCGACTTGCCTGGCACAAATGACGGGGCAATAATAATAAATAAATAAAGTTTGAAGCCATGGCAATGCTGTTTGCCACAAAATGTGATGCTTTTTGTACTCTGAGGACCTTCGGTGCTCATTGTGAGCCTCTTCCCTCGTGTCCTTCATGTTTCGTGCTTTGCAACGATCAATCTTCGGCGCTCATCGCAAAGACAGATATATAAGTACAGTGTTAAATATATAATTTTTTTTGTGCAGTGTAAATTAAAAAATGTATTCAGGTCTCAGAGCATAATAAAGTGATTTAGATTTGTAACTGCTTTGAGAGTGCTATCGCTGGCAGCCAATGAGCAGTAATCCAGATATATAACTGCAGAGTAAAAAGTAAAACATTTTAGTGTAGTGTAAAGTCTACATTTTTATTTTCCATTACTAATTAATACTTATTAAATGAATGCACGATAATAACTATTGTGAATGAACAAATGTATTAGGAAGTGCGAATCGTTAATGTATGTAAAGTAACCGCAGTGTAAAATATGCTATTAAGCGTATTTTTTTATATATTTTTTTTAATAATAATGAATTAATTAATTACTAAAATACTTTACCTATTTGTAATTAATATATCCAGTGATCAATAACCTGAAGAGCTAACTAAAAAAGATTTTCCTAAAAAGCCGTACCAGGTAAAGATACACTATTAACAAGGACGCAAAAACATCCACACCCGCTTACCACGTACACATTCCCCGCCATTTTACAACACTAACTTACACAATGCGGAAGTACCCAGCTACCCTAACGGCTTCCACTCGCGCACGCAGCCTATTTACACTACACACTGCACACATTGCTGACACTTACACAGCAGCTCCACAGCACTGAAAACGTACATTGTATGCTGCAGGAACATGAAAACAGATTGTCAGCTCTTCAGCACAATGCTTCCTGCATATATTACTTACAAATAGGTAAAGTATATTCATTTAGTAATTATTTCATTAGCATACAAAAATACATATACACAAAAAAAACATTATCACATTAAACATAAAAGCCATTCACTGCGCGCCTCACAACGAGCGCCAACGCTGCTCATAGCACACAAAGCCTTGCAATAAGCACAAAAAACACATCACCGCCGACCAAAGAATAACAGCAAAAGCGCCTATCAGAAAAAAAATACAACCAACAGCCTCGCAATGAGCGCCGAAGGATATCCGACCGCCAACAAAATGAATGTCTCGTCCAAACCATTACCTGCCTTACAATCTTATTGCCGCCATTTTTTGACGGGCAAGTCGCTAGTAAATATATAAAGATCAAGATAATAAAAGTATCAGGAAATGTAACACAAAGATGCACACGCGTCTGAATAATACGACAAATACGGATTTTTGTCATAAATGATATGATCGCAGTATTGGGTCATAAACCCTAAACACTGGAATCTGTTACATACAATTTACTGATGATGTCATTAATGGGCTTCAAGGGGGGGGGGGGGTCTCTTTTCATACTTTTTGAGCGGTGCAAATCCAACATACGCAGAGCGGAAACGCCACATTTGTGGGACACACACAAAGTGGTTCACTTTGGGAGAAAAAAACAAACAAATATTTAATAATCATATTTTGATGTTACCAACAGATAAGGAAACGAAACTGAGGTTATTATATCTAATAGTAGCAAGCCTGGGAGTACTGGGAGTAATAATACTGCAGCAGGAGGTCAGGACTAATGTCACCTATAGACCCCCAGACAGATAAAGGTCAGTACTAATGTCCCTCTATAGACCCCCAGTCAGATAAAGGTCAGTACTAATGTCCCTCTATAGACACCCAGTCAGATAAAGGTCAGTACTAATGTGACTCTATAGACACCCAGTCAGATAAAGGTCAGTACTAATGTCCCTCTATAGACACCCAGTCAGATAAAGGTCATTACTAATGTCCCTCTATAGACACCCAGTCAGATAAAGGTCAGTACTAATGTCACCTATAGACCCCCAGTCATATAAAGGTCAGTACTAATGTCACTCTATAGACACCCAGTCAGATAAAGGTCAGTACTAATGTCCCTCTATAGACACCCAGTCAGATAAAGGTCATTACTAATGTCCCTCTATAGACACCCAGTCAGATAAAGGTCAGTACTAATGTCCCTCTATAGACACCCAGTCAGATAAAGTTTTGAAATGTTTCTTGGATAGCATTGGGGCTAAAGGAGGTTTGGCCATCAGGTAGTCTAAAGATACTGTATATTATGTCCTCTCTTGGAGGGTAAAGACACTAATAATTCCTCCAATAAAATTCTGTTTTTTATGTGGGCAAGGTCCCTGGTTAGCCCATTGGGTTATCTGTTAAAAAGAGTGGTGCAGAGACTGGGGGGCTGTTAGCCTCCTTGTCCCCGTGTGGCCGTTTAAAATCCCTGCTGATGCATGTTTCAGCTTTATTAAGGTGTAATTGTACAGCGTTTGACTCAAGTAGCTGCCTGTGCTGGGTCAGTTTGGCTTAATTGCTGGGCCCTTTTCCTGCCAAGATGGCGACCGTCAGTTCATGGGCCTCTATGTCCCTTTCACTACCTTTGTCCCTGCTTGTGTGCTTATTTGGGATGGCCCCCCTTTATATCTCCGACCCGTGGCCTTCTCAGGTCCCCCCCTCAATCTCTGAGTGTGGGTATGCGGGCTGGGGCGTTGAATCAGGCCTACCTTCTTCTCTGCTCGCTGCAAGATCAACAATACCTAATTTTTCAGGCATGTGTACATGCCTAATTTTTCTGGCCTCTGGTGCTGCACTGTGCCTTCAACAACCCAACCCCAAAAAAAGGCACATAACAGGGATTAAACTGATAGGAGTAGTACTACTTAACACACCACTCATATCTGGTGTAACAGTAGTGTACATTTAAAACAAAAAACATTTTTTCTACTGTAATAGATTGCATAGCAGTTAGTTGTCTGCAAGCGTGTGTGTCAGACCTACAGCGTCTACTCTGCCAACTTCTGCAAGTGCACAGTGCCACTCATATTTGTTGTCACAGTAGCTTGGACGCATAGTACCAATCTGTCAAAACCGGTAATGATGAATGAGGTCTAGAGTAGCCTGGTTCCCTTATTCTCTACAGGTTGAGACCTAATGTCTGGGTGTCTCCAGACCAACACATGAGTACAAGCAGCACACAAACTCAAAGCCGCCATCCTCCTCCTGGTCCAGCATCATCAGCCACATCAACCACTGCTGTCCTCCTTGCCCCCTCTCAACCATCCGCCACTGCGTCTCACGCCTTGAGCAGTTCCTGCTCATTTGCCCATAGTCAGGTGCCTGTAAAGGACATGTTTGAGCGTAAGAAGCTAATGTCTCAAAGTGCCCCAAAATTGAAGTGATACGACCAACAAAGCATCTTTTTCCATCTCCCGGTTCTAAAAATCCAGGCCTTATACACGCCCCCTGATATGTGCTGTAACAGGTTTTAAACTGATAAGACTAGTACTACTTAACACACCTTATAATAATGCAGAGAGAGGCAATGCAGTGAGAGGAGTCTGAAGTAGAGGAGTCAGAGGAGGAAGGTGGCTTTGAGGAGGTGGAAGACCAAACACAGCAGGCGTCCCAGGGGGCTTGTTGTCACCTTTCGGGGACCCTTAGTGTTGTACGTGGCTGGGTGGAGGAAGAGACCTTCAATGACATCAGTGAGGACATGGCTAGCTTGGTATCCAACCTTGTGCAAATGGGGAGTTTGCGGTTGTGCAAATGGACTGTTTGCGGTGCGTTAAACGGGGAGTTTGGTCTGTCACTGTGAAGCGGGTGTAACCCTTACACTACCTGATCGATACAACATCATACCTGATGTTTTAAAGCACGTTATTCCAAACAATTTAGGAATGTTAGGTAATGTATGCCCTTTATGGCTTAAAACCAGACTCTGTATCAACTATGTAATTTTCCGTGGGAGTTTTGCCATGGATCCCCCTCCGGCATGCCACAGTCCAGTTGTTAGACCCCTTGAAACAACTTTCCCATCACTATTGTGACCAGAAAGAGTCCCTGTGGGTTTTTAAATTCGCCTGCCCATTGAAGTCTATGGCGGTTCGCCGATGTTCGCCGATTCGCGAACATTTGCGGCGGTTCGCGTTCGCGGTTCGCGAACCGAAAATTTTATGTTCGCGACATCACTAGTGAGAAGAGAGATGGTATTACATTTTGGTACAATCCATCTAAAACACATATGATCACATTGTCCTTTGATTATTGTCATGTTGTATGTTGCCAACAGCTAAGCGTGACTCAACAATGTAACTTGTACGAAGATACTCACAGCACATCTATATACATATGTGTTACAGACCAGACTTGGGGAAAAGATTGTAGTCATTGGGAAGCTGTAGGATGGAACACTGGGACAGCTTGGGGCTACAGACCACAGAGTGCCTCAGATAGAACAGATTTGAGTGGAAGCCCTTTACTTGAACGTATGACTCTAATAAAGCCAGGCAAATGCCCGCCAAATGGCAAGACTGGAGCTAACATGTGACTTACTCTGACTATCAAGAACCCCAGACCCACAGACGCAGGTACATACCTAATGGGTGGCTGGGTTAGAGGAGAAGCAAAAGGACGGATTGGTAAATTTATGCTCAGAAATCTTAATGCACCACTCATATCAGAAGGACTAATGCAAGTACAACACACTTAGGCATTACCCCAAATGACTGATAACAGTGAACCTATGTACGAAGGAACCCTAACAAATGAAACTGGGTTCACAGACCTCAACTTATGACTGGAATGGATGAAATATAACATAGAGTCACATAATAAGACTAATTGTTATGTTTGTGCAAGTGCCAGACCTCACCTAGGCACTGTTCCACTTATGGTAACTATGAAGGAAGAAAAGTGTTTCTTAAGTCTTTATAAAACTACCCAGACTAAAAGATCTAAATTGTGAACAATGGGAGAACAGGTATCCCATTATAACTGACAATCTACATCCAGGTGAAGGTATAACCATATACCCAGGTAATTACACATGTTATACAAGGAGTACACCTCAAGGGAGAAACCTAAAGAGGTTTAAGCAAGTGTTCTGCATGATATATTGTATTGGCTTCACAGTTTACTGAGCAGACACAAACATTGGGAGACATATATTGGATATGTGGGGACATGAAGCTCAGATCAAGACTAGAGGGTATCTGGTATGGTGAGTGTATCCTGATAAAGGTCATAATGCCAGTGCACATAGTGCCCATCCAAGATGATACCTTACCACACACCCTACTGACAACATCTAGACACAAAAGAAAGGTGTCTTCCCCACAAGGTAGCTTTGACCCCCATGTGTACATAGACTCTATTGGAGTCCCAAGGGGGGTGCCTAATGAGTTTAAGGCCCGAAACCAGATAGCAGCAGGATTTGAATCACTGATACCAATGATTGGTGTAAATAAAAATGTTGCTTGAATCAATTATATATATTATAACTGACAAAGGTTTGTGGATTACATAAGAGACGCTCTGCAAGGAGTTGCAGAACAATTGAAGGCCACATCACACATGGCCTTCCAGAATAGAATGGCACTAGACATGATCCTTGCTAAAAAGGGGGGAGTGTAAAATGCTCCCTGACACTGGCAACTGCTGCACCTACATACCTGATAATACGGGTCCAAAGATTGGTAAGATTGCTTTAGCCATTAAAGAACTAAACAACTTGGCACAAGAATTGAAGGAGAGTTCTGGAACCACAGACTATTGGGATAAATGGTTTGGGTGGATGAATAACTGGCAGAGGGTATTGTCACAGGTTGGAATTATCTTTCTTTCAATACTGATAATTCTTGAATTTGTTACCTGTTGTATTATCCCTTGTGTCCGAATATATTTAAAGAAGTCAGTTACTGGAGTCACACCAACCTTTGTGCACCAAGAAATTTATGAAGATGACTGTGAGGAGTCACATAAGATGTTATGTTCTATTGTGTCTAGAAATGAAAGTTCTACATAAACCCCTTGTCCCACATGTTCCTGAAACAAGGGGTCAGGGATAGCATCTGACTCGCCTATGACAGTGGCAAGAGGGGTCATGGACAAGCCATGGCAACTCTAACAACGTACAAAGAAGAACGGGCGTTCATTGGTGCAGATGTGCTAGGGCTTTCTTACATTCATACATCTCATCCACAGGGACAGTTGTACACATAGTCTCTAGGGGGGACTGTTACTATTTATATGCTGTTTATATGACTTTATACCTATGACTAATACGTTTTACTAAGAAAAAAACTATATCTTTACACAGACATTTTATGTAGTACTCTCTAGAAGAGGAAGATATAATACATCTAACCTGTCATATCTACAAGAATAGAATATAAGTGTAGTATGTAACATAATTTAACATTTTAGGGGGGACTGTTGTGGACGAAATTCTTGAAAATGTATATTATGTCCATGCTGCATTCCTTTCCTTACAATATATCATAAGATAAGGCACTAATTGCTTTTATTCTTTATTTCCTGAGAGTCTTAAGATGGCTACTGAGCTGTATCCTGGGAGTCCTAAGATGGCTACTGAATCATATCCGAGAGCTCCCAGATGACATTCATATCCGTGATCAAATAAGGATATGAGCCCCGCCACCTTCCAGAGCCAACCAGGAAGCTTCACATAAACTGACCATAATGAAATCAACATCCGAGACCAAATATGGAAGGACCCTTCCTACCTTGTCAACCAATCAATAACTCACTCACTGTCTAACAATGAGTCGTACGATTGTTATATCTGATCAACTTATATTATATAAGTTCCTATGTTGTATTTGGGGGGGTTCGTTCGTTGGGAAGAATACAAGAAGTTTTATACCAGAACTTTTGGGTCTGTGTAAATTCTTGTCTCTGTGTGCACACATGGCCAACAGACGGATGATTTGGACAGGAACAGATATTACATAATGGGGTTATTTTTATCCATCCAAAACAGAGTCAATACCCAAAATACCCAGGAAACTCAAGGATCTGCACGGGCCCGGGTCTTATCTCCTGCCAAAGGAATACCAAAATCAGCAGCTAACTCTTGGAACTTACCCAACAATGACCCAGAATCAGTAGGCTCGGCAGGGCCCACAAATAAAAAATCATCTAAATAATGAACTATTGATGACAAACCTGACCTCCTACACAAAACCCACTGCAAAAAAAAACTAAACTTTTCAAAATAGGAGCAAGAAATAGAGCAACCCATAAGTGTGCATTTACGGTAGGTTATTGCTGATTCAGGATGAATCAGCAATAACCTACAGTAAATGCACACTTGATATCCACTTTGGCCAACCAAGCCTTTATTCCGGCCTTCCTGATCAACTTCACAGCTTGCTTGCATAGGTGACCGAAGATAAACCCTTGCAAATCCCATCATTCACTGAGCCCCCTCTGGGATAAGACAAACGATGAATAAGTCTAAATGACACAGCCTCTTTCTTAGGCATCAGCCCCAACGGGGACACCCTTAAACCCTCTATGGGAACCTCCTCAAAAGGCCCAGCCATTCTACACTTACCCACCTCCTCTAAAAGCTTCCCCAAAACTGCCTCCGGGATTTCTCTTGCAGATTTTAAATTGGGAGGATTACCCAAACCCTCCCCAACAACCGGCGGTATTGGGAAACCAAACTCAAAACCATTAACCAATAAACCGGAATCGGCCCCCCTACCTGGAACTTTACCGTACAGGTTTAGCCACACCCGCATCATTTCTAGCAACACCGGACTCCTCCCCTTTTAAAGCTTGCTCACCTGACTTTTGACTTTTTCCTTTTCTAAAGCAACGAAAAAGACGGTGTGACAACCCACACTCCGAGCATTTATGTTTGAACTTACAAGATGCCCCCCAACTACAGGAAGTCTCATTAAACGCAAAACACCCTTTTTTGCTTGTGCTTGCTGATATAGTCTTAGGCTCTGCTGCTGCTACTGGTCTTAGAGGGGTCACTATCTTAAGCCAATTCCCCATAACCCTGTTGTCCCATTGCATACTAGGACACACCGCCATTTTTTGCCTAAATTTTTCGTCATAGGCCCACCAAATGTGTGGTGAATACCCTCAATTTCGTCTAGATAGCAGAACAAGGAAGAACAGTACTCTGGGTTCTTTTGCCCACTATGCTAGCGAAAATTACAAAGGCCTGAAGCCAATTATTACAATTTTTAGGAAGTTTTCTGTACCTACGCCTACGCTCCTCATCCCCTTTCTTAGAATCCTCTTTTTTTCATCATGTTTTATTTCTATGAAACTATCCAAAGGCAAAAGGGAGAACAATTCTACAAACTCCCTCTTCCAGATTTTTTCCCTAATGTCTTTAGACACATGTTCCCCTATAGGACCAATGGAGCATAAGACAGACTTTTTCATTGCCGTATCTGCAACCCTAATTAAAACCTCCGGTACGCTACAGGCTTGCTGGCCCCCCACCCCCTCGGGACCTGTAGAAACCCCCTCCGGTGTAACAACCTCTACACTATCCCCCCTGGGATTGCTGAACGACTGACCTCCCCCACAACATTAGCTACTACCCATGCGGCCTCGTGGCACGTAACATTATTGCCCTCAAAGTTAGAAACTAAACTTTTTAAACCTGACATAAACATTTGCAAATTCTGTGTATTGTGGCTAACGTGTGCTTTTTGCTGACTCACCACTGTGCCTCCCTCCTGTGTTCTCCAAGGGGGCTGTAACACCTGCTTCCGTCTACGGCTTCTTGGTACCCCTCCCTCGATTATGGAGGTGGCAGCTGCCTTTTACTGTTCGCTGGACTTCTCTCTCTGCGTTCGTCCCCATGTACCCTCCTGTATCTGCAGGAAGGCAGTACCAGGTCCGTATTGCCCTGCCTGTCTCTTTTATTCCTGTATCGATAGTGATCCCTCTTCCTGCTTCTATCACCTTGCCTGTGCTCACCATACCATTGGTGCCGCTGTGGTGACCTCCTTCCAGATCGAGACCTCCTAGTAGGGAAGGGCGTAACTCTACTCCTGTGTCCTGCCAATGTTGAACAACCTTTTTCTCTGCTGTTGCGATGAACTCGGGGTTGCCCTGCTGTCCATCTGCGGTTGCATGCGTCTCCTGCAATGCGAATCCGTGGCTATCTCTGTCAGACCGAATGCAGGTTGTGTCTTGCTCCAGCCAGATGTGCTGTCACCTGGATCACAATAAGAAGAAACAGGGCAGACACTTCCATTCCTCACAATCCTCTGCTCCAATGCTCCCCTTTCATCTAAGGTTAGAGCTAACTGTAACAAGCTGCCTCCATCTTCACTGCTATCTCTCTCCTCAACCTCTTGCGCATCTCTTCCTCCTGATAGCACTGCCACTGACACCTCACTCTGCTCTGCCTCCTCTTGCTGAACTATCCTGACCATTTTACCCTTCCTACCTCCTGGCGGCAGCTTCTTACTGCCTTTTCCCCCTATCCCTTGCATTTTGAAACCACCTGACTGTTAGGGCCTTTTCTGTCTCATGCCCCTTTTGCTGACTGTGGCTTTCCCCTCCCCCACAGCCTCATATGTGCTGCCCCTGCTGGCTGCCTCCTGCTAGTCAGCTCCCTCCCATCAGAACTATCAGACTGGCCCCTGCTATCCACCACTCCTGCTCCATCCTCCTATGACCCTGACTTGCCTCTCCCAACCTGCATCTCTGTCCCCTGCTGGATCTCCCTTTCAGACCTCCTGCTAGACAACAAGCTCTCCGTCTCACCCGTTCCGGTCCGCTCCACTCCTTCCCTGTTGCACGGCTGCATCTTCTTGCGAGCCGGGATCACTGCTGGCTGCACTCCACAGCCTGCATTCCGCTGCACCGGACGGCTGATGAAACCGCTGCCTTGCCTGTCACAATGCCCCGCGGTCTCCAACTCGCCTCCTTCTTTACTCTGGCGCCTCACAGGTAAGGTCCTCCTTATCCCCTCTGTGTCAGCTCCTCTTCCATCCATCCAGCCTCCTCCGTGGTTGTCCCACCACCTCCTCTTGCTCCCTTCCTGCTGTGTCCGGCCGCTGACGCCTCCTGGGAGTACCACTGGGTCTCCTATTTCTTGGCATGTCCTCCGACGGGATGAGCCTCTGCGGGGGCCTGGATCTCCACATGGGATGTCCACTCCTGCTCTCTTGCCTCTCTCTGGTCCCTTCCACCATCACTTCTGCATTTGTAGGGTGCCTGATAGCTGCCACAATGTCTTGCAGCCACTGGGTGCCATGTTCGGCCACTTTCTCCTTTAACTGCTGCACCAGCTACTCTACCATTAGGGAGGCCATGTCTGCAAACGATGTCCCAGCTCTTGTGTAATAAAAAAGCAGGAAAACTCCTCTATTTGTGGTCTCTCCTTACACTCCGCCCCTATGTCCACCTAGCACTCCCCCAGCACCTAGCCCGGTCAAATGCCCCCTCCTCCTATTCTGTATCCAGGGGCAAACTTTATATACATATAAATTTGTGCTTGGGTCCCTCTCTCGCTTCGCCTCGTCTGTGGGTGGGTCCCTCAGCTGCTTCATACACGGTCAGTCCCTCTGTAGCCCCGCCTCTTCCTTAGGCAGGGCTCTCTGCAGCTTTACAATCGCTTCCTGTTTGCACCTCAGCTCATTTGGGTCTGTGTCGTGCAGGGTACTGCTGCTCCTTTCTGCTGCTCCATTCGTTTTTTTTACCTTTTCAGATATCTCACTTGAGTTGTTTGCACCTCTGCTTATTCTCTACGTTCTGCAGTTTGCTTCTCAGCACTGTCATCTACCTATGTCTGTTTATTGTTTACCTGCTTCTCTCCACCATTTCAGCTCTCTCATTTCAGCATATGTTTTGCCTTGCAGCTTCTATATTTCCTGCCTTCAGCATCTGTGCATATCCCCTCGTAACCACTTTGCTTGCCCGAAAGGGCATTCTCATTGCTGGAGAGCAATGTTTTTTCTTGAGGTAAGTTATCCTGACTTCCTTACGCTTTCCTACTATAGATCTGGGCCCAATCCTACTTGTCTATGCCCTTGTCCAAGGTAGCACTTTGGCTTCCATGCGCCTTATTCATGTGGTTTCTGGCCCAGATCTACTAAACATCTACCCTCCTTACACCACTTCCGATACCTCCATAAATACTATATTCGCCTTCGCTAGATGCCGACTCAATCACCCTTTCATAGTCCCATTCCCTTCGCACTTGCCTTCACTAGGCTTTATCATATTTGCAAGCACCACATCAGCCTTCGCTAGGCACCACCGCCATCACTCCTTTTCCTACATCCTACACCAGCCCTCTCCTACACCACCCCTACACCGTATATATATATATATATATATATATATATACACACTGTGTGTGTATATATATATATATATATATATATATATATATATACACATATATATATATATATATACTGTGTATGTATATATATATATGCACCATGTGTGTATATAGATATATATATATATATATACCGTGTGTATATATAAATATATATATACCGTATATATATATATATATATATATATATATATATCACATATATAGTTGTGAGCATACGAGTTGTTGCTAACGCTTGCGGGCTCGCGTAGCGAGCCTGCGGGCCTCGCAAGGCGAGGGTACGCAAGCCGCAGCCCTCGCAAAGCGAGGGTCGCAGTTGCTGGCTTCGGCGCTCCTTGCCAGCAACTGCGACCCTCGCAAACTTTACGTCGACACAACATACAAGACACGTTACCACTCATTACGACCTCGCAAAAATCGGCTGGAACCCGCGGACAGGAAAAAAGTAAAAACACAATAAATACACACAACACATACATAAAAAGCTTACCTACAGCAAGAGGGAGCATCCAGGACCTCAAGAAATGAAGTTACACCTTGATTTAACTCAAAATAAAAAAGTTTAGACACTCAAAAAATCTCTAAGCGTCAGAAAAAATGGCCGCCGAACAAAACGGAAACGAGGCTACAGCACTCTAAACACGCAAAACCCCACAAGAAACACGCAAAACACCTACGGATATTCCGCTACAGATGCATACCCCACATTACCCACCATTTTAGAACAATGCGGAAGTACACAACTACGCTTACGGTTTGGTCTCGCACACGCACACTATTACACTGCACACATTCATCACGCTTACACAGCAACTCCACACCACTAATACTGCAGCAACATCAAAACAGATTGCCAGCTCTTCAACGCAATGCTTCCTGCATATATTACTTCAAAATAGGTAAAGTATATTACTTTAATAATCTATGAGTTATTTTATTATTATACACAAAATAGCATTAGCTCACTTACAATTTCATTGCCGTCATTTTTTTTATTTTTTTTATTGTAATTTTTTATTTTTCCAATAAGCACATACAAAAACAAAAATATATATTAATACATTCTTGTCAACTCTATTACATGACTTCGACAATACTTTACTTAAAACCACATAACCATTCATCCACATTCATCCCTCCTTCCATCCTGGAAGATTTGATCTCTTACTTTGTTGTTCCTTGATTCCGATCCCATATTTTCCATTTCACTGGGTCTACTCTAATTAGACCTCTTAGTGCGTAATTTGCC
This sequence comes from Discoglossus pictus, assembly GCA_027410445.1. Lineage (NCBI taxonomy): Eukaryota > Metazoa > Chordata > Amphibia > Anura > Alytidae > Discoglossus > Discoglossus pictus. The sequence goes on along the minus strand of CM050166.1, from coordinate 285,433,655 downwards.
TCTAATTCTCGAATATACTTTATTTTCCAAATGATATCAGAAAATAAGGGAGGGGAATTATCTTACCATTTCCTTATTAGTACATTTTTTGCTATTGAAAATATAGTAATCGCCACTGCTCTATTCTCAATGGGTACATCACTTGGAAAAATATGTAAAATGCTACATTCTCCCTTAAAAGGGAGTTGGTTCCCAACTATCTTGCCCAAAAATTCATAGCAACTTTCCCAAAAATGTTTTATTTTGGGACAGTCCCATAAAATGTGTATTAAAAGGGCCAGGCTACCACATTCTCTCCAACACAATTTATCTACGGGGGAGTGGGAAATTTGTGCTATTTTCAAAGGTGTCATATACCAATTGTTAATTATTTCAAAAAATGTTTCTCTGTATGCTGTTTGTTTAATAAATCTGTTTGTCCATTTTAATGCTGTGTCCCAGTCTGTTTCGTTTATTTCTAAATTTAAGGTCAATTCCCATTGGATCATACCCTTGGTTTTGGAGTGCTCTCCAGCAGATCTTATGATGTTGAAACATTTAGATATTAGATGTTTTTTCCCCGACTTAAGGAGGATTTTTTCCATGGGATTTAATTCTTTATTGCTTTGTAAATGTACATTGGTTATACCACAGGAAGTTCTATATGCTTCATATGCCAGCCATCCTTCACCTGAAATCTTAAACTTTTCCTTAATTTGATCAAAAGGGGCAATACGCCCGTTAATCACAGTATCTCCTATCGATAATAATCCTTTTCTCTTCCAGTCTTTGGTAATGCTTATCATATTTAAATGTATTAGCGAGTTCACCGGGGTAATAAGACTGCCCCTAGGGATTAATTTATATTTCCTATTAATCTGTCTCCAGTTTTTTAAGATCTCTTTCATAACAGATGATCCTACAGCTAGATCCTTATTAGATGGTTTTGCCCCAAAAACCATAGCTGATATATCTATATCTATCCACGGTAGTGTCTGTGATGTTTCTAACCATTTCAAGGCATGTGCTACACAATTAGCCTCCTGGTATGGTTGCAGTAAAGGGTAAGCAATTCCTCCTTTAAAAAAAATTCTTCCCATAGTCTTTTTTTTTAATCTTATGTATCTAGAGTGGTGTATGAACACATCAATTACACGTTGTAGTTTCTTCAACCAACCTCTAGGAATCTTACAGGGGATGCACATTAAGATATAATTTAGTCTGGGGAGTAACATCATTTTGACTACCGCCATTTTCCCTGAAAGGAGAATCTGTCTTTTCGCCAATTATCTATGATGTTTCGGAATTTGAACAATGAATCTTTGTAGTTTCTATCGACTGTTTTCTGTATATTTCCCAAGAAGATAATTCCTAGATGCTTAATTGATTCTGAATCCCAATCAAACAAATAATTAGCCTTTAATCGAGACAACAGCCTCTCTCTGGTCCCTTCCACCATCACTTCTGCATTTGTAGGGTGCCTGATAGCTGCCACAATGTCTTGCAGCCACTGGGTGCCATGTTCGGCCACTTTCTCCTTTAACTGCTGCACCAGCTACTCTACCATTAGGGAGGCCATGTCTGCAAACGATGTCCCAGCTCTTGTGTAATAAAAAAGCAGGAAAACTCCTCTATTTGTGGTCTCTCCTTACACTCCGCCCCTATGTCCACCTAGCACTCCCCCAGCACCTAGCCCGGTCAAATGCCCCCTCCTCCTATTCTGTATCCAGGGGCAAACTTTATATACATATAAATTTGTGCTTGGGTCCCTCTCTCGCTTCGCCTCGTCTGTGGGTGGGTCCCTCAGCTGCTTCATACACGGTCAGTCCCTCTGTAGCCCCGCCTCTTCCTTAGGCAGGGCTCTCTGCAGCTTTACAATCGCTTCCTGTTTGCACCTCAGCTCATTTGGGTCTGTGTCGTGCAGGGTACTGCTGCTCCTTTCTGCTGCTCCATTCGTTTTTTTTACCTTTTCAGATATCTCACTTGAGTTGTTTGCACCTCTGCTTATTCTCTACGTTCTGCAGTTTGCTTCTCAGCACTGTCATCTACCTATGTCTGTTTATTGTTTACCTGCTTCTCTCCACCATTTCAGCTCTCTCATTTCAGCATATGTTTTGCCTTGCAGCTTCTATATTTCCTGCCTTCAGCATCTGTGCATATCCCCTCGTAACCACTTTGCTTGCCCGAAAGGGCATTCTCATTGCTGGAGAGCAATGTTTTTTCTTGAGGTAAGTTATCCTGACTTCCTTACGCTTTCCTACTATAGATCTGGGCCCAATCCTACTTGTCTATGCCCTTGTCCAAGGTAGCACTTTGGCTTCCATGCGCCTTATTCATGTGGTTTCTGGCCCAGATCTACTAAACATCTACCCTCCTTACACCACTTCCGATACCTCCATAAATACTATATTCGCCTTCGCTAGACGCCGACTCAATCACCCTTTCATAGTCCCATTCCCTTCGCACTTGCCTTCACTAGGCTTTATCATATTTGCAAGCACCACATCAGCCTTCGCTAGGCACCACCGCCATCACTCCTTTTCCTACATCCTACACCAGCCCTCTCCTACACCACCCCTACACCGTATATATATATATATATATATATATATATATATATATACACACTGTGTGTGTATATATATATATATATATATATATATATATATACACATATATATATATATATACTGTGTATGTATATATATATATGCACCATGTGTGTATATATATATATATATATATATATATACCGTGTGTATATATAAATATATATATACCGTATATATATATATATATATATATATATATATATATATATCACATATATAGTTGTGAGCATACGAGTTGTTGCTAACGCTTGCGGGTTCGCGTAGCGAGCCTGCGGGCCTCGCAAGGCGAGGGTACGCAAGCCGCAGCCCTCGCAAAGCGAGGGTCGCAGTTGCTGGCTTCGGCGCTCCTTGCCAGCAACTGCGACCCTCGCAAACTTTACGTCGACACAACATACAAGACACGTTACCACTCATTACGACCTCGCAAAAATCGGCTGGAACCCGCGGACAGGAAAAAAGTAAAAACACAATAAATACACACAACACATACATAAAAAGCTTACCTACAGCAAGAGGGAGCATCCAGGACCTCAAGAAATGAAGTTACACCTTGATTTAACTCAAAATAAAAGAGTTTAGACACTCAAAAAATCTCTAAGCGAGAGAAAAAATGGCCGCCGAACAAAACGGAAACGAGGCTACAGCACTCTAAACACGCAAAACCCCACAAGAAACACGCAAAACACCTACGGATATTCCGCTACAGATGCATACCCCACATTACCCACCATTTTAGAACAATGCGGAAGTACACAACTACGCTTACGGTTTGGTCGCGCACACGCACACTATTACACTGCACACATTCATCACGCTTACACAGCAACTCCACACCACTAATACTGCAGCAACATCAAAACAGATTGCCAGCTCTTCAACGCAATGCTTCCTGCATATATTACTTCAAAATAGGTAAAGTATATTACTTTAATAATCTATGAGTTATTTTATTATTATACACAAAATAGCATTAGCTCACTTACAATTTCATTGCCGTCATTTTTTTTATTTTTTTTATTGTAATTTTTTATTTTTCCAATAAGCACATACAAAAACAAAAATATATATTAATACATTCTTGTCAACTCTATTACATGACTTCGACAATACTTTACTTAAAACCACATAACCATTCATCCACATTCATCCCTCCTTCCATCCTGGAAGATTTGATCTCTTACTTTGTTGTTCCTTGATTCCGATCCCATATTTTCCATTTCACTGGGTCTACTCTAATTAGACCTCTTAGTGCGTAATTTGCCTCTAATTCTCAAATATACTTTATTTTCCAAATGATATCAGAAAATAAGGGAGGGGAATTATCTTACCATTTCCTTATTAGTACATTTTTTGCTATTGAAAATATAGTAATCGCCACTGCTCTATTCTCAATGGGTACATCACTTGGAAAAATATGTAAAATGCTACATTCTCCCTTAAAAGGGGGTTGGTTCCCAACTATCTTGCCCAAAAATTCATAGCAACTTTCCCAAAAATGTTTTATTTTGGGACAGTCCCATAAAATGTGTAATAAATGGGCCGGGCTACCACATTCTCTCCAACACAATTTATCTACGGGGGAGTGGGAAATTTGTGCTATTTTCAAAGGTGTCATATACCAATTGTTAATTATTTCAAAAAATGTTTCTCTGTATGCTGTTTGTTTAATAAATCTGTTTGTCCATTTTAATGCTGTGTCCCAGTCTGTTTCGTTTATTTCTAAATTTAAGGTCAATTCCCATTGGATCATACCCTTGGTTTTGGAGTGCTCTCCAGCAGATCTTATGATGTTGAAACATTTAGATATTAGATGTTTTTTCCCCGACTTAAGGAGGATTTTTTCCATGGGATTTAATTCTTTATTGCTTTGTAAATGTACATTGGTTATACCACAGGAAGTTCTATATGCTTCATATGCCAGCCATCCTTCACCTGAAATCTTAAACTTTTCCTGTTTGATCAAAAGGGGCAATACGCCCGTTAATCACAGTATCTCCTATCGATAATAATCCTTTTCTCTTCCAGTCTTTGGTAATGCTTATCATATTTAAATGTATTAGCGAGTTCACCGGGGTAATAAGACTGCCCCTAGGGATTAATTTATATTTCCTATTAATCTGTCTCCAGTTTTTTAAGATCTCTTTCATAACAGATGATCCTACAGCTAGATCCTTATTAGATGGTTTTGCCCCAAAAACCATAGCTGATATATCTATATCTATCCACGGTAGTGTCTGTGATGTTTCTAACCATTTCAAGGCATGTGCTACACAATTAGCCTCCTGGTATGGTTGCAGTAAAGGGTAAGCAATTCCTCCTTTAAAAAAAATTCTTCCCATAGTCTTTTTTTTTAATCTTATGTATCTAGAGTGGTGTATGAACACATCAATTACACGTTGTAGTTTCTTCAACCAACCTCTAGGAATCTTACAGGGGATGCACATTAAGATATAATTTAGTCTGGGGAGTAACATCATTTTGACTACCGCCATTTTCCCTGAAAGGAGAATCTGTCTTTTCGCCAATTATCTATGATGTTTCGGAATTTGAACAATAAATCTTTGTAGTTTCTATCGACTGTTTTCTGTATATTTCCCAAGAAGATAATTCCTAGATGCTTAATTGATTCTGAATCCCAATCAAACAAATAATTAGCCTTTAATCGAGACAACAGTCTCCTGGAAACATTAAAGCAGAGTGTTTCGGATTTCTTATAATTCAATTTGTAATAAGACACTTTGCTATATTTATCTATTAACTTTGCTAGGTGGTGAAGAGATTCTTCCGGACAAGTGAGTGACAGGACAACGTCGTCTGCGTATAGACTAATTTTATGTTCCCTCTCCCCCACTCTAATCCCATGAATTTGTAGAGATGACCTAATAGCTTCCGCCAAAGGTTCTATCATTAATACAAACAGGGTGGGGGAGAGGGGACAACCCTGTCTAGTGCCGTTTGTAATTCCAAAAGGGCCTGCTCTGTAGCCTGTACCTGTTACTTCTGCTGTGGGGGATCTATAAAGGGCCCCTATTGCCTTGGCCTCAAATTCATCAAAGCCAAATTTAGACAGCACCAGTCTCATGTACTCCCACCCTACTCTGTCGAACGCTTTCTCCGAGTCTAAAGACAAGAATAGGGTGGGGGTACCTTTTAGTCTTGCAATTTCGCCCAGATTCATAAGTTTTCTAATATTCTCTGTTCCCTGTCTGCCAGTCACAAATCCCATTTGTTCTATTGCAATTAATTTTCCTATGAATTTTTGCATTCTAAGACTCAGAATCTTCGCGTATAATTTCGTGTCTGCATTTAAGAGAGAAGTAGGTCTATAATTGGAACAGGATTGTGTGTTTAAGTTGGCCTTAGGGATCATGATCAATGCTACCTTTGTCATTTCGGTTGGCATAATTCCAGAAGTTTTAATTTCATTAAACACTTCTGTGAGTTGGGGACTCAAAATTTGTGAGAATGTTTTATAGAAAAGATTAGTATATCCATCTGGGCCTCGGGTTGTATAGGGTTTTAGTTGATTAATCACTTCCTGATTTGTAATTGGTTTATTCAATTCTACTAGGTCATCTAACGTTAGTTTAGGAAGTTGTATCTCGTCTAAAAATGCTTGTATTTCTTTTACCACTGGTTTACAAAAGGAGGCTGATTTTTCCAAATTATAAAGTCCCTGATAGTATCTGGAAAAGGCTTGTCCAGTTTCCTGCGGGGAAGAGATATATCTTCCTTCGTCTTTAATAACTGTTATTCTTTTCTTTTCTGTTTTCTTTTTTGCTTGTAAAGCTAGTAGTTTGCTGTTCTTGTTGCTTTGATGGTAGTAAGTTTGTTGATAGCGCCATATTTCTCTGTCTGATCTTAACTGATTGATCTTATTTATACTATTCCGTATTGTTTTAATCTCTGCCATTGTTTAATGTTGTGGATCTAAAATATATTTGGATTCCAACTTGTTTAGTTCTATGTATAGTTCTTTTAAAGGAGCTCCTCTCTGTTTAATCAATTGGGATTTAAGTTTAATAATCAGCCCTCTTGTAAAAGCTTTTTGAGTGTTCCAAATCGTGCAGTGAGAGGGAACCATGTGCATATTAATATTAAAAAAATTCTCTATTTCTTTGCTTAAATATTCTTTATTTTTTTCCATTTTTATTATCGTGTCATCTAATCTCCATTGTGGTCTTTCCCATTTTACTTTATTGATTTCTACTACTAATGTGATGTAAGCATGATCAGAAATGACAATCTTTCCTATTTCCGTGTGCGTGATCTTATTTATAATTTGAGGATTTACTAGTGTTAAATCTATTCGTGAATATATATTATGTGGGTTTGAGTAGAAGGAGAACTCCTTTTGGTTTGGATGTTGGACTCGCCAAGCATCAAATAAATTGTTTTTAATAATCCAATCAGTAAATATCTGCGCTTCTTTGTTTACTTTAGCTAAATTTTTATATACCGTTTTTTTTTACCTATCTAAGTTTATGTTTGAAATCATATTAAAATCACCAGCCATCACCAGCGGCCCCTGGGCGAACTTCCTAATTAAATTGCCTATTTGTTTTAGAAATTTTCCTTGTTTCTCATTCGGCGCATAGATATTTATTAATGTAATTTTCTGTTTATTGATCTGTCCATTCCATAAAATATATCGACCGTCAGGGTCTATTATTAATATTGTTTCTACTATTTCTAGATTATTAGAAAAACAAATTGAGACTCCTCTCTTTTTCTTTTCACCTATTGAGTGATGACTGCAGTCAAAGTCGCCTGTTGCAAAACCTGGAATCTTGGTTTTCCCCCAGTGTGTCTCTTGAAAAAATATCAAGTCTGCTTTCTCTTTTCTGCAGTATCTGAGAACAGTTTTCCTTTTACTAGGATAATTTAAACCATTTACATTCCAACTAAGTATTTTTAATGACATTGAGTATGAAGAAGCAATTAATTATTATTAAACCCTTAGCTGGATTAACTATCTTCCTTATGCCTTTATTAACTGAATGTACAAAATCTTCCATTATATCTTTATGAACCAAATATACAAAATCTTCCTTACTTCCATTCATACTAACATTCGTACAATTAGAACAGAAGAGGCTCTTATGAAGCCTTTCCAAACTTCTGTTCAGCAGGGAATCAGCCGTTATTTGGAAATGGTTGGCGGATTCTTTGGAGATAGCGGTAACTTTGGCTACAGTTTCCGTTCTTATGTTTCAAATTGTTTCTATACCTCTCCTTTCTGGGTACTATAATTTATTACCCTCTATTATCTATATTGTCTTTGTTTATCCCTTCTCTATCCCTCTCCCCCCTCCCCCTCCCCTGCCACCCCTCGATACCAATTACCTGAGAAAAGTGATGTTGCAAACCTAAAATTTTCGGTTCGCGAACCGCGAACGCAAACCGCCGCAAATGTTCGCGAACCGGCGAACATCGGCGAACCGCCATAGACTTCAATGGGCAGGCGAATTTTAAAACCCACAGGGACTCTTTCTGGTCACAATAGTGATGGGAAAGTTGTTTCAAGGGGTCTAACAACTGGACTGTGGCATGCCGGAGAGGGATCCATGGCAAAACTCCCACGGAAAATTACATAGTTGATACAGAGTCTGGTTTTAAGCCATAAAGGGCATAAATTACCTAACATTCCTAAATTGTTTGGAATAACGTGCTTTAAAACATCAGGTATAATGTTGTATCGATCAGGTAGTGTAAGGGTTAGGCCCGCTTCACAGTGACAGACCAAACTCCCCGTTTAACGCACCGCAAACTCCCCATTTGCACAAGGTTGGATACCAAGCTAGCCATGTCCCGTTCCTTATCCTCACTGATGTCATTGAAGGTCTCTTTCTCCACCCAGCCACCAAGGGTCCCCGAAAGGTGACAACAAGCCCCCTGGGATGCCTGCTGTGTTTGGTCTTCCACCTCCTCAAAGCCACCTTCCTCCTCTGACTCCTCTTCTTCAGACTCCTCTCACTGCATTGCCTCTCTCTGCATTATTATAAGGTGTGTTAAGTAGTACTACTCTTATCAGTTTAAAACCTGTTACAGCACCTATCAGGGGGCGTGTATAAGGCCTGGATTTTTAGAACCGGGAGATGGAAAAAGATGCTTTGTTGGTCGTATCACTTCAATTTTGGGGCACGGCACGTGCAGTCAAAGGTGCCACCAGATAGGAGTGACGTGTTTGTAAGTACTACTCTTATCAGTTTAATACTTGTTACGTTACCTATCAGGGGGCGTGTATAAGGCCTGGATTTTTAGAACCGGGAGATGGAAAAAGATGCTTTGTTGGTCGTATCACTTCAATTTTGGGGCACGGCATGTGCAGTCAAAGGTGCCACCAGATAGTAGTGGCGTGTTTGTAAGTACTACTCATATCAGTTTAATACTTGTTACGTTACCTATCAGGGGCCGTGTATAAGGCCTGGATTTTTAGAACCAGGAGATGGAAAAAGATGCTTTGTTGGTCGTATCACTTCAATTTTGGGGCACTTTGTGACATTAGCTTCTTACGCTCAAACATGTCCTTTACAGGCACCTGACTATGGGCAGAAGAGCAGGAACTGTTGAAGGCGAGAGACGGAGTGGCGGATGGTTGAGAGGGGGCAAGGAGGACAGCAGTGGTTGATGTGGCTTATGATGCTGCACCAGGAGGAGGATGGCGGATTTGAGTTTGTGTGCTGCTTGTACTCATGTGTTGGTCTGGAGTCACCCAAACATTAGGTCTCAACCTGTAGAAGATAAGGGAACCAGGCTACTCTAGACCTCATTCATCATTACAGGTTTTGACAGATCGGTACTATGCGTCCAAGCTACTGTGACAACAGATATGAGTGGCACTGTGCACTTGCAGAAGTTGGTAGAGTAGACGCTGTAGGTCTGAAACACACGCTTGCAGACAACTAACTGCTATGCAATCTATTACAGTAGAAAAAATGTTTTTGGTTTTAAATGTACACTACTGTTACACCAGATATGAGTGGTGTGTTAAGTAGTACTACTCCTATCAGTTTAATCCCTGTTATGTACCTTTTTTTTGGGTTTGGTTGTTGAAGCAACAGTGCAGCACCAGAGGCCAGAAAAATTAGGCATGTACACATGCCTGAAAAATTAGGTATTGTTGATCTTGCAGCGAGCAGAGAAGAAGGTAGGCCTGATTAACCCTTACAAGGCCACGGGCCGGAGATATAAAGGGGGGCCATCCCAAATAAGCACACAAGCGGGGACAAAGGTAGTGAAGGGGACATAGAGGCCCATGGACTGACAATCGCCATCTTGGCAGGAAAAGGGCCCAGCAATTAAGCCAAACTGACCCAGCACAGGCAGCTACTTGAGTCAAACGCTGTACAATTACACCTTAATAAAGCTGAAACATGCAGCAGCAGGGATTCTAAACGGCCACACAGGGACAAGGAGGCTAACAGCCCCCACAGTCTCTGCACCACTCTTTTTAACAGATAACCCAAGGGGCTTGCCCACAAAAAAAAAAGCAGAATTGTATTGGAGCAATTATTAGTGTCTTTCCCCCCCAAGAGAGGACATAATATACGGTATCTTTAGACTACCTGATGGCCAAACCTCCTTTAGCCCCAATGCTATCCAAGAAACATTTCAAAACTTCGATCAGACCATATATTCATCCCAATCCCGCTGCAGCGGATCTGACCTAGAGTCCTTCCTACTACAGAAAGAAGTCGACAAAATACCTGTACCTCAATTGGACAGCTTGAACCTAGACATATCCCAAGAGGAAGGTAAATCTACAATCCAAGATCTTAAATTTGGCAAGTCCCCAGGGCAAGACGGTTTTACTCATCTGTACTATAAGAAATTTGAGCCCTTGCTTACCCCCGCACCTAACATCTTTGTTAAACGCTATACTAAATGGAGAACCTATACCCCCTTAATTGAATCAGGCCGACCTCATAGTCTTTCCAAAAGAGGGTAGGGACCCAAATCTCAAACTGTATTACAAGGCAGCACAGCTGGCTTTCATTCCTCTGGCGCATTCTCCAAAACACATCAGCCGCTCTGGGTATTTATGGAAAATGTAAGCATGTCACCTTATACATGGGATACAGTAATATGGATTCCAGGCCTGTATACTTTTTTGACAAACTTGAAAAACCCATTGATTAAGCACTCATTAAAAATATGGACGGAGATGAACTGGACACAAAAACTGGACACTCGGGTATCAGATCTTACCCCTATCGTACCCAATCCCCACTTTAAGATACATCTTCCGGAAAGCTCTCTTGGAGGAAGTCTCAGAACCTACTAAGGGTTGGTCCATGGTGGCATGATGACAAAATAATGACCTTTGAGTGGGTGAGAGATAGATACAATTTACCCCTGGCTGAACACTATAATTTTTGCAGGATACATCATTTTATATATACGATAAGTGGTAGGGGAACCCCCCAAATAAACACCTGGCTACTCAAAAAATGTAGGGATTCCCCCTTTCAGCCTGGTATTATTAGCCTCATGTATGAACTATTTAATGAAAACTCATGGGCAAACAAACCAGACTATACCAAAGCCTGGGAGAGGGATTTGGGCACCGAGTTGGCAGATTGCACATGGGATAAAAGTTGGCAAGGCTTAAGTAGGGGATCTTTAAATTATAGTCTGCTTGAGACTTCAATAAAGGTCCTACACAGGACATATATTACTCCTTTTAAGCTAAATAAATGGGATCCAAAACGGAGCAGCTCATGTTTTAGGAACAGTGGTAATGAGGCTACATTTATTCCTGTCTGGTGGGAGTGTTCGGCAGTCATAAGACTATGGAAATAAACATGCTTACTAGCTTCTAAAATGTTTAAGATTCAGATTTCTGCTAATATAGAAAACTGCATGCTGGGTGTTCCGCATGTCTGTCTCTTGCCCGCACAAAATAGGCAATTAAAGTTCATCATATTGGCCACAAAGAACCATATAGCCAGACAATGGAAATCGGATACCCTACACTTTCAGGTGGTTAAAAATAAATTAAACTTTATCCTTATAAATGAACGCCTTACCCATTTAGTAGACAACTCCATTGATACATTTTGAGATATATGGTCTCCGTGGCTGCAAGTAAGGGATAGCATATCATCTGGAGACAATAAAAGAAATTTAGGTCTGGAATAGGGGCTCCCCTAAATGGGAGAGGATATTCTCAGGAGAATGGGATGGATAGAGGTGTGTGTGGATCCTTAGAGGGGCGGAGGACGGAGGTAAGTGCTATATTTTACATCATATTTATGTAAAAAAGGAGGATGTTTGTGGACCTTTACCTTTCCCAACATGTTAAATGTTAAAACTAGTTATTTTTTTTCCCAATTATAGTCGGATTCAAGACTTAAAGGGAATCAACTTAAAACAAACTGAATTAAAGCTATATTAATAACTGAAAAGTAAAAAAATATATATAGGCACAACCAAATCCAGATAACATACTAGCCCTGGATATGGTATAAGCTCCAAGATTATGGAATGGAAAGGGGTAAACTGAGTATTAATTGAGATAAGGTAACTCAGTGATGTATTAACATGTATGGATATATATGTAACATGGAAATGGTTGTTTGAATATGATATATTACCTGACCTAATAAAAAAAAAATTGAAAGAAAAAATACACATAGCTAGTAGTTGGAAAACCCCAAATTAAAACTTTCAGGAATTAATAAAAAAAAAAAACTATTTACTGCTCAACGAGAGATTAAACCATGTAGTCTTGGATAGAATCACCCAGTTCCAGACAATTTGGGATCCCTTGATAACATCCCCATTTAGTGCACCCCTAATATAATAAAACATTTGTTAATGGTTGAAGCGACTCGGGGGAAAGACCGGAGTTGGGGAGCCCTGGAGGAGACCCTTCAGAAGCAACCGGCGGCAAAATCATCCGAGGAAAGGAGAGGTCGCCTACTGAAGCCTGCCCTAGGGTAACCCAAGGGCGATTGAGCAGGTTAGATATTGTAAATAATAAGCTACTGCTGGAGTGATGATAGATAATAGGACTTTACTATTGTCTGTTTTACCATGTGTTAGGTTTCTCTTAAAAATTGCAATCACAGTAAAAAAAAAGAAAATGTATTAACCAAAAAAGTAAAAAAAAGAAGGCCTAGCCACCTAATTTTAACAAATGTCTTCATTGTAAATATGTATTTTTGCACAACTTTTGTGTTATGCAAGACTGTTCAATATGCTTTCTTTTCCATTACATGCCGTACGCCTTCTGGCATAAAAATTAAAATTCAAAAATTAGATATTGTTGCAGCCGCTGCTGTTGCAGCGGCCAGAAAAATTGACCTTTGTTCCCCAGGCAGAAAGTGCCATAAAACATTGCCTCTTCTTGAACCCTAGTTGGTGGCGGATAATTCACGCAAGTCATCCGGCATTCACAGATAACATACAGCAGCGTGTGGATCAGGCCTTTTTCAGTCGAATGTATCGCCCAGTGTCAGTCCCTTCGGGATCCATCCCTCATTCATCTTTATAAAGGTGAGGCAATCTAGACTTTTTTGCCCTAGGCGACTTCTCTTCTCAGTGACAAAACCTCTTGCTGCACTGAAGGTCCTTTCTGACAGGACACTTGAAGCGGGGCAGGCCAGAAGTTCAATTGCAAATTGGGATAGCTCAGGCCACAGGTCTAGCCTGCATACCCAGTAGTCAAGGGGTTCATCGCTCCTCAGAGTGTCGATATCTGCAGTTAAGGCGAGGTAGTCTGCTACCTGTCGGTCAAGTCGTTCTCTGAGGGTGGATCCCGAAGGGCTGATGCGATGCGTAGGACTGAAAAAGGTCTGCATGTCCTCCATCAACAACACGTCTTTTAAACGTCCTGTCCTTGCCGGCGTGGTGGTGGGACGTGGATTACTTTCACCTCTTCCCCTGTTATATTGCCCTTGTGCTGTGACATCACCATTATATGCTGTGTAAAGCATACTTGTTAATTTGTTTTGGACCTGCTGCATCCTTTCTGACTTGCGGTAATTTGGTAACAAATCAGGCACTTTCTGCTTATACCGGGGGTCTAGTAGCACACCCAGTACAGGTCGTTCCCCTTCAGCCTTTTTATACGAGGGTCCTGCGACAGGCACGACAGCATGAAAGACCCCATTTGCACAAGGTTGGATGCCGAGCTAGTCATGTCCCGTTCCTCGTCCTCAGTGATCTTGCTGAAGATTCAATATGCTTTCTTTTCCATTACATGCCGTACGCCTTCTGGCATAAAAATTGAAATTCAAAAATTATATATTGTTGCAGCCGCTGCTGTTGCAGCGGCCAGAAAAATTGACCTTTGTTCCCCAGGCAGAAAGTGCCATAAAACATTGCCTCTTCTTGAACCCTAGTTGGTGGCGGATAATTCACGCAAGTCATCCGGCATTCACAGATAACATACAGCAGCGTGTGGACCATTTATAGCCGAAGGCAGCTCATCTCATCAGGCCTTTTTCAGTCGAATGTATCGCCTAGTGTCAGACAAGCCAGCTGTCAGACGCCGGGCAAGGGGGTGACTTTGTGGCATTGGCTTCTTACGCTCAAACATGCTCTTGACAGACACCTGACTGTGAGGAGATGAGCAGGAACAGCAAGAGGCGAGAGACGGAGTGGTGGAGAGTTGAGAGGGGGCAAGGAGGACAGCAGTGGTTGATGTGGATGAAGATGCTGGACCAGGAGGAGGATGGCGGCTTTGAGTTTGTGTGCTGCTTGTACTCATGTGTTGATCCCATTGGCTTTTGTGATGTGACATCATGTGCCTTCGCAAAGCAGTTGTACCTAGGTGGGTGTTGGACTTCCCACGACTCAGTTTCTTTTGGCACAGGTTGCAAATGGCATCGCTGTTGTCAGAGGCAGACACACAAAAAAAATGCCACACTGCTGAGCTCGGCGGTGACGGTATTCTGGTGGTGGCAACAGCATGCGTTGATTGGCGTGCTGTCTGGCTGACCCCGGGTGCTGATGCATGCTGTCTGACTGTGCCACTAGCTCGTTGCGATGACCTCCCTCTACTTCCAACTCGTCTCCTCCTCCTCTCTGTCTCCCTATCTGAACTTTCCCCCTGTTCTTCTTCTCTTCTAGCAGGCACCCACGTGACATCCACGGACGCATCGTCATCATCATCACCCGCCTCACTTGTATATGACAACTCAACAAAGGAAGCAGCAGCGGGTACATCATCATCATCATCATCATCATCATCACATCGTACGTACATGTGTGTAATGCTGCCTGACTGAGACATATCCCTGTTATCTACATTCTCTGTAAATAATGGTTGCGTATCACTCATTTCTTCAAACTGATGTGTAAATAACTCTTCTGACTGATCAATTGAATTGGCTGTGGTACTAGTGTTGGTGGTGGCGGCAGGCGGGTGAGTGGTAACTTGAGAGGTGCCTGAAGCTAATCTGGAGGAGGATGGTGCTTCAATGTTCCAAGTGGAAGCTGTAGAAGATTGGGTGTCCTGTGTTAGCCAGTCAACTACGTCCTCTGAACTTTTCAAGTTCAGGGTAACTGGCCTCTGAACACTGGGCATTATTGTAGGGCCAAAGGGAATCACAGCACCACGACCACGACTGCCTCTGTGGGGTGTCCTGCCTCTGCCTGTCATTTTTTTTAAAATGTGGACTGTTGGTACCCCAACTACACTGGATTGGTTGGACTTGGCACAGTGTATTTTAAAATGATGAGAAAACATGTTCTGTAAACTAAAAACAAATCATTTTAGGAGGTTGAGAGAAAAAGAAACCGAATGGGGGGATACCGAGCAGAGCACACCATCTACAGCCCACTGGGAGACAAACTCATCCATTCCCCCAGTGGACAAAGCCAGGTGGTACTTTGCCCGGATACGGGAGCGCACCAGCACCCGGAACATGGCCTCAGGTGACAAGGGAACCCCCCCTATCAAACACTGCTTCCTGGACTTATATATAGCCAATTTGGCTAATGCCAGGAGCAGGTTGACGAGGAGGTCCCTGGCCTTATTGCCCCGGGACACTGGGCACCCAAAAATAAAAATGTGAGGGGAGAAATGCAGCCAGAACTGCAGGAGGAGGCCCCTCAAGAGTGACAAGAGGGGCTGCAGTCTGGCGCAACTAAAATAAATATGATACACGGACTCTCCCTTGCCACAGAATGGACAAGTGGAGGGAGAGTCCGTGAATTTAGCTAAGTACTCTCCCATGCTCAGTGCACCATGGAGCACTCTCCAACTCAAGTCCCCAGTGGGTCGTGGAACTAAATCAGAATAAAGTTCCCTCCACCGGGGCCTCTTGCCCTCGTCAGCTGGTAGGACCCGCCTCCAGATGGTATCGGGACGGGTCACGAGGGCAAGGAAGTGCACTGTATGGAGCACGAGAGAATATAAGCTCTTCCTCGGCATGCCGAGGGTATGTCCCTCAACTTTGAGAGGTTGGGGACAGGAGGAGCCTGAGGGGAAACACGGGGCTTGTGTCCAATGCAAACAGCCGGAGCAGGGGTGTTGAAAGGTGCATGTGGCACTCCGGCCTGCAAAGCCCCGCGAAGGAAGGTGCGCGAGTCGGGGGAGATGGCATCCCTAATCTCCTGGAGCAAGCGTCCTGAGACTTTGGGCGTCACATATCCCAAACGGAGCGCAAGCTCCTGGGGTGACACCCAATCAGAACGCCCGTATTCCAGGAGATCCCCGACTCGGGTCATCCGTGCATGACTAAGGCGGCGGATGATACAGGGGGACTGTAACATTGGAGCCCCCACTGCTGGATTAAATAGCAGGGGCTCCGTGAATATCTCATCCCCCAAAGGCACGCCCTGCCTGGTCACGAAGAACCATGCTCCAGGCCTTGAGGGTTTCCTGGTAGTATGCCGGCAACACAGAGAGGTCTCTCCCAAACCCCTCGGGCCTGATCAGAAATAATTGCCGGTCATACCCCAGGTTGCGCAACTGGCGATAAAAGCTGGATGCCAGTGCGCACCACTGCGGAGAGGGATCTGCATATAGGTATCTCTGCAGGTACTGAAGGCAGAAGGTGGACAACTGGGAGCACACACAAACTACTCCCTGTCCACCCTCCACCAAAGGCAGACTTGCCACCCCTGCAGAGACCCAATGCCTTCCCATCCAGAGGAAATCTAACAAATTCCTCTGGATATTGGTGACAAACTCGGGGGTCGGACTCAGACAAATCAGCCGGTGCCAGATCTGAGAAGCCACCAGCTGATTCACCACTAGAGTCCGCCCCCTAAGGGAAAGCATTTTTGCTAGACCCCTCCATCGTCCCAGACGAGAGAGGACACTGCCCTCTAACTCCCTCCAGTTGTCTGGGACGGAAGCGTCCGCAGCGGACAGGTAGACCCCCAGATATTTAATGACATCTGCCTCCCACGTGATGTCACGAAACGTGGGAGGCAAAGAGTCTGCCTGTAAATTACCCTCTAAAAGGCCTGTGCATTTGGACCAGTTGATCTGAGTGGAGGAGGCAGCTGAATATACCTCCTGGCACTGTTTTGCCAGCTCAAGATCAACTGGATCCTGGGCCACGAGGAGCACATCGTCAGCATAAGCTGAAAGGACAATCCGCATGTCTGGATCTTTTAGCACCAGCCCTGTGAGCCTTTTCCTCAGTAGGCAGAGGAAAGGCTCGATGGCCAGTGCATATAACTGTCCAGACAAGGGACATCCTTGACGCACCCCTCGTCCAAATACCAAAGGTGCTGTTAGGGACCAATTAATTTTAAGTAAACACTCTGCAGAGGCGTACAGCGTTCTTATAAAGCCCACAAACTGTGGGCCAAAGCCGTACGCTTGCAGAGTGGCTATGAGGTAACCATGGTCCACCCTGTCAAACGCCTTCTCTTGATCTAAAGAGAGAAAGGCGAGTGACAGACCAGTCCTGCGAGAATAATGCAATAGATCCCGGACCAGAAAGATACTATCAAAGATAGTCCGGCCCGGGATCGCATAGGACTGGTCAGGGTGAACCAATTCTGCCAGCACAGACCCAAGTCTAAGCGAGATGGCTTTAGCTACAATCTTGTAGTCTGTGCTGAGCAGAGAGACCGGTCGCCAGTTCTTAATAAGCCGGAGATCCCCCTTTTTGGGCAGCAGGGCAAGTACTGCCCTGCGACAAGACAGGGGCATCTCCCCGGTCTCCAGGGCTTCCCCAAGGACCAGATGGAAATCAGGTCCCAGAGTCTCCCAGAAAAATTGGAAAAACTCTACAGTCAGTCCGTCCAGTCCTGGAGACTTCTCACAGGACATGGCATGGAGGGCTTCAGAGAGCTCTTGAAAAGATAGTGGTATATCAAGCCGCTCTCTTACACCCTCACTGACTGTGGGGAGCCCCTCCCATAGCACCCTGCAGGCGTCTGGAGAAATGGGATCCGGAGAGTAAAGATCTTTATAAAAGTTCCGGGCTCTATCCCGGATACTCTCCGGATCTGTTAGGGGGGCACTGTCTTCATCTAGAAGACAGGTGATGTGCCTACTGTTACCCCCCTTTTTCTCCAGTGAGTAGAAGAGGCGCGAGCCGCGGTCTAGATCTTTGAGAAAACCTAAGCGGCTGCGCACGTATGCCCCCTTGGCCTGGTGTCGTTCCAGGTCACAGAGGACACCCTTCCTCTCTACATACTCGCTCTGCAGGGATTGGTCCCTACAAGTGAACAGCCTCTGCTCCAGATGGAGTACCTCCCCCCGTAGTGACTCCAACTCAGCTTCGCGCTGCCCACTCGCACCCTTGGTATATTCCTGACACAGAAGTCGGAAATGAACCTTGCCCACGTCCCACCACAGTTTTAACGTGGCAAAGTCTCCCTTGCAACCCCTCCAGTCCGTCCAAAACTCCCGGATCAATGTCACGAGCCCCTGGTCCTTCAACAAAGCATTGTTGAAGTGCCAATAGGCGGCTCGTGGCGCTGTTGGCGTTAGCGCCACCGTCACAGACACACAGTTGTGGTCTGTGAACGGAGCCAGCCTAATGGCACAAGAACCGACTCGTAACATATAGTGACTAGATATATATAGTCTATCGATCCGGGAGTGGGACACCAGACCGGCTCTCACCCTGACGTAGGTGAAACCGTCTGATGCCCCTGGGTTCTGCTCTCGCATATATATTAACTAGGTTAATAATGCTACCCTGCTCTCGGACCCGGAGGTGGATTAGACGGCCTGGGATAACAGCTTTCACAAGCAGCAGCTCTGGCTGAAAAGACTCTGAGAACAGGGTCACCACTCCACATGACGCCGATGTGAAGTGGCTGAAGAAGACCCTGCCTCTCCACTCCAGTTGCCACGAGGCCTCAGCCTCTGGAGTGGTGTGAGTTTCCTGCAGGAAGCTCACAGAGTACCCTCCCTGATATAAATAGGAGAGTACCTGGAACCTGCGGAAACTGTCTTGACAGCCATTGGTATTTAGCGTGCTGATGTGCAAAGCCATTACTGCGTGTCAGGAATTGTGCGTTCCTCAGACCCTTGAGACTGCTGATAGGACACGCACATTTTATAGAATTTCCGGACGCGGAGATGCTCCGCAGTCCCAGAAATCTTGGCCCTAGTGCTGACCACTAGATATTGCTGGAGAGAGTGGAGAATAAACGACATATTCTTCCACCTCTCCAAGGCCAGCCGCACCTTCCTTTTCTTTTGTCCATGAAGGGTGCTCTCAAGGAATAGATCTATTTCCTTGACAGGGATAACCCACCCAGAATCTGATGTTCCTTCTAGTGGGTCACCCCTGGGCTCCTCTTGGCTGAGGGCTTTTACTCCATCCTCCCCGGCTGGAGTCAGTTTCCTCAGCTTTATTCTCAGGGACCCCCTCTTAGATGATACAGAAGGAGTCCCTTTAGCACCCTTCAAGGTAAATAATGGACCCTTGGATAGCTGCTGCACCCCTGTAGCTTCAGGAGTGCATTCAGGGGTAGCTGGCTGGACAGCAGTGGCTGGCATGGCTTCCTTAATGGAAGCCTTGGAGGCTTTATATGCCTCCTCTGCCAGTTCCACCGCTGCTTGCTCAGCTTGGACGGCACAGATGTTAGGGTCAGTGGACGGCTGAGGAGGGTAGACAGGCTCTCCCATGATGTTAACAGGAAAACCTGTTTTATCACCCTCCCCCATTTCCACTTCCCCTTGTGCCACATCCCCCCTGACAAACAAATCCATGGGGTCCTGAATGGGGTAATGCCTATATTCCCCCCCTCCAGTAGTGACTCGGCCTGGGGCTCTAACAAAGCCCGAGGTACGTCACTAGAGAGTGACACTGGAGGAGGAGACTGACTGGTGCCCTTGAAGCTCAGCACCTCAGGGACACTGACTACCAATTCAGCAGGGGCTTTGTTGGGACCCCCCTCAAAGGCCAGAGGCAGAACCTGATCTTTCTTGTCTACCCCTGCCTCACTTGGGAGACCCTCTTGCCCCTGCTTTTCCTCCAGACCCTTTTCCACATTAACCCCTACAGGGTCTGGAGAGAGAGATGTGTGGTCTAGCACCGGCTGGCTGAGCTTAATAACCGGGCCAGACAATGTCACCGGATGAGGAGGAGATGTTTTGTTACTCTTCTTGCTTTTAGAGGGAGGTGCTCCACTATAGAGCACTTCCCACTTATCAGCAACCTCCCTGTTGGTTTTATGCTTCCTCTTCCTGGGGACGTCACTCCTGGAAGAGGAGCTGCCACTAGCTGCCTCCCCTGCAGAGGGCTTATTATCCCTTTGCTTACACTGTGCCCCCACACTAACTGATGTAATTATGGTGGGGGCAGATTGGGACTTGGGAGATGCAGCTGTGACACTGGGAGGACCAGTGACATTCTTCCCCTTTTTCCCCGTGTCTGCAGTCTTGCTGGAGACCACAGACACAGATGGCTTTTTTGGGGAAGAAGGGGGTTTGGAGGCCGTGGTGGTGGCTTGAGGAACGGCCTCCTTGCCTGAGCTCTGTGGGGGGGCTATGACCCTTGAGGTCCCCGCTGTTATGGGCTCAGCGGGGATGGGTGCCGTACTGACGGAGGTGCCATTTGCTGGGGCTGGGGCATGATGCTTTACATTAGGACAATTCCTACGTGTATGCCCCAACCCCTTGCAATGATAGCACTGCACCTCCGTAGTGCTGTAAAAAATCCTGTACAGCACCCCCTCAAATGGAACCCCAAAAGACCCCTCTATGTTTTCTGCGCCCTGAGGCAGGCACATTTGTACCTGCCTCTTGAAAGAGAGCACATGACGAAGTGCTCTCTCTCTGCACCCCAGGGGAATTTTAATAGTGTTTTTACTTCCCCTAGGGTTAGCAGGTGGGGGCGCAGGATGGAGTCTGGTAGGAAGGGTGGCACATTAGAGAGTGTTACTTTTGTGCCCAACCCTTCCAGGGGTTCTATTGGGACATATAATCCCCCCACTGTGATGCCTCTCTGTATAAGAATGTGTGCAGCAGCCAGAGTACGGGTAAAGAAAACTGCTTTCCCGTACATTTTGCTGGCTGCTACTATAACAGAGGGGCTGATGACATTAGCTACAGCACGCAGATAGATATCAATGCTGTAGACCCCAGACATCTGACATTTAACCCCATGCTTCCTGGTGATCTGCCCCTCAGCCCAAGCGGTGGTATTACTGGGGCCAGCAGAAACCACCTGTGACCAGGTATTAGCCACAGGGGTAGGTCTGCTGGCAGAACCACCAGGAGCTGGGGCTGCCTTATCTGCCTGGGGCCTATGCTGTGCAGTGCTGCAGCTAGGATTTTCAAGGGCCATTATTCCCCCTTTTGACCCCTGAGGCTTCTTAATGGTCTTATCCCTCATGTTTAGACCCCTTTTTTTTTTAGTTTATTTGTTTTATTTATTTTTATTTTTTGTTTTATGATTTTTTACTGTTTTCTTTTTAAAAAAAATAAAAAAATATATAAAAGTGTGAAAAAGAAACAAAAAGACAAAACTAAGGGAGACAAAACTAAGGGAGAGAGAGAGATGATGTTTGGCAGTTGAAGGGTTAATTGCCTGTTGCAAGGTGTTGCTAATTGCAACAACACAGAGAACACAGAGGCTTTTTAACCCCTCTGTGTCTCTGTGTCAGATGTTAAAAAAGCCTTTTAAACAAAAATTCCAATTGTTTCCCCCCCCCA
This sequence comes from Discoglossus pictus, assembly GCA_027410445.1. Taxonomy (NCBI): domain Eukaryota; kingdom Metazoa; phylum Chordata; class Amphibia; order Anura; family Alytidae; genus Discoglossus; species Discoglossus pictus. Next base: position 285,411,974 of record CM050166.1, on the reverse strand, counting down.
CTGCCTACAAAGATGTTACTTGTCTTCTCCCCCCCCAAAACATAAAACCCAACAAACAAAACTTTAACAAAACCTGAAAAACTTTTTAAAAAAAGTCAAAGTAAAAAAAGCTCCAGAAGTGAAGGTGGAGTGCTAAGGGAGGGGTGTGGCAAAGTATCCAGGAGACAGCTCACTCTCCTGGGATAGAGAGCTGAGCTTGGCTCCCAGAAAACTAAAACTTAAATTAAACTAAGAAAAATACCACAAAAACTCCCAAAAATGAACAACACCGTGCACAAAGTGCTTATAAACAGAAAGGTGTTAAAATAAAACTTGTATTTGAGGGACTAAGACCCTAAAAAGCCTTTTGTTTAGAGCTCAAGCATGCACACAACATGCTCTCTGGCACAGTACTTGTAAGCCTGACACACACACTGGCTAGCGGTCAGGCAAATGAACTTAGATTGACGGTAATGCAAATGCACTTAGATTTAATTAAAAAAAAGTTTGGGTTTTTTAAATGTGGACTGTTGGTACCCCAACTAGACTGGATTGGTTGAACTTGGAACAGTACTTGAAAGCAGAACACACACTATGGGTAGCGGTCAAGCAAATGAACTTTGATTGACGGTCAGGCAAATGCACTTAGATTTAAGAAAAAAAAAGTTTGGGTTTTTTAAAAGTAGACAACTAGTAAACAATATTATATTGTATGCGTTGTGCACACACAGTATAAGCCGTGAGCCTAACACACACACTTACAAGCAGGGGCTGGCAGGGAGACAGGCAAATGAAGTTAGATTACACAGAAAAAAAACAGAAAAAAAATGAAAAAGGGCTTTTTGGGGTGCTGTGTTTACAGCAGAGATTTGACGAGTCCTTCAGCACTGCACTGGACACTGAATAAACTTGCCTAGCTATGGTTTTCCCTATTGATGCAGTATCATCCAAACTGTCCCTCCTCTCAGTAAGCCTGCAAGTTAGTTCTGATTCCAAAATGGCTGCTGTCCATGAGGTTGAAGGGTGTGGAAGGGAGTGTATGCTGCTGATTGGCTGGAATGTGTCTGCTGACTGTGACATGCAGGGGCAAAGTTTGCTCAATGATAAAGTATTGGGGGCGGGTCGAATCTCGTATATGTTCGCTGTTCGCAGCGAACGCGAACATGCTATGTTCGCCGAAAAAAGTCAGCTGCGAACTATTCGCGACATCTCTACCTGCAAAACTTCCCTGTTCAGTTTTAACGTCTATTCCCTACGCTACCTTATTGTCAGGGTTACTATGAACCGTTCATCATTCCATCGTTATTCCCTCTCCCCTTCCCCCACCAAAACGAGGGAAATGGTAGTGAGAGGAGAGAGAGAGGGGAGAAAACAGAGAAGAGGAAGAGGGAAAAAAGACATATCATATATTATTTAAATGATCATTTAGTCCGTCAAAGTCATTTCTTCCTCTGCCAATCTGGCATAGGAGCTTGCAAGTCCATTAAAGGATCTTTAGGATCAGAAATGTTAGGCATTATAGTACTCAGGAAGTTTCGGCCTTCTGCAGGGGTCTTAATCTTATGCCAAGACGATCCTTGTAGTACCAGTAAACCTACTGGGAAGGTCTATTTGTATATAAGATTGCTCTTCCTTAAGGCTTGTGTTATGGAGTTAAACTCCTTTCTCTTGCTGATTGTGCCTTTGAAAGATCTGCAAATATTTTAATATTTTCGTGTGGGTGTTCAAACGACTTTGTTATATAGCTTGCTTTAGATATTGCTTCTTTTGTGGGTAAGTGATGGATTCTAACTATCACATCTCTGGAATTTTTATTTTGTAAATGGCTTGGAAGAGGAATTCGGTGGATTGTATCCAATTTCTGATCCAGATGAGAAAAATTAGGAGTAATTTTGGAAAACAATTCCATGATATATGTTGGAAGATCTTCTTTTTTTATAGCTTCCGGTATTCCTCTCATTCGGAGGTTATTTTTCCAAGCTTTATCTTCCATCCTATTCATCTGGTCGTTCAGTGTAGTAATTTGAGAAGCCATTTTTGATGACTGTTCCAAAAGCATATTGTGATCAATGATCAGCTTGTCAAATTTGTCTTCCAAGTCAGCGGATCGTTTATTCACCTCTCTTATTGATTTGGCATTTTCCATTATTTGGTTTTTAATTTCAGCCAAAACATTTTCTTGAAAGTTCTTCAAAATCTCTTTCATTTAATCTGTGGTGAGAAGATTTTCCTCTTGATTTTCAAGCTCTCTACTTAGTACATTTGTAAGATGGGGAGCAATGCTTTGATCCAGCGCTTCTTTCGGGTGTGTTTTGGGAGGGACATTGTGGAACTTTTGGGGGTGAAAAAGGGAGATGGCTCTACAATTGGGCTTTTCCGCACTTTAGATTTATTTTTGGACGCCATCTTATTTACTTTTACAGTGTTCTATTTCCCCCTGAGGGGCGTTACTTTAAAGCTTTTTTCTCCCTTTTCCCTTTCTTTATTCCTTCACTTTCCCTTCCCTCTTATTCCTCCTGTTCTCTCTTTTAACAATATGTTCACTGGTTTGTACTTCCAGTGCTGTTATGTTAAGAAGTGCTATTTGGCTTTAATACTTCCACAGTCTTAAGAATTGTTAGAGCCTTATGTCTTGTATTTCAATGGAAGATCCAATGTTTCTTTATGGCTGTTGCTATTATAGTATATTTGTGGAATTATCCACCAGTTCTGATCCCAGAGAGTTCTAGTTACTGTTGCCAGTTAACATCTTTTAATTTGCCAGACCTGACCTCCTCACGGATTAGGTCATACAGGTCTTCTATGTTTTCCTATGGCAGTTATTTGAGAAAATTGTTTTTATGAGCTAAGTATACCACTTCTATTCACTAAGCAGATAGTGTGAGGTATATTCCTCCTGTTAACGGGACTGTTATACATTTATGTCATGCCTAGTATAATTTGGAGCTATGTAGCTGCCAGCCTCAGGGTTTCTGTTTTATGTTAGCTGTATTTGTTTCCAATAAAACACCTACTTATAGTAGTTGCACAGTTCCTTGTCCAAAGACACAGCTTTAAGCAGAAAATACAACAGTCTCTTTATTATCGCCTTTATGGTGAAGGTAAGGGTGGGGTTCCCTTATTCCTTACCTTCCTGCCCTGGTGCACCGCTGAGCCTCTCTAAAGTCCTGCTCCTGGCGTCCATGGGCTGCTCTCTCAACCTCTGCTCACGTGGCTTTAAGCAAAACAGCACTCTTGTATGGGGTAGAGCCTCTGTTGTAGTTCACCCCACTCTGTCGGGTCTTAAGGGCTTAGCAGCGCCCCCTTATCCTGCCGAGCCGACTCTCACCTCCTTCGCTGCTCAGTTGGTTCCACTGTTGTGGGATAGTTCCGCGAGTGTCCGCGCTCTCCCTGGGCTAGGCAGCTACCTCCAGCTCACTGCTCTCACAGCATGACGTGAGCCGCCGTCTCCATCCGCTTCTCGACGGTTTCGCGGCTACAGCTCCATTGCCCTCATTTTTTGACGGGCAATTCGCTAGTATATATATATATATATATACTAGCGACTTGCCCGTTAAAAAATGACGGCAATGTTATGTATATGTTTGTAAAGTTGTTTAGTTATTAATATACATATTTGACACTTGTATTGTGATATGAACTTGTATTTTTGTAAAATGTTGAGGTAATGGTTTTTTAACATGAAATTTGTATCTGAAGAATTGTTAACTTCAATATACATTGAATCCAGAGGAAAACAAAGAGTAAAAAGCCTTGTTCAAACGTACACAATTTTAATATGAAGTTTGAAATATATGTAAGTAATAAACTTGAAAGTATATTTTTTGAAACTTAAACTTTATTATCTGTGTAACTTTGGAACTTGAAAAACATTTGTAGAATTTGGAACATTATAAACAATAACATAGTGAATACATTTTTTAACATAATTTTGTATTAAAAGTATTAACAGTTGAATGTAAAAACAGTTGCACTTTAAACTAATCATTATTGTAAACTTGAGGTAATGGTTTTTTAACATGCAATTTCTATCTGAAGAATTGTTAACTTGAATATACATTTAATGCAGAGTAATAGAAACATTATAAGAACCGTCCTTTAAACGTACCCAATTTTAACATAAAGTTTGTAATATTTTTAAGTCAGAAACTTGACATAATATTTTTTAAACTTGAATTTTCTTATGTGTGTAACTTTGCCACTGTACAAAACATTTTTACAACTTGAAACATTATAAACAGTTACATAGTGAATTAATATTTAAACATAATTTTATATTAAAAGTATTAACATTTGAATGTAAAAACAGTTGAACTTTAAAGTAATCAGTATTAACATGCAATTTCTATCAGAATAATTGTTAACTTTAATATACATTGAATGCCGAGGAAGGCATATAGTAAAAACTCTCCTTAAAACGTACCCAATGAAATCAATTCCTTCCTGACCCCATGAACTGGCGATAAACATTAATCCAGGGAGTAATCTTAAGATAACAGACAATATTTACATTGTGACTTAAAACGTGATTGAGCTCTTAACATGAACTTTGTAATATGTTGAAGTAAAGAACTTGAAAATATTAATTAATATGTACTAACTCACTACTTTCAGGGTTGTCTGCACTTTTCACGACTACAGTAGCTGCATCGTAGCCTTTTTAAATATATTTATAGATATATTTAATGGATTTGATGGAAGTGCAGGCTTCTACATTGATGTGGGCGTTGTACTTCATGAGTAAATGTGGATTGTAGGGTACTACATATCTATTGTCAACTTTTTTTCCACGAATAATGGCATTATCTCCTTCTCTTCTTTTATAAAGTGGATAGCCATCACAATTGGCATAGGTTTTGTCTCTATAATCTTTTGGAAATTCTTTAGAACATTTATTATTTTCCATACATGGTGATTGTGGATTAAGCTCACCACAGGGTCCATGAATCATGCGATGAGTAACAATCTCATATAGTCTACCATATAGTTCTGGATCTGGTAGTTCAGCAACAATGACTGCATCCACTTTGTCAGAAGTATCTAATTTATCTTTTTCTTGAAGTATTATCAGAAGATGTGCATGTGGAAGTCCTCTTTTTTGAAATTCAATGGTATATACATAAGCAAGACATTTGCCAAATAACTGACTGATAGTGATGTCACGTATTAATTCATTTAATTTAATCTTAAAAACTCTGGCTGCTAAATCTTGTCTATTGGAAGCACTTTGTCCAAAAAGTAAATTTTGTGTCATTTCTGGCCATTGTGGATTACATGTAAATGTCAGAAATAAATCTGGTTTGCCAAATTTGGTGACAATAGCCATAGCATCATTGTATCTTTCTCTCATATTTCGAGGATATCCTTGAAAGGAAAATGGTAAAAGGATAGCTTTGCCAGCTGTCATGTCTCTACTTGTAGCCACGTCTGCAACATAGTCCATTAGTCCCGAATATTGTTCTACACGTAGTTTATCTTGTTGATATTTTATAAAGTTTAAATTATTGGCCTCAACTTGCAAATAGGAATCAATAATCCATTGTTGTGTTAGTTTTTCACCACATAAAATTGGATTAAATGTATTTCGAATGGCAATTTGAGCTACTTTAAATTCAAGCATAGAGACATTATTTCGGATTCTGGCTTTAGCATTTGGGTAACTTGGAAGTGTTAATTTTGGTTGCCAACCTGCCTCTCCGCGTGTGAAAAAAATTGGATATGTCATTGGATCTAAATTTGGACTTAAGATACTCATATTAATAAATGGTTGCTCCTCATTTCTGGGATATATTCTAATGTCTCTTTGAAATGGTGGTTCTCCTTCATCATTTTGAAACACCATTGCAACCTCATTTGACGTTGGCAAGTTATAACGACGTTTGTCAGTATGTCTGTCTCTTTTAAGCACCATATTAATCTTTGGCATTGGTAATTGAGGTCTTTGTGCATGAAGTAGTTGTTAATTTTCTACTTCTGCCCATTTTTTATAAGCTTTACTGTAGGGGATATTGTCCATAATGTTATTTAGCTCTATAAAAACACTGGGTAAGCATTTTTTATTTTCTTCCATCTGCATACGTTGGTCAACAGCTTCCATTGTATCTAGGACATATAGTTGAGCGAATTTTCTTTGCTCTCCTTCCTCTGGATGTAAATGGGAAGTCCGATGATAAATTTGTCCTTGGACTTTAAAACAGTAAGGACCATGTCCTGGTACATTAGCAGCTAATGTTGCCCCCATAGATGCAAAGGATATGGCACTATTGTAGGATCTTATGTTTGCCTTAAAAATGTTGTAGTTTGGAAAAGTAGGTTCAGTCATAATGTTTTGTAAATAGATTGGAAATTATTTTCTTTGTGGAAGTTTGAACTTGCCTTTTTGACAGCAACTAATGAATTGACCATCTCTGGGTCTCTCCTGTTTAAAATAATAAGCCTCACAAAACTGACATTGAGTAGTCATGTCCCCACAAGTATGAACCTCTACTGCTAAAGACGTGAGTAAAGGACAATTTGCAAAGCATATAGCAGTTTGACTTTCATATTCATCAGGTGAAATGTCATGTAATGTTTCAACAACAGGTTCTAAATGCTTAGTTTTTTTCATGGCTTTTCTTGGTATATGTTGTCCTGGTTTTGGTGAAATGTCATGTAAGGTTTCAGGAACTGGTTGTAAATGCTTTGTTTTTTTAGTTGCTTTTTTTGGTATGTCTTTAATTTCATCTTGTAAAATGTCATCTTATGTTTGAGGAACAGGTTGTAAATGCTTTATTTGCTTGGTAGTTTTTTTTGCAGTATCTTTCATTTTTGCAGCTGATAGTCTTTTGTTTGCAAGTCATTTGCGTTCTTTTTCTCATTGAATTTCTTTCTCCTCTGGTGTCTGCTGGTCGGCCCATGTCTCTTGTTTTTCTATTGTTTGATGTCTTTTCTTCTCTTGTTTGCTCTCGTTAGTAGCCATGTTAATCTGTAAAGGCAAAAAAAGAAATGTAATTGGGTATATTGACATTTCTAATTACTGTTAAACATTTTTGTCCATAATAGAGAAATAAGAGGTAAATCATTAATGTATCAGTTCTATTTTGTTAAAAGTTATAGGGCCTGGCCTCATTGAATAGCAATTTGGGCAATTCAATATTGCTGTAAATAGGCAGGTAACATATTTTTTTGAAAGAAGTTTTTAGTTATTGAAAACCTTGTTTGTGGATAGATGTTTACCAAGTAAAAACTTATTTCCAAAAAAAGCAGTGATGTGGTTATTTACACATGTATTGAATTGTACAAATTGGAATTGAATAAGGGACATAGTTATTGTTTTTGTTTTTTTTCTGTTGACACGGATGCAGATGAAACATGTTTCGTTAGTTTTCTCCTTTTGTACTTATTATACAGTACCTTGGTTGAAGTGTGATTTGAATCCGAATGTTTGTTGGTCCTCAGTTGAAAATCTTTGTCCGATGGTCTGGTCCTCTGTTGAAAGTCCTCGTCCGATGGTGTGGTCCTCTGTTGAAAGTCCTGGTCCAATGGTCTGGTCCTCTGGTGATAGTCCTCGTCCGATGTTGTGGTCCTCTGTTGAAAGTCCTCGTCCGATGGTCTGGTCCTGTGTTGAAAGTCCTCCTCCGATTGTCTTCACGCAGTATCTGTTGTAAAAGAAAAATGAAAATGTTCTTTGAGTTAAATGTCTTTGAAATAAAGCAAAAATGTCTTAATTTTGGTGTATTGTATCTGTTATGGTGTTTTTTTTCTATGTGTTTGTGTGACTTTTTCTACAATCCTGTTTTGTGGCCACCACTTTTGGTATGCTTATTTAGCCTTCTTTGTAAGGCTTCTAGGTTGTTAAACATTAAAGAAGAATAATAATTTAGTTTGCTATGTGTTTGTGTGACTTTTTCTACAATCCTGTTTTGTGCACACCATTTGTGGTATGCTTATTTATGCTTCTTTGTAAGGCTTATAGGTTGTTCAACATTTACTAATAATATGAATTTAGTTTGCTTTGTGTTTGTGTGAGTTTTTCTACAATACTATTTTGTGCGCACCACTTTTGGTATGCTTAATTAAGCTTCTTTGTAAGGCTTATAAGTTGTTAAATATTAACTAAGAATATTAATTTAGTTTGCTATGTGTTTGTGTGAGTTTTTGTACAATCCTGTTTTGTGTGTACCACTTTTGGTATCGTTATTTAGGCTTGTTTGTAAGGCTTATAGGTTCTTAAACATTAAAGAAGAATATTAATTTACTTTGCTATTTGTTAGTGTTTTTTGTGTAAAATCCTATTTTGTGTGTACCATATGTTGCATACTTGGGGCCTCATTAGCATATTTTTATTAAAGAAGTTTTTGGTTAGTGAAAACCTTTCTTTTGGATAGATGCTTGCTAACTAAAAACTTATTTAAAAAATATATGTTATGTGCTTATTTAGGGCCCTATTCAATTGGCCAAATTGCAATTGAATGAGGGCCTTGATTTACTTAATTAGGCCCTCATTAAATAGCGATTTGGCCAATTGAATAGGGGTGTAAATAAGCACATGACATATGTTTTTTAAAAAGTTTTTTAGTTAGTAAGCATCTATCCAAAAGCAGGGTTTTCACTAACTAAGGTCCTCATTCAATTGCAATTTTTCCAATTGAATAGGGCTCTATATAAGCACATAACATATTTTTGGACAGAAGTTTTTAGTTAGTGTAGACCTTGCTTTTGGATAGAAGTTCATTAAGTAAAAAGTTCTAACAAAAAATATTCTATGTGCTTATATAGAACCCTATTCAATTGTGCAACTCGCAATTGAATGAGGCTCCAAAAACGTATTTGAAAAACATATGTTATGTGCTTATTTAGACTCCTAGGGCCTCATTTAATTGCGATTTGGCCAATTGAATAGGGCTCTAAATAAGCACAGAGCATATTTTTTTTAAGAAGTTTTTAGTGAAAACCTTGGTTTTGGATAGATGTTCACTAACTAAAAACTTATTTAAAACAAATATGTTATGTGCTTATTTAGAGCCCTATTCAATTGGCCAAATTGCAATAGAATGAGGCCCCTTTTCAATTGTCCAAAATAGCAATTGAATGAGGGGCTTTGGTTGCTGCATTTGTTATATTGGCGGCCATTAAACATATATAGGTCCTCATTCAATTTGAATTTTGGCAATTGAATAGGGCTCTATATAAGCACATAACATATTTTTTTGACATACGTTTTTAGTTAGTGAAAACCTTGCTTTTGGATAGAAGTTCAGTAACTAAAAAGTTCTGTGAATTTTTTTTGTATGTGCTTATATAGAGCCCTATTCAATTGTGCAACTCGGAATTAAATGAGGCTCATAGTTGGTTTCTTTTTTGTACTTTATACTTTACCTTGATTGAAGTGTCGAATGACAGAGGGTCCCCTCCTGCCAATCTTAATCCGCCGGTCTTCTTGTAGTGTCTGTTTGAAAAAGAAAGTAAAATGGTTAATTGTATATTTCTTGTTTTTGATTTAGCAAAGCATGGTCTTTTTCAGCATGTAATGTATTTTTCTATCTTACCTCTTGTTCTTTCTTGGAGTTGTTTAAAAGGGATTGTGGGTCACAATGCACGGTGCAAATTCTTGAGTGACGCTGTTGATGCAGTCTGTTTCAATAGTAAAAAAAGGAGAAAGATTGATCTTTATGTTATATATTGAATTACAATAAATTAATGTGATGTAAATATATACTTCTGTAATTACTTTCAATTAACATTACTTAGTTTTTGGGGCTACACACCTAAATGTGCGTGTCACATATCAGTATACATAAATCAGATTTTAATATTCTTTTTTTTTTTTTTACTGTCATTTAAATATAGTTGTTTAATTAGTTTTGATTAGTTGTTTAATTAGTTTGTATTAAGATTAGTTATTTGCAGGGGCTATACACAGACATGTGCGTGTGACATGTCACTATACATGAACCACATTTTGATAGTTACATTTTTTTTTTTTTGCGTCTCACATATCACTATACATAAATCATATTTTAATAGTTAAATGAACATAATTGTTTTTTTTGGGCCTACACACATAAATGTGTGTGTGACATGTGACTATACATGATACACATATATGTGCGTGTCACATATCACTATACATAAATCCTATTTTAATATTCAATTATTAATTTTTTGTAATGTAATTTAAAGATTAGTTTGTTGCAGGGGCTATACACATAAATGTGCGTGCCACATGTCACTATACATAAATCACATTTTCATCCGTAAAAAAATTTTTTTTGTCCTGTCTTGATAATAAAATGTAATATATTATAGCTTACCTCTCAGTTGTAATTTGCACAGTGTAAAGTAGTAAATTAGGAAACAATTCTCTTCTCAAGTAACAGCAGCAGTTAACTATCCAGTCACTCCGTTCATCACCTGCGTAGAAGTGTAGAATTTTGTGGAAAGTAGGCAGTATTTATAAACTTGTAGAAATTTCTGGAAAGTTAGACCGTTAGAACGCAATACGCATGCGCTATTTGCGTTCCAGCTTACAATTTGCATTCCATCCGTGATTTTGTGCATAGTAGTGGTCAAAATGGTGCTTAATATCAGTGTGGTACGTTCCGCATAGTATGAATTTCATTCTTGAGAGTCAGTGTAGTATAGTTACGTCTAAAGCCTCGTTTTCGTTTTGTTCGGCGGCTATTTTTTCTCTCGCTTAGGAGGTTTTTGCGACTTTAAACTCTTTTTTTTGGACTTAAATGGACGTGTAAGTTAACTTTTGGAGGTGCCGGGTGCCCCCCCTTGCTGTAAGTAAGCTTTTTATGTGTTCGTTGTGTTTATTTCTTGTGGTTTTGATGCGCGGCATTTTAAATGGGTCGTTTCGCAGCCGTACTTTGTTGCGATGCGGCCGTATTTTTTTGCGAGAGACGCATTTGGATTTTACGTGTACGACGCAGTGTTTTTTTTTCTAAGTCGTGCGTATGTGTGTTAACGGCGTGTGAGGTGCCTTTGAGGTGTTTTTTTTAAAAGTCTTGCGTGTGTGTGTAAGCGGGTGTGAGGCGCCTTTGAGGGTTTTTTTGTTAAAAAGTTGTGTGTGTGTATGTGTGTGTTAACACAGGCGACGTTGGAGCCTCCACCTCCGCAAATGCGGACACTCGCTTTGCGAGGATCTGCAGTTGCGGGGACGTTGTTTTTTTTTGGCTGGGAGATTGGGGTTTTTTTGTTAAGAATTCGTGTGTGTGGTGTGTTTGTGTTAACACAGCCGACGTTGAACCTCCACCTCCGCAAATGCGGACCCTCGCTTCGCGAGGATCCGCATTTGCGGGGACGTTGGGATGCTACACCACCGCAAATGCGGCCCCTCGCGTCGCGAGGACCCGCATTTGCGGGAACTGCGTCCCTCGCTTCGCAGCAACAACTCGCATGCTCACAACTATATATATGATATATATATAAACGTACATATAGGGGTGAAAGGTTACTGGGAGCCTGGGCTTCTTAAACATTTACAGCTTCCTAAATATTTAGTAAAATTTCACTGAAAGAGGAGTCAAAATAGAAATACCCTTTTGTATTGAGAATTCCCATTTTAAAATATAACTTTTATTTGTGAATAAACATTAAAAAAAAGTGTATAAAAAATAAAAAAGTGTAAATACGTTGATTAATAAAAATATTTACAATTGTCTGATGACCGGTCCTGGTGCCCTATTTTACAGTAGTTATTCTAAATATTTATATGTGGCTACTGATAATAGTTTCACTTGCTAATGTTTTTATGTTTATTCACAAATAAAAGTTATATTTTAACATTTCAATTCTCATAGGCAAACCAAAAGGGTATTTCTATTTTGATTGCTCTTTTCACAAACACTTATCTTTCTTGATACAAATCTAGTCTAAGTTTCCTAAATATTTGATTACTAAAAAAAGGTGTTTAGATAGTTTTGTCCACCAATTATATATTTTTATATATATATATATATATATATATATATATATTTTCAAATGTACGTATATATATATATATATATATATATATATATATATATAACAAATCAACTAAAATTATAAAGGAAAGCATATACTCTTGGTGGCACCTATAGGTTTTAAACAGTTGTGCTGTATTGCATTATAGTTAAATAGTTTCCTTTGGTAATAAATTGCAGCCTTTGTTCCCTGAAATTAAAACATATTTGTCACTCAGACAACCAGATAATAACTGCTGATAAGGAATACTAAATACATTTGTGATCAGACTCACATAGACACAGATGCTCAAAAATTAAACGCAAATAAATAATTATATTTTGTGGTGGGTGTCATGAACGATTTGGGGCCATGATGGGACCCCTTGCAACCCACAAGTATCTCTGCTATTTGGAATGCTGGCACGCTGGGTGTTAATGTCAAGAACTATTACAACGGACCTGAAACTTGTGAGGACTGACTTGTCTTTGTGTGTAGTATGGACCACAATAATTAATTTGGTGGCTACTAGATCATGTTATATGCACTGTAATAATGCATCTGTGATAGAAGTAGGCCCTAGGATGCTAGAATTATCTAAAAAATACTGCAGCCACTTATGTGACAAATGATTCATCTTCTATAGAATCTTTATGGCCTTGCAGTCGGCCACGTGTGAAGGCTCTGGCTTTATTCATGAAAGGGGGAACTAGTTTTATGGCTCTGTAAGAGGAGAAACAAAAGGTGTAATTAGAAGAAAGCCAGATGCCTCTCTACATCTGGAGATCATGTGGGTGAGGGGGAATAGCAAGCTATTTGCCTAGGAGGATGGGCTAGAACTGGGGGCAGTCTTTGGTGTTTTGTGTCATCTTTCTGTTTTTTTATATATCTTTGTAACAATAAAGAAGTGGCCAGTCTGACTTTGGACATACTAAAGAAAGGTTGTGTCAGAGTCTGCTTGTACTAATCCAAGGTACATGGTGTGTGATTCTTAGATCCTAAGAATAGGGGTCTGATGGTGTCTGTCTCTTCAGTAATGATGCTGTCATCTGCAGTGTCTGCTGGTGTCGAGATCTGAACAAAAAGTTGCGACCGCAGAGAGAGAGAGATTTGGGGTGAGCGTGGTCCCCCAAAGCTGCCGGTCGTGACAGTGGGGTAATATGGGGAAAGGAGAAATAGGGACAGTTCAATGAAAAATCACAAATATAGTTGTGAGCATGCAGGTTGTTGCTAATGCTTCTGGCTCACGTAGCAAGCCCTCAGCAACTGCGGCCCACGCAAAGCGAGGGCCGCAGTTGCTAGCAAGGAGCGCCAAAGGTGCTCCTTGCGCTGCTGATGAGCGCTCATCCCTAAACGCCCTACAACTTTAGGCCTGCAAATGCGGACCCTCGCGAAGCGAGGGACTGCATTTGCATAGGTGGAGGCTCTACGGCGCCTCAGAACTGCTTACAAAATGCAATGACGAACTACAGACTTACATAAAAAAAATAGTCGAGGACTTTGGAAAAAAAAGAAAATTGCGTCCTTACAACAACAACAACAATAAAACCGGTAAAAATATTACGGACTCACAAAAATACGGATTTAACGGACTAACCGCGCAAAGTAGAAAATACTCAAAACACAAAAAATACACCAAATATACATATAAAAACATTGCCCAAAGCAAGGGGGGACACCCAGGACGTCCGCAAGGCAGGTTACACCTCCATTTCAATCACAATTAAACACTTTACAGACTAGAAAAATCCTGAAGTGAGAGAAAAAATGACCGACGAAAACGAGTCTAAGGACGGAAAATTACTACACTTACTCGCAAATGGAACGAACACTCAAGAACACTTCATGCGTCACGTAACACACTCTATGCGGCACGTACCACAGTAAAAATTTTCCACCTTTTCACAGGAAACACATAACTATTAGACGTTCTAACGGTTTCAACCTCCTCAAATTTTATAAATACTGCAAACCTTCCAGAAAATTCTACATTTCTCCTCAGGTGATGAACAGTGTGACTGGACAGTTCACTGCTGCCGTTACTTCAGAAGATAATTCCTTAACAATTTTCAACTTAACAATCTGCAAATTACAACAAAGAGGTAAGCTATAATATATTTAATTAATTAAGAAATAAACAACAACAACAAAAAAAAGAAGGGGATTTCAAATATTGACTCCAACAACTGGATTCATGTATAGTACCATTTCAAATACACAGATATGTGTATGTGCCCTAGAAGAAGTTGAATTTAACTACAAAAAATAAAAACAAAAGATTAAAGTCAGATCCATTTAAAGAAATAAAATAATGTTACCAAAAGAAATTGTGACACATACATATTTAGCCTGCAGTTCAATATTTTCCTTTTATGCACATTTCCAACAGACTCTGCATCAACAGCGTCACTGAAGAATTTGCAGCGTGGAGTGTGAAAGCTGATCAATTTTCAACAACACAAACAAAGAAGAATAGGTAAGATACAAAAATACATTACATTCATAAAAAGACCATGCTCTTACAAAAACCAAACAAAAAAAAAAATTAACAATTTATCTTTCTCTTTTAAACAGACACTGACTGAAGACTGGCACATCAACATTGGCAGTAGGGGACCCTTTGTCATTGATACATCAAAAAGACTTCAATCAAGGTATAGTATAACAAGTAAAAACCAACAAAAATAATAGCCTGTTTCTGGATGTCAAAATGAAAATAAAAACAAATAAGAAGCCCATAATATAAATTAGAGGGAACAGAAAACACCAGACTTCAAAAAATATTACTAACACATCTAAAAAGAAACAATAGATCCTGTTTACTATGCAAAAACCTCTGACCCTAAACCATAACTCAAATCTAAGTGGCGGACACAAAACAGGATACTATAACAAATATTGGTAACATATAGAAAATGCAACTATGATTCCTGTTTAGTCTGCAATAACCTCTAACCTTCACCCAGAAGCCAAATCTAGCATCCCAAAAGTGGCGGACACAAAACAGGATAGTCTAACAACTATTGCTAACATATAGAAAATGGAACAATGATTACTGTTTAGTCTGCAAGAAACTCTAATTCTAACCCATAACGTAAATCTATCAGCCCAAAAGTGTGGGACACAAAACAGGATAGTAGAACAAAGATTGATAACACATACACAATTCAAACAATACTAAGCCTGTTTTCTGTGCCAGAAACTACAACACTAAACCAAGAATCGAATTACACCAGTGGTGTACACAAAACAGGATACTACTGGATCATTTCCAGCGCTGCACGGTTTCACACATACTGTCAAATCTCCACTATTTTACACACAACAAAGAAAGCAAAAATGCTAATACATTGGTTTTATAAAAAGAACATGCTGTTGTTCAAAAAAAAAAATCAAAAAAATTACATTTCTCTTTCTCTTTTACAACAGACACTACCTGAAGACTGTTGCAGGAAGATTTGCAGCACCGGATCCAGTGCCATTAATACACAACTAAGACTTCTAACAAGGTTTTATCTTAAATGGCTAGATATTCTAAATGGTTGGAAGGGAGTGAAAGCATCCTTTAGTGGTAAAATTGCTATTACCAAAATGGCCCTTTTGCCTAGGTTTAATTATCTGGCTAGCTGCATACCAGTTAGAATTTCTCAGTATCAGGTTAAAAAAATTCAATCTATTATAGACAAGTTTATCCATTCCTCAAAACATATTAGACTTAAATGATTAACTCTTCCAGATAATTTTCTCAGGGAGGATTATCTTATCCCATGTTGCAACTGTACCATGATGATAATATGTTGGCACATGCACTAAAATGGCTGAATTCAAGTGGGTCCTATGTTAGGTTCCAAATCGAGAAAGCCTTGATACTTTGTATGGATCTCAAACTCCTATTTTTTATGGGTATCAGGATATCTAAAGATTTTGTAGTTGGCTCGCAGTTTACAATACTTGGAGACTAATAAATAACAAATATCAACTTATCCCAACAACTAGCGTCTTAATTCAAAATCTGCCAGTTTTTACTTTTCATAAGCCCTGTTTGAGTTCTGATACAGAGCTAGTGGTATTACACATAAAAGATCTGTATTACAAGGGCCGCTTGCTCTCTTTGGATCAATTATTTTCCACCTATGGGCTTCCTTTGAATTGTTGGTTAAAAGATAAACAACTCTCAATGCTTTTGTCCACACGTTATCCATCAAGCAATGTTGAGGGTTGTTTAACATCTTTGGAAAAACTTATTAAATCTCACAATTATAGCCATCTATTAACCAAATGTCATAACATTTTAGGGAAATCCTTGGTGCTCAATAAAACATCTGGCATGAAAATCTGGGAAAGGGATCTCTGTATCTCCTTTTCTTGGGAGACATGATAATCCTCACTGTATGGGACAAATAGATTTGTTAAGCATCCTTCTGATAGAGAGCTCCATATCAAGCTAGTAAATAGGTGGAACATGGTGCCTTCTCAAATTTACCAGTTTTCACACAATCTTCAAGATAGTATGTGTTGGAGGCAATGTGGAATGAACAGTGATTTTCTCCATACATTCTGGGAATGCCCATTAATAGTGATGTCGCGAACATCAAATTTTCTGTTCTCGAACCGCGGACGCGAATTCCATCAAATGTTCGTGAACGGACGAACATCGGCGAACCGCCATAGACTTCAATGGGCAGGGGAATTTCAAAACACAGAGGGACTCTTTCTGGCCACAATAGTGATGGGAAAGTTGTTTCAAGGGGACTAACACCTGGACTGTGGCATGCCGGAAGGGTATCCATGGCAAAACTCCCACGGAAAATTACATAGTTGATGCAGAGTCTGGTTCTAAGCCATAAAGGGCATAAATCACCTAACATTCCTAAATTGTTTGGAATAACATGCTTTAAAACATCAGGTATGATGTTGTATAGATCAGGTAGTGTAAGGGTTACACCCGCTTCACAGTAACAGACCAATCCCCCAGTTTAATGCACCTCAAACAACCGCAAACAGTCCCTTTGCACAACCGCAAACTCCCCATTTGCACAAGGTTGGATACCAAGCTAGCCATGTCCCGTTCCTTGTCCTCACTGATGTCATTGAAGGTCTCTTCCTCCACCCAGCCACCAAGGGTCCCCGAAAGGTGACAACAAGCCCCCTGGGATGCCTGCTGGGTTTGGTCTTCCACCTCTTCAAAGCCACCTTCCTCCTCTGACTCCTCTTCTTCAGACTCCTCTCTCTGCGTTGCCTCTGTCTGCGTTATTATAAGGTGTGTACTGTTAAGTAGTACTATTCCTATCGGCTTAATCCCTGTTACATCACCTATCAGGGGACGTGTATATGGCATTGATTTTTGGAACAGGGAGATGGAAAAAGATGCTTGGTCGGACCTCCTACTTCGAATTTGGGGCACTGCACGTGCAATCTAAGGTGCCAACAGATAGGAGTGGTGTATTAAGTTGTACTACTCATTCCTATCAGTGTAATACCTGTTACATCACCTATCAGGGGACATGTATATGGCATGGATTTTTGGAACAGGGAGATGGAAAAAGATGCTTGGTCGGACCTCCTACTTCTAATTTGGGGCACAGCACGTGCAATCTAAGGTGCTACCAGATAGGAGTGGTGTATTAAGTTGTACTACTCATTCCTATCAGTTTAATACCTGTTCCGTCACCTATCTTTCCTCCCAATAGCACATTCTATATGTCATCAACCGGCCTGTGTGTATTTAGAGAACCACACTTTAAGGCCCTTAACCTGGGACAAGGTGGCTTGGCTATTAGAATTGCCTCAGAGTCTTAAAAACTGGCCAAACCCCCTAATCAGACACTCACTATCATACTGGAAATGCGCCAAGAAACACACGGGTTTGTTCCCCAATTCCCCCAATGACCCCAATTCTTGACCACCCTCAGGCCCCGAAACACATGAGCACAACATCACAACACTGGTGGAGGTCAAGAAACTAGATAGACTGGGAGACTGGTTAGTAAAGGGCCAGATGCTCACCTATGAGGAACTGAGGGACAAGCATGAGCTACCGCTGTCAGAACATTACAATTACTGTAGGCTGAGGCATTTCACACACTCCCTGACCCAGAAACAGGGGACACCGGTCCTAAATTGGTTCTCCAAAATTTGTAAAGATAAACCTCTATCAAGGGGGATCATTGGGTCGCTTTACAAATATAAAACATTTGTTACTGGTTGAAGCGACACTCGAGGAAGGTCCGGAGTGGGGGAGCCCTGGAGACCCTTCAGAAGCAACCGGCGGCAAAATCATCCCAGGAAAGGAGAGGTCGCTCACTGAAGCCTGCCCTAGGGTAACCCAAGGGTGATTGCCCAGGTTAGATATTGTAAATAATAAGCTAATACTGCTGGAGGGATGATAGCTAATAAGACTTTGGTGTTCCCTGCAGATATACTCTTTACTATTGTCTGTTTTACCATGTTTTAGGTATCTCTTAAATTGCAATCACAGTAAAAAATAAGAAAAATTCTTAACCTAAAAAGTAAAAATAAGAAGGAATAACCAGCTAACTTTCACAAAATGTCTTTATTGTAAATATGTATTTTTGCACAACTGTTATGCAAGACTGTTCAAAAATGCTTTATTTTTTCATTACATGCTGTGACAATAAAAGAATTTAAATGCAAAAATTAGGTATTGTTGCAGCGACCAGAAAAATTGATGTTCGTTTGTGGACCATTATTAGCTCAAGGCTGCTCATCTATCAAGCCTTTTTTAATCGAATGTATCGCCCACTGTCAGTCCCTTCAGGATCCATTCCTCATTCATCTTAATAAAGGTGAGGTAATCTAGACTTTTTTGACCTAGGCGACTTCTCTTATTAGTGACAAAACCTCCTGCTGCACTGAAGGTCCTTTCTTACAGGACACTTGAAGCGGGGCAGGACACAAGTTCTATGGCAAATTGGGATAGCTCAGGCCACAGGGCAAGCGTGCACACCCAGTAGTCAAGGGGTTCATCGCTCCTCATAGTGTCGATATCTGTAGTTATGGCGAGGTAGTCTGTTACCTGACGGTCGAGTCGTTCTCTGAGGGTGGACCCCGAAGGGCTGTGGCGATGCATAGGACTTAAAAAGCTCTGCATGTCCTCCATCAACAACACGTCTGTAAAGCGTCCTCTCCTTGCCGGCTTGGTCGTGGGAGGAGGAGGATTATGTTCACCTCTTCCGCTGTTAGATTGCCTTTGTGCTGTGACATCATCCTTAAACGCTATGTAAAGCATACTTTTTAATTTATTTTTGTAGTGCTGCATCCTTTCCGACTTGTGGTAATTCGGTAACATTTCAGGCACTTTCTGCTTATACCAGATAGGTGACAACGAGCACCCTGGGATACCTGTTGTGGTTGGTCTTCCTCCTCCTCCTCAAAGCCACATTCCTCCTCTCACTCCTCTTCCTCACAATCCTCTCCCAGTGTTGCCGCAGGTCCAGCAAGCGATGCTGATAAGGCTGTTTCTGGCGGTGATGGTGACCAAAACACTTGCTCGTCACGCTCATCTACGGCCTGATCCAGCACTCTTCGCAGGGCACGCTCCAGGAAGAAAACAAATGGTATGATGTCGCTGATGGTACCCTGGGTTCGACTGACCAGGTTTGTCACCTCCTCAAAAGGACGCATAAGCCTACAGGCATTGCGCATGAGCGTCCAGTAACATGGCAAAAAAATCACCAGCTCCGCAGAGGCTGTCCTAACAGCCTTTTCTTGTTGGAGCAGGCGGTCGAACATTAGGAGTGTTGAATTCCAACGTGTCCGGCTGTCTAAAATCAAGCGCCTCGCTGGCATGTTGTTTCACCGCTGGATATCTGTAAAGTGCGCCATGGCAGTGTAGGAATGCCTGAAATGGGCACACACCTTCCTGGCCTGATTCAGGACATCCTGTAACCCAAGGTGCTTATGCACAAAGAGTTGTACAATCAGATTACACACATGTGCCATGCACGGCACATGTGTCAACTTGCCAAAATTCAATGCCGCCAACAAATTTATTCCGCTGTCACAAACCACTTTGCCTATCTCCAGTTAGTGCGGAGTCAGCCACTGATCCACCTGTGCGTTCAGGGCGGACAGGAGTGCTGGTCTGGTGTGACTCTCTGCTTTCAGGGAAGTCAACCCCAAGACGGCGTGACACTGCCATATCCGGGATGTGGAATAGTACCTGTGGAGCTGGGGGGGTGCCGTTGATGGGGAGCAAGACATAGCAGCAGCAGAAGAGGACTCAGCCGAGGAGGTTATGGAAGAGGATGGAGTAGGAGGAGTAGAGGAGGTGGCAGCAGGCCTGCCTGCAAGTCGTGGCGGTGTCACCAACTCCTCTGCAGAGCCACGTATTCCATGCTTGGCAGCCGTCACCAGGTTTACCCAATGCGTAGTGTAGGTGATATACCTGCCCTGACCATGCTTTGCAGACCAGGTATCCGTGGTCAGATGGACCCTTGCCCCAACACTGTGTACCAGAGATGCCATTACTTTCTTTTGCACAATCGAGTACAGGTTGGGGATTGCCTTTTGTGCAAAACATTTTTGGCCGGGTACCTTCCACTGCGGTGTCCCAATAGCTACAAATTTTTTGAACGCCTCAGACTCCACCAGCTTGTATGGTAAAAGCTGGCGGGCTAAGAGTTCAGACAAGCCAGCTGTTAGTTGCCGGGCAAGGGGGTGACTTTGTGACATTGGCTTCTTACGCTCAAATATGTCCTTGACAGACACCTGACTGTGGGCAGATGAGCAGGGACTGCTCAGGGCGAGACACAGAGTGGCGGATGGTTGAGAGGGGGCAAGCAGGGCAGCAGTGGTTGACGTGGCTGAAGATGCTGGACCAGGAGGAGGATGGCGGCTTTGACTTTGTGTGCTGCTTGTACTGATGTGTTGATCCCATAGGCCTTTGTGATGTGACATCATGTGCCTTCGCAAAGAAGTTGTACCTGGGTGGGTGTTGGACTTCCCACGACTCAGTTTCTTTTCGCACAGGTTGCAAATGGCATCACTGTTGTCACAGGCAGATACACGAAAAAATTGCCACACTGCTGAGCTCTGCAATGACGGCATTCTGGTGGTGGCAAAAGCATGGGTTAACTGGCGTGCTGTCTGGCTGACCCCGGGTGCCGATGCATGCTGTCTGACTGTGCCACTAGCTACTTTCGACGACCTCCCGTTGCTTCCAACTCGTCTCCTCCTCCTCTCTGTCTCCCCATCTGAACTTTCCTCCTGTTCTTCTTCTCTTATAGCGGGCACCCACGTGACATCCACAAACGCATCGTCCTCATCAACCGCTTCACTTGTATCTGACAACTCAACAAAGGAAGCAGCACCGGGTACAACATCATAAGCATAATCAGACCGTACGTCCATGTGTGTAATGCTGCCTGACTGGGACATATCCCTGTTATCTACATCCTCTGGCACTAATGTTTGTGCATCACTCATTTCTTCCAACGGATGTGTAAATAACTCTGCTGATGGATCAAGTGAAGCGGCTGTGGTGCTAGTGTTGGTGGTGGCGGAAGGCGGGCGAGTGGTAACTGGAGAGGTGCCCGATTACAGGTGCATCGATTACAGTAAAAAAAGGGTTGTTTTATTTCACTGCACACTACGGTTGCACTAGATATGAGTGTCACTGTGTACTGGCAAAAGTTGGCAGACTAGATGCAATAGGCCTCACACACACACCTTTAGGCAGGCAACTGATATTCAATTGATTACAGTAAAAAAAGGGTTGTTTCATATCTGGTGTCACAGTAGTGTGCAGTGAAATAAGTGGCACTGTGCACTGGCAAAAGTTGGCAGACTAGATGCAATAGGCCTCACACACACGCCTTTAGGCAGGCAACTGATATTCAATAGATTACAGTAAAAAAAGGGTTGTTTTATTTCACTGCACACTACTGTGACACCAGATATGAGTGTCACTGTGCACTGGCAAAAGTTGGCCGACTAGATGCAATAGGCCTCACACACACGCTAGCAGGCAGGCATATGCAATTAGATTACACAGAAGAAAATAATAAAATAAAAAGGGCTTTTTTGGTTGCTGTCCTTGCAGCAGATATCAAAGCTGGAGGAGGATGGTGCGTCTAGGTTCCGAGCGGAAGCTGTAGAAGATTGGGTGTCCTGTGTTAGCCAGTCAACCATGTCCTCAGAACTGTTTAAGTTCAGGGTACGTTGCCTCTGAAAACTGGGCATTATTCTAGGGCCAAAGGGAATCACAGCAGCACCACCACGACGGCCCCTGCGGGGTGGCCTGCCTCTGCCTGTCATTTTTTTTACGATTAGTGGTACTATGCGTGCAAGCTACTGTGATACCAGATATGAGTGTCACTGCGCACTGGCAAAAGTTGGCAGACTAGATGCAATAGGCCTCACACACACGCCTTTAGGCAGGCAACTGATATTCAATCGTTTACAGTAAAAAAAGGGTTGTTTTATTTCACTGCACACTACGGTTGCACTAGATATGAGTGTCACTGTGCACTGGCAAAAGTTGGCAGACTAGATGCAATAGTCCTCACACACACGCCCTTAGGCAGGCAACTGATATTCAATCGATTACAGTAAAAAAAGGGTTGTTTTATTTCGCTGCACACTACGGTTGCACTAGATATGAGTGTCACTGCGCACTGGCAAAAGTTGGCAGACTAGAGGCAATAGGCCTCACATACACGCCTGTAGGCAGGCAACTGATATTGAATCGATTACAGTAAAAAAAGGGTTGTTTTATTTCACTGCACACTACTGTGACACCAGATATGAGTGTCACTGTGCACTGGCAAAAGTTGGCAGACTATATGCAATAGGCCTCACACACACGCCTTTAGGCAGGCAACTGATATTCAATAGATTACAGTAAAAAAAGGGTTGTTTTATTTCACTGCACACTACTGTGACACCAGATATGAGTGTCACTGTGCACTGGCAAAAGTTGGCAGACTAGATGCAATAGGCCTCACACACACGCTAGCAGGCAGGCATATGCAATTAGATTACACAGAAGAAAATAATAAAATAAAAAGGGCTTTTTGGGTTGCTGTCCTTGCAGCAGATATCAAAGGAGTCCTTCAGGTGTGTAGTTAAAGCTAAATACACAGCCTGGCTATCTATTTCCCTATTAAATCAGCAGAGTAGGGGTCCAACAAATGAATATGTATGTATGTAGACTGAATGCTTTTTAGATGTGATGTCATGTTAATGTTTTGTTTGCTTGTTTCTCTATATATTATCCCAATGTCATCTCCTATTAATCTGTCTTATGATGTTTGGAAATTCTGAATGATGCATTGTCATATTTTTGTAAAAACAATAAAAATTATTAAAAGGAAAAAAAAAGACTTCTAACAAGGTATAGTAGAACAAGTCAAAAAATGGAAACAATAAAATCATGTCAACATGAAAAATAAAATAAAATAATAAGCAACAAACAACAATAATGATGCACAAAAAGCACCATCCTTCAACAAATATTGTTGACACATTTAAAATTTAACAAGGAATCCTGTTTTCTCTCCACCAACCTGTAACACTAACTCATAAGTTAAATCTATCATCCCAAATGTGGCGGACAGAAAACAGGATAGTAGAACAAATAGTGGTAACACATAACAAAATCAAAAACAAAATCCTCTTCTCTGGGCCCTAATCTACAACATTAAACCCCCAACCGAAACAGACACAGAAAAGAGGATACTACAACAAATATTACTAACACCTACAAAAATCCAGAATAAAGCCTCTTTTCTGGCCCACACCCTATAAGCCTAAAACTACAACCTAATCATCCAATGACAACACTTGTCTACAGAAAACACCAAAATACTAAAAATATTGTTAAGATTTACCAAATTTACTCAAATATTCTGTTTGGCGTGCTATGTCTATAAGCCAAACCTATAAACCTACAATCTAAAAACTAGCGTCCACAAAAAATAATAGCACAACAATTAGTTCTAACAGATACAAATTTTACACTATAAAGCCACTTTGATCTACAATAACGTATCAGCCTAAACACAACAACCTAAATCTATAATGACAACAGTGTTACACACAATACACGATAGTACCAAAAAAAAAAAAAAAAAAATTACAAAACAAATTAAAATCAGGAACAAAAATAATAATCCATTCTTTTTATTTACAGATTAATATGGCAGATACTGACAAGAAACAGGAAAAGATAAGATGTCAAACTCGAGAACGACAAAAAACATGGGCAAAGCAGCAGACGCCGGAGCAGAAGGAAATTCGACGAGAAAAAGAACGCAAAAGACTTGCAAGCAAAAGACTATCAGCTGAAAAACTAAAATCTACACCTAAGAAGGCAACTAAAAAAACAAAAGCATTTAGAACCTGTTGCTGAACAATCAGATAACATTTCCAATGATGACTTACAAACTCATACTGATATATCTTCTGCTTCCTTTACTTAAGTCTTTAGCAGTAGAGGATCATAATTGTAGTGACATGAATATTCTCTATCAGTTTTGTGGGGCTTATCATTTCAAACAGGAAAGACCCAGAGATGGCGAGTTCATTAGTTGCTGTCAAAAAGGCAAGGTCAAACTTCCAGAAAGACAACAATTCCCACCATATTTACAAAGCATTATGACTGAGCCTGCTTTTCCCAACTACAAACATTTTTCAATTCAAAACAAACATAAGATCATATAATAGTGCCATATCCTTTGCATCTATGGGTGCAACATTAGCTGCTAATGTGCCAGGACATGGCCCTTACTGCTTTAAAGTCCAAGGACAAATTTACCATCGTACTTCACATTTACATCCAGAGCAAGGAGAGCAAAGAAAATTTGCTCAACTATATGTCCTAGATACAATGGAAGCTGTTGACCAACGTATGCAGCTTCAAGAAAATAAAAAATGCTTACCCATTGTTTTTATTGAGCTAGATAAAATTATGGCCAATAACGCCTACACTCAAGCTTATATAAAATTAGCAGAAGTAGAAAAGGAACAACAACTTCATGCAGAAATACATCAATTGCCAATCCCAAAGGTCTATATGGTGCTTAAAAGAGAACGACATACTGATAAACGCTGTTATAACTTGCCAACATCAAATGAGGTTGCAATGGTCTTTCAAAATGATGAAGGAGAACCACCATTTCAGAGAGACATTAGAATATATCCCAGAAATGAGAAGCAACCTTTCATTAATATAAGTATCTTAAGTACAAATTTAGATCCAATGACATATCCAATATTTTTTCCACATGGGGAAGCAGGTTGGCAACCCAAATTAACCCTTCAGAGTTACCCAAATTCTAAAGTACGAGTGCAAAAATAATATTTCCATGCTTGAATTTAAAGTGGCTCAAATTGCCATTCGAAATGGATTCAATCCGATTTTATGTGGTGGAAGACTAACACAACAATGGATCATAATTACTGCTGAACCTGCATTGGGCTTTGTTACAGTTAGTGACATTTGCTGGGTGGCTCTAATGGTTCCTTTGGTCAGCTTGGGCACTTTGGTGAAGGTAAGCTGGCTTTGGTGGATGTAAGTTGGTTCTGCTCCTGCCATCAGGGATATACATGGAATACATGTATGAAAGTATTAACTACCAATAATCACTAATTATATTGTTCACCTGTGTTTTAGAAAATATTGATGAAAACATGTAAACAATTGTTGGAACACACTTTGGATACTACACGTGTCAACCACGCCTGTGTCACTGGAATGTTCTGGAATCAGCAAATGCATAAACAGGATGATGACCAAATCCTAAAACATAACAGTTAAGTAATTGTCATTTATGTTGAGGTTATGAGGAAGGAGTGGGCATGGGGAAACATTGTGTAAATAATTAATAAGGAGGTGTTGCTAATTGATCAAATGTAAGGAATTTATGTAAGTCGACAAATTAGGATTAACCAGGGGAGAGTAGGAGAGGGACAGGGAGGGAGGGGATTAGTTCTGGTGAGTAGCAGGAAGAGTATAGGGAGGTGTTTCTTTATAAAAAAAAACAAAAGGTTAGGAATGAGATAAGAGGGGGAGGAGAGGAAGGAGAGGAGATAGTATATTCACAAATATACTGGGCAGGAAACAGGGGTGTAACTAGGGAAAAACAAAAACAGAGGTGCAGGAAAAACTAACTGTATGTGCAGTACAGTGGTAAATACGTTAACTGTAACTATAAAACAACTTACCTGAACTTGATCCACAAGCAGTGCAAACCCTTCTGTATCTTTCATGAGAAATCCCTTTGTCACCATGAGAAATGATGTGGCATAACACAATGTTAAGCTGCGACCAAAGTCAGGGGTGCCAGACTACTATCATTATTTCTCTAATGCATGTATTAATGCTGCCTTGAAATAACAGGTAATTGTCGGACTTTTGTAGTCCCACACCACATCTGCATTGGTATAAGTCAAACGTATTAACAAACGTGTTTTTAAAAATGATATCTGATTATTTAATGGATCATTCTGCTTTGGTTTGTTGTCATTAATGGAATTGTTATCTGATAGCCGCTGTGTATATATTTCACCCACATTAGCTAGTAACACTGCTTGCAGATAGAGAGGATGTCTATATATATTAGAGATGTCGCGAACATATGCAAGATTCGACCCGCCCCCTATACTTTATCATTGAGCAAACTTTGACCCTGCAACTCACAGTCAGCAGACACATTCCAGCCAATCAGCAGCATACACTCCCTTCCAGAGCCTTCTACCTCATGGACAGCAGCCATTTTGGAATCATAACTAAGTTGCAGTCTTACTGAGAGGAGGCTGAGTGTAGGTGCTGCTGATTGAATAGGGAAATCAATAGCTAGGCAAGTTTATTCAGTGTCCAGTGCAGTGCTGAAGGACTCATCAGATCTCTGCTGTAAACACAGCACCCCAAAAAGCCCTTTTTAGGGCTATAACATCTTTTTTTTTTGTTTAATCTAACTTCATTTGCCTGTGTCCCTGATAGCCCCTGCTAGCAAGTGTGTGTGACAGGCTCACAGCTTATACTGTGTGTGCACAGTGCAACCAATACAATCTTGTTTACTAGTTGTCTACTTTAAAAAAAAAACAACTTTTATTTTGTTAAATCTTACTTCATTTGCCTGACCGCCAATATAAGTTAGTTTGCCTGACCGCTAGCCAGTGTGGGTGTCAGGCTTTCAAGTACTGTGCCAAGAGGTTGTGTGCATGCTTGAGCTCTAAACAAAAGGCTTTTTAGGGTCTTAGTCCCTCAAATACAAGTTTTATTTTAACACCTTTCTGTTTATAAGCACTTTGTGCACGGTGTTGTTAATTTTTGGGAGTTTTTGTGGTATTTTTCTTAGTTTAATTTAAGTTTTAGTTTTCTGGGAGCCAGGCTCAGCCCTCTATCCCAGGAGAGTGAGCTGTCTCCTGGATACTTTGCCACACCCCTCCCTTAGCACTACACCTGCACTCCTGGAACTTTTTTACTTTGACTTTTTTTAAAAGTTTTTCAGGTTTTGTTCAAGTTTTGTTTGTTTGGTGTTGGGTTTTATGTTTTGGGGGAGAGAAGACAAGTAACATCTTTGTAGGCAGTGGGGGGGAAAACAATTTGAAGTTTTTTGTTTAAAAGGCTTTTTTTACATCTGACACAGAGACACAGAGGGGTTAAAAAGCCTCTGTGTTCTCTGTGTTGTTGCAATTAGTAACACCTTGCAACAGGCCATTAACCCTTCCACTGCCAAACATCATCTCTCTCTCTCCCTTAGTTTTGTCTCCCTTAGTTTTGTCTTTTTGTTTCTTTTTCACACTTTTATATTTTTTAAAAAAAGAAAACAGTAAAAAATCATAAAACAAAAAAATAAAAATAAATAAAACAAATAATCTAAAAAAAAAAAAGGGTCTAAACATGAGGGATAAGACCACTAAGAAGCCTCAGGGGTCAAAAGGGGGAATAATGGCCCCTGAAAATCCTAGCTGCAGCACTGCACAGCATAGGCCCCAGGCAGATAAGGCAGCCCCAGCTCCTGGTGGTTCTGCCAGCAGACCTACCCCTGTGGCTAATACCTGGTCACAGGTGGTTTCTGCTGGCCCCAGTAATACCACCGCTGGGGCTGAGGGGCAGATCACCAGGAAGCATGGGGTTAAATGTCAGATGTCTGGGGTCTACAGCATTGATATCTATTTGCGTGCTGCAGCTAATGTCATCAGCCCCTCTGTTATAGTAGCAGCCAGCAAAATGTACGGGAAAGCAGTTTTTTTTACCCGTACTCTGGCTGCTGCACACATTCTTATACAGAGAGGCATCACAGTGGGGGGATTATATGTCCCAATAGAACCCCTGGAAGGGTTGGGCACAAAAGTAACACTCTCTAATGTGCCCCCCTTCCTACCAGACTCCCTCATGCGCCCCCACCTGCTAACCCTAGGGGAAGTAAAAACACCATTTATTAAAATTCCCCTGGGGTGCAGAGAGAGAGCACTTCGTCATGTGCTCTCTTTCAAGAGGCAGGTACAAATGTGCCTGCCTCAGGGCGCAGAAAACATAGAGGGGTCTTTTGGGGTTCCATTTGAGGGGGTGCTGTACAGGATTTTTTACAGCACTACGGAGGTGCAGTGCTATCATTGCAAGGGGTTGGGGCATACACGTAGGAATTGCCCTAATGTAAAGCATCATGCCCCAGCCCCAGCAAATGGCACCTCCGTCAGTACGGCACCCATCCCCGCTGAGCCCATAACAGCGGGGACCTCAAGGGTCATAGCCCCCCCACAGAGCTCAGGCAAGGAGGCCGTTCCTCAAGCCACCACCACGGCCTCCAAACCCCCTTCTTCCCCAAAAAAGCCATCTGTGTCTGTGGTCTCCAGCAAGACTGCAGACACGGGGAAAAAGGGGAAGAATGTCACCGGTCCTCCCAGTGTCACAGCTGAATCTCCCAAGTCCCAATCTGCCCCCACCATAATTACATCAGTTAGTGTGGGGGCACAGTGTAAGCAGAGGGATAATAAGCCCTCTGCAGGGGAGGCAGCTAGTGGCAGCTCCTCTTCCAGGAGTGACGTCCCCAGGAAGAGGAAGCATAAAACCAACAGGGAGGTTGCTGATAAGTGGGAAGTGCTCTATAGTGGAGCACCTCCCTCTAAAAGCAAGAAGAGGAACAAAACATCTCCTCCTCATCCGGTGACATTGTCTGGCCCGGTTATTAAGCTCAGCCAGCCGGTGCCAGACCACACATCTCTCTCTCCAGACCCTATAGGGGTTAATGTGGAAATGGGTCTGGAGGAAAAGCAGGGGCAAGAGGGTCTCCCAAGTGAGGCAGGGGTAGACAAGAAAGATCAGGTTCTGCCTCTGGCCTTTGAGGGGGGACCCAACAAAGCCCCTGCTGAATGGGTAGTCAGTGTCCCTGAGGTGCTGAGCTTCAAGGGCACCAGTCAGTCTCCTCCTCCAGTGTCACTCTCTAGTGACGTACCTCGGGCTTTGTTAGAGCCCCAGGCCGAGTCACTACTGGAGGGGGGGAATATAGGCATGACCCCCATTCAGGACCCCATGGATTTGTCTGTCAGGGGGGATGTGGCACAAGGGGAAGTGGAAATGGGGGAGGGTGATAAAACAGGTTTTCCTGTTAACATCATGGGAGAGCCTGTCTACCCTCCTCAGCCGTCCACTGACCCTAACATCGGTGCCATCCAAGCTGAGCAAGCAGCGGTGGAACTGGCAGAGGAGGCATATAAAGCCTCCAAGGCTTCCATTAAGGAAGCCATGCCAGCCACTGCTGTCCAGCCAGCTACCCCTGAATGCACTCCTGAAGCTACAGGGGTGCAGCAGCAATCCAAGGGTCCATTATTTACCTTGAAGGGTGCTAAAGGGACTCCTTCTGTATCATCTAAGAGGGGGTCCCTGAGAATAAAGCTGAGGAAACTGACTCCAGCCGGGGAGGATGGAGTAAAAGCCCTCAGCCAAGAGGAGCCCAGGGGTGACCCACTAGAAGGAACATCAGATTCTGGGTGGGTTATCCCTGTCAAGGAAATAGATCTATTCCTTGAGAGCACCCTTCATGGACAAAAGAAAAGGAAGGTGCGGCTGGCCTTGGAGAGGTGGAAGAATATGTCGTTTATTCTCCACTCTCTCCAGCAATATCTAGTGGTCAGCACTAGGGCCAAGAATTCTGGGACTGCGGAGCATCTCCGCGTCCGGAAATTCTATAAAATGTGCGTGTCCTATCAGCAGTCTCAAGGGTCTGAGGAACGCACAATTCCTGACACGCAGTAATGGCTTTGCACATCAGCACGCTAAATACCAATGGCTGTCAAGACAGTTTCCGCAGGTTCCAGGTACTCTCCTATTTATATCAGGGAGGGTACTCTGTGAGCTTCCTGCAGGAAACTCACACCACTCCAGAGGCTGAGGCCTCGTGGCAACTGGAGTGGAGGGGCAGGGTCTTCTTCAGCCACTTCACATCGGCGTCATGTGGAGTGGTGACCCTGTTCTCAGAGTCTTTTCAGCCAGAGCTGCTGCTTGTGAAAGCTGTTATCCCAGGCCGTCTAATCCACCTCCGGGTCCGAGAGCAGGGTAGCATCATTAACCTAGTTAATATATATGCCCCTGCTGGAGGGCCCGAGAGAGTGAGGTTCCTCGCCAGACTGTCCCAGTTTTTGGAGACGGTTGACGCAGATGAGTGTTTGGCACTCGGGGGTGATTTCAACTGCACCCTCGACGCTCTGGACCGGAATAGTCCAGAGCCGTACCCGCCTTCTGCGTCAGCCCTGCGGGAGATCATCGCCCGCTTCTCCCTGGAGGACATCTGGCGAGAGCAGAACCCAGGGGCATCAGACGGTTTCACCTACGTCAGGGTGAGAGCCGGTCTGGTGTCCCACTCCCGGATCGACAGACTATATATATCTAGTCACTATATGTCACGAGTCGGTTCTTGTGCCATTAGGCTGGCTCCGTTCACAGACCACAACTGTGTGTCTGTGACGGTGGCGCTAACGCCAACAGCGCCACGAGCCGCCTATTGGCACTTCAACAATGCTTTGTTGAAGGACCAGGGGCTCGTGACATTGATCCGGGAGTTTTGGACGGACTAGAGGGGTTGCAAGGGAGACTTTGCCACGTTAAAACTGTGGTGGGACGTGGGCAAGGTTCATTTGCGACTTCTGTGTCAGGAATATACCAAGGGTGCGAGTGGGCAGCGCGAAGCTGAGTTGGAGTCACTCCGGGGGGAGGTACTCCATCTGGAGCAGAGGCTGTTCACTTGTAGGGACCAATCCCTGCAGAGCGAGTATGTAGAGAGGAAGGGTGTCCTCTGTGACCTGGAACGACAACAGGCCAAGGGGGCATACGTGCGCAGCCGCTTAGGTTTTCTCAAAGATCTAGACCGCGGCTCGCGCCTCTTCTACTCACTGGAGAAAAAGGGGGGTAACAGTAGGCACATCACCTGTCTTCTAGATGAAGACGGTGCCTCCCTTACAGATCCGGAGAGTATCCGGGATAGAGCCCGGAACTTTTATAAAGATCTTTACTCTCCGGATCCCATTTCTCCAGACGCCTGCAGGGTGCTATGGGAGGGGCTCCCCACAGTCAGTGAGGGTGTAAGAGAGCGGCTTGATATACCACTATCTTTTCAAGAGCTCTCTGAAGCCCTCCGTGCCATGTCCTGTGAGAAGTCTCCAGGACTGGACGGACTGACTGTAGAGTTTTTCCAATTTTTCTGGGAGACTCTGGGACCTGATTTCCATCTGGTCCTTGGGGAAGCCCTGGAGACCGGGGAGATGCCCCTGTCTTGTCGCAGGGCAGTACTTGCCCTGCTGCCCAAAAAGGGGGATCTCCGGCTTATTAAGAACTGGCGACCGGTCTCTCTGCTCAGCACGGACTACAAGATTGTAGCTAAAGCCATCTCGCTTAGACTTGGGTCTGTGCTGGCAGAATTGGTTCACCCTGACCAGTCCTATGCGATCCCGGGCCGGACTATCTTTGATAGTATCTTTCTGGTCCGGGATCTATTGCATTATTCTCGCAGGACTGGTCTGTCACTCGCCTTTCTCTCTTTAGATCAAGAGAAGGCGTTTGACAGGGTGGACCATGGTTACCTCATAGCCACTCTGCAAGCGTACGGCTTTGGCCCACAGTTTGTGGGCTTTATAAGAACGCTGTACGCCTCTGCAGAGTGTTTACTTAAAATCAATTGGTCCCTAACAGCACCTTTGGTATTTGGACGAGGGGTGCGTCAAGGATGTCCCTTGTCTGGACAGTTATATGCACTGGCCATTGAGCCTTTCCTCTGCCTACTGAGGAAAAGGCTCACAGGGCTGGTGCTAAAAGATCCAGACATGCGGATTGTCCTTTCAGCTTATGCTGACGATGTGCTCCTCGTGGCCCAGGATCCAGTTGATCTTGAGCTGGCAAAACAGTGCCAGGAGGTATATTCAGCTGCCTCCTCCGCTCAGATCAACTGGTCCAAATGCACAGGCCTTTTAGAGGGTAATTTACAGGTAGACTCTTTGCCTCCCACGTTTCGTGACATCACGTGGGAGGCAGATGTCATTAAATATCTGGGGGTCTACCTGTCCGCTGCGGACGCTTCCGTCCCAGACAACTGGAGGGAGTTAGAGGGCAGTGTCCTCTCTCGTCTGGGACGATGGAGGGGTCTAGCAAAAATGCTTTCCCTTAGGGGGCGAACTCTAGTGGTGAATCAGCTGGTGGCTTCTCAGATCTGGCACCGGCTGATTTGTCTGAGTCCGACCCCCGAGTTTGTCACCAATATCCAGAGGAGTTTGTTAGATTTCCTCTGGATGGGAAGGCATTGGGTCTCTGCAGGGGTGGCAAGTCTGCCTTTGGTGGAGGGTGGACAGGGAGTAGTTTGTGTGTGCTCCCAGTTGTCCACCTTCCGCCTTCAGTACCTGCAGAGATACCTATATGCAGATCCCTCTCCGCAGTGGTGCGCACTGGCATCCAGCTTTTTTCGCCAGTTGCGCAACCTGGGGTATGACCGGCAATTATTTCTGATCAGGCCCGAGGGGTTTAGGAGAGACCTCTCTGTGTTGCCGGCATACTACCAGGAAACCCTCAAGGCCTGGAGCATGGTCTCCGTGACCAGGCAGGGCGTGCCTTTGGGGGATGAAATATTCACGGAGCCCCTGCTATTTAATCCAGCAGTGGGGGCTCCAATGTTACAGTCCCCCAGTATCATCCGCCGCCTTAGTCATGCACGGATGACCCGAGTCGGGGATCTCTTGGAATACAGGCGTTCTGATTGGGTGTCACCCCAGGAGCTTGCGCTCCGTTTGGGATATGTGACGCCCAAAGTCTCAGGGCGCTTGCTCCAGGAGATTAGGGATGCCATCTCCCCCGACTTGCGCACCTTCCTTCGCGGGGCTTTGCAGGCCGGAGTGCCACATGCACCTTTCAACACCCCTGCTCCGGCTGTTTGCATTGGACACAAGCCCCGTGTTTCCCCTCAGGCTCCTCCTGTCCCCAACCTCTCAAAGTTGAGGGACATACCCTCGGCATGCTTTCGCGGCATGCCGAGGAAGAGCTTATATTCTCTCGTGCTCCATACAGTGCACTTCCTTGCCCTCGTGACCCGTCCCGATACCATCTGGAGGCGGGTCCTACCAGCTGACGAGGGCAAGAGGCCCCGGTGGAGGGAACTTTATTCTGATTTAGTTCCAGGACCCACCGGGGACTTGAGTTGGAGAGTGCTCCATGGTGCACTGAGCACGGGAGAGTACTTAGCTAAATTCACGGACTCTCCCTCCACTTGTCCATTCTGTGGCAAGGGAGAGTCCGTGTATCATATTTATTTTAGTTGCGCCAGACTGCAGCCCCTCTTGTCACTCTTGAGGGGCCTCCTCCTGCAGTTCTGGCTGCATTTCTCCCCTCACATTTTTATTTTTGGGCGCCCAGTGTCCCGGGGCAATAAGGCCAGGGACCTCCTCGTCAACCTGCTCCTGGCATTAGCCAAATTGGCTATATATAAGTCCAGGAAGCAGTGTTTGATAGGGGGGGTTCCCTTGTCACCTGAGGCCATGTTCCGGGTGCTGGTGCGCTCCCGTATCCGGGCAGAGTACCACCTGGCTTTGTCCACTGGGGGAATGGATGAGTTTGTCTCCCAGTGGGCTTTAGATGGTGTGCTCTGCTCGGTATCCCCCCATCCGGTTTCTTTATCTCTCACCCTCCTAAAATGATTTTTCTTTAATTTACAGAACAGTTTTTCTCATAATTTTAAAATACACTGTGCAAAAAAAAAAAAAAAAAAAAAAACTATGCCAAGTTCAACCTATCCAATCTAGTGGTGTACCTGCAGTTTACATGTAAAAAAACAATAATTTTATTTTCTTAAATCTAAGTTCATTTGCCTGACCGCTAGCCAGTGTGTGTGTCAGGCTTACAAGTATTGTGCCAAGTTCAACCAATCCAATCTAGTTGGGGTACCAGCAGTTTATATGTAAAAAAAACAATAATTTTATTTTCCTAAATCTAAGTTCATTTGCCTGACCGCCAATCTAAGTTCATTTGCCTGACCGCTAGCCAGTGTGTGTGTGTCAGGCTTGCAAGTACTGTGCCAGAGAGCATGTTGTGTGCATGCTTGAGCTCCAAACAAAAGGCTTTTTAGGGTCTTAGTCCCTCAAATACAAGTTTTATTTTAACAACTTTCTGTTTATAAGCACTTTGTGCACGGTGTTGTTCATTTTTGGGAGTTTTTGTGGTATTTTTCTTAGTTTAATTTAAGTTTTAGTTTTCTGGGAGCCAGGCTCAGCCCCTCTATCCCAAGAGAGTGAGCTGTCTCCTGGATACTTTGCCACACCCCTCCCTTAGCACTTAACCTGCACTCCTGGAGCTTTTTTACTTTGATTTTTTTTTAAAGTTTTTCAGGTTTTGTTAAAGTTTTATTTGTTTGGTGTTGGGTTTTATGTTTTGGGGGAGAGAAGACAAGTAACATCTTTGTAGGCAGTGGGGGGGAAAACAATTTGAAGTTTTGTTTAAAAGGCTTTTTTAACATCTGACACAGAGACACAGAGGGGTTAAAAAGCCTCTGTGTTCTCTGTGTTGTTGCAATTAGTAACACCTTGCAACAGGCCATTAACCCTTCCACTGCCAAAAATCTCTCTCTCCCTTAGTTTTTGTCTCCCTTAGTTTTGTCTTTTTGTTTCTTTTTCACACTTTTATATTTAAAAAAAAAAGAAAACAGTAGAAAATCATAAAACAAAAAATAAAAATAAATAAAACAAATAAACTAAAAAAAAAGGGTCTAAACATGAGGGATAAGACCATTAAGAAGCCTCAGGGGTCAAAAGGGGGAATAATGGCCCCTGAAAATCCTAGCTGCAGCACTGCACAGCATAGGCCCCAGGCAGATAAGGCAGCCCCAGCTCCTGGTGGTTCTGCCAGCAGACCTACCCCTGTGGCTAATACCTGGTCACAGGTGGTTTCTGCTGGCCCCAGTAATACCACCGCTGGGGCTGAGGGGCAGATCACTAGGAAGCATGGGGTTAAATGTCAGATGTCTGGGGTCTACAGCATTGATATCTATCTGCGTGCTGCAGCTAATGTCATCAGCCCCTCTGTTATAGTAGCAGCCAGCAAAATGTACGGGAAAGCAGTTTTCTTTACCCGTACTCTGGCTGCTGCACACATTCTTATACAGAGAGGCATCACAGTGGGGGGATTATATGTCCCAATAGAACCCCTGGAAGGGTTGGGCACAAAAGTAACACTCTCTAATGTGCCCCCCTTCCTACCAGACTCCCTCCTGTGCCCCCACCTGCTAACCCTAGGGGAAGTAAAAACACCATTTATTAAAATTCCCCTGGGGTGCAGAGAGAGAGCACTTCATCATGTGCTCTCTTTCAAGAGGCAGGTACAAATGTGCCTGCCTCAGGGCGCAGAAAACATCGAGGGGTCTTTTGGGGTTCCATTTGAGGGGGTGCTCTACAGGATTTTTTACAGCACTACGGAGGTGCAGTGCTATCATTGCAAGGGGTTGGGGCATACACGTAGGAATTGTCCTAATGTAAAGCATCATGCCCCAGCCCCAGCAAATGGCACCTCCGTCAGTACGGCACCCATCCCCGCTGAGCCTATAACAGCGGGGACCTCAAGGGTCATAGCCCCCCCACAGAGCTCAGGCAAGGAGGCTGTTCCTCAAGCCACCACCACGGCCTCCAAACCCCCTTCTTCCCCAAAAAAGCCATCTGTGTCTGTGGTCTCCAGCAATACTGCAGACACGGGGAAAAAGGGGAAGAATGTCACCGGTCCTCCCAGTGTCACAGCTGCATCTCCCAAGTCCCAATCTGCCCCCACCATAATTACATCAGTTAGTGTGGGGGCACAGTGTAAGCAGAGGGATAATAAGCCCTCTGCAGGGGAGGCAGTTAGTGGCAACTCCTCTTCCAGGAGTGACGTCCCCAGGAAGAGGAAGCATAAAACCAACAGGGAGGTTGCTGATAAGTGGGAAGTGCTCTATAGTGGAGCACCTCCCTCTAAAAGCAAGAAGAGGAAAAAAACATCTCCTCCTCATCCGGTGACATTGTCTGGCCCGGTTATTAAGCTCAGCCAGCCGGTGCCAGACCACACATCTCTCTCTCCAGACCCTATAGGGGTTAATGTGGAAAAGGGTCTGGAGGAAAAGCAGGGGCAAGAGGGTCTCCCAAGTGAGGCAGGGGTAGACAAGAAAGATCAGGTTCTGCCTCTGGCCTTTGAGGGGGGTCCCAACAAAGCCCCTGCTGAATGGGTAGTCAGTGTCCCTGAGGTGCTGAGCTTCAAGGGCACCAGTCAGTCTCCTCCTCCAGTGTCACTCTCTAGTGACGTACCTCGGGCTTTGTTAGAGCCCCAGGCCGAGTCACTACTGGAGGGGGGGAATATAGGCATGACCCCCATTCAGGACCCCATGGATTTGTCTGTCAGGGGGGATGTGGCACAAGGGGAAGTGGAAATGGGGGAGGGTGATAAAACAGGTTTTCCTGTTAACATCATGGGAGAGCCTGTCTACCCTCCTCAGCCGTCCACTGACCCTAACATCGGTGCCATCCAAGCTGAGCAAGCAGCGGTGGAACTGGCAGAGAAGGCATATAAAGCCTCCAAGGCTTCCATTAAGGAAGCCATGCCAGCCACTGCTGTCCAGCCAGCTACCCCTGAATGCACTCCTGAAGCTACAGGGGTGCAGCAGCAATCCAAGGGTCCATTATTTACCTTGAAGGGTGCTAAAGGGACTCCTTCTGTATCATCTAAGAGGGGGTCCCTGAGAATAAAGCTGAGGAAACTGACTCCAGCCGGGGAGGATGGAGTAAAAGCCCTCAGCCAAGAGGAGCCCAGGGGTGACCCACTAGAAGGAACATCAGATTCTGGGTGGGTTATCCCTGGCAAGGAAATAGATCTATTCCTTGAGAGCACCCTTCATGGACAAAAGAAAAGGAAGGTGCGGCTGGCCTTGGAGAGGTGGAAGAATATGTCGTTTATTCTCCACTCTCTCCAGCAATATCTAGTGGTCAGCACTAGGGCCAAGAATTCTGGGACTGCGGAGCATCTCCGCGTCCGGAAATTCTATAAAATGTGCATGTCCTATCAGCAGTCTCAAGGGTCTGAGGAACGCACAATTCCTGACACGCAGTAATGGCTTTGCACATCAGCACGCTAAATACCAATGGCTGTCAAGACAGTTTCCGCAGGTTCCAGGTACTCTCCTATTTATATCAGGGAGGGTACTCTGTGAGCTTCCTGCAGGAAACTCACACCACTCCAAAGGCTGAGGCCTCGTGGCAACTGGAGTGGAGAGGCAGGGTCTTCTTCAGCCACTTAACATCGGTGTCATGTGGAGTGGTGACCCTGTTCTCAGAGTCTTTTCAGCCAGAGCTGCTGCTTGTGAAAGCTGTTATCCCAGGCCGTCTAATCCACCTCCGGGTTCGAGAGCAGGGTAGCATCATTAACCTAGTTAATATATATGCCCCTGCTGGAGGGCCCGAGAGAGTGAGGTTCCTCGCCAGACTGTCCCAGTTTTTGGAGACGGTTGACGCAGATGAGTGTTTGGCACTTGGGGGTGATTTCAACTGCACCCTCGACGCTCTGGACCGGAATAGTCCAGAGCCGTACCCGCCTTCTGCATCAGCCCTGCGGGAGATCATCGCCCGCTTCTCCCTGGAGGACATCTGGCGAGAGCAGAACCCAGGGGCATCACCTACGTCAGGGTGAGAGCCGGTCTGGTGTCCCACTCCCGGAACGACAGACTATATATATCTAGTCACTATATGTCACGAGTCTGTTCTTGTGCCATTAGGCTGGCTCCGTGCACAGACCACAACTGTTTGTCTGTGACGGTGGCGCTAACGCCAACAGCGCCACGAGCCACCTATTGGCACTTCAACAATGCTTTGTTAAAGGACCAGGGGCTCGTGACATTGATCCGGGAGTTTTGGACGGACTGGAGGGGTTGCAAGGGAGACTTTGCCACGTTAAAACTGTGGTGGGACGTGGGCAAGGTTCATTTGCGACTTCTGTGTCAGGAATATACCAAGGGTGCGAGTGGGCAGCGCGAAGCTGAGTTGGAGTCACTCCGGGGGGAGGTACTCCATCTGGAGCAGAGGCTGTTCACTTGTAGGGACCAATCCCTGCAGAGCGAGTATGTAGAGAGGAAGGGTGTCCTCTGTGACCTGGAACGACACCAGGCCAAGGGGGCATACGTGCGCAGCCGCTTAGGTTTTCTCAAAGATCTAGACCGCGGCTCGTGCCTCTTCTACTCACTGGAGAAAAAGGGGGGTAACAGTAGGCACATCACCTGTCTTCTAGATGAAGACGGTGCCCCCTTTACAGATCCGGAGAGTATCCGGGATAGAGCCCGGAACTTTTATAAAGATCTTTACTCTCCGGATCCCATTTCTCCAGACGCCTGCAGGGTGCTATGGGAGGGGCTCCCCACAGTCAGTGAGGGTGTAAGAGAGCGGCTTGATATACCACTATCTTTTCAAGAGCTCTCTGAAGCCCTCCGTGCCATGTCCTGTGAGAAGTCTCCAGGACTGGACGGACTGACTGTAGAGTTTTTCCAATTTTTCTGGGAGACTCTGGGACCTGATTTCCATCTGGTCCTCGGGGAAGCCCTGGAGACCGGGGAGATGCCCCTGTCTTGTCGCAGGGCAGTACTTGCCCTGCTGCCCAAAAAGGGGGATCTCCGGCTTATTAAGAACTGGCGACCGGTTTCTCTGCTCAGCACAGACTACAAGATTGTAGCTAAAGCCATCTCGCTTAGACTTGGGTCTGTGCTGGCAGAATCGGTTCAACCTGACCAGTGCTATGCGATCCCGGGCCGGACTATCTTTGATAGTATCTTTCTGGTCCGGGATCTATTGCATTATTCTCGCAGGACTGGTCTGTCACTCGTCTTTCTCTCTCAAGAGAAGGCGTTTGACAGGGTGGACCATGGTTGCCTCATAGCCACTCTGCAAGCGTACGGCTTTGGCCCACAGTTTGTGGGCTTTATAAGAACGCTGTACGCCTCTGCAGAGTGTTTACTTAAAATCAATTTGTCCCTAACAGCACCTTTGGTATTTGGACGAGGGGTGCGTCAAGGATGTCCCTTGTCTGAAAAGTTATATGCACTGGCCATCGAGCCTTTCCTCTGCCTACTGAGGAAAAGGCTCACAGGGCTGGTGCTAAAAGATCCAGACATGCGGATTGTCCTTTCAGCTTATGCTGATGATGTGCTCCTTGTGGCCCAGGATCCAGTTGATCTTGAGCTGGCAAAACAGTGCCAGGAGGTATATTCAGCTGCCTCCTCCGCTCAGATAAACTGGTCCAAATGCACAGGCCTTTTAGAGGGTAATTTACAGGTAGACTCTTTGCCTCCCACGTTTCATGACATCACGTGGGAGGCAGATGTCATTAAATATCTGGGGGTCTACCTGTCCGCTGCGGACGCTTCCGTCCCAGACAACTGGAGGGAGTTAGAGGGCAGTGTCCTCTCTCGTCTGGGACGATGGAGGGGTCTAGCAAAAATGCTTTCCCTTAGGGGGCGGACTCTAGTGGTGAATCAGCTGGTGGCTTCTCAGATCTGGCACCGGCTGATTTGTCTGAGTCCGACCCCCGAGTTTGTCACCAATATCCAGAGGAATTTGTTAGATTTACTCTGGATGGGAAGGCATTGGGTCTCTGCAGGGGTGGCAAGTCTGCCTTTGGTGGAGGGTGGACAGGGAGTAGTTTGTGTGTGCTCCCAGTTGTCCACCTTCCGCCTTCAGTACCTGCAGAGATACCTATATGCAGATCCCTCTCCGCAGTGGTGCGCACTGGCATCCAGCTTTTATTGGCAGTTGCGCAACCTGGGGTATGACCGTCAATTATTTCTAATCAGGCCCGAGGGGTTTAGAAAAGACCTCTCTGTGTTGCCGGCATACTACCAGGAAACCCTCAAGGCCTGGAGCATGGTCTCCGTGACCAGGCAGGGCGTGCCTTTGGGGGATGAAATATTCACGGAGCCCCTGCTATTTAATCCAGCAGTGGGGGCTCCAATGTTACAGTCCCCCAGTATCATCCGCCGCCTTAGTCATGCACGGATGACCCGAGTCGGGGATCTCTTGGAATACGGGCGTTCTGATTGGGTGTCACCCCAGGAGCTTGCGCTCCATTCGGGTTATGTGACGCCCAAAGTCTCAGGGCGCTTGCTCCAGGAGATTTGGGATGCCATCTCCACCGACTCGCGCACCTTCCTTTGCGGGGCATTGCAGGCCGGAGTGCCACATGCACCTTTCAACACCCCTGCTCCGGCTGTTTGCATTGGACACAAGCCCCGTGTTTCCCCTCAGGCTCCTCCTGTCCCCAACCTCTCGAAGTTGAGGGACATACCCTCGGCATGCTTTCGCGGCATGCCGAGGAAGAGCTTATATTCTCTCGTGCTCCATACAGTGCACTTCCTTGCCCTCGTGACCCGTCCCGATACCATCTGGAGGCGGGTCCTACCAGCTGACGAGGGCAAGAGGCCCCGGTGGAG
The DNA here is from genome assembly GCA_027410445.1 of Discoglossus pictus. NCBI lineage: Eukaryota > Metazoa > Chordata > Amphibia > Anura > Alytidae > Discoglossus > Discoglossus pictus. The sequence goes on along the minus strand of CM050166.1, from coordinate 285,371,142 downwards.
GGAACTTTATTCTGATTTAGTTCCAGGACCCACCGGGGACTTGAGTTGGAGAGTGCTCCATGGTGCACTGAGCACGGGAGAGTACTTAGCTAAATTCACGGACTCTCCCTCCACTTGTCCATTCTGTGGCAAGGGAGAGTCCGTGTATCATATTTATTTTAGTTGCGCCAGACTGCAGCCCCTCTTGTCACACTTGAGGGGCCTCCTCCTGCAGTTCTGGCTGCATTTCTCCCCTCACATTTTTATTTTTGGGCGCCCAGTGTCCCGGGGCAATAAGGCCAGGGACCTCCTCGTCAACCTGCTCCTGGCATTAGCCAAATTGGCTATATATAAGTCCAGGAAGCAGTGTTTGATAGGGGGGGTTCCCTTGTCACCTGAGGCCATGTTCCGGGTGCTGGTGCGCTCCCGTATCCGGGCAAAGTACCACCTGGCTTTGTCCACTGGGGTAATGGATGAGTTTGTCTCCCAGTGGGCTTTAGATGGTGTGCTTTGCTCGGTATCCCCCCATCCGGTTTCTTTATCTCTCAACCTCCTAAAATGATTTTTGTTTAGTTTACAGAACAGTTTTTCTCATAATTTTAAAATACATTGGGCCAGAGAGCATGTTGTGTGCATGCTTGAGCTCTAAACAAAAGGCTTTTTAGGGTCTTAGTCCCTCAAATACAAGTTTTATTTTAACATCTTTCTGTTTATAAGCACTTTGTGCACAGTGTTTGTTCTTTTTTGCGAGTTTTTGTGGTATTTTTCTTAGTTTAATTTAAGTTTTAGTTTTCTGGGAGTCAGGCTCAGCTCTCTATCCCAGGAGAGTGAGCTGTCTCCTGGATACTTTGCCACACCCCTCCCTTAGCACTTCACCTTCACTCCTGGAGCGTTTTTTTTTTTTTTTACTTTGACTTTTTTTAAAAGTTTTTCAGGTTTTGTTAAAGTTTTGTTTGTTTGGTGTTGGGTTTTATGTTTTGGGGGGAGAGAAGACAAGTAACATCTTTGTAGGCAGTGGGGGGGAAAACAATTAGAATTTTTGTTGAAAAGGCTTTTTTAACATCTGACACAGAGACACAGAGGGGTTGGGTTAAAAAGCCTCTGTGTTCTCTGTGTTGTTGCAATTAGCCACATTGCAACAGGCCATTAACCCTTCCACTGCCAAACATCATCTCTATCTCTCCCTTAGTTTTGTCTTTTTGTTTCTTTTTCACACTTTTATTTTTTTTGAAAGAAAACAGTAGAAATTCATAAAACAAAAAATAAAAAGAAATAAAACAAATAAACTAAAAAAAAAAAGGGTCTAAACATAAGGGATAAGACCATTAAGAAGCCTCAGGGGTCAAAAGGGGGAATAATGGCCCCTGAAAATGCTAGCTGCAGCACTGCACAGCATAGGCCCCAGGCAGATAAGGCAGCCCCAGCTCCTGGTGGTTCTGTCAGCAGACCACTAGGAAGCATTGGGTTAAATGTCAGATGTCTGGGGTCTACAGCATTGATATCTATCTGCGTGCTGCAGCTAATGTCATCAGCCCCTCTGTTATAGTAGCAGCCAGCAAAATGTACGGGAAAGCAGTTTTCTTTACCCGTACGCTGGCTGCTGCTCACATACTTATACAGAGAGGCATCACAGTGGGGGGATTATATGTCTCAATAGAACCCCTGGAAGGGTTGGGCACAAAAGTAACACTCTCTAATGTGCCCCCCTTCCTACCAGACTCCCTCCTGTGCCCCCACCTGCTAACCCTAGGGGAAGTAAAAACACCATTTATTAAAATTCCCCTGGGGTGCAGAGAGAGAGCACTTTGTCATGTGCTCTCTTTCAAGAGGCAGGTACAAATGTGCCTGCCTCAGGGCGCAGAAAACATCGAGGGGTCTTTTGGGGTTCCATTTGAGGGGGTGCTCTACAGGATTTTTTACAGCACTACGGAGGTGCAGTGCTATCATTGCAAGGGGTTGGGGCATACACGTAGGAATTTTCCTAATGTACAGCATTATGCCCCAGCCCCAGCAAAGGGCACCTCCGTCAGTACAGCACCCATCCCCGCTGAGCCCATAACAGCGTTGACCTCAAGGGTCATAGCCCCCCCACAGAGCTCAGGCAAGGAGGCCGTTCCTCAAGCCACCACCACGGCCTCCAAACCCCCTTCTTCCCCAAAAAAGCCATCTGTGTCTGTGGTCTCCAGCAAGACTGCAGACACGGGGAAAAAGGGGAAGAATGTCACCGGTCCTCCCAGTGTCACAGCTGCATCTCCCAAGTCCCAATCTGCCCCCACCATAATTACATCAGTTAGTGTGGGGTCACAGTGTAAGCAGAGGGATAATAAGCCCTCTGCAGGGGAGGCCACTAGTGGCAGCTCCTCTTGCAGGAGTGACATCCCCAGGAAGAGGAAACATAAAACCAACAGGGAGGTTGCTGATAAGTGGGAAGTGCTCTATAGTGGAGCATCACCCTCTAAAAGCAAGAAGAGGAACAAAACATCTCCTCCTCATCCGGTGACATTGTCTGGCCCGGTTATTAAGCTTAGCCAGCCGGTGCCAGACCACACATCTCTCTCTCCAGACCCTATAGGGGTTAATGTGGAAAAGGGTCTGGAGGAAAAGCAGGGGCAAGAGGGTCTCCCAAGTGAGGCAGGGGTAGACAAGAAAGATCAGGTTCTGCCTCTGGCCTTTGAGGGGGGTCCCAATAAAGCCCCTGCTGAATGGGTAGTCAGTGTCCCTGAGGTGCTGAGCTTCAAGGGCACCAGTCAGACTCCTCCCCCAGTGTCACTCTCTAGTGACGTACCTTGCGCTTTGTTAGAGCCCCAGGCCGAGTCAGTACTGGAGGGGGGGAATATAGGCATGATCCCCATTCAGGACCCCATGGATTTGTCTGTCAGGGGGGATGTGGCACAAGGGGTGACTTTGTCTGGCCCGGTTATTAAGCTTAGCCAGCCGGTGCCAGACCACACATCTCTCTCTCTAGACCCTATAGGGGTTAATGTGGAAAAGGGTCTGGAGGAAAAGCAGGGGCAAGAGGGTCTCCCAAGTGAGGCAGGGGTAGACAAGAAAGATCAGGTTCTGCCTCTGGCCTTTGAGGGGGGTCCCAATAAAGCCCCTGCTGAATGGGTAGTCAGTGTCCCTGAGGTGCTGAGCTTCAAGGGCACCAGTCAGTCTCCTCCCCCAGTGTCACTCTCTAGTGACGTACCTTGCGCTTTGTTAGAGCCCCAGGCCGAGTCAGTACTGGAGGGGGGGAATATAGGCATGACCCCCATTCAGGACCCCATGGATTTGTCTGTCAGGGGGGATGTGGCACAAGGGGAAGTGGAAATGGGGGAGGGTGATAAAACAGGTTTTCCTGTTAACATCATGGGAGAGCCTGTCTACCCTCCTCAGCCGTCCACTGACCCTAACATCGGTGCCATCCAAGCTGAGCAAGCAGCGGTGGAACTGGCAGAGGAGGCATATAAAGCCTCCAAGGCTTCCATTAAGGAAACCATGCCAGCCACTGCTGTCCAGCCAGCTACCCCTGAATGCAATCCTGAAGCTACAGGGGTGCAGCAGCAATCCAAGGGTCCATTGTTTACATTGAAGGGTGCTAAAGGGACTCCTTCTGTATCATCTAAGAGGGGGTCCCTGAGAATAAAGCTGAGGAAACTGACTCCAGCCGGGGAGGATGGAGTAAAAGCCCTCAGCCAAGAGGAGCCCAGGGGTGACCCACTAGAAGGAACATCAGATTCTGGGTGGGTTATCCCTGGCAAGGAAATAGATCTATTCCTTGAGAGCACCCTTCATGGACAAAAGAAAAGGAAGGTGCGGCTGGCCTTGGAGAGGTGGAAGAATATGTCGTTTATTCTCCACTCTCTCCAGCAATATCTAGTGGTCAGCACTAGGGCCAAGAATTCTGGGACTGCGGAGCATCTCCGCGTCCGGAAATTCTATAAAATGTGCGTGTCCTATCAGCAGTCTCAAGGGGCTGAGGAACGCACAATTCCTGACACGCAGTAATGGCTTTGCACATCAGCACGCTAAATACCAATGGCTGTCAAGACAGTTTCTGCAGGTTCCAGGTACTCTCCTATTTATATCAGGGAGGGTACTCTGTGAGCTTCCTGCAGGAAACTCACACCACTCCAGAGGCTGAGGCCTCGTGGCAACTGGAGTGGAGAGGCTGGGTCTTCTTCAGCCACTTCACATCGGCGTCATGTGGAGTCTTTTCAGCCAGAGCTGCTGCTTATTAAAGCTGTTATCCCAGGCCGTCTAATCCACCTCCGGGTCCGAGAGCAGGGTAGCATCATTAACCTAGTTAATATATGTGCCCCTGCTGGAGGGCCCGAGAGAGTGAGGTTCCTCGCCAGACTGTCCCAGTTTTTGGAGACGGTTGACGCAGATGAGTGTTTGGTACTCGGGGGTGATTTCAACTGCACCCTCGACCGGAATAGTCCAGAGCAGTACCCGCCTTCTGCGTCAGCCCTGCGGGAGATCATCGCCCGCTTTTCCCTGGAGGACATCTGGCGAGAGCAGAACCCAGGTGCATCAGACGGTTTCACCTACGTCAGTGTGAGAGCCGGTCTGGTGTCCCACTCCCGGATTGACAGACTATATATATCTAGTCACTATATGACACGAGTCGGTTCTTGTGCCATTAGGCTGGCTCCGTTCACAGACCACAACTGTGTGTCTGTGACGGTGGCGCTAACGCCAACAGCGCCACAAGCCGCCTATTGGCACTTCAACAATGCTTTGTTGAAGGACCAGGGGCTCGTGACATTGATCCGGGAGTTTTTGACGGATTGGAGGGGTTGCAAGGGGGACTTTGCCACGTTAAAACTGTGGTGGGACGTGGGCAAGGTTCATTTGCGACTTCTGTGTCAGGAATATACCAAATGTGCGAGTGGGCAGCGCGAAGCTGAGTTGGAGTCACTCCGGGGGGAGGTACTCCATCTGGAGCAGAGGCTGTTCACTTGTAGGGACCAATCCCTGCAGAGCGTGTATGTAGAGAGGAAGGGTGTCCTCTGTGACCTGGAACGACACCAGGCCAAGGGGGCATACGTGCGCAGCCGCTTAGGTTTTCTCAAAGATCTAGACGGCGGCTCGCGCCTCTTCTACTCACTGGAGAAAAAGGGGGGTAACAGTAGGCACATCACCTGTCTTCTAGATGAAGACGGTGCCCCTCTTGCAGATCCGGAGAGTATCCGGGACAGAGCCCGGAACTTTTATAAAGATCTTTACTCTCCGGATCCCATTTCTCCAGACGCCTGCAGGGTGCTATGGGAGGGGCTCCCCACAGTCAGTGAGGGTGTAAGAGAGCGGCTTGATATACCACTATCTTTTCAAGAGCTCTCTGAAGCCCTCCGTGCCATGTCCTGTGAGAAGTCTCCAGGACTATACGGACTGACTGTAGAGTTTTTCCAATTTTTCTGGGAGACTCTGGGACCTGATTTCCATCTGGTCCTTGGGGAAGTCCTGGAGACCGGGGAGATGCCCCTGTCTTGTCGCAGGGCAGTACTTGCCCTGCTGCCCAAAAAGGGGGATCTCCGGCTTATTAAGAACTGGCGACCGGTCTCTCTGCTCAGCACAGACTACAAGATTGTAGCTAAAGCCATCTCGCTTAGACTTGGGTCTGTGCTGGCAGAATTGGTTCACCCTGACCAGTCCTATGCGATCCCGGGCCGGACTATCTTTGATAGTATCTTTCTGGTCCGGGATCTATTGCATTATTCTCGCAGGACTGGTCTGTCACTCGCCTTTCTCTCTTTAGATTAAGAGAAGGCGTTTGACAGGGTGGACCATGGTTACCTCATAGCCACTCTGCAAGCATACGGCTTTGGCCCACAGTTTGTGGGCTTTATAAGAACGCTGTATGCCTCTGCAGAGTGTTTACTTAAAATCAATTGGTCCCTAACAGCACCTTTGGTATTTGGACGAGGGGTGCGTCAAGGATGTCCCTTGTCTGGACAGTTATATGCACTGGCCATCGAGCCTTTCCTCTGCCTACTGAGGAAAAGGCTCACAGGGCTGGTGCTAAAAGATCCAGACATGCCGATTGTCCTTTCAGCTTAGGCTGACGATGTGATCCTCGTGGACCAGGATCCAGTTGATCTTGAGCTGGCAAAACAGTGCCAGGAGGTATATTCAGCTGCCTCCTCCGCTCAGATCAACTGGTCCAAATGCACAGGCCTTTTAGAGGGTAATTTACAGGTAGACTCTTTGCCTCCCACGTTTCGTGACATCACGTGGGAGGCAGATGTCGTTAAATATCTGGGGGTCTACCTGTCCGCTGCGGACGCTTCTGTCCCAGACAACTGGAGGGAGTTAGAGGGCAGTGTCCTCTCTCGTCTGGGACGATGGAGGGGTCTAGCAAAAATGCTTTCCCTTAGGGGGCAGACTCTAGTGGTGACTCAGCTGGTGGCTTCTCAGATCTGGCACCGGCTGATTTGTCTGAGTCCGACCCCCGAGTTTGTCACCAATATCCAGAGGAATTTGTTAGATTTCCTCTGGATGGGAAGGCATTGGGTCTCTGCAGGGGTGGCAAGTCTGCCTTTGGTGGAGGGTGGACAGGGAGTAGTTTGTGTGTGCTCCCAGTTGTCCACCTTCCGCCTTCAGTACCTGCAGAGATACCTATATGCAGATCCCTCTCCGCAGTGGTGCGCACTGGCATCCAGCTTTTATTGGCAGTTGCGCAACCTGGGGTATGACCGGCAATTATTTCTGATCAGGCCCGAGGGGTTTGGGAGAGACCTCTCGGTGTTGCCGGCATACTACCAGGAAACCCTCAAGGCCTGGAGCATGGTCTCCGTGACCAGGCAGGGCATGCCTTTGGGGGATGAAATATTCACGGAGCCCCTGCTGTTTAATCCAGCAGTGGGGGCTCCAATGTTACAGTCCCCCAGTATCATCCGCCGCCTTACTCATGCATGGATGACCCGAGTCTGGGATCTCCTGGAATACCGGCGTTCTGATTGGGTGTCACCCCAGGAGCTGTCGCTCCGTTTGGTATATGTGACGCCCAAAGTCTCAGGGCGCTTGCTCCAGGAGATTAGGGATGCCATCTCCCCCGACTCGCGCACCTTCCTTCGCGGGGCTTTGCAGGCCGGAGTGCCACATGCACCTTTCAACACCCCTGCTCCGGGTGTTTGCATTGGACACAAGCCCCGTGTTTCCCCTCAGGCTCCTCCTGTCCCCACCTCTCAAAGTTGAGGGACATACCCTCGGCATGCTTTCGCGGCATGCCGAGGAAGAGCTTATATTCTCTCATGCTCCATACAGTGCACTTCCTTGCCCTCGTGACCCGTCCCGATACCATCTGGAGGCGGGTCCTACCAGCTGACGAGGGCAAGAGGGACTTGAGTTGGAGAGTGCTCCATGGTGCACTGAGCACGGGAGAGTACTTAGCTAAATTAACGGACTCTCCCTCCACTTGTCCATTCTTGGGCAAGGGAGAGTCCGTGTATCATATTTATTTTAGTTGCGCCAGACTGCAGCCCCTCTTGTCACTCTTGAGGGGCCTCCTCCTGCAGTTCTGGCTGCATTTCTCCCCTCACATTTTTTTTTTTTTTGGCGCCCAGTGTCCCGGGGCAATAAGGCCAGGGACCTCCTCGTCAACCTGCTCCTGGCATTAGCCACATTGGCTATATATAAGTCCAGGAAGCAGTGTTTGATAGGGGGGGTTCCCTTGTCACCTGAGGCCATGTTCCGGGTGCTGGTGCGCTCCCGTATCCGGGCAGAGTACCACCTGGCTTTGTCCACTGGGGGAATGGATGAGTTTGTCTCCTAATATGATTTTTATTTAGTTTACAGAACTTTCATAATGTTACAATATACTGTGCCAAGTTCAACCAATCCAATCTAGTTGTGGTACCAGCAGTTTACATGTAAAAAAGCAATAATTTTATTTTCTTAAATCTAAGTTCATTTGCCTGACCGCCAATCTAAGTTCATTTGCCTGACCACTAGCCAGTGTGTGTGTCAGGCTTACAAGTATTGTGCCGACAGCCTCTGCGGAGCTGGGGATTTTTTTGCCACATTACTGGACGCTCATGCGCCATGCCTGTAGGCTCATGCGTCCTTTTGAGGAGGTGACAAACCTTGTCAGTCGCACCGAAGGCACCATCAGCGACATCATACCATTTGTTTTCTTCCTGGAGCGTGCCCAGCGAAGAGTGCTGGATCAGGCCGTAGATGAGCGTGACGAGGAAGAGGAAGAGTTGTGGTAACCATCACCACCAGAAACAGCCTTATCAGCAACGCTTGCTGGACCTGTGGCAACACTGGAAGAGGATTGTGAGGAAGATGAGTCAGAGGAGGAATGTGGCTTTGAGGGGGAGGAGGAAGACCAATCACAACAGGCATCCCAGGGTGCTCATTGTCACCTATCTGGTACCCGTGGTGTTGTACGTGGCTGGGGGGAAGAACATATCTTCAGCGAGATCACTGAGGACGAGGAAGGGGACATGGGTAGCTCGGCATCCAACCTTGTGCAAATGGGGTCTTTCATGCTGTCGTGCCTGTCGCAGGACCCTCGTATAACGACCTGTACTGGGTGTGCACGCTAATAGACCCCCGGTATAAGCAGAAAGTGCCTAATTACCGAAAGTCAGAAAGGATGCAGCAGGTCCAAAACAAATTAACAAGTATGCTTTACACAGCATATAAGGGTGATGTCACAGCACAAGGGCAATATAACAGGGGAAGAGGTGAAAGTAATCCTCCTCCCACGACCACGCCAGCAAGGACAGGACGTTTAAAAGACGTGTTGTTGATGGAGGACATGCAGAGCTTTTTCAGTCCTACGCATCACAACAGCCCTTCGGGATCCACCCTCAGAGAAAAACTTGACCGACAGGTAGCAGACTACCTCGCCTTAACTGCAGATATCTACACTCTGAGGAGCGATGAACCCCTTGACTACTGGGTATGCAGGCTAGACCTGTGGCCTGAGCTATCCCAATTTGCAATTGAACTTCTGTCCTGCACCGCTTCAAGTGTCCTGTCAGAAAGGACCTTCAGTGCAGCAGGAGGTTTAGTCACCGAGAAGAGAAGTCGCCTAGGGCAAAAAAGTCTAGATTGCCTCACCTTTATAAAGATGAATGAGGGATGGATCCCGAAGGGACTGACACTGGGCGATACATTCGACTGAAAAAGGCCTGATGAGATGAGCTGCCTTCAGCTAAAACTGGTCCACACGCTGCTGTATGTTATCTGTGAATGCCTGATGACTTGCATGACTTATCCGCCACCAACTAGGGTTCAAGAAGACACAATGTTTTATGGCACTTTCTGCCTGGGGAACAAAGGTAATTTTTTCTGGCCGCTGCAACACTACCTAATTTTTTAATTAAATTTTTTATGTCAGAAGGTGTACGGCATGTAATGAAAAAGAAAGCATATTGAACAGTCTTGCATAACACAACAGTTGTGCAAAAATACATATTTGCAATGAAGACATTTTGTTAAAATTAGCTGGCTAGGCCTTCTTATTTTTACTTTTTTGGTTAATACATTTTCTTTTTTTTTTTACTGTGATTGCAATTTTTAAAAGAAACCTAACACATGGTAAAACAGACAATATTAAAGAGTATATCAGCAGTTAACACCAAAGTCCTATTATCTATCATCACTCCAGCAATAGCTTATTATTTACAATATCTAACCTGCTCAATCGCCCTTGGGTTACCCTAGGGCAGGCTTCAGTAGGCAACCTCTCCTTTCCTCTGATGATTTTGCCGCTGGTTGCTTCTGAATGGTCTCCTCCAGGGCTCCCCCACTCCGGTCCTTCCCCCTGAGTCGCTTCAACCATTAACAAATGTTTAATTATATTAGGGGGGCACTAAATGGGGATGTTATCCAGGGATCCCAAATTGTCTGGAACTGGGTGATTCTATCCAAGACTACATGGTTTAATCTCTCGTTGAGCAGTAAATAGTTTTTTTTTTATTAATTCCTGAAAGTTTTAATTTGGGGTTTTCCAACTACTAGCTATGTGTATTTTTACTTTCAAAAAATATTTTATTAGGTCAGGTAATATATCATATTCAAACAACCATTTCCATGTTACATATATATCCATACATGTTAATACATCACTGAGTTACCTTATCTCTATTAATACTCAGTTTACCCTTTCCAATCCATAATCTTGGAGCTTATACAATATCCAGGGCTAGTATGTTATCTGGATTTGGTTGTACCTGTAGCCTAAAGATATATATATTTTTTTACTTTTCAGTTATTAATATAGCTTTAATTCAGTTTGTTTTAAGTTGATTCCCTTTAAGTCTTGAATCCGACTATAAATGAGGAAAAAAAGAACTAGTTTTAACATTTAACATCTTAGGAAAGGGAAAGGTCCACAAACATCCTCCTTTTTTACATAAATATGATGTAAAATATAGCACTTACCTCCGTCCTCCACCGCTCTAAGGATCCACACACACCTCCATCCATCCCGTTCTCTTGAGAATATCCTCTCCCATTTAGGGGAGCCCCTATTCCGGACCTAAATTTCTTTAATTGTCTTCAGATGATATGCTATCCCTTAATTGCAGCCATGGAGACCATATATCTCAAAATGTATCCATGGAGTTGTCTACTAAATGGGTAAGGCGTTCATTTATTAAGGAAAAAGTTTAATTTATTTTTAACCACCTGAAAGTGTAGGGTATCCGATTTCCATTGTCTGGCTATATGGTTCTTTGTGGCCAACATGATGAACTTTAATAGCCTATTTTGAGCATGCAAGAGACAGACATGCGGAACACCCAGCATGCAGTTTTCTATATTATCAGAATTCTGAATCTTAAACATTTTAGAAGCTAGTAAGCATGTTTCTTTCCATAGTCTTATGACTGCCGAACACTCCCACCAGACATGAATAAATGTAGCCTCATTACCAATGTTCCTAAAACATGAGCTGCTCCGTTTTGGATCCCATTTATTTAGCTTAAAAGGAGTAATATATGTCCTGTGTAGGACCTTTATTGAAGTCTCAGGCAGACTATAATTTAAAGATCCCCTACTTAAGCCTCGCCAACTTTTATCCCATGTGCTGTCTGCCAACTCGGTGCCCAAATCCCTCTCCCAGGCTTTGGTATAGTCTGGTTTGTTTGCCCATGAGTTTTCATTAAATAGTTCATACATGAGGCTAATAATACCAGCCTGAAAGGGTGAATCCCTACTTTTTTGGGTAGCCAGGTGTTTCTTTGGGGGGGTTCCCCTACCACTTATCGTATATATAAAATGATGTATCCTGCTAAAATTATAGTGTTCAGTTAGGGGTAAATTGTATCTATCTCTCACCCGCTCAAAGGTCATTATTTTGTCGTCATGCCACCATGGACCAACCCTTAGTAGGTTCTGAGACTGACACCAACTGAGAGAGCTTTCCGGAAGATGTTTCTCAAAGTGGGGATTGGGTACGATAGGGGTAAGATCTGATACCCGAGTGTCCAGTTTTTGTGTCCAGTTCATCTCCGTCCATATTTTTAATGAGTGCTTAATCAACGGGTTTTTCAAGTTTCTCAAAAAAGTATACAGGCCTGGAATCCATATTACTGTATCCCATGTATAAGGTGACATGCTTACATTTTCTATAAATACCCAGAGCGGCTGATGTGTGGGAGAATGTGCCAGAGGAATGAAAGCCAGCTGCGCTGCCTTGTAATACAGTTTGAGATTCGGGCACGATAGGCCCGCTTTCCCTTTTGGTCTATACATATTATTTTTTGACATCCTTGGGGCTTTCTGATTCCAAATAAATCTAAAAATTTGTTTTTTCCCCTTTGAATCTTTATGTGTTGTAAGCGATCTCCCGGGAGTTTTAATCTGGCTAACGGGGATTTGTAGTATGTATCTATCAAGTTCATAAATTTGCCTGCAAACCCAAATTTCTGTAATACTGCTGTGAGGAATTGACTCTGCTGGGTTTTAAACCCTGGTCCCCAGGCTGCTATACCTCTTCCCTACCACTGCACCAGCCTGCCTTTTGTGAATTTCATTGAGATCTGATAAGCTTGACTCTGCTGGCAATAGTATCAGTACCTAAGTCTCTTCAGCTGTGTCTGGTCAGGTGTCTGGTCCTTGGCCTATATAAGGCACTTCCTGTCAAATGTACCTTGCCAGATTATTGTGTGGTTCCTGATCACTTAAATAAAGCTTGTTCCTGTTTCAACTACAAATTGCTGAACTGGATTATTGCTGACCTTGGCTGCTGGTCTCCACAACCTTGTGATTCCATATCATTACAGAATAATCTGGCCGCTTTCATGGAGACCGCCGGGTCAGATTCTGCATTGGCCCAGCAGGTTGCTTTATTTGCAAGAACTGTGCAGACCCAGGCACAGACCATTCAAGTGCTGCCGGACCAGGTAGCTGAACTGCAGGCCCAACAGGTTGCTTTTACTGCAAGAAATGTGCAGACCCAGGCACAGACCATTCAAGTGCTGCAGGACCAGATAGCTGAACTGCAAAATAAAATTCAGTCAATGCACAGTGAGTATACCAGCTACAGGGCACGAGATGTTGCGGCTGCTACTGTTACACCTGCACAAGATGCCCTCTTGCCCCTACCAGAAAAGTTTGGAGGAGATCGCAAAAAATGTAGGGGTTTCCTAAATCAATGCCATTTGCACTTCATGATGTTACCTCAACGATTTCCATCTGAAAGAGAGAAGGTGGGATTTATTTTTTCCTTATTCAAAGATGAAGCCCTGGCTTGGGGCTCCCCTCTTCTGGAACAGGACAGTCCAGTCTTGGGTAATCTAAATGACTTTCTTAAGGCCATGTGCCTAGTTTTTGATGACCCAAATCGATGTGCTACAGCAGAAGCCACTCTCCTTCATTTGCATCAAGGGAGGCGCTCGGTGGCTGAATATGCTGCTGAATTCAGACAGTGGGTTGCTGATACTACCTGGAACCAATCAGCCCAGAGGTTCCACTTCAGAAAAGGTGTCTCAGAAGTTATAAAAGATGAGCTAGCTCGTGTTGATCTTCCTGCTGACTTTGATGCATTTGTGCGTTTGGCTATCCGTATTGATCGGAGACTTTCTGAAAAAGATTGGAAAGACAGGGCTCTTTTAGACCAAGCACTACTCCAATTTCCTATTCAAGAACTTCTACTCCGATCCCACAAACACCTACAGACTCTGGGCCAGAGGCTATGCAGGTAAATCTAATAAGAGGGCCATTATCCAACGAAGAAAAACAGTGGCGACGCACTCACAATTTATGCCTGTATTGTGGTAGTGCAGGGCAGTATGCCATCAATTGCCCTAGCAAATCCAAAAAAAACAATAGCTATGGCGGCTGAGGGCGCACAGATTCGACACAATCCCAGATTGCAGATCAACTGGATTCTGTCACACAACCCTTGTTTTCTCTGGCTCATGGTGAAGAGGGTATGTTGACTCAACATCCTCATTTTGTGGTGCCTATCACGTTGCAATGTGGTGATCGTAAAATTTCAACTACAGCTATGATAGATTCTGGAGCAGGTGGAAACTTTATGGACATTAAATTTGCAGCAGGAAATAGAATTCAGTCTATCCCTAATTCTTCACCTGTGTTAATGGAGACAGTAGACGGTTCTCCACTTACGTCAGGCCCGGTTACACATGAGACTGTGCCCTTAATGTTGACTGTGGAAGTGAATCACCATGTGGCTATCTCTTTCCACCTAATTTCCTCAACACAGTTTCCAGTGATTTTGGGGGTACCTTGGCTTGCTCTGCATAACCCACAGATTGATTGGAAGATGAGAACTTTGTCCTTTCCTTCAGAACACTGCTTAATGAATTGACAACCCTCTAAGGTAACACCTGTTGCCACAACAATTAATGAAATGGTTGCTACAAACTTGACTAAGCTTCCTCTACAATATCGGGATTTTGCAGATGTCTGTTATAAGAAGAATGCTGATCAGCTTCCACCACACAGGCCTTATGATTGCCCAATAGAACTGTTGCCTGGGGCTGCTATCCCATTTGGCCGTATATATTCCCTTTCTGAGCCTGAATTGAAAGCTCTTCGTGAATACCTACAAGAAAATCTTGCCAAAGGCTTTATTCGACCATCTACTTCTCCAGCAGGAGCTCCTATTTTCTTTGTAGAAAAGAAAGATGGCAGTCTACGGCCATGTGTTGATTACAGGGACATTAATAACATCACTGTTAAAAACCGCTACCCCTTGCCTCTGATCCCTGAACTTTTGGAGAGACTTCGCTCAGCTAAAATATTTACGAAGCTTGATCTTCGGGGGGCATATAATCTGGTTCGCATAAGACCCAATGATGAATGGAAAACAGCTTTCAGAACCAGGTTCGGGCATTACGAATATCTAGTAATGCCTTTTGGGCTGTGTAATGCCCCTGCAACTTTCCAGCATCTTATCAATGATGTACTATGAGATCTCCTGGATCAGTTTGTTGTGGCATATTTGGATGATATCCTAATATTCTCTGATAATCTTGAAAACCACAGAAAACAGGTCCGTATAGTTCTAGAGCGCCTTCATACACACCGCTTATACATTAAACTAGAAAAATGTGAGTTTGAACAAACAGAAATTCAATTCCTGGGGTATGTAATAACTCCCAAAGGTTTAAGTATGGACGCAAGTAAAATTAAAGCTGTGCTGGACTGGCCCATCCCCAAGAATGAAAAAGATGTTCAGAGATTTGTGGAGTTTGCCAATTTTTACAGGCGTTTCATTAAGAATTTCTCTACCGTTATTACACCGATCACTGAACTCACACTTAAAGGGACTCCTTTTCAGTGGTCCGATAAGGCGGATACCGCATTTTCCCAATTGAAGACTCTGTTTACCTCTGCCCCTGTCCTGGTACATCCTCAGCCGGAATTACCATTCATTGTGGAAGTTGATGCTTCTGATTCAGCTGTTGGTGCTATACTGTCTCAAAGGACTGGACCTAAGATGCTGTTACATCCGTGTGCCTTCTATTCCCGCCAGATGGTGCCAGCAGAAAGAAACTATGACATAGGGAATAAAGAACTATTGGCTATAAAAGCTGCCTTCACCGAATGGAGACATCTCTTGGAGGGAGCTACACATCCAATTACTGTCCTCACAGATCACAAAAATCTGGAATGTATTCGATCAGCAAAGAGACTGTCAGCCAGACAAGCACGCTGGTCCCTATTCTTCTCGAGGTTTAATTTTTTTGGTTACATAGCGTCCTGGCTTCAAGAATGGTAAGGCGGATGCCTTGTCTAGAATAGCTGACCCCCTCCATACTACCGTAACCAAGACCACCATCTTGCCGGAGGATATATTTATAGGAGTTACATTTCCTTCTGATCTGATGTCTTGCATTAAAAAGGGCCACGCTGAAGACCCAGTTCTTCGTGATCCTCCTCGTGACCTCCATATGACGATGCTTAATGGGATTTGGATTTTTCAACAACGTCTGTTTGCTCCGGAGTCAGTGCAACTGGACCTTTTACGTCTCTACCATGACTCAAAACCAGCAGGTCATCCAGGAATACGAAAGACGCAAGACCTACTTGCCCGATCCTTTTGGTGGCCAAAGTATCATGAGGATGTTAAGAAGTATGTGTCCTCTTGTGATGTATGTGCCAGACATAAGACTCCTCGCTCATCCCCTGTTGGCTTGCTTCAGCCTCTTCCGATTCCTCATCGTCCCTGGGGATCTATATCCATGGACTTTATTGTGGAACTACCTCCCTCTAAGGAACACACTACCATTCTTGTTGTTGTGGACAGGTTAACTAAGATGGGTCATTTCATACCAGCTCGTGGTCTCCCTTCAGCTAAACAGATGGCTGACCTGGTTATTCGGGAAATATTTCGCTTGCATGGAGTGCCTGATGAAGTAGTTTCTGACAGGGGAGTGCAGTTTACATCTC
The DNA here is from genome assembly GCA_027410445.1 of Discoglossus pictus. Lineage (NCBI taxonomy): Eukaryota > Metazoa > Chordata > Amphibia > Anura > Alytidae > Discoglossus > Discoglossus pictus. The sequence goes on along the minus strand of CM050166.1, from coordinate 285,355,302 downwards.
GTTTTTGGAAACATTTTTGTTCTAATCTAGGTATTAATGTAAATCTGTCGTCAGCTTTTCATCCGCAAAGTATTCATGAAAATACTTTCCCTGGCCGAGCCCTGCCTGCCCCACCTCCAGTCCTCGTGGATGGTGAGGATGAGTACGAAGTGGAAAAAAATCTTGACTCCAGGATCTTCCGTAACAAGCTTCAGTATCTGGTTCGCTGGAAAGGCTATGGTGAGGAGGAGAGTTCGTGGGAACCAGTGGACAACATTCACACTCCTGATCTCCTTCGGTCTTTTCATGTGCAGTACCGTGCTAAACCAGGTAATAGGGCATCCAGAGGCTGCACCTATAGAGGCGGGGGTATTGTGAGGAGCAATAGTATCAGTACCTAAGTCTCTTCAGCTGTGTCTGGTCCGGTGTCTGGTCCTTGACCTATATAAGGCACTTCCTGTCAAATGTACCTTGCCAGATTAATGTGTGGTTCCTGATCACTTCAATAAAGCTTGTTCCTGTTTCACCTACAAATTGCTGAATTGGATAATTGCTGGCCTTGGCTGCTGGTCTCCACAACCTTGTGATTCCATATCATTACAACTGCTTTTAAATAAGGCCATTCCAACGTATCAAAGGCCTTTTCTATATATAACGCCAAAAGGCATGTGGGTATTTGATGTTGGGATGACCATGAGATTAAATTTTGTGTCCGTCTGATATTGTCCCCTGTTTGTCTATGGGGGATAAACCCTGTTTGGTCTTTATGGATTATGGAGGGGAGAAATCGCGAAAATCCTGTTTGCCTTTAATTTGGCCAAAATTTTTATATCCCCATTTAGGAGTGATATGGGGCAGTAATTTTTAAGTTCTAATGGGTCTCGTCGTTCTTTCTGGAAACATATCATATTTGCATGGTTTAGTTCTTGTGGCATTGGATTGAAAAGTGTGGCTAAGTGGGGTAATAAAAGGTCTATAAAAGTTTGGTAATAGAGATTTGTAAATCCATCCGGGCCCGGGTAGCTATATGTATTTTGAATGCTAAAGCCATTAAATGGAATAGTTTGTTCTAGGATTGAGATAAGTTTTTTTTATGTGTATCCCCAGTAAGCAGGATTCCATTGAAAGAGAAATATCCTTTTGCAAGGATTGGAGGCCCGAGATTTAGCTGAAGTCTTTTATAGTGGACATGAGTAGTGGTATAGAGAGAAGGGGCTTGGTCAGGGTGCAAAGCATATCGTCCACGAAAAGTGAACACTTAAACTGATGGTGTCCTACTTGAACCCCCTGGATGGCATGGTTGGTTCTGATTGCCTGCGCTAGGGGTTCAATGGCAAGAGCAAAGAGCAGTGGGGAGAGTGGGCATCCCTGCCTGGTCCCTCTCTGTACTTGGATTTTGGCCTTATGGTCCCCTGGTATCTTTAAGTTAGATACTGGTGAGTCGTAGTACCTTCTGAGCAGGTTGAGAAAGCGTCCCTCAAATCCAAACTTATCTAGCATTTTGTACATATATGGCCATTCCACAGTATCAAAAGCCTTCTCTATGTCTAGGGCTAGAGGGCAAACTGGGTTGTTATAGTGTTGAGCCAAGAACTGGGCGTTCAGAACCCTCCTAACATTATCTCCTGCCTCTCTGAAAGGAATGAACCCCGTTTGGTCCTTGTGTATTTAGTCCAGTAAAAAGTTAGATATTTGTTTGGCCATAATTTTAGCTAGGATCTTGACATCCACATTTATCAGGGGTATGGGGCGATAATTTTTAACCTCTAAAGGGTCTCTACCCTCTTTTGGAAAGACTATGAGGTCGGCCTGATTCAATTAAGGGGGCATAGGTTATCCATTTAGTATAGCGTTAAACAAAGATGTTAGGTGCGGGGGTAAGCAAGGGCTCAAATGTCTTATAGTACAGATAAGTAAAACCGTCTGGCCCTGGGGACTTGCAAAATTTAAGATCTTGGTTTGTAGATTTAACTTCCTCTTGGGATATGTCTAGGTTCAAGCTGTCCAATTGAGGTACAGGTATTTTGTGGACTTCTTGCTGTAGTAGGAAGGACTCTATGTCAGATCCGCTGCAGCGGGATTGGGATGAATATATGGTCTGATAGAAGATTTTAAATGTTTCTTGGATAGCATTGGGGCTAAAGGAGGTTTGGCCATCAGGTAGTCTAAAGATACCGTATATTATGTCCTCTCTTGGGGGGTAAAGACACTAATAATTCCTCCAATAAAATTCTGTTTTTTATATGGGCAAGGTCCCTGGTTAGCCCCTTGGGTTATCTGTTAAAAAGAGTGGTGCAATGACTGTGGGAGCTGTTAGCCTCCTTGTCCCCGTGTGGCCGTTTAGAATCCCTGCTGCTGCATGTTTCAGCTTTATTAAGGTGTAATTGTACAGCGTTTGACTCAAGTAGCTGCCTGTGCTGGGTCAGTTTGGCTTAATTGCTTGGCCCTTTTCCTGCCAAGATGGCGACCGTCAGTCCATGGGCCTCTATGTCCCCTTCACTACCTTTGTCCCCGCTTGTGTGCTTATTTGGGATGGGCCCCCCTTTATATCTCCGGCCCTTGGCCTTCTCAGGTCCCCCCCTCAATCTCTGAGCATGGGTATGCGGGGCTGGGGCGTTGAATCAGGCCTACCTTCTTCTCTGCTCGCTGCAAGGTCAACAATACCTTATTTTTCAGGCATGTGTACATGCCTAATTTTTCTGGCTTCTGGTGCTGCACGGTGGCTTCAACAACCAAACCCCAAAAAAGGCACATAACAGGGATTAAACTGATAGGAGTAGTACTGCTTAACACACCACTCATATCTGGTGTAACAGTAGTGTACATTTAAAACAAAACAAAAATTCTACTGTAATAGATTGCATAGCAGTTAGTTGTCTGCAAGCGTGTGTGTCAGACCTACAGCGTCTACTCTGCCAACTTCTGCAAGTGCACAGTGCCACTCATATCTGTTGTCACAGTAGATTGCACGCATAGTACCAATCTGTCAAAACCTGTAATGATGAATGAGGTCTAGAGTAGCCTGGTTCCCTTATTCTCTACAGGTTGAGACCTAATGTTTGGGTGACTCCAGACCAACACATGAGTACAAGCAGCACACAAACTCAAAGCCGCCTGGTCCTCCTGGTCCAGCATCATCAGCCACATCAACCACTGCTGTCCTCCTTGCCCCCTCTCAACCATTCGCCACTGCGTCTCTCGCCTTGAGCAGTTCCTGCTCATCTGCCCATAGTCAGGTGCCTGTAAAGGACATGTTTGAGCGTAAGAAGCTAATGTCACAAAGTGCCCCAAAATTGAAGTGATACGACCAACAAAGCATCTTTTTCAATCTCCTGGTTCTAAAAATCCAGGCATTATACACGCCCCCTGATAGGTGCTGTAACAGGTATTAAACTGATAAGAGTAGTACTTACAAACACGCCACTCCTATCTGGTGGCACCTTTGATTGCACGCGCCGTGCCCCAAAATTGAAGTGATACGACCAACAAAGCATCTTTTTCCATCTCCCGGTTCTAAAAATCCAGGACTTATACACGCCCCCTGATAGGTGCTGTAACAGGTATTAAACTGATAAGATTAGTACTTACAAACACACCACTCCTATCTGGTGGCACCTTTGATTGCACGTGCCGTGCCCCAAAATTGAAGTGATACAACCAACAAAGCATCTTTTTCCATCTCCTGGTTCTAAAAATCCAGGCCTTATACACGCCCCCTGATAGGTGATGTAACAAGTATTAAACTGGACCCCAGAGAAAACTCTTAGTGGTCACACGTGTGTTCCTGGGAGTATTAAATCCTTGGACCAAAAAGCTTACTCCAAAATATACGGAACCAGATACAGGTGCTACTATAAATCGTCTTATAATATAAAGTCTTGTAATCAAGTATGAAAACAAACAATAAAAAGTAACATAATAATCACCAAAAAATTAGGTATAAAAAAAAGAAAAAAGTAGAACAATTAAAACAGATGCGTTTCACGACATCTCACAGTTTTGACAATTATAATATGTGATATTTTCATGAGGGAAAAACAAAAATAGGAGCTGCACCATGTCTTCAACAGCATTCATCGGTGACCGTCAATTGCTGAAATGTTGGTGGCGGGAGGAGGAGCTGATGGTAGTGACGGCAGCATTGTACATGCATCAGTCCAATATGAGGGCCTGGGTGGTGGATATCCTGGGATGGTCCCTGAGGCCATCATCTCCTTCAGCAACCTCCCCCACTTGTTGTACTGCATAGTCACTCTTCTGCCACCACTTGGAGCTCTTGCTGCTCTCTTCCATCATCCTTCTGACCTGTGCCCGGCTGTTTTCATAACAATGCCTTTAAGACCTCACATCCCTTTCTGCAAAACCAAGCTCAGTAAGTGTATCTGCTTCCCCTTTCCAGGCGTTGTCCCTGGGGCAGGCCTTAACTTCCCTCCCCCTGTAATGATATGGGCATGGATGGCAATAAGGGTACCACCATCACCTCTGGCCTGCAGTTAGGGGCCCTGTGTTTGCCTCTAATCTCTTATCCTCTCCACTGTGCCCCAATGTGTCTATGGGCTCTTCCCACTCCCAGAACTACCACCACTAGCCCCCCTCTCCTCTCTCACTCTCCCTATGTCTCTTTCCCTCCCCTCCACTTCCACTGTCCCTACCTCACCTTCCCTCTCCCATCCTTTGTCTCCCTCCCTTCCTCACTTCTACTCCCCAGGGCCCCCTATATCTCCTCTCTTGCCTCATCTCTTCCTTATCTCCTCCCAACCTTCCTCCTCCTCTCCCCTCATTGCTCATCCCTTCATCTCAATGCTGGAATCCAATAAGATTAAAGAACAAAAAAGTGTATGTGTATCTGTATATGTTTTTGATGAAATAACAAATGTACATTCTTTGTGTATTCTTTACCTGATAGGGTATAGGATAGGGTGCGGTATGTGGATGAATATATGTGTATTATTATGTATATGTAAGCATTTTGGTGCCACATGGTTCCATGGTTATGTAGATTGGGGATTGAGGGTGATTAGGAAAGGGGGGGGATCGAGTTTGAGAGGGGAAGGGAGCAATCAGTAGTGAGCGGGGTGGAGGAAAGATTTTTTATGCCTTTGCGGGTGCTACATGGTACTTCTAATAATTTTAGCCAAAATCAGTAATATTACGAGTTGTGAGCAATAAGTATTTTTTAGCAATTTGCAATTGAATATTGATTTTGTGCAAAAGCAACTAGTAGTATTACTGATGTGTGCAGATGGGGAAGCAAGGTGTAGTATTGAGAATAGGGGTTGATCACATGCATTACAAGTTTTACACTGAAATTGAGAATTGAATGGAGCTCCGAATTCATTGTCTACCTTTCATTATGAACATTATGACAATGTTTATTAAAAACGTTATGTGTTTTTTCTTTCTTTTTTTAATCTTTTTCTTTTAATTGTGCTACTTTATTTCAAGTAGACAATTGGATGGTTTTAATGTGATTGGTGATAAAGTTTGAATTTTTAGATGCAGACCCCTACTTTACTCTAACTTGATCACGATTGTCACTGGTGATTTATCTTTTATGTATTGACCCACTTAAAGAACATGCTTGCTTGTAGTATGACAGGATTCTCTACTTGTAGCTGGAATATAGACATAATTAGATTAGATGCAAGAGTGGTATTTGTTCAAGATACTTATTTATGTTCTAATGATCACTTAGATATTAGACAAAGCTTGAAAAACATTTTTAATACCATTAAAAACAAATTAGATCTATTTGGGAAATCTCTATTTTGTACAATGATATAAAACACAAAAGAATCCCTAGAGGACTGTTGAGGGGGGAATTCTCCAGCAGCTCTAACTCAGCAATTATCAATTGAGAAGGCAAAGTGAAACCAATGATATTTTCCCAAGTTTCTTTATTCAGATAAAAGGACCTAGGTGAACATAACAGATCACAGCAATGGTATGATAAGCTCTGAGGTTATTAGCAATATACATCACTTATATAACCTTGGACAAACATTATATTGTACAACATACAAGGGTATAGGAGACCAGACAAAAGTTACAGTTACAAATTCTTATATACAATATACAAATATATTAGGTCTATTTTCGTTAGTCCTGCCAAAATGGGAAATGTGTTACTTCTTGTTACTTCTGTGAAATAAAGATATGCATTTTTTGCAAAAATAAGGTCATACAAATAATTAGCCGCATTCAATTATGAAAATTTTAGATCTGCAGGCCTGTCTTTTTGCGGGCTTGGATTGGGTTATGAGTTACGAGCTTGAAAAGATGGCATCCATCAGACTTGTAACTTACACCCTCCAGAAGCCTTTGATGTGTCACTTTTGCAGTGCTAAAATCACAAATCGCAAATAGCTATTCAATTGCTCCAATTCCCCAAGCTCGCAAACGTATTCACGCTCGTAAACCACAAATGGAGGAGAAAATCCTACATGTGCTCGAGAGGACCCACAAAGGGGTTAAATACGAATTCGTAGCACTGTAAATGCAAATAAAAAAATAATCCTGCACTGTAAATTACGGGGAGAGCGATGAAAGACATTAGAATTAATTGGACAATAGTCTCAAGCCTGCAAAACTGCAGGAAATAAGTTTTAATTTATGTGTCATTTTGGGGTTAAATGGTCTTAGGTATCGATGAGTTAATACATATCAGGCCACCCATATGGACTAGAACAGTATTGGCATTCATTTTCATAGTTCTGTATTTTCTATATTTTGCAAGTCTGATCTCATATCGGACCCCCAAACCTAATTGATGACACGTAACCTCAATGTTTTACTGCTGTTGTTATGACAGTCTCATTTTCTTTTGGCTGATTCGAAATGGGTGGTTATGGGCTTGGTGAATTCATACGATTTCAGCCCACAACTGCTCCGAACCAGTGCCTGGTTTACGGAGCTGGCTTCAAGATCGCAACTCGCGACCTGGAGCAATTGAATATCCTCGCAAATGGAGACCAACGGAAGCCCCCAACTCAATCGCAGACTTGCGGCTGTCTGCAATTGAAATTGAATATGGCCCATTATGTTGTTATTTTTTTGTAAGTTTTACAAAATATAGCTATGCATTCTCTGCAAAAATAAGGTCATAATAATTTGCACAAAAAACAAAATGGAAGTATACTGTTACAAAATGGAGTCATAAAAGCGCCCTTCCACAATTTCCCCCTTTGAGACCAAGAGGTCTGAACGATTGAGGTCTTTGAACCAAATCCATGAGGGAAGACCAGAACAGAATACTCCTGGGATTATTATGGACTAAGAACAGTGTTACTGTCGGCCAGTATAGAGTGTTCTTGTCCAAAGTTGTGGCACATCCTCTTCATGGGTGATAGGGGAATGTAGCCATTAAAGTCCAGGTTAAGCCACAAAAAATGTCTTAATATGTTCTATATAATGCAGGTTTACAGAACAAAGTGTAAATTGGCTAAAGAACAGGAAATGAAAAAGATAGTGCTAGAAAGGTATACAAAATTGAAAAATGATAATATTTACACAGGCTGATATACTCTCCACACAAACCCAATGTCCGACATCACACAGCCAGGCCCTTCTGAGGTCTTATACTTCAAAACTGATTTCTCTACACTGTGAGTTCTCCAATCAAGGCCATCCCACATTAATCCAGGGTGTGCAGAGCTGGGCCTAACATTTTTTTTATTCTCTGAAGTCCTCACCGGAACTTTAAAGTCTTATTTTCCAAGCAGCGTAAGGAGTATGTGACTTACTCCCACGGATCTTGCATCCTCTTGTTTTCCAGCAGTTTTGGTGAACCAGATTTTTTGACGCAATACAAAGACCAAGACTAAACATCCATTTATACCCCACTTTTCTTGGTCACTGAACCACACAAAGACTGTTTAGGCTTTGTCTTTCTTTCAGCATTTGAACACTGGATCAGCTCTTTCCCTGTCATTATTTTTATTTTTTTATCAGGATACGCACTTGGTTAAGATTTCATCTTCTCAAACAATCGTGGCAAGCCATTTGTCTAGACTTTACTGTCTCTTCCTCTTGTACTTTACATGGGGCCTCATTCTATTAGCGGCCGCAGCCGTTGCGGGGCCGCAAGGACCGGCCGCAAGCTATTCGGCTATTCTATTCCCTTACGGCCGGGGGCTCCGGCAGGCTTGTGGCCGGCGCCTTGCTATCCTTTGCGGCCGCTCGCGCCGGAGGAAATCCTTTGATCTAAAACGGCCGCAAGAGTTTCGGCCGCAAGAAAGCCCCGGTTGCTATTCAATTGCTACGGGAAACCTCTCTGCAAGGCTAAAAGTGAGCCGCAGCTTACTTGCAGCAAACAGGTCCCGCTAGCACCAATTAAGCACATAATAAAGCCCAAATAAAGCCATCCTGCACTCTGATGAGACAATAAAGTGATTGTAGGTGTTAGCAAAAATAGCACAACATTCCCCTATACTCAAATCCGCAATTTTTGTATTTTCAAATTCTTGTCAAATATCCGTGGACAAAGTCCCGAGGGCTTGGAGCACCTCAGACCCGCAAAGGCTGTGGGATTAGCCTCCGTCAAGTCCGGAAATGGGTAAAATAGACCTACGGGTCGTAAAGGGCTAACTTACAAGTCGTAGCATAGAAAAGCCATCCTGTACTTTTATTAAAAGTGAAAGTGATGTTTGGTTTTAGAATTAATAGCTCAACATTCCCCTACTCTCAAATGTGCAAATAAAGATATTTAACTTCATCTATCATGCAAGCCCGCACGGGTTTGAATAACGAGCTACGGGCTTGGAGGGCAATCATCCGCCAAACCCGTACGTGCTTCACTAAGAAGCTACGGCCAAGTCTCAAGCCCGTAATCCTAAAATCAAACCTGAAATCAATTAACCAATATGAAGATGACAATCAAGGGCACAAATAGTTTAAAATGGAGTGAAATTCGGTAATCTGTGACTGTGTTGTATGCTGTGCAAGTGGACACACAGGTCTTGGAGTTGGAGGTTTTGTGAGAGCAAGAGAGATAGAGGAGGAGAGATGGAGGGAGAAGGCAGTGAAGGGAGAGGTCAGGGAGAGCAGGGCCCCCAGCCACAGGCTGGCCAGCAAGCTGCTGCGGCACGCAAAAGGGCAGCAAACTTTACCATCCAGGAGATCGAAACACTGGTTAGAGGAGTGCAAGCCCGACACTCCATCCTAACCGGTGGGAGTGAAGTGAGGCCCAGGCAGAGGACAGATGCCTGGAAGGAGATCGCGGCTGAGGTCTTCTCGCTGGGGTATGCGAATCGTCCCTGGCAGTCTGTCCAGCACCGGTTTCAAGACTGCCGTATTGCTGTAAAAACGAAGATGGCTGATGAGGCCAAAGCAGCACGTGGAACCGGTGGTGGGCCGCCACAAACGTTCACATACCCCGGTTGGGAGGCCACAGTCCGCGACATGATCCGGCCAGCGTCAGTCGTAAGCCTCCCTGGCCTGGTGGACTCCGGTCGGCCTGAAACCCTGCAATGTGAGTACCATGTACACCTTAACACCCTCATATGTACGCACATGTACCCCACACAGATAGATAACTGACGTTGAATTGCACTGTAAGATATCTGGTTGTGACTACAGATATATGAGGCTGCGAAAATCATGTAAATCCAGTGTAAAGAAATATACTTGTCAGAATTGTTAGCAATGAAATATATGTCCAATACCTCCTCCCACAACTGATTATGATACCGTTTTGCAAATCTATTGATGTTACTGTTATGTTTGCTGTTGGTTCCCAGTGCATATAAAGCATACATGACAACTCCATTGCAATTGTTTGTATATTGTCATGAGTTCCCCTGTCACACTCTACTCCATGTTAAACTGGCCCATCCCTAGCTGTTTGGCTTAACCCTCCTACTGCTTAGAATTCATGTACATTTTGATTATAGGTATAGCGGATGTATCCTGTTTTATGTGGGCATTTCAGTATGTGCTGGAAGAGTGCCGCCGCCGACTCCAGGGATGCGGCTGCGCTTGCGTCCCCATGTAGCCGTCAAAAATAGTTGGTACACCCAAAGCCCCTAACCCTCTAACCCTAACCCCCTAAACCCCACTTTCTAACTCTAACCCATCCCCCCTAACTGTAGCCAGAACCTGAAACCCAAACCACTTACCTGGCCTGCTGTGCTGGCGTAGCTAGAGTCGTTGGCGGGGCACTTCCAGAGATGCGCACATACAACAGGATAGGTCCGGTATAGCTGGTACATCCCCATGAGACTACATGTATGGATGTGCACACTGCAGCATATGCGGATACAGACTCTGATGGACTGCAAGTTTGTGTCGTGTAACAGCATAATCTGGACCATGTTACATTAACATGTTAACTCACATTGCTGAGGATTGGTCACAGATTGGTCTGTCTCACACACTGGCCAACAGATTCAGATGAGCACGTGTCCTAATTAACTGCAGTTGGCACACCGCACCAGAATTACATATAGCCATGGGCCCTTTCCTGTTATCTGACCGTGACTGCTGGTAGCAGCAGTGAGCAGCCTCTACATGTCACAGCATTTTCCTGGAGATTATATAATTATGCATATTTAGTTGGTTATGGTGTTGTTAAGGTAAGGGGTTCGGATAAGTGTGAGGGCTAGTGCTTTTGGGCTTCTGTGTAAGTTGAAAATGATGTATATAACAGTGGCAGCGCCATCTATCAGCCCCTTGGTCCAACTGCTGCTGCCAGTAGTCGGTGTCACATAACAGGAAAGATCCCAGCCAGGATCCACAATACTAATGATGCAAATCAATTTTGATTGGCTTCAAACATTCACAGCCAATTACAAGTCACTCTGATCTCAGATATATGGAAACAACAATACTCAAATCAAAATCTTGTCTCATTTCAGTACCATCCAGGCATCCCCTGCCTCCGCAGGTTCCTGCACCTTCTGAAGATGCAGGACCACCTGCGTCAACTTCACCTGTAGCAGGGCCCTCCTATCAAAGTCCGCCTGGGCCATCCACAAGGTGCCAGCAATTGCCTCCAGCCAGGATAATGGCACCACCTGGCTCCCAGACAATGTGGGCTGGCCAAATGTGGGGCCACCCAATGTGGTCCCATTCCTGTTGGGCCCCCAATATGGATTCCCAAACAATGCTGCCCTGGAGCATGGGCCCCCGGCAGGGCATGTGGCCCCCGCAGGACCAGCAGGCCACTGTGGCCACTCCGGCCCAACAGGCCCCGCAGGCCCAGACAGCCGCTGTGGCCACTCAGGACCAACAGGCCCCGCAGGCACAGACAGCCGCTGTGGCCACTCAGGACCAACAGGCCCCGCAGGCCCAGACAGCCGCTGTGGCCACTCAGGACCAACAGGCCCCGCAGGCCCAGACAGCCGCTGTGGCCACTCAAGACCAACAGGCCCCGCAGGCACAGACAGCCGCTGTGGCCACTCCGGCCCAACAGGCCCCGCAGGCAAAGACAGCCACTGTGGCCACTCAGGACCAACAGGCCCCGCAGGCACAGACAACCACTGTGGCCACTCTGGACCAACAGGCCCCGCAGGACCAGCAGGCCCAGCCAGCCACTCCGGCCCCGCAGGCCCAGCAGGCGTCTCCAAGGCAGGACACACCAGTCAGCAGTGCCTCCACCGAGAGGACACAGTGGTCTGGGTTGCTGCCAGTTAGTCCTGCGCTGTCAGCGGCCCAGTGCCCGGATTTCCTGGCTCATCTCCAGCATGAGCGTGAGCAAAATCAACAGTTCATGCTGGAGATGAGACGCCATGATGCCAGGAAGCTCGAGGAGAGGAGACGCAATAACGCCCGGAACTTCCAGGAGAGGAGACGCAACAACGCCCAAAACTTACAGGAGAGGAGACGCAACAATGCCCGGAACTTACAGGAGAGGAGACGCCATAATGACAGAGTCTTTGCTCAAATGACACTTCAAAATCAGCGGATGTTCCAGGAGGCGAGGCGTCATAATCAGTTAATGGAGGAGTACGCCCGAAGGCCTGAAATGGCCCGAGAAGGCCAGCACCAAGACCGGGCTACCCCTTCCAACTCCCCACCTTCCACATCCCAGACCCTGTCCCCAGCATCCAGGCCGGAAGACCCTCCAAACATTAGAAGAGGTCGGGGCCGGCCTAGGGGAACATCTTCCAAAGGCCAGGAGAGCCAAGAAACACACAAGCGGAAGCGTAAATAGGTGAGAACATGTTCATGTTGCATATAGAAGCAATTGATGTCCAAGATGTATTGACGTTGAGGTGTTGCAGTCAATGCGTATATTGTTCTAATTGATGTCTTGTTCTTATCTCTTTAGGTTCCATTTTATTCATGTTCATGGATTTCTGCCTCCCATTTTTTTTTTTTTTGTAAATATTTGGGAAAGCAACATAAGATTAAACATTATGTATTGCTCACATTATCATTGTTTGTTTTCGTTTGTACTGTACCATGATTGGTAAACACCACATGAATGCTACACACCAACGTTATTGGATTAGTACATACATCTTCCTTCAATATACCAGCCCTGTGTTAATGTAGGGTTGGGGTAACAGCCACTAGTGCAGCTGAGGGTGGAGGTAATATTCATGAGTTTGATTACAGTAACGGTGATGCATGATATTCATGTTCATGACACATGGATAGATTAATTCAGGGGAAATATCAAAAGTGAGTCCACCCCTAAGTGAAATTGGCGATTATTTTGTGTGGCCACCATTATTTTCCTGCACTGACTTAACCCTCATGGGGATGGAGTTCCCCAGAGTTTCACAGGTTGCCACTGGAGTCCTCTTCCACTCCTTCATGATGATATCATGGAGCTGGTGGATGTTAGAGACCTTGCACTCCCTGTAATGGAGTTGGAACACGCAGTCCAATATCTCCGCTGGTATACGGTACAATATCCAAGAAGCACTACAGTCTCACCATTCCCAACCTGCAATATTTGCCCACACTCAATTGGGAGTCAAATGAATACGGACTTTATTTTGTTGCCCAGAAATATATATATACACATCTCTTCCCACAGGCAATACACACATCCCCCATAGTTGGCCACACAATACACATTGAGGGACAACAGGTGGGTCACACCTCCCGGAGACTACCTGGCTACTTTGATACAATCAGACATTGCTTAGATCATCCTTCTTTGTTATGTCTGATAATGAAAACACTTTATACAATAGACTTCCTTATCCTATGATGAGTCTCTGTACTAGGATTATCTATTATGCCAAGGTCTGCAATAGTCTGGGCTAAGATTTTGCCGAGCAGAAACCAACATACATACAGTATAACAGTATGATCATATTTTAACCATAACCATAAAACAGGGTAAAACAGTGATGGGTTCCGTTACACTCCACACCTTCCATTTGAGGAGTTCCCCACAGATGCTCAATAGGGTTTAGGTCTGGTGACCTACTTGGCCAGTTCATCAACTTTTGACCTTCAGCTTCTTTAGCCAGGCAGTGGTCGGCTTGGAGGTGTGTTTGTGGTCGTTAGCATGTTGGAATACTGCCCTGCGGCCTGTTCTCCTATCTGAGGGATCATGCTCTTTCTCAGTTTGTCACAGTACATGTTGGCATTCATGGGTTCCCTCAAAGAACTGTAGCTCCTCAGTGATGGCAGCATGCATGCAGGCCCAGACCAAACATATATGCATGTGTATAGATGTTTTTGCTAATATGTTGTGTGGATTCCCACTATATGCATTTACCTAATGATGTCAGATGCTGCCTCCCCTCTCTCTGCATCACTGTTTTGGTTCAAAATGATGGGTTCATCTCATATCAATGTTTTTGTGTTCGTTGTGACTTATCCATTTATCTCTGGCACTGGGGAGCTACAGTCCATTGAGGGAACCATGAATGAAAACATGTACTGTGACATACTGAAGCAGAACATGATCCCCTCCCTTGGGAGACTGGGCTGCAGGGCAACATAACATAACGACCCTAAACACACCGCTAAGACGACACTGTGGTGTATCACCAAATTAATATATATAAATATTACACAAGGTTCGTCTACATTAAAAGGTATTTATTAAAAGGCAACAACACAATACTATAAATGTATTATAAACACACAGCCAGACCCACGGAGCACCAACCCTTTTTAAATCTATCTACCTATATAATAATCCCCTTTCCCAAACGCTTTATCTTACCCACGGTTAGACCATTTCCATCATCACCACCATCAACCATCACCAACACCACCCAGCAAGCAAACAGGAAAAAGCACCAGTTTCCTGCCTGGATATATCCTTAGTTGAGATGATGTAATTTACATCACATCCTGTCCATGAGCAATTGTGGGAGGGAAGTAAAGATTCTCAGCCCTCCTACAAAGGCCTGTTTGAGGAAGTCCTGAATTACCATTCAAGGAAGACAAGTTACCACTTTCCCTCACTTTTTCTTCTTCTATGTTGCTCAGTTTCCTAGTTATCCCTCTAGTACAGGAGAACCTAGTGGGAGCAAAAACCTGATATACAGGAGAAATTCAACCCACCGTCCCTCCGGAATAGTTCCCTCAGCGACATAAGTTCTCCTGTACTTTCCTATGGCTGTCAATCCACATATTACACAAAAAAACAGAATTTATAGAATTTAGGTGAGAGTGTGTGATAAATGTTTATGTATGTGCAATGTAAAACTTTATTGAAGAATGTATGAGAGAGAGAAAGAAGAGGAAAAAGACACATTATTATATATCCTCCTTGCAAGTTTCATTGCCACACAAAAGTATATTATTATAATTGTCGTTAATACTTGAATGAACATGAGTACCAGCGACAGTGTTCGTAGGACTGGATGTGTCTCTGACTCATGAAGTTCCAAGGTAAAAAGCTTCATTGTCAAATTTGTCCAATCTGCATTTGCAGTAAAATTGATTATTTCAGTGGTAAGGTTTCTTGATGGAAATACCATGATACAAGACCCTTCTTCCACCAAACATATTTCATCAACTGTCCTATATTCAGAGTGGCCGATAAAGCATGCAATGTCCCCTATGCGGATCACCTCTTGCACCAGGTTTTCTTTTATCAACTGCACCCAGCCATCCTCCTCAGCTCCTTTCTCCCAAACACAACTGCACAGCCATCGGTGTTGAGATTTCCTGCAACAGCTTTCATCCATCTCCAATTCTGTAATAGTGGCCAGTCTTTTTGATGGGAAGTGTTGCCTGTAGATTCCATCACTTAACGGGCCAATGCTATGTATAAAGTTCAGTTGCTCCGCCTGCCCCTCCCAGCGGGGAATTGCCAGGATTAGTCCTATTGTCCCAGATTGTAGTCCATGTGGCATCCATTGATCTGGGCCTTCAATATTGCTGTATTTAAGATTGTCCTCAGTGATGTCCACTCCTTTTCTTTTCAATGACGTGATAATCCTTGTTGCATTGATTTGTCTTGCCCACTTGTTTTCCTGGATGTCTTTAAGAGTTTCCTTTAAATCTGCCAACAGCTTTCCTCCAATCATAGAACAGAAAATGGCAGTTCCCACTATTTCATTCTTAATGCTGTTAGCAATGGAAGCAATATTTTCCTCAACTAGATGCAGGTTGTTGGCAATGGTGCGTATGTCATCAACATTGTCTGTCAGTCTACTCACTATAAGGGAGTCAGCTACTCCACCTGTTTTCATAGCATGTCCCATGCCATCAGTAAGGGAGTTTATCCGGCTGTTCACTCCAATGATGTCTGCTGAATTCCATACTCCCAATCCAGTTCCGACTCCTCCTAAAAGGGCTGCAAGTGTGTCCCGTTTTTCTCGACTCCCTGCTCCGGTCCACTCAATGATGGTCTCTTGTATACTTTGCTTAAACCAATGCCGCTGTGATTCCGGGCACTTTGGAGGAATAGAAAAATCATTAAAATTTAGAATTATTGGGTAGTAAGTCCACCCAACCCCTTGCACAACTGTTTCATGTGTTGGTACCACCACCAATCCGCCTATTGGCCATGGTACCTTCTTCTGATCTTTACAACGTTGCAGCTCCTTTACAGAGACAAATACTTCATCTATTGTTAGAACACACCCCTTTCCAGTATCAAAATTGCAGAATTCCTCTAGGTCAGGCTGGGCAGCTATAACTGCAGCGTCCCATTCTCCACCTTCTTCTAATGTTAAGTTACTCACTACTACTGTAATATTTGTAAACCTCCCTTGTATTGGAGCTCTAAGAGCTAATCCCCTGGTACTATTATGTGGCAAAATAATGTTTACTTGTAACCCTCCACCCTCTTTTACTTCCAATTCCCTGGGCCAAATAAATCTATCTGCTTGAACATAATGTAACTCCAATCTTTTCAAACTCTCTCCCTTATTTGCGGTATCTTCTGGCCTTATTGCCTGTCTCCCCATTCCTACTGTGATACAGCTTATACTTATCCATCCTGGAACAAGGATCCACCACAATCTTCTGTTGACACGCATCTTCATTCTTATACAGCCTTGCTCTGTGGGAACACTAGATTCCATCATAAGAAACATATACATAACAAAAACAACAGGGGCCATTCTTTTTGCAAGTTTGTTCACGGCCCTGTAATCAATGGTAAGTCTCCATGATGAGGCTGCTTTTTCATCTCTATTCCCTTTTAACACAGCTTTTCTCACAGGCCAACATGGTGAGTTACATGCATACCCATTTCCAGATTTAATTATTCCACTTTTCTCCAGTATTTCTATCATCTTGGTGATTGATGCCACTGATTCTCTTGGGACTTGATATTGCTTTTGCCATTGTGGGTCTCCTCCTTCCAAAAAGACCATTCCTTTCATTCTTCCACAGTCTAATTTATCTGTAGCCCAAACAGGTATGTCTTGGATTAGCTTCTGCAGCCATTCTGGTTGTCCGTCTAGTTTCAGTTTGTTTTTTTCCAGACTTTTTATCGGAGAGACAATATATGCCATTGGGAGCACAACCCCTTTCGTCAACTCTGTACTTACCTGATTCACCTTTTCTGTCTTCCACAAACAAAAATTGGCAAGATCTACAATGAAATTTCCTTTTTTTTAAACTTCTATTCCCAATATTTCCTCTGGCCAACCCACTATTGCTTCTACTTGTATTGTTTTTTCTCCAACTGCTACATCAATTGGACCTGCTCTAACCTCCTGTGGATTCCCAGTAACTCCCATAATACTTACTGAAGAATCCCCATTTTTGACCCTGTTGGTCATTGTAACTGCTGCTCCTGTATCTACCAACATATTTTTCCCTACCCCTGCGATGACTGTATAACTGGTAGGCCGACCTGCCTCATCCATGGTTAAATTAGCTGAGTGAATGAGATGCTGAGGCGCAGGGGTTGGGATTTGTCATTCTTACTCACTTCTACTCCGTCCCTCTTTTATAACACTATATTGCATCTTTGCCTCACTTTCCTTCAATTTCCTCTCTGACTCAGCTACCTTGTTTTTAAGTATGTGATTTTCCTCTTCTATCCTATCCTTCTGTCTCCTGAGTTCCCAATAGCCCATGTTACCGTTTCTCTCTCCCTCCTGATTAGCCCTCCAGTTGCTGCCATCCCTATTCCTATAGTCCCTAGGTGGATCTCTCCATCTTTTGTCAAAGTTCTGTTTTGGTCTCCAGTTTTGATCATCCTTCTTGTTCTGGGGTACATCCCACGTCTGGTTTCTCCAATTACCATCTATATCTCTACCAGACTCGACCTTAAATGTTCTTACAGCTGAAACAGAGCAGGCCTGTTCTGTGAAAGGATGCTTGATCCACCACGTATCAGCTCTAGTTAGTACCATTTCCAAGTCTGGATCAAAAAGCCTGATAAATTCTTGACACTCCCGGGGAAGGGCTTCCATTACTTTTGCTATATGTTCTGGTGAGCCCAGCACTAGAGGCTGTTGAGGTTGTCGTAGAGTATACCAAAAAAATATCCTTTGAGCTACCTCTCTAGGACCATCTATTGGCCTCATGGTAATATTTGCTATTTCTTTTTCTATGCTAAGTAGATAGAAATTAGTTGCAGCAATTCTTCCTGCCTGATCAGACACACTGTTATTAAATCCCAATAGTCTACTAGCCAAAGGACCCATAGCGTATTCTAACAGTTCTGTCCATTCCTCTAAGTTAAGACCTCCTTTTTTAGCTCTATCTGCTCCCCTCATAAACCAATGTGTAAACGTATTAAAGTTGTTAATTGGCATACTTCCCCACCATTTCTGGAAATTGTCTTTATCTGCCATAGACATCGGTCGAGTCTGCATAGAAAATTCTGTAGGTGTTTGCCTTGCATTAAATAATTCTGAAACAATAACTGGTGCTTGTGGTATGGTATCTACTTGTGGAACAGAATAACATAAGAAATCTTTTCTATCTTGGTTCATTTTCGGCACTGGTTCTTTATTTTGTGCCACAAACATATCCAGATCTGGATATATTTTGGCAATGTCTCTGACTCCTTTTATCCCTTCTAACTTTGTTTTATTTTTATAGTCCATTATTATGTTTTGAAGTTCTGTTATTTTTACTCCATAAACATCCCTCTGCTTTTCTATTTCCCTTAACTCCCTTTCTAGTTCCCCAACAATTGTAGTTGTTCTCAAAGCTGCAATTTTTAAACAATCCCTTTTGTCCATTGCTTCCTCCATTTTATTTGTTGTTTCCAAATTATGCTGCCGTAATTCTACAACTAAGTCTATTAGGCCTCCTATTGTGGCTACAACAGCTTGTGTGACCAAACTTTTTCTCTTCTTTGTTCTATACTTTTTGTTATTTACAATTTGTGTTAGAACATCCATTAATCTCTTTTCTTTTTCACTGTCTGGGTTTGCTGGCTCTGGAAGCTCATATGGACCATCATGTTTTTGAATATGTTTCCTAAAGTACGCACGCACTTCTGTGGGAAAGTATTTGGCCCCTTGAAAAGACATTCCTACTCTTTTACTCACCCAAGTAAGAATCCAAATCAATTTGCGACTAAAGTAGCATGCTTCTGAGTAGCCAACAATAGTTGATGACTATTCAGTAGGCCAGGTGTAATTAGTAGAAAAATAGATTAGTACCCACAATGCAAATTATACTTACCTTAGTATGGTGAAGGTAATACTTGCTAATTAACTTAAAATATAATAGCAAGGCCTGCAGGGTAGGAGATAAACCCGAACTAGGATATGCAAGACACCCAAAATGTATAAGGTATGGAAGCCTATAGTGTATTAAAATGCACGCCTGAAATAATATATATATATATATATATATATATATATATATATATATATATAATATTTAAAATGGTTTATTTATTATTTTCCTCCAGGCCTGTACTATGATAAAGGACTAAAGAAAGAAAAAGAAAGAAGAGAAAAAAAAAAAAAAATAATAGTATTAACAAACTCAGGTATTTGAAACACACAACAAAAAAAATTGTGGCCTGGTGCCCAAGCTTGTATATTAAAATGGAGGCTTGAATTAGCATTTAATTACACAAAGAAGCCACATGGATTCTATTCAAATGCAGGGCTAGGCCTGTACTCAAAAGCACAACAACTCAGATAAACCCACAAAAAGAACCTGTATGATATATATTTGTTTTATGTATCAAAATAAGCTAGTACGAACAAAACTCAACTCAGAAGCTAGTACGATATAGTACGATATATTTGTTTTATGTATCAAAATAAGCTAGTACGAACAAAACTCAACTCAGAAGCTAGTACGATATATATTAAAAATGGAGGCTTAATTTAGCATTCAAATACACAAAGAAGCCGCATGGATTCTATTCAAATGCAGGGCTAGGCCTGTACTCAAAAGCACAACAACTCAACTCAGAAGCTAGTACGATATTTATATAAAAATGGAGGCTTATCCTAGACTCCACACACAATCAGCACTTGATTTCCCATGCAGAGGATAATTAGACAAAGTACTTTTTTTCCTTCCCCACAAAAAAATAAAAAAATAAAAATAAAATAAATAAATCTGACTGAAACTGAATTCGTGGTCGCCAAATGTGGTGTATCACCAAATTAATATATATAAATATTACACAAGGTTCGTCTACATTAAAAGGTATTTATTAAAAGGCAACAACACAATACTATAAATGTATTATAAACACACAGCCAGACCCACGGAGCACCAACCCTTTTTAAATCTATCTACCTATATAATAATCCACTTTCCCAAACGCTTTATCTTACCCACGGTTAGACCATTTCCATCATCACCACCATCAACCATCACCAACACCACCCAGCAAGCAAACAGGAAAAAGCACCAGTTTCCTGCCTGGATATATCCTTAGTTGAGATGATGTAATTTACATCACATCCTGTCCATGAACAATTGTGGGAGGGAAGTAAAGATTCTCAGCCCTCCTACAAAGGCCTGTTTGAGGAAGTCCTGAATTACCATTCAAAGAAGACAAGTTACCACAGACACTGCCTTGCTAAAGAAGGTAAAGGTGATGGACTGGCCAAGCTTGTCGACAGACCAAAACCATATTGAGCATCTGTGGGGCATCCTCAAACTGACGGTGGGGGAGTGCAAGGTCTCTAGCATCAACCAGCTCTGATGTATCATTAAGGAGTGGAAGAGGACTCCAGTGGCAACCTGGGAAGCTCGGGTGAACTCCCTGGCCATGAGGGTTAATGCAGTTCTGGCAAATAATGGTGGCCACACATAATTGACACTTCATGTCAATTTTGACATTTCAAATTAAGGGTGTACTCACTTTTGGTGACAATGGTTTAGACATTAATGGCTGGGTATTGAGTTATTGATGGGTCCGAAAAATTACTTTACATTGTAGCAGAGTGTCATTTCTTCAGTGTTGTCACATGAAAAGATGTACTAAAATGTTAACAACAATGTGACGGGTGTACTCACTTATGTTAGATACTGTGGCCCTCATTTAATTGCAATTTGGCCAATTGAATAGGGCTTGAAATAAGCACATAACATATATTCTCTGAAAAATGGTTGAGTTAGTAAACATCTCTACCAAATCAAGGTTTTCACTAACTAAAATCTGTTTGACACAATATATGTTCTGTGCTTATTTTGAGCCCCATTCAATTGACAAAATCGCAATTGAATGAGGCCCTGTATGTTCACTATTAGGATGTGAGCCACTTACAGAAACCTGTCTCATTTGTCTGTTTCTGCGTCATATAGATTGTTAATACCAACCTTCCCTTATGTTTGAAATCAGTAATGCAAACACACTGTGAGAATTCTATTGACACCCCTAACTGATGGTGCAGAGCACAGATGTGGAGTCTGAAGGTCCTTTTATTGATGTTCCGGAAATGCTATGGTATCAACATTGACGAGGCAGACACAAACAACATCGCAGATAAATCATATTTAATATTTCACGAAATTAACAAGGCAAGCTTGCCACAAAGCCACAGGTTGACTAATCAACACAGGTATGCAAAGGATCATGGTGAAGGGGGGTAGGATACAAAATCCAAGTAACACAGGGAAATAGGGATATGAGAGCAGAATGCAGGCATGGAAAATTACATTGATATGGATGATCAGGGGATGTACAGTATATCAACCAACATTAGGCAATATAATTGATCTCATTATTGTTCCGACATATATATAACAGTCAATAAGGAAACACCATAATAATCCAGAATAAGGTGATATACATATGGGGAGAGCAAAATGTATGCTTGGGTGTTAAACGGACACTCTGATGCCACATCAGAAGTATAAGTGCTCAATCAGTGAATGCTATGAGCCCATAACGTCAGTTCTCACCAACAATAAGCAGCACATAGATAACCTTGGTCAAAAAGATGGTGACCTGACCAGGACCATATCAGTCAGATGTTACTTATTGCAGAGAACTCACAACAAACCAGGCAATATCAGTGATAGTTTGTTCTCTGATTGAGCATCTATACTCACTGTTGTTGAATATGCATAACTGAAGATTAACGTAACCTCCTTAACTGTTAAGTCCCAAGCCTGGATTTACTCTTCCCCATATGCACAGGGAGGGTCACATCAGCACTGAAGAAAAGATCTTGAAGGGTTGGTGCTGCAGGCTTCACAACAGTCCAAGTAGAGGAGAGGATAGAATGTCTAAACCAATAGGTACCTGTGAATCGAGATAGACTATATGAGCATACACATGCTGTGGATATACCAGGAACATCAGCTGACAGATGTCACATCACATCTGCATTGTATATTGAAATTGTCTCGTGACACATATCGGCTATTCAGTCAAGGTCATCAGATATCAAACTGGATCCAACAAAGCAATGAAACGGACACATGCACATACATGAGGACATTGACATGGCCACGGAATGTCAGGATGTTTATCGTCATGCCTTGTTCTGACCGGGATCTGGAATACAAACACACAAATAATATATTAGTGGAAACCTTACATATGCCATATGAGCAGCCACCAACAGATGTAGGTATGTCGGCACACGTTAGGCATTGGGATCTCGTACAAGCTAACCATCTGTACGATGATAATGATGGCCCAGACTAATCTGTCCTGATGTGGGAATATTAGGATTAGTCGAATTCTCATTTATTTGTATTGTGCAAACATATTCCGTAACGCTGTACAGGAGAGAAGAACCCGGACATATACAGTATGTAATATTGACAACGCAAGAAAATGGAGGGCCCTGTTTGGAGCGTAAAGTCTGTTGATAAATGATTTGTTCACAAAGGCCCACACAAGATTAGAAAATCACCACTTCCAAGTTAAAGGTAATGAACATGGGGAAGAGTAGATAAGGAATAGCAAGGTTAATAAGTAAGTGAGAGATACATAGGAAGGAGGTTGTGTCAAGTAGAAAGATATGCATTAGTCGGAGAGGAAAGGGATCAGATGTAAAGTGCGATGCACTATTTTGTAATAAGGTATCTGCCCCATGTGGACAGATAATGTAATCTGCAGATGGGACAGTCAGGAGACACATAGTTTAACCACAGCTTGAGTAGGATTAGGTGATGGGCGAATAAAAGGAGAGAGGTGGGCATGAGAGTTGAAATGAAAATGATGCAGACAAAAAGGGGAGAAGTAAAGAAGAGTCTGAGGAAAAGGCAGGGGATGTGAGGAAGAAGACAAGAGAAAACATAGTGGAAAGGGTTAATTGGGATAGTTAGCAGAAGACTTGTGTGACTCAATAAATTAAGGGTAAACAGGGGTGGAGAGAGAGAGAGAGAGAGAGAGAGAGACACCAGTGCATCCTGTAATAGAAAGGGAAGATCACAACTATCACACATTGATACATGTTCCGACATCTACATGTGGTTCTCTACCTTGGATAGATCAAGTGGAGTATTCAACGAAGAGATCTGTTCCCCCAGGACACGTCTGCATGGTCCGATAAATATTTCGGACCGCTTCAGCAATACATAGGGGATGTCTTGGGGAAAAAGAAAGTTAGGCCTACATTAATGGAGTTATTAGTCATTTCCTCTCATGCATACATGCACATGTTTCCCGCAAATACTCACTTACAATGTAGACGCCATTGATGTAGCTGATGTTCTGTTGCTGGCAAGGTTGTTTCCCATGTCTGTGTGGGTAAACAATGTGTTGACACACGGCAACAGTTCTGTAATGGCAATATGATGAGATGAGTCACACAATCCATATGATATATTGCACAATGATTCCTAGTTAACACATCCTTGAGACTATTCCTGTTATCTGACTGAGAATGCTTTTACCAGCATTCGCTGACAAAGAACAGGGGACATCCCCTCTTTGCATCACATGAGGTACATTTCTTATGGTTTACAGTATGCTGTTATGTTCATATATCCAGATTGCTAGGAATTGCATTGACCTCCATGGGATGTGGAATAGCATGATCAGACAATGTGAACATTACTGTTCTGGGCAGATGTTTTCAAATACGATTGTGAGGCCTATATACATTGACATTGTGGAATACATCAGACCATCCTTTAGCTTAGCTTCTTGAGGTTGGCAGATATCAATATATATGATGTGTATGGGAATGTGCGCATACTTACCAGTAACGGATATCAGAGCAGGCTGTATTTGATCCAGTATGAAGAATGCGTCACGAGACATATGTTACATCACAAAGCTATCCTCTACTGTGGACTGTTGGATATTCTGGAAGACAATGGGGAAGGAGAAAAGAGATGTATTAGTAACCATAAGCCATGTACATTTGAGTTGGTTGTAATTAGTTTCAGACTTACATGGGAAGTACTCACGAATGACGTGGGCACGTAGTTGTGACCCCTGAACGTTATCCCCACCATCGGGAGGTACTGGACGCTCCGCCGTTTCAAGCGGAGCATCATCAATGTTCCCCAGACAGTTTGCCTGTACTGCTATATTGTGCAGAATACAGCAGGCCATGATGAT
Organism: Discoglossus pictus; assembly: GCA_027410445.1. Lineage (NCBI taxonomy): Eukaryota > Metazoa > Chordata > Amphibia > Anura > Alytidae > Discoglossus > Discoglossus pictus. The sequence continues at coordinate 285,330,992 of CM050166.1, read as the reverse complement.
GTGACAAACCTTCCCTGGTGTATACTGTAGCGCCCCGCCAGTGGAATGTAAACATCTGAAGCGCATCTTCAGGAGTCCAAAGGTGCGCTCTATTACATTCCGGGTTCTGGCATGGGCCCCATTGTACCTCTCCTCCCCCTCTGTGCGTGGATTGTTCACAGGGGTCAACAACCACGGCAAACACCTATATCCTGCATCACCTGAAGGAAACAAAAATGGGAGATGTAGATATGAATGGGAGTTTGTGCTGCTCGTTAAAGCATCTGTAAATATACGCAATGATTAATGTGACGTTAGTTTAGGGATCTCTGGCTTGGAACTTCATACTCCTATGACCACGTCACATCGGGTTAGGCACAGCAACAAGCTACGATGCAATGGCTCAGTCGGCACACCTTCTTTATGGCGCAACAATGGAATAACATTACAGTGGAACATTATGTATATTTTAGGGGATCCTTTATGGGTACTCACCCAGTAGCCACCCAGGTGGAGCTTCTCCAGACTCAAAATAACGATGGGTGGATGACTGACGCAGGATATGGGCATCATGAGTACTTCCCGGGAAGCCGGAAACCACATTTTGTATGCGCATGTCTGCATCACAAACAGCCTGTACATTGATGGAATGATAGTGTTTGCGATTTCGGAACATGGCTTCTTGCTCTCTAGGAGGTATCAATGCTACATGTGTACAATCTATAGCACCAAGCACATTGGGGATACCTCCCATTCGAAAGAAATCTGCTTTCACCTTCAAGATCTCTTCCCCAGTGTGGGGAAAACTGATGTATCTGGCAGCTTTCGGAACGATAGCATGGAGGAATGTGCTCAGGCACCTTGAAAGGCTTGCTTGAGACATTCCTCCTACTATGCAGGCAGTGTTCTGAAAACTACCAGATGATAGGATGTGTATGGCGGCTAACATCCGTGTCATGCCTGGGATGGCTCTATTGGTCCGTTAGGAAGGCTCCATGTCCTCCCTCAGGACCGCATAGAGCTCCTCCAGGCTGGCACGGGTTAGCCTAAAACGCTCATACACTTCCACATCAGTTAACCCCTCTAATGTGACTCTCTCCCTGTACACCCTGGGTGCACGAATCCTCCTGGCAGGCTCCTGGGCCTGCTCACCCCCCTGTGGGTCTGGCTGTGCAGGAGCCCCCACTTCATGTGCCACACCCTCTAGGGGTCTCTCATCTGGCACCCCCATCAGCTGATCACCCACATCAAGGTCCTCCTCCCTGTCTGCAGGTGCCCTCATATCCCCCTGTCCCTGTGCCACTGGAGCTCTCTCCCCTAACTGACCCCCCACCATGACCCTAGGCATGTCCTGTGATGAGCCACTTGCCTGGCTTGGTTCCGGACCACCATGGATTGCATCAGCACGCTCACCCACATTCACTCCCAGCCGCCCCTCTCTGTCATGCCTCAGCCACTCCACAGTCGCACGCCTGACATCCCGGTTTCCACTCTGCAACATTCGAAACAAATATCCATTCCTACGACGCTGCGCTCTCCTCACATACCTATATGCTGTACTCAGTTTGCTGCTATCCATGATGGTTCAGACTTGCTAATTCATGGATGATGGTGTGGTTATATAGCTTGCTAATTACCCCAGCTGTGATTATCCGGGTTGATTTCACAAATGGAAAAGCTCACTGGTGTATCTAAGCTTCATCATGTTATGAAGTTCCCTGATTATGGATTTGTTGAGCCATTTTAATTAGTAACCCCTAATATTCTGGCCCACATTTGAATTTGGGCCCATGCTCCATGATCTATGTAATGTGGCGTGAAAATATATACAATATTTGTGTTCAAAAATCTAGATGTGATAAAAGAGATGTAAATCAGATAATGTTGATATGTTTAGGGGACACATTCTATCCTTTCTGAGTGCTAAAGGGTTAATTTGGCCGCCATTTTGAGGATGTACATGACACCAAAAAAAACTCTTTTATTAACATATTTGATCATTGGGGATTTTTACAGTAATTCGAATGCCTTTTATTGCTTCCTTTACACTTTTAGGGCCCTTTCAGCCCTGTTTCATTACAATGCCGTAAGTGCATCGTGTGGACTTCAACGGATGCGGCCGTAAATTAAATCTAGCCAGGCGTGAATCGCTGCCTTCCGAATGTAGGAAGGCCGTGACGTTTAGGCGCGCACGCAAGCTGGAAGGGGGACGGACTATTTGCGGCCGGCACGAACCATCCAATAGCGGATTTACGCATCGCGCCACAGGTCGCACAGCCAATCACTTACAGGATAGAGCATTTGATTGACAGTTGGAGTGAATAAATAGGAATGACACGCACCCACGCCTCGACTGTGTTGTGATTTCGGACGAAGTAGCACGCGGTTCCAGGAGCTAGGTGGTTGAGAGTAGGTAAGTTGCTTTATTATCAAGTCGCGGTTTAAGTTCTTTTTACGGGAATCCGTTACTACATTTACGGATGCCGATGTAAAGAAGTACAATTGTGTTTTGGGCTTGTTTATAGGTGTTTGGAGGTAGTTTGGAGAGTTTGGGAGTTTATATCCGGCCCATAGGAGTTTGGAGGGAGGTAAGTTGCATTGTACATGCTTTTCATCCTATAAAGCTGTCTTTTATTTGTATGTTTTGCCAATTTCTATATTTACTGAATACACTGGTGAGAGGTACAATTGTGTTTTTTGCTTCTTTATAGGCGTTTTGAGTATTTTTGGTTGTGTGTGAGTTTGGATCCGGCCCATAGGAGTTTGGAGGGAGGTAAGTTGCATTGTACATGCTTTTCATCCTATAAAGCTGTCTTTTATTTGTATGTTTTGCCAATTTCTATATTTACTGAATACACTGGCGAGAAGTAAAATTGATTTCTTTGCTTGTTTATAGGTGTTTGGAGGATTTGGGATCTTTGATCCGGCCCTTAGGGGTTTGGAGGGAGGTAAGTTGCATTGTACATGCTTTTCATCCTATCAAGCTGTCTTTTATTTGTATGTTTTTCCAATTTCTATATTTACTGAATGCACTGGCGAGAAGTACAATTGTGTTTTTTTTGCTGTTGGCCTATAGGTTTGGCGAGTTTGTTTTTGTGGGGAGAGGAGTTTTGTGGAGGGAGGTAAGTTATTTATATTTTTCTGTTTAATATTAGATCTGGCTCTCTCTCTCAAAATCTCTCTCTATCTCTCTCTCTCTATATATATATATATAGAGAGAGAGAGATTGATTATGAGTTTGAGTTTGATTCTGAGTTTGATTGAGTTTGATTTTGAGTTTGAGATTGAGTTTAAGATTGAGTTTGAGATTGAGTGTGATTGAGTTTGAGTTTGATTGAGTTTGAGTTTGATTGAGTTTGAGTTTGATTGAGTTTGAGTTTGAGTTTGATTTTGAGTTTGAGTTTGATTTTGAGTTTGAGATTGAGCTTGATTTTGAGATTGATTTTGAGATTGATTTTGAGATTGAGATTGAGTTTGAGTTTGAGTTTGAGATTGAGTTTGATTTTGAGATTGAGTTTGATTTTGAGATTGAGTTTGATTTTGAGATTGAGTTTGATTTTGAGATTGAGTTTCAGTGATATTTCTACACATATTTGCAATACACATAGGTGTTCCAAACTGCTTCTTCAATGGGGCTTGACAAGAACTTTTTTTTAGCCTAGAACAGCAGGACCATGTAGTTCCTACTACCTCTGGTACAGAGGATGGCTTCAGAATAGGTACCATGCCCATGAATATGTGCAGAATATAATGCAGATAGGATATTAGTGGCCTCAGACATGGTCCACTCCCCACACATGATAGAAGCACACAGTAAATAGCCGCATGCCTTGTATATATGCAAACTGTAACTGACCCTTCCACATTGTTTATGAAAGTATTGATCTAGCGTGTTTCATCAGCGCCTCTCAGGTCCAGAGTGAGAGGTGCTGTACACCCCTCCCACTGCTGTCACAGGCTCTGTCCACTTAAGGTTGATTACTGCAGTTAGTTCCAACATTGATATCCAAGCAGAAATAGTGTTATAGGCGATCAGAATGGGGGACGAGCGTGGAGCAGGCAAACCCACTAAAACATTTCTTTATTTCTCTTTCTTTTCTTTTCAGGTGGTGATGGAGGGAGAGGAGCAGAGGGTGGAGGAGTGGCAGGGAGTCCCGGGGCGTGGAGGTGGGGAAGAGGAAGGGAGGAGTGAGGAGGAGGTACTAGTGGAGGAGGGGGAGGTAGTGGAGGAGGAGGTAGTGGAGGAGGAGGTAGTGGAGGAGGAGGTAGTGGAGGAGGTAGGAGAGGAGGAGGGAGGAGAGGAGGAGGAAGGAGGAGGAAGGAGGGAGGAGAGGAGGAGGGAGGAGAGGAGGAGGAAGGAGGAGGAAGGAGGGAGGAGAGGAGGAGGGAGGAGAGGAGGAGAAGGAGGGAGGAAAGGAGGAGAAGGAGGGAGGAGAGGAGAGGAGGGAGAAGGGAGGAGAGTAGAGGAAGGAGGGAGGAGAGTAGAGGAAGGAGGGAGGAGAGGAGAGGAGGAGGGAGAAGGGAGGAGAGGAGAGGAGGAGGAGGGAGAGAGGAGAGTAGAGGAAGGAGGGAGGAGAGGAGAGGAGGAGGAGGGAGAGAGGAGAGTAGAGGAAGGAGGGAGGAGAGGAGAGGAGGAGGAGGGAGAGAGGAGAGTAAAGGAAGGAGGGAGGAGAGGAGAGGAGGAGAAGGAGGGAGACAGGAGAGGAGAGGAAGGAGGGAGGAGAGGAGAGTAGGAGGAGGAAGGAGGAGGAGGAGGGAGAGTGGAGAGGGTCCTCATCCCCAGGCAGAAGAGCAAGAGGCTGGCGGCAGGTCCAGGGCCCACAATTATAGCCGGGAGGAGAACAGGGTCCTCCTGGAGGCCATCCGTGCCCGCCCCGTCATCACCTCGGGGGGTAGGGAAGTAAAGGCTGGGCCCCGTGCTACTGCTTGGCAGCAGGTGGTGGATCTGGTCAACGGTGTGGCGGGCCGTGGACGGAGTCTGCGGTCCATTAAGCACCGGTTTGACGACATCAGGGCCGCGGTGAGGAGGAAGATGGTGCAGGAGGCCGAGGGGCGGAGGGTCAAGTACCTTGCCCATGAAGGGATTGCAAGGGCCATGCTTGCACCCTCCGACGCAGCTGGAGCATCAGGCCCGGTGGAGCAGCAGGACCCAGCCTCCATGGCAGGTGAATATGACATACAGCAACATGCCACCACATGTGCATCACACACACTACACATGGCCTTGACAATGACATGTCAGCTCCATGAAATAACAAGGGATAGATGGATGCATCCTTAAATTCATGAAGCTGACAAATCACTGTCATTCCTGGTCACCACAACAGTAATCAAGCAATAGAGCAGGTGTGTCCAAACTCGGTCCTGGTGGGCCACACACATGGCTGGATTTGATAACCCTGCTGCGCACAGGTGAGTCAATCGCTTCTTCATTCATCCTGATTGACTCACCAGTGCACAGAAAGGATATCTTCCAATCCGGGAAAGAGTTTGGACACCCCTGTAATACAGAGTCCATGTATTGGTGTGCCCGTTCAGCCTACGCAGTTACAGACAGCAGCCGTAATACAGATAGAGTTGTGAGCCGAGAACCATCCAGAACAGAAACCTAAGAATAGATAACAGCTAGTATAAGATAGCTAATCAGAGTTGCAAAGAGGAGAATCATCCATATTCAAGGCTAGATGTCAGATAATTAGAAATGAACACCTATCAATGAGCTAATCAACATTCTAATGACATGTATCTTTCTTCTCTATCTCTCAGCATCCAGGAGGAGCTCTGGGTCCTGTGACCATAGCGAGGAGGTGGGGCCATCAGCCCCGTACCAGGATCCTCCAGCACAGGGGGAGGAGGAAAGGAGATCAGAGGGCTCTGGGTCAGAGGATGGGCTGGTCATTGACCTTGCGGGGTCACCTGCCCCAAGCCCTGGGCCTATGCCCATCCTCGAGAGGCTTGCTCTGGGGCCCTCATCCCCCCAAGGGACAGCACCTCCTTCCCCACAAAGTGTGCTGGCCTGGTCACCACCGGGCACATTCTCCCCACCGGCTCCAGCTGTGGACCTCCCCGCATCACCTCACCACGCCCACCCAGCGGTGTCGTCGCCGCAGAGCCAGGCTGTGCAGGTGGAGACACTGGCCGTCCTGAAGGAGCTGCTGGCCAGCTGCCAGAGGATTGAGGCCAACCAGCTCCGGATGGATGCCAGCATCTCTGCCCTCAGGTCACAGATGACCCACAGCCTGGCCAGGCTGTCCAGGGAGGTGAGGAGGCACCACATGACATCGGAGCACCTTCAGGTCAGGCTGCTCAGACATGCCATGGTCCCCAGCCCAGCATCAACGGGGATCTCACAATCCCCCAGCCAAGAGCAGCCTGGCCCCTCCTCTCCTCCCATGTGTCCGCCACCGCCCAGACCACCGCTGCCTGGCACCGCCCGCCCCCCCCGCCCTCCCCCCCCACCATCACCACCAGAGGGGAGACGGAGGATGGGCACAGGTGATGTTGGTCCTGGGCCCAAGCGGAATAGGACATAGGGCCTCATTCAATTGCAATGTGGCCGATTGCTAAGGGATCAATTTGAGCACAGAGCATATTTTCTACAGATGTTTGTAGTTAGTGAACTTCTCTCCAAAAGCAAGGTCTTCACTAACTACAAACATCTGTAAAGAAATATATGCTCTGTGCTTCTATAGAGCCTTTTTCAATCGGCCATATCGCAATTGAATGACGCCCATAGGGTCTGCAGACATGTTTTCGCCTTCTCAACAGCACTCCTCAGTGACCATCAATTGGTCACAGGTTAAACACAACACAAGGGGCCTCATTCAATTGTGATTTGGGCAATTGAATAGGGCTCTATATAAGCACATAGCATATTGGTTTTACAGAAGTTTTTAGTTAGTGAAGACCTGGCTTTTGCATAGAAGTTGCCTAACTAAAAACTTGCTTTCAAAAAGATGCTGTGTGCTTATATAGAGGCCTATTCAATTTGTTACATAGCAATTTAATGAGGCTGTTAATTAGTAGTGTGACCAATACATTGTCACTAAGGAGTGCTGTTGAGAAGAGATGCTGCAGGCCCTATGATGTTTTCAGGCCTTATTTTTTAGGTTTTGTCTTTTTTTTTATTTTTTTATTTTAGGTCCATGAAGGCATCTCCTACATCTGCAAGCATTGTGGAGTAATTATGAGGTGGAGGGTTTTCCCAGTGCCTCTCAGGTAGACATGCCTTCAATGGCAGCCCCCTTAACATGTAGCTCCCACAATCTTAAAGCTATCATATAGCCACATATCTCCAACATGATTGTTGGTAGCTTAAATGTAGACTAATACCGCTATGGCGGTGGACTTGCAAAGTCTCACAATGGCATGTTAATAACAGCCAGCATTAATATATGCACTAGTGACGCATGTGATCCTGACCTCAATAGCAGTCTGAGAACAGATCTTTGGGTCTGATGTAAGAAACAGTGAATCTGGCTGCTGACCTTTGTGTCCTCTCCATAATAATGGCTATTTGCCCATATTTCTGATTATCCACAGACCTAGCTAATGGTTAGTAAAGCTTGCAGATGGGAATCAGGTGAGTTGGTATATTGGTACAGTATTTAGAACTGTACTGTACATACATCGTGATTCTAAATTGTTTTGGATCCTCCTCCGCATTTTTTGATTTGAACACTTCTTTCAGATTTTTGTTTGTTCAACACACTGTATGTGTGAAACTGGATTGGATTACACAGTCCAAAGGTTGAATCATCTGTTTAATTGAGCAGATCTAGTTACAAGTTGTAAGTGCTATGCACATAAATGGTTTCTTCAGTTAAATGAAGAGATTTCTGGTTCCGGTTGCAGCATGTGACCCTGGTAGGTGCTATGCATCATGCTTATTCTAGACTATTAGATTGACCCCTGTAGGTTTCCCCTTTTTTCCAGCCTCTTGCTCTTCAAGGACCCGCCCACACCGCACCCATGATATTAATGCAGTTTTGACCACTGCTGATTGTGGTCTGTGTATCAAATAAAGCTTTGTTATACTGTTATGTGAATGCACAATCTTGACCACTGCTGATTGTGGTCTGTGTATCAAATAAAGCTTTGTTATACTGTTATGTGACTGCACAATCTTGACCACTGCTGATTGTGGTCTGTGTATCAAATAAAGCTTTGTTATACTGTTAGGTGAATGCACAATCTTGACCAATGCTGATTGTGGTCTGTGTAAAAAATAAAGCTTTGTTAGACCTTTCTGACTGCGTCCATGTGTTATGAATATGTTTGGTTCAGGGAAATCCACATGCATTACATTAGTGTCACATTCCTCTAAATGTAAACTGATGATCCATAGTTAACATGCAATAGATCAATACATCTAAAACTGTTGAGGAGTCAGAATAGCTTGAGATATCATCTGATCCCAAATATCATATCTACTACTAATATAGGGTTAATACCCATGACAAGTCTGATTAGCGATACTGTGGAGTAGGAACATTCCCCTGAGGGCCTACAATGAATAGGACAGGTGACACTGGAGTGCTTTTCCAGTTCCTTCTCTAGTTGATTGGGATTAGTCTGACCTCTCTGATAAGACGTACCCCCCTACACTGGCCCGATGTAGGCTTGCTCACAGCTTCATTGAAGTACACAAACCCCTTCACCCACATCAGTTAGCATATGTGTGAATACAGTTAGTTGCCCAATAATGAACATGCATTGGCTAAATATCCTTTGGTTATCATATGTTGTAATGGTCATGCACATGCCAATCTGACAAACCATGCTGCAACATGCATAATATGATTAAAGCCACACTACCCAATTCAATATCAAGAGTAAAACATGAGTCAGGTCATATGAACCCTTTGCCACGCACATGAGCTCTATTGGGATCCCTTAAATCTCTATCTAATTGCATATACATCTAGCTCATCACATCTACATTAGAGAATACAAATAGTGGCCAAATCAGACCGCCACTTGGCATATATCAAGTACCAGGGGAATATTTCATTATATGTGGTTAAGTTCTTCAGTTGTGTCCGACTCTCCGTGACCCTATGGACTGCAGCACATTCAGCTAGGTCTCTGCCTTTGCTGTTCTCCAAAGTTTGAAGGCCAAAGAGATTGGAGTGGGTTGTCAGTTCCTTCTCAAGTGGATTGGACCTTGTCTGATCTCTCTGCTATGACCTGCCCACCTACAGTAGCTCCCAGCTTCATTCAGGTAAACAAGCCCCTTCACACTACTTAGCAATGCTAAAGGGGACCAGGGTAACATGCACCACACATATCTACTCTGACCCATCAGGAAGGGCCGCAAGCTCTGGGATCGACAGCAAACTCACCGCCATCAGGCATAATCTCTGCTACGCCCATCCTGGTGGGAGCCATGTTCCAGGTGTCTAGTTATTCCCATTTGGTGATCTTCCAAACTGTTCTGCTATTTATCAATTTACATGGGTGAGGGTTGCTAAGTGGTGGTGGTGGTGAAGCAGCTTGTGTACCTGAATGAAGCTGTGAGCTACTGTAGGTGGGCAGGTCATAGCAGAGAGATCAGACAAATCCCAATCCACTAGAGGAGGAACTGACAACCCACTCCAATCTCTTTGGCCTTCAAACTTTTGAGAACAGCACAGTCAGAGACCTAGCTGAATGTGCTGCAGTCCATAGGGTCACGGAGAGTCGGACACAACTGAAGAACTTAACCACATATAATGAAATATTCCCCTGGTACTTGATATATGCCAAGTGGCGGTCTGATTTGGCCACTATTTGTATTCTCTAATGTAGATGTGATGAGCGAGATGTGTATTCTATCGTTGATCAACCATATAGCGTGCATCGAATGTGCGCTGTCATCTACGCACCGACACATGCGCGCATCATCAACAGCAGGCCCGAGAGGAGGCTAGCGGATCTAATGATTAGGATTAGGCAGTGGGGTGTAAGGATTAGGATTAGGCTGCGGCTACAAGGGTTAGAAGGGTTTATGGCATTAGGTCATATCACTTGCGCCCTTTCATCGACGGCCAACAGTCCAAAATATTAGAACTGCGCAATGATGTGGGACCGCTCATGTCAGCTGCATGTTGTCAAAACACATTTGCTGTGCGCGCCAATATTGGGGTGACATATTCTATTATGGGGCTGTTTTAGAGGCTACAATGGAACCTATATGTGTGCTGACCAATCAAACATATGAGGAATATTAAACTAATTTGAAGTCTTGTTAATTTGTAGGCTGTAATGCTTGGGCCTCCATTTTAGGGTTACAGCAGTTACATGCAGACTGCAAAAACCGTAACAAAATGGATACCTTTAACCTCCAAGCACGTACGGCCTTTAAAAACGAGCTGCGGGCTTGGAGGACAGCCCGCACGGGCTTGAATACGGAGCTACGGGCTTGGTCAGTGAAGTCCGTGGGACTTGTACGGATTTTAAAATCAAAGTACAATTTGGCGATGTGCAAGCTTGAGAATGTTTGGCTAGTAATCCTCATGCCCCCCCGTTATGTTCCCCATCATTTACAGTGCTTTGCAGTGCTGGATTGAATATATATTGGCTATTACAATGCTTGGTTTGCGGCCCTCCATCTCCAAACCCGTACGGGTTTGAACAAGGACCAGCCCGCGGAACTACGGGACGTAAAGTAATCCGTAAATAATATATCTGATTTGGGCTGATGTGCAAGCTTGAGAGGGTGTTGCTATTAATCCTCGTGTCCCCCATTATGATGCCTAGCATTTACGGAGCTTTACAGTGCATTCTCGATTTTATATTTGCATTTTCAGTTTTCAGACTTTGCGGCCGGAAAACAAGATTTACGGGCGCTGGGAAAAAGCTTCCGGCCGTTTGCATGATATGCGGCCGGCCGGAAGGGGATATCCTTGCGGCGCCGTATAATTGAATTGCAAGGTAAAAGTAGCTCTACACGGGGCCGTAAGACGGCCGCAAGGAATCGCAGCTTTGCGGCCGTTTTACGGCCGATAATAGAATGAGGCCCTTAGTCATTGCTTATTAAACCTCACATTTCACAGCAATTCCAATAAAGCAATAATGATGTATCTTAATTCTCTTGGGGCCATTTACTTATAAAAATATCTCTGGCCACTTTAGGCTTAGAGGCTGTCTGTTTTATTTTTTGCAGGAAGAGGTAGAGATTAAACCATATGATAGAGATAGGGACAAGAAATGGAGTAGGCTAGAGTTAATGGGGAGAGACAACAATAATACAGTAAGGTGGGGTGTTATGACACAAGTTCCTGTTGCTGGTCTATTGGATTTTTTCAACCATGTGCTAGCTTACATCCACTCAGAGCCATCTGAGACAACACACACACGTTTACAAAATGGGTGAGGGCAGTCTCCATGTCTGTGCATCTATATGCCTAACTCACTTACTAGCAGCAAATCTTGGTCACAGTCCTGTTGGGCTTACAAGGGTACTTGGGTGTCACAAGGAAGTCACTAATTTCACAATTCATTAATGTTACACAGTTACTTCAATAACATCACAAACTTAGACGGTGAACAGACGCAAATAAGGGATGAGGATAATAGTGTTATGAGACACAGGGAAAGAAAAGCAAAAACTTAAAAATGACACATCACAATTATCACCTATAGAAACAGAATTCCAGAAGCAGCAGCATAACTTAGACAACAAACAATGAATTCATCTCTATCAGGGGAAGGGGGGCACTAGGCCACTGGACTTTGGAGGGGACTTGCATTGGTTAATACTGCTGTAATACATATTTGTATTTTGTTATCTATTTCTATTTGCTGTCTATTAAAGGTTTAGTTGTTTAGGGTGCAATTGGCAGATTTAAGTTAACAGCTGTTATACCTATTAATTAGAATTAATAAATATTGGTGTTGCTAATTCTTTTTAAGTGGTATTAACCCGCAGCAAATAGTTTGAAGTGACAGTCTCTCAACAAAGCTTAATAGAGATTGTTGTCTATTGTTTTAATCCATTGTTTCTCTCACTTTTCCATTTCTGTTTCTGTTAGAAACCAAGAGAACATTATATATGTATGTTATCTGGTATGTACAATGTATTAGTGAAGTACCGTATGTTATTAATATGTTCTCATATATTTAGATTCTATATACTAAATATTCAGGGAAACAGAGAACTTTAAATGACATATTAAACTAGAAAACAAAACAGATATTTGAACGATCAGATAGCTTTTCATGCATGCTATATTTACAAGATGGTTACAATTTGAAAGGCCCAAAACATAGCTACTGAATATGAATTTCATCAGAATAGGAAGTATCGGATTTAGACGAATCTCAAATTAATAAGATAACAGCACAATTGCTGATACATATAGTGAACAAGCGGACTCTAGATCTGAAATGCCTAATTTTCAGATAGTTTGATAAAAACAGTTTATTTCTTTTTTTATACAAGGACAAAACCTAAAACCAGTGTAAGTGTTACTGTTTGCGCCGTTGTGTATTTTCTAAGTTCTATGTGCCTGGCGCTGCAGAGCCTTGTTTTCATCCTGTTTCAGAATTTTTACGTTTTTGCCATTTTCTTTTTCTCGGTTAGCCGATTTTCGAGTGATGGCAAAAGGCAAATATGGCTCAAAATAACTTGCAACAACACTCCCAGGCATCCTGCTTCTTCCCTTGTGCTGTGTGTGAGTGTGTTTTTATTTATTTTTTATTATTTTGGGATGTTTTTTGAGTTATGTGCTTTAACTGCTCGCCTCACTCCGCGAGGTTTGCATTGCAATGAGCGCCTTTGCGAGGCTCGCCTGTGTGATGGCGCCGCTGCCTGCAATGAGCGCTTTCGGTGCTCATTGCAGCCTAAGTGCTGTGCGGGTGCTTAGCCTCGCTTTGCGAGGCTCGCATGTGTGATGGTGCTGCTGGCTGAAATGAGAACCTTCGGCGCTCATTGCAGCCTAGTTGCTGCGTGGCTGCTGCGCGGCTGCTTCGCTTCACTTTGCGAGTCTCATGCATGTGTGACAGCTCCGCTGGCTCGCCACGATCGCAAACGTGACATACACTGACAACTATTATAGTGATTTGTGCATTAGTTACATTGGTGTTGGAAGATCTTGAAAAATTAAACTAAATATTATTATTATTATTATCTTTATTTATATCAAAAATATGTATAGAATTTAAATGGGAGAGAAAGATTAGCATTAAAGGAATTAAAAGATAATACTTTCTTGATATATAAATGTGTAGATAAAGAAGGTAACATAGTCATTACGAATAACAAAGACTATGAAGATGTCACAACCTGCTTCTTCAATGGGGCTTGACAAGAACCTAGTTCAACCCTACCACAGAAAATGGTCTCAGGTTATCAGGAACACCATATAATCCCTTAGAATTAGGATTAATGCACAGAAAGACACTTACACCTTGTTTATTTGAGTAGAAACCACTTTATACCTTTATTCATTGGCACATTTTATATAAGTTTCTGGCAAACAGGCCGGCCAATCAGTAAGCTAAATAATAGGCTGCCCTTTGTTGAAAACCCTGTACCTCTGATGAAATCAGATATGTTAATCTCATACCGGTAATTATATCAACTTTAAGCAATTGTTCTAACAACTCAGACTATCTGCCTATTTGCTCAAGGCCGCCTGTGAGGCCGGAGGAGTCTTCACCAGATAACAACACTGTAACATAATTAGGCCTTAATCTTATTTAGGAGGGGCTGATGTAACAGCCTGCTGAATGGCTAAAATATTATGCAGAGCATAAACCAAGATACATACAGTATAACAGAGTAATCATATTTTAACCATAAGCAATACAGAAGACATAACTTTAACCATAAACAGGATAACTTATTCCCAGCAAAGGCCCAAGGCATAGTCTAAAACAGTCCAGTCAGGCCCTGTGCATAACACAAGATATATGTAAAACAAACTAAACTAAAGGTTAGCTTAAGGATCTAAAAATTTATTTGGATAAAGCAAAAAACTATACCTCATGGCTGAAAAGGAATATCAATTTATGCAGGTTACAGGCTGAAAGTTCCTATGGGCTGTCAAAATCATAACTCCGACCCAGCTAACCCTTTGATCTTTAAAGCCTGCAAAAGTTACTATCGCAAATCGCTATTCAATTGCTACAATTCCTCAATCCCTCAATTACTTTTACACCCGTAAATGGCAAATGTAGCCAAAAATATTACGAGTTCTAGAGAGAACTCTCAAGGGGGTTAAACACCTGTTCGTTACACTATAAAAGCAAACAAAAACTTAATACTGCACTTTAAAATATGGGGAAAGTGACATTAAATTCCAGACCCGTAAGTGCAACATGAAGCTTGCACCAGCTGTGAGCTTGAAGAGTTGTGGATTTACTGGGCCAATAAATTAGAACAGGCTGCGAGTTAAGGGCTTGAGAAGCAAATGCGTGAACCATACTTCGCTTGTTGGATGTGCGGCCATAAATGTGATCAATTAGTCTAACTCGTAGTTATGACAATGAATACTGGTCCCTAGTGCTTTGCACTTAATTGTTAAATAATTTATTTTTATTATTGTGGGACTATTAAAAATGAGAAAATCGCAGCTACTTCAAGGAGTTAAAATTGATAATAGAGGATATGTTTGATACTGAAATTATCAGCTGCAAGAAAATTATAATGTCAGATTATCTCATATTTATACTGCTTACAAGAAAAGCATCATTATGACATAAAATCCTGATTTTCAATATGTCATATTCACAGACACTGTGACCATATTTTAAAGATAATCCTCATATGTGCAGAAACTGCTAATCATAGGATTATATAGTTAGTCGTTTTAAATAATCCACGTCAGTATCAAAAAACATAACTTCAACTAATAAAAACAAAAAAAGTGAAGAAAATCTAAAAGCAGAGATGGAAGGAGAGGTTTAAGGAAGAAGGGGACCAAAGCAGTAAATAGTTAATTGCTGCATGAGCAGTTCCACAGCACAATATGCCCTATCTTTAAATAAATTGATAAAAGCAAACCCAATGCTTATCAGTCTGTGTTCAATACATTGCTGCAATATACTTGCTGTTTCATTCAAGAAAAAGGGGGCTGCCAGTGACTTGTTGCCTTCCTTAGTCCTTCCTCTCCTCCAGAGTCCCGACGGCTAGCGTTTCACCCCTACACAGGGCTTAGTCATGGGGTAACTGACACTGATTCAGAGCATGTATTGCTTTACGGCAATTAAATGTGTATGTTTTGAATTTTATTTTGAACGTAATATGCGTAGTTGACACTTTTAACATTTTTCTTATCTATAAAGAAGTACAATTATTATATTAAACATGTTTATTTTTTTAACATGCATCTTGTAGGTGACCAACTGGTAAATCATCTTTTTTTAAAAGTAGTAACATTTTAATTTAAGAACAGGTCAACATTGTATTAATGAGTATTGTAAACATGACATAATGTTTTTGTAACATGCAACTTGTAGATTAACAACTGGTAAACTAAATAGGTATTGAATCTAGAGGAAGGCAAACAGTAAAAACCCCCCTTGAAACTTAGCCAATTGTATCAAAGGGGTGGGGGGGATTATTTCCTGACCCCATTAACTGGAGATCGGGTTACTCCCTTGATAAATATTATCCATTAAATTATACATTTAAATTGTACAACAAAAGCTCCTCCTCCTCTTAACTTGAAATATATGCAATGAAACAACTCAGCACACTTTTTTCCAAAAATAGTACCATTCTCAACAGTAACTTAATGAATTAACATTTAAAGTTAATTGTTCTAAAATGCAAGCAAAGTGTTTTGTGGGGCTAATCATGCTAAAAGGCCACTTCCATAAAATTGCAATATCTTATTTTATCGCTGTTGATTTTTGATGGTTGAAATTTTGTTGTTATTGTTGTAATTTGTGAAAATGGCGCATAGTTTCCTATGCGAAATAGTGGTCCTCTAAAAAGAGACCGCCAGACAAAAAAGTTGGTCCGCAGGGTATAACCACTGTTCTCTATGGTTTTTGCCATTTTATAGATTTTCTTATGGAGATAGTGGTCCTCTAAAAAGAGTCTGAGTAACGTAAAATTTCAGCCTCAAAATCGAACTACTGTTCTCTATATTTATGTTTTTTTTTTTTTTTGTTGTAAATTTGTCCTTGAGATGAAAGTATTGTTGGAAAATGGCACATAGAGTTTCTTATGTGAAATAGTGGTCCTCGGGAAAGAGTCCCACAAATATCTATTTTTTTCCTGGAAGTAAAATCACTGTTCTCTATGTATTTTGCCATTTTAAAGAGATTCTTATTGAAATAGTGGTCCTCTAAAAAGAGCCAGAGTGACATAAAAGTTTGTCCTCAAAATCAAATCACTTTGCTCTATTTTTTCTTGTGAAATTATTGTTGAGGTGAAGTAATTTTTTTTTTGTTCTGTGCCATGTCTAGTATTGTTATATTTTGTTGAATTTAAGTTATAATACCTCATAGTAGACAATGTTTTTAAAAAAAATGCGTCCATCATCTAATAAATCACCTTGACTTTTGTTGTTTTCAATGTAAACTGGATTCTTGCATCTTGAGAATGCAACATACAGTTGGCCATGTGCAAATACTGGTTCTTCTAAGAATATACCTACATATTTGAAAGTCTGTCCTTGTGATTTTTTTGATGGTCATGGCAAATGCCATGATGATGGGAAATTGTCTCCTTTGAAGTACAAAAGGGAGGCTACTTTCACTTGGTGCCAAATCTATTCTTGGTATGAATACTCTCTCTCATTTGTGGGTACCAGTTAGAATTTCAGCATGTATGAAATGGTCCTTTAATTCTTGAACAATTAATCTGGTCCCATTACATAGGCCTTTTTTTGGTTCATTTCGCAGTAACATGACAATTGCACCATTCTTTAGCTGCAAAATATGTGGTGGCATTCCAGAATGAGTTAATGAGTTAATGAATTCAGTTGAAAAGCTTGTCTGACTTTCTTTGTCATCACCAAGTACAGAATCAGCACTGTGATAATTTTTTTGCAGTGCATTTATTTTTATTTTTTTTCATTATTGAGGAGTAATGCATCCTTATTTTTGCATGGTAGTATTACTTTGTTGGAAAGCTCTGCATAGTCCTCGTTATTTATTTTATTTTGGAATATAGCTGATATGAGATCCGGTTTGTAAATCATATGAGCTGGAATGTGCACAGTATCATCGGGTAAGTTTTGTATTCGCTCTGTTTTTCCTTCTCCAATGTTAATGAGCCAATCATTGAACTCATGTTCTCCTTCTGATCTCATATTTTGTTGTAATAGAAGATGAGTAAATAGTTTCCATAGTGTACTTGACTTTATACATGTTTCGACAATGTTGGTTCGATTTCCATGTACAACAACAGGTAATGTTTGTCTAAAATCTCCACCTTACAACATTACCTTTGCACCAAATGGCAAATCATTATCCATGACTTCACCTAGCAAAAGTTCAATACATTGTAGGGCATGGCATGACATCATTGTAGCTTAATCTATTATAATTAATTTACTTTTTTAAATTTATTTTGCTTGCAATGATGTCATTTGAATATCAGACTGTTTAAATCCACTATGCACAGTTCTTCCACCTTCTATCAAATGTGCAGAAATTTCAAATGGCAGTGCTATTTGACTTTGTGCTCGAATAAAACTCTTCAATAAATTTTAGAGATAAGTTTTTCCTGATCTGCCAGGTCCATCTAGATAGAAATAACGCTCTTTGAGCATGTCATCATCTAGGGCATTTTTGATTGCAGTAAATGCTTGAAATTGTAATGTAATTAAAGTTGCAAGTCTTTCTTCTGTTTTTTCTCTTTGAAGCTGAATGTCATAGTCTTCAAAGTTTATGTCGACTATGAGACCTGCATCTAGCAGATTAAAACATGCACAACTTAATCCATGAGTTAAAAAGACCTCTTGAATTTCAATTAATGCTTTTAATTGTGCAATAGGCTCGTTGTATCGTGGCAAAAAGTCTGATTTTTAATTCCATTTTGTATGTGTTAACAATATTTGTTGTACTATCCTGTTTTGTGTGCACCACTGTTGTCATTAGAAGTTTAGGTTCTGGGTTTAGTCTTATAGGTTAGGGCACATCAAACAGGATTTTTTTCTTGCATTTTGTATGTGTTAACAATATTTGTTGTACTATCCTGTTTTGTGTTCACCAATGTTGTCATTAGAAATGTAGGTTCTGGGGTTAGGCTTATAGGTTAGGACACACCAAACAGGATTTTTGTCTTGCATTATGTATGTGTTAACAATCTTTGTTGTACTATCCTGTTTTGTGTATGCCACTGTTGACATGAAATTTTTAGGTTCTGGTGTTAGGCTTATAGGTTAGGGCACACAAAACCTGATTTTTAATTCCATTTTGTATGTGTTAACAATGTTTGTTGTACTATCCTGTTTTGTGTTCACCACTGTTCTCAATAGAAGTTTAGGTTCTGGGGTTAGGCTTATAGGTTAGGGCACACCAAACAGGATTTTTTTCTTGCATTTTGTATGTGTTAACAATATTTGTTGTAATATCCCGTTTTGTGTACTCCATTGTGGTCATTAGAGGTATAGGTTATGGGTTAGGCTTAGAGGTTGGTGCAGACAAAACAGGATTTATTCTTCCATTTTATATGTGTTAACAA
This sequence comes from Discoglossus pictus, assembly GCA_027410445.1. NCBI lineage: Eukaryota > Metazoa > Chordata > Amphibia > Anura > Alytidae > Discoglossus > Discoglossus pictus. The sequence goes on along the minus strand of CM050166.1, from coordinate 285,312,388 downwards.
CATTTGTTGGAGTATCCTGTTTTGTGTGCACCATTATTGGCATTAGGGGGTGTTTTTTATTTTTTACTTGTCATACTATACCTTTGTTGAATTATTAGTTGTGTTTAAATGACAGAGGGTCCCCTGCTGCCAATCTTCCGGTGACAGTCTTCAGGCAGTGTCTGTTGAAAAAGAAAAAGAGAAATGGGATTGAATTTTTTTTTTACAAATATTATAGTATTTTTGTGAAGCAAATGTATTTTTGTATATTACCTGTTCTTCTTTCTTTGTCATGTGTACAATTCTGCAGATTTGACAGTTCCTGTTAAACCGTGCAGTGCTGCAAATTATTCAGTGACACTGTTGAAGCAGAGTCTGTTTAAAATGACAAAAAAAGTCAAATGTTGAAATGCAACATAAAAATATGTATGTGTGTATATTTTTTTGCTAAAAGCATAAATTATGTTGTAAAATATATATGAATAAAAGCTATGTTCTTGTTGAAATGTGTCCTTTTTTTGATGAAATTGAGATCATTATAGGGCACGTAAACATTTATCTATGTTGGAAATGTTACTATACATGAATACGGTTGTTGTTTTTTTACTATTATGCATTCATTAATTAATTAATGTACCTATTTGGTGTAATTTGCAGATTTGAAAGTGATAATGAAGTTGCTTCAGAAGTAACGCCACCAGTGAAATGTCCAGTCACACTGTTCATCACCTGAGGAGAAATGTAGACATTTCTGGAAAGTGTGCAGTATTTATAGACTTTGAGCCGAAGTGGAATCTGTTAGAATGCAATACGCATGTGCTATTTGCGTTCCAGCCGTCAATTTGCGTTCCAGGCGCCATTTTGCGCAAAGTAGTTACTTGTTGCACAAAAAAGCATGTTTTGTGTGTGGTACATCCCGCATAATGTGTGTTACATGCCGCATGAAGTGTTCTTGACTGTTGGTTCAGTTTTGCAAGTATGTCTTGTAATTTTACGTCCTTAGCTTCGTTTTTGTTTTTTTTTACTGCCATTTTTTCTCTCTCTTAGGGGATTTTCAAATGTGTAAACTCTGTAAATTGGCCTGAAATTGAGGTGTAACCTCACTTCCAGACATCCTGGGTGTCCCCCCTTGCTGTGGGTAAGGTTTTTTTTTTTTTTTGTGTGTGTATTTTGTTTTGTTTTTATGTTTTCCTCTGTGCACGGGTTGGACGTTAAAGTCGTATTTTTGCGAGTTTGGAATTTCTTTTTTCGAAGTCACGCGAGTCGTATTTTTTTGTGTAAGTCCATAAAAAAAACAATTCTAAGTCCCGCGGCTCGTATTTTTGGTTTCAGTCTGCATTTAGTCATTGCATGTTTTGTTGTTTTTTTTCTAAGTCCCGCTTCTGTGGCTGTTTGTAACCGCTTGTGAGGCGCTGTAGACCCTCCACCTCCACAAATGCGGCCCTCGCTTTGCGAGGGTTAGCATTTGTGGGCTGAAAGTCATAGGGGGTCGTAGGGATGAGTGCCTAATGCACTTATCTCCACCAGCGCAAGGAGCGCCTTTGGCGCTCCTTGCCAGCAACTGTGGCCCTCGCTTCACGAGGGCCGCAGTTGCGGCGGGCTCACTATGTGAGCCCGCAAACATTAGCAATGACCCATATTGCTGAGAACTATATATGTGATAACTGCTGCAAATTTCGAATGAGGCAGAAAATCATCTAAAATGCAGTATCTTTGTTGATTCCAATTTATGTACACTTGTAATGCGTCTCCCATCCTATATACAAGACACTGTTGATGCTTTGGGACAGTTAGAGGATTTACATATTCCCCCAGATGCATACCTAGGGCCTCATTCTATTAACGGCCGTAAAATGGCCGCAAAGCTGCGATTCCTTGCGGCCGTCTTCCGGCCCCGTGTAGAGCTACTGCTACCTTGCTATTCAAATGGACGGCGCCGCAAGGATATACCCCTTATGGCCGCACATCATGCAAACGGCCGCAAGCGTTTTTCCTGCGCCCGTAAATCTTGTTTTCCGGCCGCAAAGTCAGAAAACTGTAAATGCAAATATAAATTCAAGATGGCACTGTAAAGCTCCGTAAATGCTAGGCATCATAATGGGGGACATGAGGATTAATAGCAACACCCTCTCAAGCTTGCACATCGCCCAAATCCGATATATCATTTACAGTTTATTTTCTGTCCCGTAGTCCCGCGGGCTCGTCCTTGTTAAAACCCGTACGGGCTCGGAGGTTGAGGGCCGCAAACAAAGCATTGTAGAAGCCAATATATATTCAATCCAGCACTGCAAAGCACTGTAAATGATGGGGAACATAATGGGGGGGCATGAGGATTAATAGCAAAACATTCTCAAGCTTGCACATCGCCAAATTGTACTTTGATTTTAAAATCCGTCCAAGTCCCACGGACTTCAAGGATCAAGCCCGTAGCTCCTTATTCAAGCCCGTGCGGGCTTGGAGGGCGCATGTCCTCCAAGCCGTAGCTCGTTCTTAAAGCCCGTGTGGGCTTGCATGATAGATAAAACACGAAGATTGAACATGAAGTTAAATATGTTTATTTGCGGATTTGAGAGTAGGGGAATGTTGAGCTATTAATTCTAAAACCAAACATCGCTTTCACTTTTTATAAAAGTACAGGATGGCTTTTCTATGCTACGACTTGTAAGTAAGCCCTTTACGACCCGTGGGTCTATTTTACCCATTTACGGACTTGACGGAGGCTAATCCCGCAGCCGTTGCGGGTCTGTGGTGCTCCAAGCCCTTGGGACTTTGGCCACGGACATTTGACATGAATTACACTAAAAATTATTTTCAGATTTGAGTGTAGGGGAATGTTGTGCTATGAATGCTAACACCTCCAATCACTTTATCGTCTCATCAAAGTGCAGGATGGCTTTATTATGTGCTTAATTGGGTGCTAGCGGGACCTTTTTGGTGCAAGTAAGCTGCGGCTCGGTTTTAGATAATTACGGCCATGACGAGAGGGTTTACATAGCATTTGATAACAGGGCGCCGGCCGCAAGCCTGCCGGAGCCCTCGGCTGTAAGGGAATAGAATAGGCAAATAGCCTGCGGCCGGTTTTTGCGGCCACGCATCTCCTGCGGCCATTAATAGAATGAGGCCCCTAGCCAGCAATGATCTGAAGACTCTATGTAGTAGTAATTCACACTACCTAGGTATTGATGCATGTATTTTTTTCTCCAGACAAGAAAAAATGATTTCATTTGTCAGTTCAGTTTGAAATTGATGGAGTTCATTTTAACTAGAAATGACTTTCCCTTTGATGCTAAAATCTACAATGGAGAAATCTTGTGCACCTCGTTAGGCCAATTTTTTACATTTTTGATCTTTGGTGGACTTTACTGATTATATTTTAATGTGGAGAATATATATATTGAAAATGTGATTCTTATATTTGCAGGCAGCAGGGATCAGTTTAGTAATTTCATGCAATTTAAGCATAAAAATGATATAGGCTTAAAATTTACTTCGATCATTGATGAGAAGGTATGGGCTTCTTAGATTTGACTATTAAAAATGATGAGAAAGGGATTCTTAGCCTTCAGTACATAAAAAGGACATAGCCAATAATAGTATGTTGCACTGAAATAGTTACCATCCAGAGCCCCTCAAGAGAGGTATTGCAGTAGGACAATAGTTACAGATGCAGATTTTAAGATAAAAGCAGATGCACTTCAGTCAAGATTTAAAAAAATGGTGATACCCCCAAAAAATATTTGAAATAGGCTTTACAGAAAGCAAGATCAGATATACTGGGAACATATACTAAAGAATAGCAGAACATTTATTTAACAGCAGGTCTCAATATAGGTGCCAAGGAACAGCACTTCCTAGATACCAAAATATTCTTTATTTATAAATTATTTTACTAACATACAATAAAACTTGACTTCTATTGATATAATTAAAATTCAGTTGGGGAACTAAAATAATAAAACCCAGACATTTTTACGCTCCTTTGGCAGATATGTTTTACTGTGGCATCTTCTTAAAAGATACAGTATTTGTATTATTTGAAATTATGTTTTATCTGCTAGATAACTGATGGAAAATGTAAGCTTGTATTGTTCTTTTCAAAGCTCCCTTTCACAATGCTAATAAAGAATACAATTGATGAGCACAATGTGTATAACAACCTCAGTCATTGCGATATCTAAATGTTATTAGGAAAGTACATTACAATCACCCATTTCCATCCAGTCAGTGATCAAATATACTTTGTTTACTTGCCATACCATCATTTAGTTGCTGTAGACAGTAAACTCGATTGAAGTTCAATCGAATTGTATAACCAATTGCACTAGCTTTAGCGCATGACATCACAAAAATAGGCAGAACCTTAGACTTTAAATACTTGGTAGGCTGAGCACACTGGCTTTCTTCCTTGACAAATCCTTTGTTTATGACTGGGAAACATGTGTAGGGTTTAAGCAATAGCCCTGACCTCATGCTACTTGTGTATTTGAGCCTTTTATCCCAGCCTGTTAATAGATTCAATCTGCTCTTTATCACATATGGGAAATCAGCAACCTGCCCTCTGTAGAGTCAGTTGCTCTGTAAGTTAACTTTGAATTGAAGTTAATAGCTATCTGTATGCTCACAAAACCAGATTAGCTCAGATATCAGCCTTATGGGCGCCTCTCACACATTCAGGGGAACAGTAGCATTGTAGGAAAGTGCTTCTCTCCCTAAATTAGGGCACAGGCTGGGATTTAGTAGGAAACAGTGTAATATGATTTCAATGTGCTTATAAGTTTGAGGCAATGGAAACTCACAATAAAGATTCAATGCAGCAACATGATGAGAAACAGTTATGCTACACTGTAACAACAAGTATAATGTTTGTTAGCAGTTGAAGTATACTGTAACAACTAGTGAAAATTGAACTTCGGTGTTTCCTAGTTTCTAAAAGCAGTAAGGAAAAAACTTAATGAAATATTCGTAATTACACATTCGAAGTACTTTTAGTTGTTGTTTAGTTGTTCAGTCGTGTCCTACTCTCCGTGACTCTATGGACCACAGCACGCCAGGTGCATCTCTCAGTCACTGCCCCTCTGAACTCCATCAAGTCCATGTTCATTGCTTCAGTGACCTCATCTATCCATTTCAGCCTCTGTCGTCCCCTTCTTCTTGTGCCTACAATCTTTCCTAGCATCAGAGTATTTTCTAGGGAATCCTGCCATCTCATAAAATGGCCAAAATATTTGAGCTTCAGCCTCATGATCATACTTTCTAGTGAACAGTTTTTTCTTGATTTTCTGAAGTATTGATTTATTGCATCTTCTTGTAGTCCAAGAGACTCTAAGCAGTCTTCTCCAACACCACAATTCAAAGGTGTCAATTCTAGGCTCAGATTTCTTTATGGTCCAGCTCTCATATCCTTATGTTACTACTGGGAATGCCATAGTTTGAACTATGCTGACCTTTGTTGATAGTTTAATATCTTTCCTTTTTACTAGCTTGCCCAAGCTTGCCATAGCTTTCCTCCCCAGAAGCAAACATCTTTTAATGTCATGACTACAGTCACCATCTGCAGAGATCTTGGATCCAAGGAAAATAAAATCTGTCACTGCCTCCACTTCTTCCCTGTCTATTTGCCAGGAAGTGAGATTTCTGTTTGCCATGATCTTCATCTTTTTAATGTTGAGCAGCAGGCCAACTTTTGCACTCTCTTCTTTTACCCTTATCAATAAGTCCTTTAGTTCCTCCTAACTTTCAGCCATCAGAGTAGTATCATCGGCGTATCTGAAGTTGTTGATATTCCTTCCAGCAATATTGATCCCAACTTTGGATTCATCCAGCCCAGCCTTACGCATGATGTATTCTGCATATAAGTTGAATAAATAAGGTGACAATATAGATCCTTGCCGCACTCCTTTTCCCATCGTTAACCATTCTGTTGTCCCATGTTCGGTTCTAACCGTGGCTTCTTGGTCGACATACAGATTCTTTAGGAGGAGGATTAGATGATCTGGTTATCACATTTCTTTAAGGACTTGCCACAATTTGTTGTGATCCACACAGTCAAAGGCTTTAGTATAGTCTATGAAGCAGAAGTAAATAAACAAATGTGTTGTCATAAGGCAAGTAATGAAGGGGTTAACATATTCTGCTGATGAAGGGGTTAACATATTTTGCTGACACATAGCCTAAGCATAATATCATGTGCCTATCCTTGAGATGTTTGTCGACCTTACTAAAACACAAAACATTTCTAGTTGTTCTAAGAAACAGAAAACACCTGATTATATGTCCTTGTACCGACTAACATGAACTGTGAAAATCGCTCTAATATCCGCCTTCTTTTGCAAGTATAAAGTCTATGCAATGACGTAGCAATAAACGGAATTAGTACTGAGACTGATTGTGTGTGTGTCTTACATCCAGTACGGTTCCACAGAATTCTGGTTGGGCCTGTGTTTCCAAGCTGCCAACTACTGATTAGGAAGCCCCAACAAACTGGTGTCAGAAGAGTGGGATACAGAGATCGAAGTACGACGGAGTGGGTGAGTAGAGTGAATTGTGTCTATTTGCACCTTCCTTTGCTCCCACTCTCGTCGTCCTTTGTAAACTGTATATAAGTATATAAGTTGGGCATACAATCCCTGCGGTAGGGAGAATTAAGAATTAAGAATTAAGTCTTTGGTAGACTGTAGGCATAATCCCTAAAGGTAGGGAGACTCTCTAAGGAAGAGAGTGTAAAATTAGGCCTCTGGAAGGCCATATATATATATCAAGGATATATATATATATATTATTCCTAAGGTGGGAATAGAAAGGATAAAATTGATATAAATATATACTTGACGGCTTGGTTTACAGTGCCCAAAATCCGCTTTTGCTTGCTCATTAATTTTGCTGTATTGCTATGCTGTTTAAGATAAGAAATGTTTTTTTATTCTGTGTAAAAACCAGGAAGTAAGTAAGGTCTCTGGACACTGTAAGACGCACCGTCTCTCTGTCTAGGTGCAACCCGTTAACTCGAGAATATCTTTCGGTACTGTCCGTGCTATTTCAGCTCAGTACAGACGAATCCTGTTCTCGGATTAAAAAAACTGTGATAGCAAATAAGGTTACGTTGTCTATTGAGACAACCACCTAAAGTTTTTTTTAGAAGGATAGTTGTAAATGGTTACTTCCCAGTCTAAACCTCCCAAAGCTGTCATATGTAATTATATACACAGCGTAACATCAGGTCCCGTGAAAGAGCAAATGAGATAAGAACACAGAAATATAAAGGAACTTTTTCTTCTCTTTACATACATTTATATAATATTCTGATTGCTTTTGTATTTTGTTTATAAAGTAGATGGATTGTCTTGTGTTTTGCTGCAAATAAATTTGTGAGTGTTTGCTGTACTTTATTTTCTTTGCAAGTGTAAGACAGTGTGTTTATTCTATTTTAAAGCTTGCTAACACTTATCTCTGCGTCCCGAAAAAAAAAAAAAAAAAAAAAAAGGCTGTGAATTTCTGTCTCCTTGCAGAAAATTCTTAAGGTCGTATTTAGTTTGGATAAGATGTGTATGGAATGTTGTTGCTGAACTTTTTAAGGTGGATTCCAGTATTTGTAGTTAAATGTTTGTGGAGAGGTCTCAGGAAGAAGTGGAGTGTTAGTTGGGAATTATTGTAAGTTAAGTATGGGACTGAAGCGAATAGTTCCTAGAATGTTATAGTAAGTGATTTGGAAGAGAGATTTTGTATGTGAATTTGATCCAAAATGGAGTTTGTTTTTGAATAGATTGCAAATAGTAAATACGGAAAGAGAAAACAGGCAGCCCTTAACGCCCGAATTAATCCTTCTACATATATGATGTATCTGAAGTGAATGTGTCAAGCTCAGACTGACATCAGACTTTTTATACAGACTTTTAGACTCTGATACAGAGTCAGGATGGAATTGGGCTAACATCCCTTCCATTACGTGACAATGACTTTAGATTTGTCCAGGATTTAAGGGCAATTAATTACTTAGTCATTCCAATTGCCCCGATTGTCCCTGATATCACTGCTCTCATTACGGCCATTTCCCATGACGCCACTATATTTATTATTATTGATTTATCAAACGCATTATTTTTGGTCCCATTGGACCTTGAGACACAACTACTTATGGTTTTCACTTTTTGATGGGTGCCAATTAATATGGGCCCGTCTTCCCCTAAGGCTATGTGGATCCACCAGCTGCTTACTCACTGGTGCTCCAATACCTTGCGGTCATGGACCTGTGTCATGGTTCTGTCCCCATTCAGTCCGTCACAAGGACCTACTGTTTGGTATGTACTCCTAACGGGGAAGCCAAAAAGGCAGGATTCACTCAGTTTGCTACAGCACCTAGCAGCTGAAGGTCACAAGGTAACTAAAAACAAAATACAAATGGGGCAACACATGTTTATGATTAATTATTGCAGGCAATGGATCCCTGAATGCTCACTATGACTCCATTTTACGTACGGCTGCTAAGGGGGACAGCCCAAAGCATATTCAGTGGACTCCAGACATGACTAAAGCTTTTGTGACCTTAAAAGTTAGCATTATGCAGGCTCCCATTTTAGGACTACCTGATTATTGTAAACTTTTTCATTTGTATGCAAGGGACAACTGTAAAACCATGGCCGCGGTCTGTGCCCAAGATCACGGAGTATAGTATGTGTCCCGTTGCATTATTTTCCAAAGTAGTATCTACTCCGGTCCAGGGGATGCTGGCGTGTCTCCAAAAAACATTTGGTTCAGTGTGACGTGGCCGTACAGAAAGCATTCCCCCCCCTTTCCCCCGCTCAAGAGCAGGGACAGAGAGAAGCTGCAGCTGCAACCCAAACCCCCCCCCCCTGCTGCATCCAGTAGTACACACTGAAAACGAAACTAGTAATAACTGATAAAACATAGCAAGTACAAGAATCGCAATGATTTTATATCTAGAGGTAATGCTTTAGCTGACAGGGTAGCAACAGTTGCAAGTGTCATTTTTGCATCAGAATCTTAAAATCACACTGCCAGACATACATACAAAGATATATACAGTGTCTACAGAATAACTCTACAGTACCTAACAAAGCATTACATGATCATTTGCCTCCACCCACAGCTTCATTCACCCATTTACAAATTGATTTTACTCATATCCCAGACAGGATCAAAGCAATTGTACCTGTTGGTGATAGTAGACCAGTTCTCACGGTGGCCTGAGGCCTTTGTAACACCCAGAGAGGATGCTAAGACGGTAGCTAAAATATTAACTACCGAGATAATACTGAGATATGGATGCCCATTGCAAATTAATTCTGATAATGGACCAGCCTTTATTAGTGCGGTAATTAAGGAACTGGTACAATGGCTGCAGATAACCTGGAAATTCCATATCCCTTACCATCCTCAGAGTTCAGGCATAGTGGAAGGAATGAACCGCACTATTAAGGAGAAACTTACAAAGGCCACTGCAGGTACATGGGTGAAATGGCAGAAATACTTATCTGCCATTCTAGCAGAAATTAAGATGACTCCTAATAAGTCTACTAAATTGTCCCCTTTTTGAGATTCTAATGGGAAGACTATTTCCAACTCCTTGGGTAAAAGGCCCACTTGTAATTATGTCTGGTGATCTTGATCTTATAAGAGAACAATATGTAACCCACACTAACCCAGGGTATAACTGTTTTAGGGCCCTAGGAAAATGTAAATATGTTGGTTGGTCCACTTGCTCCAATACCACACTTATTTTTATAGGACCTCCTCCCTTTCTGACCTGTACAAGAGTTGTTCACCTTGGAACTGTAGTGGTCCCGGATGTCCCTACTTATTTTCTCTTTTGCATAATATATCAATTAATGGTACTGGTTGTAGCAACAGTAATAGGTCCGTGTCTAATCTCTTCCACCTTATGCCGCCTTCTCCAGCCATGAATGTATACTTTATCTGTGGCAGGTACGCCTATCGACGGCTGCCCCCTAATTGGGTGGGCAGTTGTTATTTAGGTCAAGTAATCCCATATATATACACAAACCCAACACTTCCACAAGGCTGCATCAGAACCATGATGGATATAGAGCAGAAGTGCGGGTGGAAAATATTTTTAGACACCCTAGGTATAACCTTCCCACATGTAGGCGTAAGGAAACTACAGGTAGAACTATCCATCCTTTCTCTACTAGTACAGAGGGCCTTGATTAACTCTGCTGAAGCAATTGGGAAACTAAACTAGGAGCAAGTGCAACATTAGAATGGTAGCTTTGCAGAATAGAATGGCTTTAGATTATGTTTTAGCTTCCAAAGGCAGCGTGTGTGCTTTAATAGGTAAAGAATGTTGTTCTTATATTGATGATAATTCTGTTTACTCAGTCATTACTTCCCTTGTATTAATTTGTGTTTTTATTACATACTGCAAGGCTTTATTCCTAAGAAATTTCAGCTAAATACTGTGACTTAACACCACCCGGTCACAGGTATATCTCATGTACTGATACCCTTGAGGGTCTATAGCCTTCCAGTGTCTCAGTTCACTTCCTATTATATATATATACCACTGCTTACATCCCAAATAAAGATCACGTTGTGATCTAAGAGGGGAATGAAGGGGTTAACATATTCTGCTGATGAAGGGGTTAACATATTTTGCTGACACATAGCCTAAGCATAATATCATGTGCCTATCCTTGAGATGTTTGTCGACCTTACTAAAACACAAAACATTTCTAGTTGTTCTAAGAAACAGAAAACACCTGATTATATGTCCTTGTACCGACTAACATGAACTGTGAAAATCGCTCTAATATCCGCCTTCTTTTGCAAGTATAAAGTCTATGAAATGACGTAGCAATAAACGGAATTAGTACTGAGACTGATTGTGTGTGTGTCTTACATCCAGTACGGTTCCACAGAATTCTGGTTGGGCCTGTGTTTCCAAGCTGCCAACTACTGATTAGGAAGCCCCAACAAGTAACACTTTCACAGCATCATCCTGTAGAATTTTAAATAGTTCAATTGGGATTCCATCAGCTCCTGCAACCTTATTATCAGAAAGATAGGGCCCATCTCACTTCACTCTCCAAGATGTCTGACTCCAACTCATTGGACAAACTACTGAGGTCATTAATGCTCTTAAGATCCTTCCTGTATAGATCTTCAGTGTATTCCTGCCACCTCTTCTTTATCTGATCTGCTTTTGTTAAGTCTCTAGCATTTTTGTCTGTTATCATTCCCACTTTTGCATGAAAGGTGCCTTTTAGGTTCCCGATATTCTTGAAGAGATCTCTTGATTTACCCATTTGGATATCTTCCTGTCTCTTCTTTCTATCCTTTGGCAGTCTGCATTCTCCACTACCTTTTGCTTAACTTCATTCCTGGGCTACTTTCAAAACCTTATCAGACAGCCAGTTTGACTTCTTACTTTTCTTTCTTTTAGGGATATTCTTTGTTGCTGTTTCCTGGATTATGTTGCAAAGTTCGGCCCAAAGTTCTTCAGGCATTCTATTTTCCATGTCTAGTTCCTTAAATCTATTCTCTACTTCCACTATCTACTTGGTCTAATGGTTTGCCCTCTTTTCTTCAGTTGAAGTTTCAACTTTGCAATAAGAAGCTCATGGTCTGAGCCACAGTCATCTCCATGCCTTGTTTTTGCTGACTGTATAGAGCTCCTCCATCTGTGGCTGGAAAGTATATAGTCAATCTGATTTCTATGTTGTCCAGCTGGTGATGTCCATGTGTAGAGTCGTCTTGGAGGCTGTTGGAAGAGGGTGTATGCTACGACCAGAGAATTATATTGACAGAATTCTACTAATCTCTAACGTGCTTCATTTTGTACTCCAAGGCCAAATTTGCCAGTTATTCCAGGTGTCCTTTGGTTTCCTACTTTAGCATTCCAATCTCCTATGATGATAGTAACATCTTTTCTTGGTGTTATTACTATGACGTGTTGAATGTCTTCATAGAACTTGACAACTTCAGCCTCTTCAGCATACGTGGTTGGAGCAAAGACTTGGATTACTGTGATATTAAATGGCTTGCCTTGAATTTGAATTGAAATCATTCTGTCATTTATTGGGTTTTAACCGAGCACTGCTTTGGCCACTCTGATGGTTGTCTAATGTGAAATGTCCCATTCCAGTCCATTTAAGTTCACCAATTCCCAGGATATCAATCTTTAACCTTGTCATTTCATTCTTTTTTTTTTTTCATTTTATTTTATTATAAAGATATCAAAATAATACATCCATTTTGTAATACAATAGCAGCATATGTTCCAAGTTATACAAATATATACAAAACATTTACACTTACATAGATATACTACAAACAGTGAGACGAAGGGGAGCATCAACATTGTTTTTTTAGCTTTTCCCATCGTTCCGGTTTATTTGAAAGCTTATTAATTGTGGTATTTTCATCTATAATACCAATGTCTCTTTCGATGTTTTACGATCTGTCATGATTTAATTGTTTAAGGACTCATATTGTCAGTAATTTATGAATATGTCCAAGGGAGCATGACATTGTTACATTTGGATTATGTGTTATTGTGTTATATGTTGCCTGTACATGGTTATTATGTATCCTAGCTATAATATATATTTTAAGAGGGAAAATATTATATAGAACATATGTGGAATTGGTAGAAATGCTCTGCATAGAAGTTAGCTTCAGTACATTGCACAGTAACACATACAGACCTTGGGTCAAGACAGATACATGTACTTCAAGTGGTCCTGGGCAAACACTTGAGTTTAACATAAAGGTTTGTTCACTAGATATCTGGGGAATTTGATCGCAAGAGCTTTGATAGCCCAAGGTTGCTAGCCAGATGGTCTGACATCACACATACACAAATGTACAGAAGGGTGTGGTATTGGAGAGTATAAATATGTTGTTTTGATTATTCAATAAAGGTTGAGAGATAGTTTTCACAAATACAAACTATTTCTGTGTGTTTTATCCTGACTTGAGGAGTGGCCAACTCCCATTGCCACTAGTAACCTGTATGTAGTATTATCTGCCTGTACCTTTTGGGCCTTGCCCTCTTCAGAAGTTATCTTTTGTGCCACAGAGAACAGGAACTACATGATTATGCTGGGGTAGGTTTGAACTGGGTTCATATCAAGCCCCCTTGTAGAAGCAGATTGTGACATTGGCTGGCAGTGGTGGGATCTCTGTAGAAAACACAGAAGGATGGCAACTTATGAAGAGGTGTCTGCAGCAGAGGAGGAGGAAGTGTCCAGATGGTACCAAAGATGGATGGAGATACTGCCTGCAGGTTCAACCAAGCATCAGCAGAGGGAACAACAGATCACACAGGAGGTACAGGAGAAGTGGAGAAGGGTAAGCAATGGTCCTATCTCAGCTCCTGTGGAGGGGAAATGCTTATCCCCAGTAGAGACAGAGAATGTTCTGGTGAATGGAAAGGACTGTAGAGATATGGGCCTTCTAAATAAATGGATGCCGTTCCTGGGACTATGGCCCGGTCACGAGCTAATGGAATGGCTGGAAGAATTAGTATGTGAGGCGGTGGCCCTGGAAGAGCAATATGCTTATTGGGTGGGACATGTTGGGATACCTCATAATTTTTCATTGGGGCTGGAAGAGGTACTTTGGGACACAGTACAGGGGGATCCGGATTGTGGCTTGGGGACTTAGAAAAGACAGCTGTGTCTGTTTGCCAAATGCTGTCACATGCTGGTACTGGAAACAGGCTCTCCGACAGCTAACCTACGTTATCCTTTGATCCAGCAGGAGCTACAGCTGGAGGTGTATTATATAGACTTGCTGGATGAAGCATCCCTGGATGGGTTTTGGCCACCCAGCTGGGAGGGCTCATGCTAGTCAGGCATGGAACAGAACCACCTAACAGGTACTACAGGGACCCAGCTAAATGTTGCCAAGGCTGGGTCCGAAAATAAAGGTATGGGCTGTGGGAAGAATTTTGATATCCATGATTCTCAAAATAACAAGGAAGCCTTCATCCATGGGGTTGACTGGGAAGAGAAAGAACTGGTCCCTATCTTTGGCAGGACAAAAGGTCTCCCTAGCCTGGAAGAAGAGGGCTTTGCTGGGTAAGGATACTCCCAAGTTTATGCTGGACTTACTAGCTGGGATGCACTGTTCACCCTGGACTACATTGAAGGGTCCTCCATGGCAGTTGTCTTATTAGTCTCCCCAGGGGCTTGGGAAAGTCACTAGGCCACTGGGAAGGAGCGAGTATTCGCCCAGGACAGGGGGAGGCAGGGTACCCAGAGAGCCACTGAGGCTATCACATGGATGGACTTTCCAGACAGGAGGACAAGTAAAAGCAGTATAGCTAGAGAATTATCCGTCAGAATGATCCTCTATGCTATACTAGAAAGGAAGGGGGAGAAGTTGTCATGATTTAATTGTTTAAGGACTCATATTGTCAGTAATTTATGAATATGTCCAAGGGAGCATGACATTGTTACACTGGGATTATGTGTTATTGTGTGGTTATATGTTGCCTGTAAATGGTTATTATGTATCCTAGCTATAATATATTATAAGAGGGAAAATGTTATATAGAACATATGTGGAATTGGTAGAAATGCTCTGCATAGAAGTTAGCTGCAGATCATTGCACACTCACACATACAGACCTTGGGTCAAGACAGATGCATGTACTTCAAGTAGTCCTAAGCAAACACTTGAGTTTAACATAAAGGTTTGTTCACTAGATATCTGATGAATTTGATCTCAAGAGCTTTGATAGCCCAAGGTTGCAAGCCAGATGGTCTGACATCACACATACACAAATGTACACAAGTGTGTGGTATTGGAGAGTATAAATATGTTGTTTTGATCATTCAATAAAGGTTGAGAGATAGTTTTCACATATACATGCCTATCTTTTCCCCTTTCTTATTCAAACACCTCCTCTCAAAATCAGTAAGGGGTTTCTTATAAATTAAATCAAGATTACATTTTTTAATAATCTCCTTTAACCTTCCTGGTGGTATGATTATTTCAGTATTTAGAATGTTAAAGCGGTACAATCTAAAATACTGACATAATCATACCGCCTTTAGACACCATTAACGCTCCCCCTCTCCTCCTCCCTTTCCCCTTTTTCTTCTTATCCTCCTCCATTTCCCCCCTCTCCCCCCTTATCTGCCTGTCTCCATTTCCCCCCTTATCTGCCCCTTTTCCCCCCTTAACCTCCTCATTCCCCCTTATCCTCCTGACCCCCCCTTATTCTCCCGATCCTCCCTCCTTATCCTCCTCATCTTCCCCCCTCATCCTCCTTTTCCCCCTCATCCTCCTCCTTTCCCCCCTCATCCTCCTCCTTTCTCCCCTCATCCTCCTCTTCCCCCTCATCCTCCTCCTTTCCCACCTCATCCTCCTCTTCCTTCTCTTCCCCCATATCCTCCTCTCCCCCCCATCATCCTGCACTTCCCCCTCATCCTCCTCTTCCCCACCATCCCCTCTCATTCTCCTCTTCCCCCTTCCCCCTCCTTTTCCCCCTAACACTCCTCTATCCCCCTCACCTTCTCTTACCCCTCATCACCCCTTATCCTACTCCTCTTCCCTCCCTCCTTCCTCCTTCCCCCCTCTCTTCTTAGCCTCCAATCCGCTCCTGCTGCTGATCGGAGGCCCGCAGCGCGTCTTATGCCTGTCTCTTGAACCGGCATATGCTAATGACGAAACGCGCTTGTGACTTCATTACCATATGCCAATTCCAAGGAAAGGCATAAGGAGCCCTGCGGGCCTCCGATCAGCAGCAGGAGCTGATCGGAGGCTAAGAAGAAGACTTGAGACTTGAGAGGTGAGAGGGGGGAAGGAGGAAGGATAAGGGGGGAGGAGGAGGAGGAAGATGGGGAGGAACAGAAGGAAGATGGGGAGGAGCAATGGTGTGCTGAGGGAGCCCAGGCAAACACGGCAGCACTGGGCCCCCTCCACATTCTCCCTGCGGTAACCCTGAGTGTGGCTCGGGGTTACCAATTTAGGAAGAGATGATTAACCCCGAGTCACTTTCTTTTCCCCTCCAGACACACCCGCAGCTGGGTGTCCTTTCAGCTTTAGCCAAACCATTTCATTAGATCTGGTGTTACTTGCACTTGCCCTCTGCTCTTCCTCAGTAATGCGGTAGGCACCTTCTGACCCGAGGGGCTCATCTTCTGGTACCATATTGTTTGGTTGCCAGTTCCTTCATCAGTGGACCGTGATTTGTCTGACCTCTCTGCCATGACCTGTCCATATTGGCTGACCCTACCTGGTATAGCTTATAGCTTTATCAAAGTACACAAGCCCCTTCACCACAACAAGGTAGCAATCCAGAAGGGGTCTAAGTACTTAGAAGAGTGTTATAAACACTATGCTCATAAAGGGGGATTTGAAAAGAACCAAATAAGCTTACATTTTGCATCAATTATTTAGCAGATAAAATCTGCCAAAAGAGAGTCAAAAAGTCTTGGGATTATAATTTAAATTCCACAATTTAATTTTAATTATCTCAATAAAAGTCAAGTTTTATTGTATGTTAGCAAAATCATTTATTATTAGTTATAATAGTTTTTAGTCTCTCAAAAGTACTGTTCTTTGGAATGCTATGGGAGCAAGTGTGGCACATTTATTCCATATAGAGAGTGACTGAAGTAGTCTTAAATACTTGGGGATTTGAACCCCTTAATGGATAATTTAACAAATACGAGCCCCATGTAAAACAGGTGCTCTAACCTAGGTGTGTGTAATACAAAGCCTGTGGGAGCTTTTTTTTCCCCTAACTTCTACACTAATGTAAATAATTCACTCCCCCAAATTACAGAGCTCAGCTCAGATCCATAAATCTTGCTCTTTTGCCGCAACTGATATCTGCGCAGGGAGCAGCCAAACCAGGCTTTACTGATGAGACAGCTCTAAGAGCCAATAGAAAATGTGAACGTCATAAATCTTATAATGAGGGGGAAGTGCATGAACAACGGCCCGTAACTAGCTACAGCAAGGGAACAGACACAGTATATATATATATATATATATTTTCGTGTTTTGTTGCCTCACAACATGCATTATTTAATTTACAGATCATGCCCACAACTTGGAAGATGTTTTTTATTTTTTTATTTTGTGAAGCAAACAACAAATAGGACAAAATAACAGAAAAATTAAATGTGCATAACTATTAACCCCCGTAAAGTCAATATTTTGTAGAGCCACCTTCTGGGCAGTCACAGCTCCAAGTTGCTTTGGATAAGTCTCTATGAGCTTGCCACATCTTACCACTGGGATTTTTGCTCATTCCTCATTGCAAATCTGCTCCAGCTCCTTCAAATTGGATGGTTTGCGCTTGTGAACAGCAATCTTTAAGTCAGACCACAGATTTTCTATTGGATTGAGGTCAGGGCTTTGACTAGGCCATTCCAACATTTCAAAACATTTACATGTTTCCCATTAAACTACTCAAGTGTTGCTTTAGCAGTGAGTTTGGGGTCATTGTCCTGCTTGAAGGTTGACCTCCGTCCTGGTACAGGTTTTGCTCAAGAATATCCCTGTATTTAGCACCATCCATCTTTCTCTCAACTCTGACCAGTTTCCCAGTCCCGGATGCTAAAAAACATCCCCACAGCATGATGCTGCCACCACCATGTTTCACTGGGATGGTGTTCTTTAGTCTCATCAGACCAGAGCACCTTCCTCTATACATTTTGTGAGTCTCCCACATGCCTTTTCACAAACTCAAAACGTGCCATTTTGTTTTCTGCTGAAAGTGATGGCTTTCTTCGGCCACTCTACCATGAAGCCCAACTCTATGGAGCGTACAGCTTATTGTCGTCCTATGTACAGATACTCCAGTCTCTGCTGTGGAACTCTGCAGCTCCTCCAGGGTTACCTTAGGTCTCTGTGCTGCCAATCTGATTAATGCCCCCCTTGCCCAGTCTGTGGGTTTTGGTAGGCGGCCGTCTCTTGGCAGGCTTGCTTTTGTGCCATGTTCTTTACATTTGGCTATGATAGATTGGATGGTGCTCCTGCAGATCATCAAAGATTTGGATATTTTTTTATAACCTAACACTGACTTGTACTTCTCAATAACATTGTCCCTTACTTGTTTGGAGAGTTCCTTGGTCTTCATGGCAGTGTGTGGTTAGTGGTACCTTTGGCTCAGGTGCTGCAGCCTCTGGGGCCTTTTAAAAAAGGTGTGTATATGTAATAACAGATAATGTGACACTTAGATTGCACACAGGTGGACATAATTTCCCTAATTATGTGACTCTGAATTGGGTGCACCAGAGCTTTTTATGGGCTTCATAACAAAGGGGGTGAATAGTTTTATGTATATTTTTCTCATTTCACTTCACCAACTTAGACTATTGTGTTCTGATCCATCACATAAAATTCAGATTAGCAAAACATTGAACTGAAGTCTGTAATGTAACAAAATAGGTAAAAAGTCAAGGGGGGGTGAATACTTTTGCAAGGCATATATATATATATATATATATATATATATATATATATATATATATATATATATATACAGTAAACCCTTGATTATCCAGCACACAACCACCCGGGACTCTCAAGCATCCGGCACCTGCCTCTATTCCCCATTTGCAAAAAACTATTGTTTATCCGACATTATCCGGCACATTTAAAAAAAAAATAACAAAATAAAGATTTTCTGTTTGTTTGTTTTTTGGTTTAAAATAGCTTAGTGTAATTTTTAGTAGCTATATAATAGGTTTTGGTGGTGTTTTAAGGGGTTTAACTTATCCGGCAACAGGCAATCTCCATAGGTGCCGGATAACGGGGAGTTTACTGTATATATATATATATATATATATATATATATATATATATATATATATACACACTGTATACATTTATTGAATACATATATATATATACTGTAAAGTAGTTGATCTTTTTTAATATATTTTGATATTAAAAAGATTTATAGATTCAATAAATAAAATTTTGTTTAAATATGATATATTTATAGACAATGCATTAGTTTGTTCCTAAGCAACGTGGTTTTGCGATGTGTATGTATCCCTTGAGTACTGTATTTTAAATCATAAACCAGGCTTAATACCAACGCATTTTTTAATTACACATATGATGATATTAGATTGTTAAGTGTAAAATAATGTTAAAATGTCATCATTTTGTATTGTTGTTTTTTTTGCTAAACCATCACTTTCAATGCTTCTGGGATACTCAGAAAAGGTTTTCAAAGCTTTTGCGAGTAGTCTCTGGTATATGTAAATCTTTGTTCTGTTTTTTCAACTACGGCAGAGCCGTGATTTGCAAGTGATTCATAACATCTTATTAGCATAGGGTTTGGATTTCAAAGTGTCAGCTTTATGCTTTGCTTTTCATCTGTGTCATGAAGTTCCGTGGTAGCAATGACCCATAGCAGTTTATACCCCCCCATCCTCAACCCCCTCCTCAACCCCCTCCTCAACCTCCCTCCTCAACCTCAACCCCCCTCCTCAACCTCCCTCTTCAACCCCCTTCCTCATTCTAAACCCCCCTCCTCATTCTAAACCCCCCTAAATACCAACCCCTCTCCCCTCACTTACCTGCTTCTGCTTCGGCCTTCGCTCCTTCTTGACCCGGCGCGCATGTGACGTCACGTCATTAGCATATACCGGGTGCCGGCATGCGCCCCGGGTTAAGAAGGGGTGGAGGCCGGAGCAGGTAAGTGAGGGGAAAGGGAGAGGGGGAGGTATTTAGGGGGATTTAGAATGAGTAGGGGGGTTTAGAATAAGGAGGGGGGTTGAGGAGGGGGTTGAGGAGGGAGGTTGAGGAGAGGGGTTGAGGTTGAGGAGGGGGTTGAGGAGGGAGGTTGAGGAGGGGGGTTGAGGTTGAGGAGGGAGGTTGAGGAGGGGGGTTGAGAAGGTGCCGGTATATGTTAATGACCCGGCGCGCATGTGACGTCACGTCATTAGCATATACCGGGTGCCGGCCCCTAATATATATGCTAATGAGGCGACATCACATGCGCGTCGGGTCAAAAAGGAGCAGAAGCAGGTAAGTGAGGGAAAAGGGAGAGGGGGAGGTATTTAGGGGGTTTTAGAATGAGGAGGGGGGTTTAGAATGAGGATGGGGGGTGAGGATGAGGAGGGGGAGGGAAAGAGACGGGGGGTTAGAGAGACACAGGGAGGTAGAGAGACACGGGGGGTAGAGAGACACGGGGGGGAGAGTGACTCGAGTATAAGCCGAGGGGGCCCTTAATAGCCTTAAAAAAAAGGGCTGAAAAACTCGGCTTATACTCGAGTATATATGGTATATAGATTATAGATTTGACATTGATTGGATGAACATGCTGATACCCATATTTTTAGGTGTGAAATTTCTGGCAACATGTCATTGAGATCTAATAGCTGTCATCAAAATCATGCTAACTTTTAATATATGAAACTAATGATTTATCAGAGCAAATCATATATTCTACTGATATTTTGTATCATAAAAAGGGATATTTTATTAGTGTCAGTCCTTTTAAAAGGTTTATTGAGCTAAAAATGTACAACAAAAATGATATCCAGCATCAGCGTCTCTTCACAGTGAATTAGTGTTTGGCACTGCATTGTCCCATGGCGCATGTAAGGAACACGCTTTTAGAAGCACAGGTAAGGGGATTCAGGGACAAATTATGACAAGGGGGATTGCACTAATGTGGTCAAGATGTTCAGGAAGGCTTACAACCACACATGGAAGCTGTTGAAAGGCACATGGATCAACAGCAAACTGGCCTCCATCACGGCCAATCTTGGGTACATCCATCCTGTAAGTTCCAAAGCCTTTGCTGTTGGGCATGTGGCAAGATGTATACCAATATGTATGTGTAAATATAGCAATTGTTCTTGTATAAATTAATTATTAACAAAACCTGTCATTTGGTTAACAACCCTTCAGGGGAATGGTGATACTGACCAGTGCTACAATGTACTTTTGCTGAGTATTAACTCACAAAAATCTTCTATAATTTTGTATAATACCATATAAAATAGTGCTTGACTGCATTTTGGAAATATTAATACATGTAATCATTGGAAACCATGCCTGTGTCACTGTAATGGGCTGAAATGTTAATATAACAATGTATTGTACAGTAAATAGGGATAATTATTTAAGGATGGCACATTTCATGCAGATTATATGTGTTAGGTGTTAAATTATGTTAAAAATGATAATATAAACATCACTTTTAACATTAAAAGTGTAAACACCTGGCCATGACAACATCACATCTCAATAAACTTAAGATTAGTGATATGAAAAAATAAGATTGCAGTACTCAAATGCATGAAGGGATGGCTATACAGGAAGATGATATACATACAACTATATTATTAAATAAATCTTATGTATGTTGATGTCCCTTAACATTAACCATTATCATTACAATGATGATGGTATAACAAAACTGTATTATATACACAGAGCATAGTCATAAATGTATCCAACTGTGCATTAATATCATGGGACTAATGTAAAGCTATACATAATATAATAGTTGTCAAACTACGAGACGTTGTCATGCTTTACGTGGTGCGTACGACTTAGGCGATGAGCGCCTTTGGCGCTCATTGCTTGCTAAGCCTTGCTCGTGAGCCATTAATTTGTAGCACTTATGCGATGAGCGCCAAAGGCGCTCATTGCCTGCGAGCCTTGCGTAGCGAGGCGAGCCATTAACTGGCAGCACTTAGGCGATGAGCGGCAAAAGTGCTCATTGCCTGTGAGCCTCTCGAAACACGCAGGACTTAGTAAACGCGGGATCACCTTAGGCCGCAAGCAGTTGACCAACACAGGACTTAGAAAAAAAAAAAAAGAGATGCGTAACTTAGAGAAAGAAAATATGAGATAACAAAAATACGAAGTTAATGGCCAAATCGCACAAAGCAAAAGACAACAAAAATACACAAAATACAAAAAAAAACAAATTACAACAAAAACATCACACACAGCATGGGGGAACAGCCAGGACGTCCGGGAGTGAGGTGCAAATTTAAGTCGATTCTGCCGAGTTTCGAGACTCGAAAATCGCCTAAGCGAGAAAAAAAATGCCCACCAAAAAAATTAAAACGAGACTACACGACCACTGATTGCGCAAAACATTGCCAACCACGTAGCACTTTCACACAGGAATGTACGAGGTACAAAATTCACTATTACAAAGGAAAAAAAAATTAGAGATACAAAAAATACTAAATTAACGGCATAACCGGGCAAACCAAAAATATATATTTTTTCTTAAATACAACAAAAACATCACACACAGCACGAGAGAACAGCCAGGACGTCTGGGAGTGAGGTGTAACGAGAATTTAAGTAGATTTGGACGAGTTTCAGCATTTGAAAATCGCAGAAGCGAGAAAAAAAATGGCCGACCCAAAAAATGAAAACGAGGCTACACGACCCTCAACCGCAAAAAACACCGCCAACCATGTAGCACTTTCACACAGGAATGTACAAGGTACAAAATACACTATTACAAATGACGGAAAATGATTGCGAGCCGCATAACACATAGACAAACAACGCAAGTTTACAACATTAACTTGCAACTAATAACATTACGAATCTAAAATGGCTCTTTGCACAACTAAACCAATGATTTGCCCTCACGCACGCAGCCTATTTGGGACATTCATTACATTTTCTCCTCAGGGCAGCAACACTACAACTGTACATTGTATGCTGCAGGAAAATAAAAACAGATTGTTAGCTCTTCAGGCTATTGATTGCTGGATATATTAATTACAAATAGGTAAAGTATATTAATTTATTAAGTAACTAATTCATTAATTATTAGTTAACAAAAAAAAAATATATATATGTATATATATATATCTGTCTTTGTGATGTGCGCCGAAGGTGCTCAGAGGAGCAAAAGTAGACGAGAGGAGAGGCTCGACATGAGCTCCAAAGGTCCTCAGAGTACAAAAAGCTTTACAATGTGTTGCAAACAGCATTGCCATGGCTTCAAATTGTATTGCCCCGTCATTTTTGATGGGGCAAGTCGCTAGTACTGAATAATAAGGAACCATAATCTGATGAATAGATACCTCATCAGACACCACTCCATTTAATTGATGTCACCAGTAATGGGCACAGCACTTACATTCAGCATTCATCAGCTCAATTAAACAGATGGAAGAACTCATGGATTATGCAATCCAATTAAATTACACACATACATTGTGTTTTAAAAATCAGCAATAAAATAAAAATGATGTTATAAACCTAAAAAACATAGAGGAGCAAAAAAATTAGAAAAATTAGATAACTGTGTTTACAGTACAGTGTTTGCTGCTGTTACTGAAACAATTATTAAATTTACCTGATCATCATCTATGAGTAGTGGTAACCAACGTTAATGTGTCATGGACAATCACCTGCCATGTTAATTAGTAAATACATTTAATTTTGCAAGGAATGCTTCACTGTGATCACAATCATTTTGCTAGCAGTATATCACTATCTCCATATGAATTAATTGAGCCACACTCACATCACATTTCTTTGGTATACATGTGTTATCTGAACAAAAATTATTACAATGATCACAAGACTTGTCAACACCAATTAAGACAAAGGCCATCATTCATGATGTCTATAAATTAAATCGGACTTATAATTCTGCTATCATAATGTTTGGAGGATGACAGGCAACAATAACGCATGTATAACTACTGAGTGTGTTTAGCAAATTCTAATGGGACTATGCAAGTAAACAGCCATTACAGTATTGATAGTAATTAAACATAACATTAGTCTTGTTTTTATGAAATTATATATGTAGTTATATATGCATTCAGGATCATTCTGTTGGGGGAAAAGTCAGTGAGCTAATGCCCAATAGGCATTGAGCTTATATTTTCTTTATATGATACCATTGCTTGAACATGATGAACAGGCCTTAATGCAGGGGTCACCAAACTCGGTCCTGGAGGGCCGACCCAGGCCTGGATTTGTGGATATCCTTGCTGCAAACAGGTGAGAATCTTGTTTCTTCAGCCATCCTGATTGACTCACCTGTTTGCAGCAAGGATATCCACAAATCCAGGCCTGGGTCGGCCCTCCAGGACCAAGTTTGGTGACCCCTGCCTTAATGGATGTGAGATGTTTCTAATATAAAATTAAAAAAAAATTTAAATCAGTAAATGGGATAATATGAGAAAAAATAGTGACTACACCATATTGTCTCAATGACATTCCACACTGAACATCAATTGGTGAAATATTAAACATAAACATACATGTCCAAAGTGAAAAGGATTATGCTCCATGTGATGGTTGGTAGCTACATAGTTACAAAAAAATGTCCACCACATAGGCCATGAACCTCTACTCTATAGCCAGGCAGGAGTATGTTAACACTTTTGACAAATTGTTATTCAGTGAGGAGTGTTGATGACAAGGTCACCCAGTATATTTTAAAATGATCTGTCTTCTTGTTGCAGCAATTGAAACAAGTCATTCATATTGACTTGTGGTGGGGGGTTAGAAGCCTGTCCTGAGATGTACCGTGCATTTCAATAGAAGGAGATGACAGCGGTGAAGGTGGTGGTGGCAGTGGGCCTGGTTGTTCCTGGCTCCAGTACATGGGAAGTGGTGGAGGTGGCGGTTGTTTCTGGAAGGAGACGGAGGTGGTGGTTGTTCCTGGCTCCAGTAGATGGTAGTAAGCAGACCTAGTGGTGGAGTTGGGCGAGAGACAGAACTCTGGTAGGGCCCGGGTGGAGGTTCAGCCGGACAGTGGCTAACTGCTTTCATACTGAACCTTGCTATAATTTGCTTACTGATGAGGTCCTGGGCCCCTCCTGTTAGTGGTTCCTCTCAAAACATTTGCCAAGGATCATCTGGGACATCCCCATAATAACCTCAGGTGGAGGTGACACCACTGCCACCTCCTGTGGCTCGTGGTTGGCCTGGTCCTTATGGATACTGAAAAGAGTGACAAATAGGGTTAATATAATTATGTGAACATTTGGTTGCTGTGTGTTTCTATGTGTCTCCCTTGGGGAGACAGGTCCTTGGCAACTGAGCCTTGTCTTTCCCTGAATTGAGGGCCATTCCCTCTCCCTCTCCAGGGAGGGCCAAGGTGCCACTTCACTGATCGGGTGGCATGCCCCAGCAGGCCTCCCCTGGCCCTCTGTCTAATCAGGGCAGAGGACTGGGGGGTGGGGTGCCCCCTTGTTGGGCTACCTGGTTGATCCTGCTAGTAGCATATGCTTGTCTCAAACATTAGGCCATGCACATGTAAGTACACAAGGCAGGTACAGTGAAACTAAGAATGGCTTATTAAATCAGTTATGGTTCTTGTTGATTGCTCATCTGTTACTTGGATAATTGTGGTAATTCTAGAGCTAATACATGCCAATGTGGGCTGACCCACCAGGAATGGACCGAAGTGAAAACCAATCTGGGCCCCCGTGCCTGGCATCTTTGGTAATCCTAGATAACCCCTGGGCGATCGCATGTCCCCTTGACAGTAATGATACATTAAGATTAGTGATGTCGCGAACCTAAAATTTTCGGTTCGCGAACCGCGAACGTGAACCTCCGCAAATGTTCGCGAACCGGCGAACATCGGCGAACCGCCATAGACTTCAATAGCAGGCGAATTTTAAAACCCACAGGGACTCTTTCTGGCCACAATAGTGATGGGAAAGTTGTTTCAAGGGGTCTAACAACTGGACTGTGGCATGCCGGAGGGGGATCCATGGCAAAACTCCCACGGAAAATTACATAGTTGATACAGAGTCTGGTTTTAAGCCATAAAGGGCATAAATTACCTAATATTCCTAAATTGTTTGGAATAACGTGCTTTAAAACATCAGGTATGATGTTGTATCGATCAGGTAGTGTAAGGGTTACACCTTACATGACTGGGGGTCTATAGGTGACATTAGTACTGACCTTTATCTGACTGGGGGTCTATAGGTGACATTAGTACTGACCTTTATCTGACTGGGTGTCTATAGAGGGACATTAGTAATGACCTTTATATGACTGGGGGTCTAGAGAGGGACATTAGTACTGACCTTTATCTGACTGGGTGTTTATAGAGTGACATTAGTACTGACCTTTATATGACTGGGGGTCTATAGGTGACATTGGTACTGACCTTTATCTGACTGGGTGTCTATAGAGGGACATTAGTAATGACCTTTATCTGACTGGGGGTCTATAGAGGGACATTAGTACTGACCTTTATCTGACTGGGTGTCTATAGAGGGATATTAGTAATGACCTTTATCTGACTGGGTGTCTATAGAGGGACATTAGTACTGACCTTTATCTGACTGGGTGTCTATAGAGGGACATTAGTAATGACCTTTATCTGACTGGGTGTCTATATGTGATATTAGTACTGACCTTTATCTTACTGGGTGTCTATAGAGGGACATTAGTACTGACCTTTAGCTGACTGGGTGTCTATAGAGGGACATTAGTACTGACCTTTATATGACTGGGGGTCTATAGGTGACATTAGTACTGACCTTTATATGACTGGGGGTCTATAGGTGACATTAGTACTGACCTTTATCTGACTGGGGGTCTATAGAGGGACATTAGTACTGACCTTTATCTGTCTGGGGGTCTATAGGTGACATTAGTACTGACCTTTATCTGACTGGGTGTTTATAGAGTGACATTAGTACTGACCTTTATATGACTGGGGGTCTATAGGTGACATTAGTACTGACCTTTATCTGACTGGGTGTCTATAGAGGGACATTAGTAATGACCTTTATCTGACTGGGGGTCTATAGAGGGACATTAGTACTGACCTTTATCTGACTGGGTGTCTATAGAGGGACATTAGTAATGACCTTTATCTGACTGGGTGTCTATAGAGGGACATTAGTACTGACCTTTATCTGACTGGGTGTCTATAGAGGGACATTAGTACTGACCTTTATCTGACTGGGTGTCTATAGAGGGACATTAGTACTGACCTTTAGCTGACTGGGTGTCTATAGAGGGACATTAGTACTGACCTTTAAATGACTGGGGGTCTATAGGTGACATTAGTCCTGACCTCCTGCTGCAGTATTATTACTCCCAGTACTCCCAGGCTTGCTACTATTAGATATAATAACCTCAGTTTCATTTCCTTATCTGTTGGTAACATCAAAATATGATTATTAAATACTTCATATTTGTTTGTTTTTTTCTCCCAAAGTGAACCCCTTTGTGTGTGTCCCACAGATGTGGCGTTTCCGCTCTGCGTATGTTGGATTTGCACGGCTCAAAAAGTATGAACAGAGATCCCCCCCCTTGAAGCCCATTAATGACATCATCAGTAAATTGTATGTAACAGATTCCAGTGTTTAGGGTTTATGACCCAATACTGCGATCATATCACTTATGACAAAAATCCGTATTTGTCGTATTATTCAGACGCGCGTGCATCTTTGTGTTACATTTCCTGATACTTTTATTATCTTGATCTTTATATATTTACTAGCGACTTGCCCATCAAAAAATGGCGGCAATAAGATTGTAAGGCAGGTAATGGTTTGGACGAGACATTCATTTTGTTGGCGGTCGGAGATCCTTCGGCGCTCATTGCGAGGCTGTTGGTTGTTTTTTTTTTCTGATAGGCGGCTTTGCTGTTATTCATTGGTCGGCGGTGATATGTTTTTTGCGCTTATTGCAAGGCTTTGTATGCTATGAGCAGCATTGGCGCTCGTTGTGAGGCGCGTAGTGAATGGCTTTTATGTTTAATGTGATAATGTTTTTTTTGTGTATATGTATTTTTGTATGCTAATGAAATAATTACTAAATGAATATACTTTACCTATTTGTAAGTAATATATGCAGGAAGCTTTGTGTTGAAGAGCTGACAATCTGTTTTCATGTTCCTGCAGCATACAATGTAGGTTTTCAGTGCTGTGGAGCTGCTGTGTAAGTGTCAGCAATGTGTGCAGTGTGTAGTGTAAATAGGCTGCGTGCGCGAGGGGAAGCCGTTAGGGTAGCTGGGTACTTCCGCATTGTGTAAGTTAGTGTTGTAAAATGGCGGGGAATGTGTATGTGGTACGCGGGTGTGGATGATTTAGCGTCCTTGTTAATAGTGTATCTTTACCTCGTACGGCTTTTTAGGAAAATCCGTATGTGTTTTGCGTGTTTAGGGTCCTGTAGCCTCGTTTTCTTTTTTTCAAGTGACATTTTTTCTCTCACGTGATTTTCGGGTGTCTAAACTCATGAATTTGGACTTAAATGGAGGTGTAACTTCACTTGCAGAGGTCCTCGGTGCCCGCCTTGCTGTGGGTAAGCTTTTTATGTGTTTGTTGTGTGTATTTATTGTGTTTTTAATGTTTTTAAGTGCGTGCGGTTCGGGCGTTAAGGTCGTATTTTTGTGAGCTCGTAATGTTTTTTTTTCTAAGTCCCGTATTTTTGGTTGGTAAGTCCGTAAATTTGATGGTGTAAGTCCCGCCTGCGGCTCATTGCAGCCGACGTGGGAGCCTTCGGCGCTCCTTGCCAGCAACTCTGGCCCTCGCTTCGCAAGCTCGCAGCGTTAGCAACAACCCGCCTGCTCACAACTATATATGTGATATCTGTAACGTCTTCCCCAGTTGGCACTTGTAAATCGGCTAAGCGACAAAAAAAATGGCGTCCGAAAAAAATGAAAACGAGGCTACACGACCCCAAACCGCGCAAAACATCGCCAGCCATGTACGACTTTTACCTAGGAACAGACGAGGTACAAAATACACTATTATAAATAATGGAAACTGCTGGCGAGCCACATAACACATACACAATCGCCGCCATTTTACAACACTAACTTGCAACTAATAACATTACAAATCTAAAATGGCGCGTTACACGACTATACAAGCGGTTTCCCCTCGTGCACTGCGCACATTGCTGACACTTACATCTCGGGTCACCAACAGTCCAAATGTACACTGTAAGCTGCAGGAAAATCAAAACTGATTGTTAGCTCTTCAGGTTATTGATCACTGGATACATTAATTACAAATAGGTAAAGTATTTTAGTAATTAATTAATTCATTATTATTAAAAAAATATATATAAAAAAAATACGCTTAATAGCATATTTTACACTGTGGTTACTTTACATACATTAACGCTTCGCACCTCCTAATACATTTGTTCATTCACAATAGTTATTATCGTGCTTTCTCTTAATAAGTATTAATTAGTAATGGAAAATAAAAATGTAGACTTTACACTACACTTAAATGTTTTACTTTTTACTCTGCAGTTATATATCTGGATTACTGCTCATTGGCTGCCAGCGATAGCACTTTTAAAGCAGTTACAAATCTAAATCACTTTATTATGCTCTGAGACCTGAATACATTTTTTAATTTACACTGCACAAAAAAATTATATATTTAACACTGTACTTATATATCTGTCTTTGCGATGAGCGCCGAAGATTGATCGTTGCAAAGCACGAAACATGAAGGACACGAGGGAAGAGACTCACAATGAGCGCCGAAGGTCCTCAGAGTTCAAAAAGCATCACATTGTGTGGCAAACAGCATTGCCATGGCTTCAAACTTTATTGCCCCATCATTTGTGCCAGGCAAGTCGCTAGTGATATAATATAACATAATGCAATACAATATTATACAGTACACATGGGTGTTGGAACTGGGGGGGGGGGGGGGTAAGGGGTAACCCCCCCCCCCCCCCAAGATTTCTTATCGTATGTATGTATGCGTATAGAAGCTAACAGGGGAGGAGAGAGGGGGAGGAAACATAGGGGAGAGGGAGAGGAAGACACAGGAGAGGGGAGAGGGGGAGGCAGGCACAGTGGAGAGGGGGAGGAAGACACAGGGCAGAGGGGGGAAGAGAAACAGGGTAAGGGAGAGGTGAGGGGAAGAGACACATGGGAGGGGGGAGAGACACAGGAGAGAGTGGGGGGTAGTGACACAGGGGAGAGGGGGAAGAGACTAATGGGAGGGAGTGGTGAGGAGACACCGGGGAGAGAAAAGGGGGTAAAGACACAGAGGAGGGGGGAAGAAACACAGGGGAAGGGAGAGGGGGTAGAGACACAGGGGAGAGGGGGTAGAGACACAGGGGAGAAGGGGGAAGAGACACAGATGAGGGGGGAGAGACACAGGGGAGAGGGAAGGGGGGAAAGACACAGGGGAGCGGGGAAAGAAACACAGGAAGGGAGAGGGGGGTAGAGACACAGGGGAGGGGGGAGTGACACAGGGAAGAGGGAAGGGGGGAAAGACACAGGAGAGGGAGGAAAGAAACACTGGGGAAGGGAGCGGGGGTAGAGACACAGGCAAGGGTGGGAGAGACACAGGGGAGAGGGGGGGGGGGGAGAGACACATGGGAGGGAGTGGGGGGAGACACAGGGGAGAGGGGGGGAGAGAGACACATGGGAGGGATTGGGGGGGGACACAGGGGAGGTCTTCTGCTTTATTATTATTATTATTATTATTACTATATAATGTGTAATACGGACCACTTTGGCAATGAGCGCCGCAGGCGCTCATTGCAGGCGAGCCTCGCATAGCGAGGCGAGACGTTAATACGGACCACTTTGGCAATGAGCGCCGTAGGCCTCTATATGTCATTCCTGGCTTATTCAGATATATGGAGGATGAATCCGTGGACGTACCTGAATCCCACAAGAGAGTGGTCGCCATGTTCATGTGGTGTTTATTATGACACTAGCGACTTGCCCGTCAAAAAATGACGGCAATGTTATTGTAACTGAGCTAATGTTGTTTTGTGTGTAATAGTAAACATGTAATACATTAATAAATGAATAGACTTTACCTATTTGGAAGCATTGTATTGAAGAGCTGTGAACCTTGTTTGCACACAGACCTACAGCACCAAGCACACTGACAGTACACACAGACCCATAGCACCAAGTACACTGGCAGTGCACACAGACCTAAAGCACCAAGCACACTGACAGTACACACAGATTAACAGCACCAAGTACACTGACAGTACACACAGACCTACAGCACCAAGCACACTGACAGTACACATAGACATATAGCACCAAGCACACTGACAGTACACACAGACCTAGAGCACCAAGCACACTGGCAGTGCACACAGACCCATAGCACCAAGTACACTGTCAGTGCACACAGAACTACAGCACCAAGAACACTGTCAGTGCACACAGACCCATAGCACCAAGTACACTGGCAGTGCACACAGACCTATAGCACCAAGCACACTGACAGTACACACAGACCTAGAGCACCAAGCACACTGGCAGTGCACACAGACCCATAGCACCAAGTACACTGTCAGTGCACACAGAACTACAGCACCAAGAACACTGACAGTACACACAGACCCATAGCACCAAGTACACTGGCAGTCTACACAGACCTACAGCACCAAGCACACCGACAGTACACACAGACCCATAGCACCAAGTACACTGGCAGTGCACACAGAACCACAGCAATAAGAACACTGACAGTACACACAGACCTAAAGCACCAAGCACACTGGCAGTGCACACAGACCCATAGCACCAAGTACACTGTCAGTGCACACAGAACTACAGCACCAAGTACACTGCCAAGTACACATAGACCCATAGCACCAAGTACACTGGCAGTGCACACAGACCTAAAGCACCAAGCACACTGACAGTACACACAGATTAACAGCACCAAGTACACTGACAGTACACACAGACCTACAGCACCAAGCACACTGACAGTACACATAGACATATAGCACCAAGCACACTGACAGTACACACAGACCTAGAGCACCAAGCACACTGGCAGTGCACACAGACCCATAGCACCAAGTACACTGTCAGTGCACACAGAACTACAGCACCAAGAACACTGACAGTACACACAGACCCATAGCACCAAGTACACTGGCAGTGCACACAGACCTATAGCACCAAGCACACTGACAGTACACACAGACCTAGAGCACCAAGCACACTGGCAGTGCACACAGACCCATAGCACCAAGTACACTGTCAGTGCACACAGAACTACAGCACCAAGAACACTGACAGTACACACAGACCCATAGCACCAAGTACACTGGCAGTCTACACAGACCTACAGCACCAAGCACACCGACAGTACACACAGACCCATAGCACCAAGTACACTGGCAGTGCACACAGAACCACAGCACCAAGAACACTGACAGTACACACAGACCTAAAGCACCAAGCACACTGGCAGTGCACACAGACCCATAGCACCAAGTACACTGTCAGTGCACACAGAACTACAGCACCAAGTACACTGCCAAGTACACATAGACCCATAGCACCAAGTACACTGGCAGTACACACAGACTCACAGCACCAATTACACTGGCAGTGCACACAGACCCATAGCACCAAGTACACTGGCAGTGCACACAGAACTACAGCACTAAGCTCACTGACAGTACACACAGACCTACAGCACCAAGTACACTGACAGTACACATAGACATATAGCACCAAGCACACTGACAGTACACACAGACCTAGAGCACCAAGCACACTGGCAGTGCACACAGACCCATAGCACCAAGTACACTGTCAGTGCACACAGAACTACAGCACCAAGAACACTGACAGTACACACAGACCTAAAGCACCAAGCACACTGGCAGTGCGCACAGACCCATAGCACCAAGTACACTGGCAGTGCACACAGACCCATAGCACCAAGTACACTGGCAGTGCACACAGAACTACAGCACTAAGCTCACTGACAGTACACACAGACCTACAGCACCAAGTACACTGACAGTACACATAGACATATAGCACCAAGCACACTGACAGTACACACAGACCTAGAGCACCAAGCACACTGGCAGTGCACACAGACCCATAGCACCAAGTACACTGTCAGTGCACACAGAACTACAGCACCAAGAACACTGACAGTACACACAGACCTAAAGCACCAAGTACACTGGCAGTGCACACAGACCTAAAGCACCAAGCACACTGACAGTACACACAGATTAACAGCACCAAGTACACTGACAGTACACACAGACCTACAGCACCAAGCACACTGACAGTACACATAGACATATAGCACCAAGCACACTGACAGTACACACAGACCTAGAGCACCAAGCACACTGGCAGTGCACACAGACCCATAGCACCAAGTACACTGTCAGTGCACACAGAACTACAGCACCAAGAACACTGACAGTACACACAGACCCATAGCACCAAGTACACTGGCAGTGCACACAGACCTATAGCACCAAGCACACTGACAGTACACACAGACCTAGAGCACCAAGCACACTGGCAGTGCACACAGACCCATAGCACCAAGTACACTGTCAGTGCACACAGAACTACAGCACCAAGAACACTGACAGTACACACAGACCCATAGCACCAAGTACACTGGCAGTCTACACAGACCTACAGCACCAAGCACACCGACAGTACACACAGACCCATAGCACCAAGTACACTGGCAGTGCACACAGAACCACAGCACCAAGAACACTGACAGTACACACAGACCTAAAGCACCAAGCACACTGGCAGTGCACACAGACCCATAGCACCAAGTACACTGTCAGTGCACACAGAACTACAGCACCAAGTACACTGCCAAGTACACATAGACCCATAGCACCAAGTACACTGGCAGTACACACAGACTCACAGCACCAATTACACTGGCAGTGCACACAGACCCATAGCACCAAGTACACTGGCAGTGCACACAGAACTACAGCACTAAGCTCACTGACAGTACACACAGACCTACAGCACCAAGTACACTGACAGTACACATAGACATATAGCACCAAGCACACTGACAGTACACACAGACCTAGAGCACCAAGCACACTGGCAGTGCACACAGACCCATAGCACCAAGTACACTGTCAGTGCACACAGAACTACAGCACCAAGAACACTGACAGTACACACAGACCTAAAGCACCAAGCACACTGGCAGTGCGCACAGACCCATAGCACCAAGTACACTGGCAGTGCACACAGACCCATAGCACCAAGTACACTGGCAGTGCACACAGAACTACAGCACTAAGCTCACTGACAGTACACACAGACCTACAGCACCAAGTACACTGACAGTACACATAGACATATAGCACCAAGCACACTGACAGTACACACAGACCTAGAGCACCAAGCACACTGGCAGTGCACACAGACCCATAGCACCAAGTACACTGTCAGTGCACACAGAACTACAGCACCAAGAACACTGACAGTACACACAGACCTAAAGCACCAAGCACACTGGCAGTGCGCACAGACCCATAGCACCAAGTACACTGGCAGTGCACACAGACCCATAGCACCAAGTACACTGGCAGTGCACACAGAACTACAGCACTAAGCTCACTGACAGTACACACAGACCTACAGCACCAAGTACACTGACAGTACACATAGACATATAGCACCAAGCACACTGACAGTACACACAGACCTAGAGCACCAAGCACACTGGCAGTGCACACAGACCCATAGCACCAAGTACACTGTCAGTGCACACAGAACCACAGCTCCAAGAACACTGACAGTACACACAGACCTAAAGCACCAAGCACACTGGCAGTGCACACAGACCCATAGCACCAAGTACACTGGCAGTGCACACAGACCCATAGCACCAAGTACACTGGCAGTGCACACGGACCTATAGCACCAAGCACACTGACAGTACACACAGACCTACAGCACCAAGTACACTGCCAAGTACACACAGACCCATAGCACCAAGTACACTGGCAGTACACACAGACTCACAGCACCAATTACACTGGCAGTGCACACAGACCCATAGCACCAAGTACTCTGGCAGTGCACACAGAACTACAGCACTAAGCTCACTGACAGTACACACAGACCTACAGCACCAAGTACACTGACAGTACACATAGACATATAGCACCAAGCACACTGACAGTACACACAGACCTAGAGCACCAAGCACACTGGCAGTGCACACAGACCCATAGCACCAAGTACACTGTCAGTGCACACAGAACTACAGCACCAAGAACACTGACAGTACACACAGACCTAAAGCACCAAGCACACTGGCAGTGCACACAGACCCATAGCACCAAGTACACTGGCAGTGCACACAGACCCATAGCACCAAGTACACTGGCAGTGCACACAGAACTACAGCACTAAGCTCACTGACAGTACACACAGACCTACAGCACCAAGCACACTGACAGTACACATAGACATATAGCACCAAGCACACTGACAGTACACACAGACCTAGAGCACCAAGCACACTGGCAGTGCACACAGACCCATAGCACCAAGTACACTGTCAGTGCACACAGAACTACAGCACCAAGAACACTGACAGTACACACAGACCTACAGCACCAAGTACACTGACAGTACACACAGACCTAAAGCACCAAGCACACTGGCAGTGCACACAGACCCATAGCACCAAGTACACTGGCAGTGCACACAGAACTACAGCACCAAGAACACTGACAGTACACACAGACCCATAGCACCAAGTACACTGGCAGTGCACACAGACCTACAGCATCAAGCACACTGACAGTACACACAGGCGCTCATTGCAGGCGAGCCTCGCATAGCGAGGGGAGCCGTTAATACGGACCACTTTTTTACGGAGCAAACTGCTCCATATGTATATTAATAACTATACAACTTTCCAAACATACACATCTCATTGCAATAAGCTAGTAATAATAATAATGCACAAGAGTCCTTCAGCACTGCACTGGACACTGAATAAACTTGCCTAGCTATGGTTTTCCCTATTGAATTAGTATCACCTACACTGTCCCTCCTCTCAGGAAGACTGCAAGGTACTTATGATTCCAAAATGGCTGCTGTCCATGAGGTAGAAGGGTGTAGAAGGGAGTGTATGCTGCTGATTGGCTGGAATGTGTCTGCTGACTGTGACATGCAGGGTCAAAGTTTGCTCAATGATAAAGTATTGGGGGCGGGTCGAATCTCGCATATGTTCGCAGTTCGCCGCGAACGCGAACATGCTATGTTCGCCGAAAAAAGTCCGCCGGCGAACTATTCGCGACATCTCTAATTAAGATATCTGCTCTGTCAAGTTTCAATGGTACTTTCTGCACTTACCATGACCATTATTAACGGGGAAACGCGATTTGATTCTGGAGAGGGAGCCTGAGAAACAGCTACCACATCCAATGAAGGCAGCAGGTCTGCTAATTATCTAACCCTGACTCAGGAGGTAGTGATGAAAAATAACAATACTTTTGAGGCCCTGTGATTGGTATAATTACACTTTAAATCCTTTGATGAGGATCTATTGGAGGGCAAGCCTAGTGCCAGCAGCCAAAATGATTTCAGCTCCAATAGCGTATATTAAAGTTGCTGCAGTTAAAAAGCTTGTAGTTGTATCTTGCGATAGAACTGGTGGTCTGCCATGATGCATGCTACCGCCTGTCCAAGCCCCTGCCTCTTGTTGCCTCCCCAATGCCCTTGACTGAGTGCCCTGGGGGTCCGAAGCGTTTACTTTTAAAAAATTAGAGTATTCAAAGCAGTCCTGTCGCCTGAATACTTCAGCTAGGAAATATGGCATAAACTCTGGTTCTATTTTATTCATTTTTAGAACTGGAGCCATAATTAATAAGGATGGCCGGAGGCATTCATATGTTTTCATTAATCAAGAATGAAAGTTGCAGTAAGCGAAGCCGGCTAGCGATCTGGCAGCGTTATTCCCATGACCCGCTGAGCAGCTTCTGGGAAACCAAAGTCTTTGGGTTCCAGGGGGAGTATGGTTGCAAATCTTAAGCGTAAAGGAATTGATAGAAGGGCACCAACAGAAGTGGAGCCTGCAATTTACTTTGACTCAACAAGGGAAATCTCACCTAGCTTGGATAAGGGATTGGCTCTAAGGACTGGGTCGGTCGGGCTGGGAAGCGAAGCAGGGCTAGGTGCATGCAGCAGCTGGATGAGACACCTTCTACGACTCTCTTAAGGTAATCAAATGCCTCATCATCATTGAGCTTGACTCTAGTCTGCCACTGTGAAGAGACATGAGAGGTGTAGAATAAGTGTGAGGCCCCGGCTTCAGCCTGGCGCCACTGGTGAAATAACAATTGTTTTTACAATTTTTTTGATTACCCGGTAAGGCGGCGGGGGGGGGGGGGGTCTCCCCAAAGGGGCTCTCCCCAAAGGGGCTCTCCCCAAAGAGGCTCTCCCTTCAGGTCCCTGTACATCTGTGAAATTGTAACGCAGGTGTCCTTAGGGGTAGCACGACTTTAGCGCAACTCAAAAATGCGCACGCGCACACATGCACGCGCACCCGACACAAACATGACATCTCCTCGCAGAGTTGCAGTCCTTGGGTCACTAGTGGTTCCTGAACTTGATTGAGGTGATCTGAAGAACATCAAATGATCTGAAGAACATCTGACAGGAGTGGACAATAAGCTCTAATACTTAGCCTATGAAAAGTCTCTCCATATAGATACATTATAATTATATTAAGTATTTAGAAGCCAGAGTCCAGGCTCCAAGGAGGTTTTGCATTTTTCCCCCACTACTTCCTATATACTGAAATGTTATAAAAAAATGTAAACATTATTTATAAATATGCATACACAAACGTCAAAGTAGCATTTTCTTATTAGTATACACTTTATACAGCAATATAGCCAATCACATTACAATTCTTACCCAGGTGTGACAGAGTATTAAGGGGAAAATGTTTGGGAATCACTTCCTTAAATAATTGGGTATTATTCTTGAGAAGACAATGAGAAACAAATTGACAGAAGATATACTCTGTAGCATCTGAGACATGGTATATAAAAATGTAAGTGTACTCTTGCTTATTAAATGCAGGTTTCAGTGCATAATAAGTTGTGTTCAGCATGTAAATGCATCCAGGGCGTGCCAATAAGAAGTAGGCATACAGCTTTAGCCAATGAGATAAAATGCTAAATGGTATGATTGGTACGCAAAGAAGCATTTCTTGAAAGTTTCAGACAATTTAGCAAGTTAAATATTATTTTCCATGCAAAACAAAATCACATATATTTATGAGTAATGTGGGTAAATTCTGTTACCTTCAACTTCACATCTTGA
This sequence comes from Discoglossus pictus, assembly GCA_027410445.1. Classification (NCBI taxonomy): domain Eukaryota; kingdom Metazoa; phylum Chordata; class Amphibia; order Anura; family Alytidae; genus Discoglossus; species Discoglossus pictus. The sequence goes on along the minus strand of CM050166.1, from coordinate 285,274,377 downwards.
TTTATACATAAACTCTACTTTTTCTGTATACGATTTCCTTCTCTTCTTTTTATTAAACAATTTAGTGTATTTTAAGTTTTATCCGATGGCATGCTGTCTCCACTAATGTACACATGTAATCAAAAATGTCCTATCCAAGAAATGAACCTAGCCCCTAGCCACTATGCTACATCCTGCTTTGAAAGGCTGAAAGAAAATTGTGAAGGAATAAGCATTTAAGAAAGAAGGAGGGGAGTGATGGAAAATGGGCTGCCCTGGCTTCTAAATACTTAATAGATTCATAATTAGTGATGTCGCGAACATAAAATTTTCGGTTCGCGAACCGCGAACGCGAACTGCCGCAAATGTTCGCGAACCGGCGAACATCGGCGAACCGCCATAGACTTCAATGGGCAGGCGAACTTTAAAACCCACAGGGACTCTTTCTGGCCACAAAAGTGATGGGAAAGTTGTTTCAACGGGACTAACACCTGGACTGTGGCATGCCGGAGGGGGATCCATGGCAAAACTCCCATGGAAAATTACATAGTTGATGCAGAGTCTGGTTTTAAGCCATAAAGGTCATAAATTACCTAACATTCCTAAATTGTTTGGAATAACGTGCTTTAAAACATCAGGTATGATGTTGTATCGATCAGTTAGTGTAAGGGTTAGGCCCGCTTCACAGTGACAGACCAAACTCCCCGCAAACAACCACAAACAGTCCATTTGCACAACCGCAAACTCCCCATTTGCACAAGGTTGGATAACAAGCTAGCCATGTCCCGTTCCTTGTCCTTACTGATGTCATTGAAGGTCTCTTCCTCCACCCAGCCACGTACAACACCAAGGGTCCCCGAAAGGTGACAACAAGCCCCCTGGGACGCCTGCTGTGTTTGGTCTTCCACCTCCTCAAAGCCACCTTCCTCCTCTGACTCCTCTTCTTCAGACTCCTCTCACTGCATTGCCTCTCTCTGCGTTATTATAAGGTGTGTTAAGTAGTACTACTCTTATCAGTTTAAACCTGTTACAGTAAATATCAGGGGGCGTGTATAAGGCATGGATTTTTAGAACCGGGAGATGGAAAAAGATGCTTTGTTGGTCGTATCACTTAAATTTTGGGGCACGGCACGTGCAGTCAAAGGTGCCACCAGATAGGAGTGGCGTGTTTGTAAGTACTACTCTTATCAGTTTAATACTTGTTACGTCACCTATCAGGGGGCGTGTATAAGGCCTGGATTTTTAGAACCAGGAGATGGAAAAAGATGCTTTGTTGGTCGTATCACTTCAATTTTGGGGCACGGCACGTGCAGTAAAAGGTGCCACCAGATAGGAGTGGCGTGTTTGTAAGTACTACTCTTATCAGTTTAATACTTGTTACGTCACCTATCAGGGGGCGTGTATAAGGCCTGGATTTTTAGAACCAGGAGATGGAAAAAGATGCTTTGTTGGTCGTATCACTTCAATTTTGGGGCACGGCACGTGCAGTCAAAGGTGCCACCAGATAGGAGTGGCGTGTTTGTAAGTACTACTCTTATCAGTTTAATACTTGTTACGTCACCTATCAGGGGGCGTGTATAAGGCCTGGATTTTTAGAACCAGGAGATGGAAAAAGATGCTTTGTTGGTCGTATCACTTCAATTTTGGGGCACGGCACGTGTAGTCAAAGGTGCCACCAGATAGGAGTGGCGTGTTTGTAAGTACTACTCTTATCAGTTTAATACTTGTTACGTCACCTATCAGGGGGTGTGTATAAGGCCTGGCTTTTTAGAACCAGGAGATGGAAAAAGAGGCTTTGTTGGTCGTATCACTTCAATTTTGGGGCACTTTGTGACATTAGCTTCTTACGCTGAAACATGTCCTTTACAGGCACCTGACTATGGGCAGATGAGCAGGAACTGCTCAAGGCGAGAGACGGAGTGGCGGATGGTTGAGAGGGGGCAAGGAGGACAGCAGTGGTTGATGTGGCTTATGATGCTGCACCAGGAGGAGGATGGCGGCTTTGAGTTTGTTTGCTGCTTGTACTCATGTGTTGGTCTGGAGTCACCCAAACATTAGGTCTCAACCTGTAGAGGATAAGGGAACCAGGCTACTCTAGACCTCATTCATCATTACAGGTTTTGACAGATCGGTACTATGCGTCCAAGCTACTGTGACAACAGATATGAGTGGCATTGTGCACTTGCAGAAGTTGGTAGAGTAGACGCTGTAGGTCTGACACACACGCTTGCAGACAACTAACTGCTATGCAATCTATTACAGTAGAATTTTTTTTTTGTTTTAAATGTACACTACTGTTACACCAGATATGAGTGGTGTGTTAAGTAGTACTACTCTTATCAGTTTAATCCCTGTTATGTGCCTTTTTTGGGGGTTTGGTTGTTGAAGCCACAGTGCAGCACCAGAGGCCAGAAAAATTAGGCATGTACACATGCCTGAAAAATTAGGTATTGTTGATCTTGCAGCGAGCAGAGAAGAAGGTAGGCCTGATTTAACGCCCCATCCCTGCATATCCACACTCAGAGATTGAGGGGGCGACCCTTACAAGGCCACGGGCCGGAGATATAAATGGGGGCCATCCCAAATAAGCACACAAGCGGGGACAAAGGTAGTGAAGGGGACATGGACTGACGGTCGCCATATTGGCAGGAAAAGGGCCCAGCAATTAAGCCAAACTGACCCAGCACAGGCAGCTACTTGAGTCAAACGCTGTACAATTACACCTTAATAAAGCTGAAACATGCAGCAGCAGGGATTCTAAACGGCCACACGGGGACAAGGAGGCTAACAGCCCCCCAGTCTCTGCACCACTCTTTTTAACAGATAACCCAAGGGGCTAACCAGGGACCTTGCCCAGAAAAAAAAAAGCAGAATTTTATTGGAGGAATTATTAGTGTCTTTACCCCCCAAGAGAGGACATAATATACGGTATCTTTAGACTACCTGATGGCCAAACCTCCTTTAGCCCCAATGCTATCCAAGAAACATTTCAAAACTTCGATCAGACCATATATTCATCCCAATCCCGCTGCAGCAGATCTGACATAGAGTCCTTCCTACTACAGCAAGAAGTCCACAAAATACCTGTACCTCAATTGGACAGCTTGAACCTAGACATATCCCAAGAGGAAGTTAAATTTACAATCCAAGATCTTACATTTGGCAAGTCCCCAGGGCCAGACGGTTTTACTCATCTGTACTATAAGAAATTTGAGCCCTTGCTTACCCCCGCACCTAACATCTTTGTTTAACGCTAAACTAAATGGAGAACCTATGCCAACTTAATTGAATCAGGCCGACCTCATAGTCTTTCCAAAAGAGGGTAGGGACCCGAATCTCAAACTGTATTACAAGGCAGCGCAGCTGGCTTTCATTCCTCTGGCGCATTCTCCAAAACACATCAGCCGCTCTGGGTATTTATGGAAAATGTAAGCATGTCACCTTATACATGGGATACAGTAATATGGATTCCAGGCCTGTATACTTTTTTGAGAAACTTGAAAAACCCATTGATTAAGCACTCATTAAAAATATGGACGGAGATGAACTGGACACAAAAACTGGACACTCGGGTATCAGATCTTACCCCTACCGTACCCAATCCCCACTTTAAGATACATATTCCGGAAAGCTCTCTCAGTTGGTGGAAGTCTCAGAACCTACTAAGGGTTGGTCCATGGTGGCATGACGACAAAATAATGACCTTTGAGTGGGTGAGAGATAGATACAATTTACCCCTGGCTGAACACTATAATTTTTGCAGGATAAATCATTTTATATATACGATAAGTGGTAGGGGAACCCCCCAAAGAAACACCTGGCTACTCACAAAATGTAGGGATTCCCCCTTTCAGCCTGGTATTATTAGCCTCATGTATGAACTATTTAATGAAAACTCATGGGCAAACAAACCAGACTATACCAAAGCCTGGGAGAGGGATTTGGGCACCGAGTTGGCAGACAGCACATGGGATAAAAGTTGGCAAGGCTTAAGTAGGGGATCTTTAAATTATAGTCTGCTTGAGACTTCAATAAAGGTCCTACACAGGACATATATTACTCCTTTTAAGCTAATAAATGGGATCCAAAACGGAGCAGCTCATGTTTTAGGAACAGTGGTTATGAGGCTACATTTATTCATGTTTGGTGGGAGTGTTCGGCAGTCATAAGACTATGGGAAGAAACATGCTTACTAGCTTCTAAAATGTTTAAGATTGACCTAATAAAATATTTTTTGAAAGAAAAAATACACATAGCTAGTAGTTGGAAAACCCCAAATTAAAACTTTCAGGAATTAATAAAAAAAAATCAACTATTTACTGCTCAACGAGAGATTTAACCATGTAATCTTGGATAGAATCACCCAGTTCCAGACAATTTGGGATCCCTGGATAACATCCTCATTTAGTGCCCCCCTAATATAATAAAACATTTGTTAATGGTTGAAGCGACTCTGGGGGAAGGACCGGAGTGGGGGAGCCCTGGAGGAGACCCTTCAGAAGCAACCAGCGGCAAAATAATCCGAGGAAAGGAGAGGTCGCCTACTGAAGCCTGCCCTAGGGTAACCCAAGGGCGATTGAGCAGGTTAGATATTGTAAATAATAAGCTACTGCTGTAGTGATGATAGATAATAGGACTTTGGTGTTAACTGCTGATATACTCTTTACTATTGTCTGTTTTACCATGTCTTAGGTTTCTCTTAAAAATTGCAATCATAGTAAAAAAAAAGAAAATGTATTAACCAAAAAAGTTAAAAAAAGAAGGCCTAGCCACCTAATTTTAACAAAATGTCTTCATTGTAAATATGTATTTTTGCACAACTGTTGTGTTATGCAAGACTGTTCAATATGCTTTCTTTTCCATTACATGCCGTACGCCTTCTGACATAAAAATTGAAATTCAAAAATTAGATATTGTTGCAGCCGCTGCTGTTGCAGCGGCCAGAAAAATTGACCTTTGTTCCCCAGGCAGAAAGTGCCATAAAACATTGCCTCTTCTTGAACCCTAGTTGGTGGCGGATAATTCACGCAAGTCATCCGGCATTCACAGATAACATACAGCAGCGTGTGGACCATTTATAGCCGAAGGCAGCTCATCTCATCAGGCCTTTTTCAGTCGAATGTATCGTCCAGTGTCAGTCCCTTCAGGATCCATCCCTCATTCATCTTTATAAAGGTGAGGCAATCTAGACTTTTTTGCCCTAGGCGACTTCTCTTCTCGGTGACAAAACCTCCTGCTGCACTGAAGGTGCTTTCTGACAGGACACTTGAAGCGGGGCAGGACAGAAGTTCAATTGCAAATTGGGATAGCTCAGGCCACAGGTCTAGCCTGCATACCCAGTAGTCAAGGGGTTCATCGCTCCTCAGAGTGTCGATATCTGCAGTTAAGGCGAGGTAGTCTGCTACCTGTCGGTCAAGTCGTTCTCTGAGGGTGGATCCCGAAGGGCTTATGCGATGCGTAGGACTGAAAAAGGTCCACATGTCCTCCATCAACGACACGTCTTTTAAACGTCCTGTCCTTGCCGGCGTGGTCGTGGGAGGTGGATTACTTTCACCTCTTCCCCTGTTATATTGCCCTTGTGCTGTGACATCACCCTTATATGCTGTGTAAAGCATACTTGTTAATTTGTTTTGGACCTGCTGCATCCTTTCTGACTTGCGGTAATTTGGTAACAAATCAGGCACTTTCTGCTTATACCGGGGGTCTAGTAGCGTGCACACCCAGTACAGGTTGTTCCCCTTCAGCCTTTTTATACGAGGGTCCTGCGACAGGCACGACAGCATGAAAGACCCCATTTGCACAAGGTTGGATACCGAGCTAGTCATGTCCCGTTCCTCGTCCTCAGTGATCTCGCTGAAGATATGTTCTTCCCCCCAGCCACGTACAAAACCACGGGTACCAGATAGGTGACAACGAGCACCCTGGGATGCCTGTTGTGATTGGTCTTCCTCCTCCCCCTCAAAGCCACATTCCTCCTCTGACTCCTCTTCCTCACAATCCTCTTCCAGCGTTGCCGCAGGTCCAGCAAGCGATGCTGATAAGGCTGTTTCTGGTGGTGATGGTGACCACAACTCTTCCTCTTCCTCGTCACGCTCATCTACAGCCTGATCCAGCACTCTTCGCAGGGCACGCTCCAGGAATAAAACAAATGGTATGATGTCGCTGATGGTGCCTTCGTTGCGACTGACAGGGTTTGTCACCTCCTCAAAAGGACGCATGAGCCTACAGGCATTGCGCATGAGCGTCCAGTAACGTGGCAAAAAAATCCCCAGCTCCGCAGAGGCTGTCCTAGCACCCCGGTCATACAAATACTCGTTAATGGCTTTTTCTTGTTGGAGCAGGTGGTCGAACATTAGGAGTGTTGAATTCCAACATGTGGGGCTGTCACAAATCAAGCGCCTCGCTGGCATGTTGTTTCGCCGCTGGATATCTGAAAAGTGCGCCATGGCCGTGTAGGAACGCCTGAAATGGCCACACACCTTTCTGGCCTGCTTCAGGATGTCCTGTAAGCCTGGATACTTATGGACAAAGCGTTGTACGATCAGATTACACACATGTGCCATGCACGGCACATGCGTCAACTTGCCCAAATTCAATGCCGCCAACAAATTTCTTCCGTTGTCACAAACCACTTTGCCAATCTAGTTGGTGCGGAGTCAGCCATTGATCCACCTGTGCGTTCAGGGCGGACAGGAGTGCTGGCCCAGTGTGACTCTCTGCTTTGAGGCAAGTCAACCCCAAGACGGCATGACACTGCCGTATCCGGGATGTGGAATAGTATCTGGGGAGCTGGGGGGGTGCCGTTGATGTGGAGCAAGATGCAGCAGCAGAAGAGGACTCAGCTGAGGTGGTTATGGAAGATGATGGAGTAGGAGGAGTAGAGGAGGTGGCAGCAGGCCTGCCTGCAAGTCGTGGCGGTGTCACCAACTCCTCTGCAGAGCCACGCATTCCATGCTTGGCAGGCGTCAGCAGGTTTGCCCAATGCGCAGTGTAGGTGATATACCTGCCCTGACCATGCTTTGCAGACCAGGTATCAGTGGTCAGATGGACCCTTGCCCCAACACTGTGTGCCAGAGATGCCATTACTTCCTTTTGCACAATTGAGTACAGGTTGGGGATTGCCTTTTGGGCAAAGAAATTTCGGCCTGGTACCTTCCACTGCGGTATCCCAATAGCTAAAATTGTTTTGAAAGCCTCAGACTCCACCAGCTTGTATGGTAAAAGCTGGCGGGCCAAGAGTTAAGACAAGCCAGCTGTCAGACGCCGGGCAAGGGGGTGACTTTGTAGCATTGGCTTCTTATGCTCAAACATGCCCTTGACAGACACCTGACTGTGGGGAGATGAGCAGGAACAGCAAAAGGCGAGAGACGGTGTGGTGGAGAGTTGAGAGGGGGCAAAGAGGACAGCAGTGGTTGATGTGGATGAAGATGCTGGACCAGGAGGAGTATGGCGGCTTTGAGTTTGTGTGCTGCTTGTACTCATGTGTTGATCCCATTGGCATTTGTGATGTGACATCATGTGCCTTCGCAAAGCAGTTGTACCTAGGTGGGTGTTGGACTTCCCACGACTCAGTTTCTTTTGGCACAGGTTGCAAATGGCATCGCTGTTGTCAGAGGCAGACACACAAAAAAAATGCCACATTGCTGAGCTCGGCGTTGACGGCATTCTGGTGGTGGCAACAGCATGCGTTGATTGGCGTGCTGTCTGGCTGACCCCGGGTGCTGATACATGCTGTCTGACTGTGCCACTAGCTCGTTGCGATGACCTCCCTCTACTTCCAACTCGTCTCCTCCTCCTCTCTGTCTCCCCATCTGAACTTTCCCCCTGTTCTTCTTCTCTTCTAGCGGGCACCCACGTGACATCCACGGACGCATCGTCATCATCATCACCCGCCTCACTTGTATATGACAACTGAACAAAGGAAGCAGCAGCGGGTACATCATCATCATCATCATCACATCGTACGTACATGTGTGTAATGCTGCCTGACTGAGACATATCCCTGTTATCTACATTCTCTGGCAAAAATGGTTGCGCAACACTCATTTCTTCAAACTGATGTGTAAATAACTCTTCTGACTGATCAATTGAATTGGCTGTGGTACTAGTGTTGGTGGTGGCGGCAGGCGGGTGAGTGGTAACTTGAGAGGTGCCCGAAGCTAAGCTGGAGGAGGATGGTGCGTCAATGTTCCAAGCGGAAGCTGTAGAAGATTGGGTGTCCTGTGTTAGCCAGTCAACTACGTCCTCTGAACTTTTCAAGTTCAGGGTAACTGGCCTCTGAACACTGGGCATTATTGTAGGGCCAAAGGGAATCACAGCATCACGACCACGACGGCCTCTGCGGGGTGTCCTGCCTCTGCCTGTCATTTTTTTTTAAATGTGGTCTGTTGGTACCCCAAATAGATTGGATTGGTTGAACTTGGCACAGTACTTGTAAGCAAGACACACACTATGGGTAGCGGTCAAGCAAATGAACTTTGATTGACGGTCAGGCAAATGCACTTAGATTTAAGAAAATAAAAGTTTGGGTTTTTTAAATGTGGACTGTTGGTACCCCAAATAGATTGGATTGGTTGAACTTGGCACAGTACTTGTAAGCAAGACACACACTCTGGCTAACGGTCAAGCAAATGAACTTTGATTGACGGTCAGGCAAATGCACTTAGATTTAAGAAAATAAAAGTTTGGATTTTTTAAATGTGGACTGTTGGTACCTCAACTAGATTGGATTGGTTGAACTTGGCACAGTACTTGTAAGCAAGACACACACTATGGGTAGCGGTCAAGCAAATTAACTTTGATTGACGGTCAGGCAAATGCACTTAGATTTAAGAAAATAAAAGTTTGGGTTTTTTAAATGTGGACTGTTGGTACCCCAAATAGATTGGATTGGTTGAACTTGGCACAGTACTTGTAAGCAAGACACACACTCTGGCTAACGGTCAAACAAATGAACTTTGATTGACGGTCAGGCAAATGCACTTAGATTTAAGAAAATAAAAGTTTGGGTTTTTTAAATGTGGACTGTTGGTACCCCAAATAGATTGGATTGGTTGAACTTGGCACAGTACTTGTAAGCAAGACACACACTATGGGTAGCGGTCAAGCAAATGAACTTTGATTGACGGTCAGGCAAATGCACTTAGATTTAAGAAAATAAAAGTTTGTTTTTTTTAAAAGTAGACAACTAGTAAACAATATTATATTGTATGCATTGTGCACACACAGTATAAGCTGTGAGCCTGACACACACACTTGCAAGCAGGGGCTAGCAGGGAGACAGGCAAATTAAATTAGATTACACAGAAAAAAAACAAAGAAAAAAAAATGATGTTATAGCCCTAAAAAGGGCTTTTTGGGGTGCTGTGTTTACAGCAGAGATCTGATGAGTCCTTCAGCACTGCACTGGACACTGAATAAACTTGCCTAGCTATTGATTTTCCTATTCAATCAGCATCACCTACACTCTACCTCCTCTCTGTAAGACTGCAAGTTAGTTATGATTCCAAAATGGCTGCTGTCCATGAGGTAGATGGCTCTGGAAGGGAGTGTATGCTGCTGATTGGCTGGAATGTGTCTGCTGACTGTGACATGCAGGGTCAAAGTTTGCTCAATGATAAAGTATTGGGGGCGGGTCGAATCTCGCATATGTTCGCTGTTCGCCTCGAACGCGAACATTCTATGTTCGCTGGGAACAATCCGCTGGCAAACTATTCGCGACATCTCTATTCATAATGTATCTATATGAGAGACTCCAGTTCCTTAGCCTTACCCATTTGACCCAGACATCTTACCTGGTTATTGCGTCACATTTTTTAAAGTAATCCCTTGTTCCAAGCTTTTGTCAAGCGCTAAAAAAATGGTGAGGCATCCTCACCTATCGTGGCAGCCCAACCTCCCTTCTAACCCTGTGGCGGGGAATGGAACTTGTCCCCCCCCCCCAAGCCGGGAGGTGGAGGGGGGCCCAAATGTCAGGACCATGTTGGGACAAGTTAAGCGTTGGCGGAGGAGAGGGGCGAGCAAGTGAGGGCCCCCACCAGTACAAGTTACATGTCGATGGAGTAGAGGGACGACTGGGTGAGAGACAAGTTATACAGCGGACAGGGGCCCGCGGCCGGGATGGAGTTCATTAGATAGCAGAGATGGAAGCTTAATACTGGGGGCCTCCGCGCCCAGGCCTTAATACTGGGGGCATCAGCGGTCCCAAGGCTTAATACTGTGGGGCACCTGCTGTCTAAGTGTACTTATGGCTATGTGTAGGGAGGTATTAATCTATGTTTGTGAGTTGTGTGGTGTGAATTAAGTATTAATAATTATTATAAGTGGAAAACTTGCAGTACAGATCCCTCTCTCTCTCTCTCTGATAACATCCAACCCACCAACTTCTCGACCTGCGTGTGAACTTGCTCAGCTACAATTTTTTTCCAGTTTTACAGGTTTTTAAAGGCCTTTAGTGTTGAGTTGTTTAGCATTTTATGCTTCCTTTTGATTTTGTTTGGTCACGTCATTGCAAATTACAGAAATTTTTGCGAGCATCATATAATCACACCCCCCTAAAAGCTTGCAAGCGCCTGCAGGATTTGCAAGTTTTAGCTTAAGGACAGCAATTGCGGACTTGTGGCAATAGAATGTATCCAAACATTTAGAGAAAAAACACTTGCAGCACAAATTACATGTTAATGTAGTTTGCAGGCTTCTAATAGAATAGAGCTCATATTCCCAAGTCAAAAACAGGGACACAGTTTAGTCCGCAAATGCGAAGGTGGAGGCTTTAAGGAGCATGACTTTGGAACAACAAAACCCTGCATAATCCTTAACTCGCAGCACTTTGTTCTACGCCGCCTCAAAACACTAACAACACAACCCTGCACCTTTACTCGCAGCTATTTACTCCTACAGCGCATCAAACAAACCCACAAAGCTCCCACACACAAACCTTAAGTTGCAGCACTTACACCTACGGTGCCACACACCACCGGACAAAACTTGCAGCACTTAGCCGATCAAACTTAGCCAATCGGGACTTAGAAAAAAAAAACTATTATGACTCCAAATACGAGTCGTAACACTTAGAAAAATATGAGTTGTAAAAATACGAACTTAGCGGCTGAGACCCACAAACCAAAAAACAGTCAAAACACACTAAATACACCCGAAAAAAATACAAACACATCACACAGAGCATGGGGCAACAGCCAGGACGTCTTTCAGTGAACTGGAACGTAAATTTAACTCGATTTAGACGATTTTCGCCACTCGAAAATCGCCTAAGTGAGAAAAAAATAGCCGCCAAAAAAAATTAAAACGAGGCTACATGACCGTGAAGCGCGCAAAACAAAGCTGGACACATAGCAGTTTGACAAGCCATGTACAAGCTACTACAACGGACTGTTACTAAAGACGGAAAATCCTTCTGATGCGCGTAACACATACAATATCGCCGCCATTTTATGACAATCTACACAATAACGCATCTGAAATGGCGGCTTTCCCGCCTAAACTAATGGTTCTGGCTAGCGCACGCAGCCTATATATAGGGCACACTTGCCACACTGCTGACACTTTCTCCTCAGGTGATGATAGTCTAAATGGACATTTTCTGCTGCAGGAAAATCCAAAGAGATTGTTAGCTCTTCAGGATATTGATTGCTGGATATTTATTATAAATAGGTAAAGTATATTAATTATATAATTATTTATTAATTAAAACAAAATATTAATAAAAACAAAAAAATTACATTACTACATTTTGCAAAGATTTCTAAATTAAATGTGCTAAAATGCATCACAAAATAGGTAGATTTTACAGTGTAATCATATTTATCTGTTGATGCTCATTGTCTCAAATAAATAGAATCCTCAAACCGCTTAAATATTTACTTTCTTACATTTTACAGTGCATTTACTTATATTTTGCATCTATGCCAATTCAAATCATACAAACATTAACAAAGCTTTTTTTTTTATTTCCCAGTTTGATCATCTGGGCACCTGACTACACAGAGGGGCGTTTGCAGCATTTGATCTGCAATCAGATAACCTTCCCAGGGGCCTCATTCTATTATCGGCCGTAGGAGATGCGGGGCCGCAAGGACCGGCCGCAAGCTATTCGGCTATTCTAGTCCCCTCCGGCCGATAGGCACACAAATAAGCACATAATAAAGCCATCCTGCACTCTGAGGAGACTATAAAGTGATTGTAGGTGTTAGCATTCATAGCACAACATTCCCCTACACTCAAATCCGTAAATAATTTTTTTTAAATTTATGTCAAATATCCATGGAAAAAGTCCAGAGGGCTTTGAGCACCTCAGACCCGCCCACGCTGCGCCCGGAAAATAAACAGTCAATGAAATATCGGATTTGGGCTGATGTGCAAGCTTGAGAGGGGGTTGCTATTAATCCTCATGTCCCCCATTATGATCCCTAGCATTTACAGAGCTTTACAGTGCCGTCTTGAATATATATTTGCTTTTAAAGATTTCTGAGCTTACGGCCGGTTGCAAGATATACGGCCGGCCGTAAGGGGATATCCTTGCGGCACCGTCTATTTGAATTGCAAGGTAACGGGAGCCCCGCAAGGAATCGCAGCTTTGTGGCCGATTTACGGCCGATAATAGAATGAGGCCCCAGGTATATAATTTTTCAATATTTATATTTATTTTACTAATAATAATTAGATCAGATATGGCAGCAACTATGGCAACATCAAACCCACATAATTGGGATATAACAAACCTGATTAAGGAAGCTAAAGCAATTTTTACAAATAATGAACAAAACATTTCTAGACCTACAATGGACTCGAATATCCTTAATACCTCACGAGAAACATTGAAATCTCTGAAAAAACAAATAACAATATGGGAAACTACTAGTTTACAGAAATACATAAAAGCCAAAATCATTCCAAGAGGACTACGAATACAATTGGCACCCGCTTCACATTTGTGTGATGAGAGATTTATTAGTAAATGGATAGAAATAACTGACAAATGTTCCTTTGAATTGATGACTCTAATGTATGAATCTGAACAACATAACCTGGAGATAATCAATCAGCAAGTTACCAAATGCCTCCAAAATTTGGAGAAATTCAAGGACATGCCAGAATATGAGGACATTAATTCCAAATTACACAATAATATAGAGAAACTAAAAAAGGAAATAACTCTTCGAAAACAGAAAAAATTTGGAAGAGACAATTCAGACTATCAAAGTGGAAAGATCTACAAATTTGTCACGACTCTTAGAAAATCAAGTATAACAGATATTAGTTCTTCAGATCTGGATCAATCCGATAAGGATGAAAGCAATCAAGAACCCCCTAAATACCAGTTCTCTAATTCATCACATACTTATTTCTCTAAGGGACAGGTTACAAGATCTAATCTAAATCAACCAACTATGGATACTTATTTAGGGAAGGGTCACGACCAAAAACAAAGGAAAACAAATCACAAAACAAATAGGAAATATACCTCGCTCTGATCGTGAAAAAAAACCCTCCCTACTAATTAACAAATTTACTACCACACATCAATCTCTGAAGAGTGTTAGCTCTGTGACATCAAAGAATGTCAATTTTAATGATCATAACCAGTCAAACCACAATCATCAATCTGTCTGATTTCAAACTAAATCATTCTCACAAATCACTTCTAATAAAATGATTATCCTATGTGCCCACAAGTTGGTCCAATCTGTTCACAAATAGTAAGGACATTAATTTGTTCGCTCGCAAGTTGGCATTAAAGAAATACTTCTCTGCAAGGTCTAATAGACAACTTTTGAATCTAGGACTACAACAAGAAGACAAGAGTATATTCAATGACCTCATGTCTATTTTAAATGAGCAAGAGACACACGAATTAACTACATCTGAAATAATGAAAAGAAAAAATCCAAGTAAATTCACGCCAGATCTTAATCAATATGCAAATATTAAAGTCTTTTAGATCTGGTAGAAAGGGATTTAAAGCAACATCATGATAAAGTCATATTGGATTTTGCATCAACTAAACAAAATCTAAGTTAATCCGAAAGACAAGCTCTAATTGAGCTCAGTAAAAGTAATATCGTTGTAAAACCAGCAGACAAAGGAGGCAATGTCGTCCTGCAAAATGAACAATATTACATAAAAATGTGTGAAAAGATTCTATCCGACAAAAACACCTATACCAGACTAATCAGTGATCCATTTTCTGCCTTTGACAAAGAATTGAAAGAGATATTGAGAGAAGCAAGAGATAACAAACTAATTGATTAAGATACCCACGATTACCTGTTGACCAAATACCCAGCGACCTTCTACGCCTTACCAAAGGTACATAAAAATGTACAACATATACCTGGACGTCCTATAGTATCGGGTAACAATAACCACACTGAAAAAATAAGTAAATTTGTGGATAACTTTCTTAAAGTTGTTGGAGAGTCTTTTCCCACCTATCTCAAAGACACATCTGATGTTTTAAAACAGGTAGATGGGATGCATGTTCCCGATGAAGCTCTATTCGCAACGATTGATGTAGAGCAACTCTACTCAAGCATTCCACATGATTGTGGTTTATCGACAGTTAAATATTTTCTTGCAGAGAAAAGTAACAATCATATAGCTTTTAATGGTTTCATCCTAAAGCTTCTGAGATTCATATTAACAAAAAAAATATTTTTATTTAATAAGAAATACTATCACCAGACTCAAGGAACAGCCATGGGCACTGCTTGTGCCCCTAGCTATGCTAACTTATATCTTGGCTTTTGGGAAAAAAATTGTCTTCTCAGACACTATGTCTCCACTGTCTGAAAAAATTATATTCTGGAAAAGATATATAGATGACGTAATACTTATCTGGGGTGGCAAACATCAAGAGTTCAAACAATTCATCAGAGATCTTAATATTAATAACCTAAACCTCACCTTTACCTTCAATATTGATCGGGACCAAATAGAATTTTTAGATCTACATCTAGTAAAAGATGAAAATGGAGCAATACACACGTCCGTCTATCGTAAACCTACGGCCTCAAATGTGTTGCTCAATTGGTCAAGCCAACACCCTTTAGCCTTGAAGTCAAGCATCCCCTTCAGCCAATATCTGAGCGTAAGGAGAAATTGTGATACATTGTTAATGTTTGAAAGACAAGCAAAAGAACTGAAATACAGATTTAAAGAATGTGGCTACCTGAACAGCTGCCAACGTGGCTACCAACGAACTCTCAAGTTAGATAGAACAGAATTGTTATTTGGGAAGAACAGTCAAAAAGCCAAACAAACTGAAGATACAAATGATCCACTATGCTGTATCATGACATATGGCTGTGACTGGAAACCAATTAGAGACATTCTAAATACACATTGGCAGATACTTTTTAATGATCCAATTCTGAAGACTCATTTAACTTCAGAACCTGTCATCACATACCGAAAGAAAAAGAGTATCTGGGAAAATATTGTACAAAGCTTTTTCAGATCTAAAGATGAAAAAGAAAAAAAGACAACTTGGCTTACCCCTACTAAAGGACTGTTTAGATGTGGACATTGCAGGGCTTGTCCCTACATACAGCCTAGCCATGAATTTACTCATCCAACCACTTTGAAGAAATATCCTCTCAAAAGATTTATAAATTTTAAAACAATGCATGTTATTTACGTGCTGATTTGCCCCTGCCCCATGATATATGTTGGCAAACCCATAAGGCAACTTCGCCGCAGGGTATTAGAACATACCTACAGTGTAACGAATCAACTGGATACACCATTCTCACACCATATTTCCACACATCATGCCAATAGACTTGACTCCATAAAATTTCTTGTCGTGGATCATTTATGTAGGAAACCAAGTGGTGGAGATATGAACACACAATTATTACAACTAGAAAGTAGATGGATTTTTACCCTAAATTCCCTATATCCGCATGTAATTAATGAAGGATTTTCATATTCAGCCTTTCTTTAAATTCCCCAGGGATTAGTCACATTCATAATAGTCCACTGTATTCAAGTATATTAATTTCATTATTCTTTTTTGTCTTTCTTGTCCCATACTTATTGTTTTCTTGCCACATTAAGAAATATATTCATCTCTGTTCCATTTTATAGATAAACTCAACCAATACTTTATTGGTTATTTTTCATATAATTGGTTAGCACCATCTGTTATCACATTTTATACTTTTAATATTCAATTACACTCTTGTTCACATCAACACACATTACGTTTTTCTTTTCTTTCTTACAGATCCAATTTTCCAACCCATGCACAGATCTTCTTTATATCATTAACAGAGGAGTCTTCAACTCCACTAATTACACATAATCTTTTATTCTAGAACACATAGTTTTTAAAGGGTAAATTTTACCCCACACACTATACTAGTTTATTTTTGTCAGTCCCTAGTCATTCGTATATCTTTTTCACTTATACACGTTTCATCTTTATTATTTCTAATTTAATCTGATTTTATTACACTTCCTTCAATTTATTAATAATAAACCCATCTATTTACTATTTGAACCACCAGGGTATGCCATTACATGCTCCATTCCTTGTGTTCTATTTACCCTAGATCTGTATTCAATCCATTGTTTGGCATATTATCTTCCCTAAACTGGCTGTTTATTGTCTAGAATCTATAAAGTTACAGGATTCAATCCAAGATGGCTGACACAATATAGACAGAGTGTCATTAGAAAACATACACATAAAGCTTCAGCATTCTATTTGCCGTAATTACGCTGACGCAATGACGTCATCATGTTAGACGTGACACGCCCCTCCTATTCATTTAAACGCAGAAGTAATCTGGCCTATAAATAGGTCTAAGTTTTTATCAAAAGTACCCCAGAGGAAGCTCTCATAGGGCCACATTCAATTGCGTTGTGGCCAATTGAATAGGGCACTAAAGAAGCACATAGCATATTTTTATTAAAGAAGTTTTTAGTTAGTGAAAACCTTTCTTTTGGATAGATGCTTGCTAACTAAAAACTTCTTTAAAAAATATATGTTATGTGCTTATTTAGGGCACTATTCAATTGG
Organism: Discoglossus pictus; assembly: GCA_027410445.1. Classification (NCBI taxonomy): domain Eukaryota; kingdom Metazoa; phylum Chordata; class Amphibia; order Anura; family Alytidae; genus Discoglossus; species Discoglossus pictus. Next base: position 285,257,354 of record CM050166.1, on the reverse strand, counting down.
CCAAATTGCAATTGAATGAGGGTCATAGAGAGGGAAACGGACCGTCGGGACATGCAGAGAGGGTGGTGTGCAGACTAGGACATATGGAGGATCTTATTTAACTGGTGTTGTGGCCGGAAATAGCAACTATTGGGCACTGAGTGGCTTCTTTAACATATACAGAGATGTACACCTTGTTGTTCAGTAAAACCGTATATTCAGGTTTAATGATGGATACTAAATAGGTGTTGCATGGTATATAATTATTCCCACCAGCCCCCTTTTGCTATGCTTAACTCCCTCCATATGGCACACATAAACAAACAATTATAGTACCAGTATATTCATTATTCTCTGCATATCATCCTCTTTCTGTGTTTGCTTTTAATCCATTTGGTGTGATTTACTAAATATATCTCTAGCCCTTTGATTTTAGTACTACTTGATAGCACCTTTAAAGTGATCCAGTGATTAACAGTTCTTACTGACATATGAGGATTACATGAATATGGTCTACATCTTACTACACCTTTTTATTTATATCTGCATATATTCAGAAATTGATCTTCTATATTTAACTATCTCAATCTTGTAGACTACCATTTCCAAATCGTAGACTAGCAAGGCAGCTAGTTCCTTCTATTATTATTACACACCACAGCGTTTTTTCAAGTTTTATTATTCCTATTCCCTGATTAAATTATAACCTTATATAAAATTTAGTGTTACCCACTAGGGAAAATTCCAGGTCATATAACCTATTTATATATTTTACTAGATGCATGTATGACAAGGACAACTAGTACTTTCAATGATTCATACATTCATTCAAACAAAATATTAAATATGATTTTTACATCTTTTGACAGATTTATCATATCTCCACCTGCCTGAAAACAGGAGTCGCATCTGCACTAATTAACATTAAAGAACATCAAATTCACAGGTATATGATTTCCTGATGACATTCTTTACAAATATAGCATTAAGTATTGATTAGCGTTGAGCAGGGTTATTTAATACATTCATTCAAACAAAAAATTCATAATGAATTTTACATCTTTTCACAGATTTCTCACGTCGCAACCTGCCTGAACACAGGAGTCGCCTCTGCAGCATTTTACAATCTAGAACATCTACTTCACAGGTATATCATTTCGTGATGACATTCTTTACAAATATAGGATTAAGTATTTTTTAGAGCCCATGGATGACAGATATTGCTTAATTAATTTAAGTCATTTATTTTAAAAAATATTGAATAATTACAAGGAAAAAGGAATACATATATACTTCGCTATTGATGTTTGAAATAAAAACACTTTAACATCATATCTTGATTTATTGATTAATTAGGCATCATATCTTCATTTATTCATTAATTTATGTAGTACCAAAAAGCTATTTCCGTTTCTCCTTCTTTACAAAAACATGTTTACAGGTTGAGATTTTGCAGTCATAACACTTGCAGTTAAATATTTAATTTCATGTATTATATTAGATCACTTTTTAACATTTGAAAATGCATTTAACATATATTTATGATTAGTATTTACGTTTGCTAGGTATGCCAATTAAAATGCATATTTACAAAATCTTTATATGTCATTTTACAGATCCATCATCTCTGCACCTCCCTGAACACACAGAGTGGCGTCTGCAGTATTTCAGTTGATATCACATCTAATTGACAGGTATCATTCTTGATGACATTATTTTTAAAAACAGAATTAACACCCTTATTATTTTGCAAGTTGACCTATGAAATAGAGCTCTATATAAAAACACAGCATATTTTGGAACACAACTACTTACCGTATTGGCCCGAATATAAGCCGCACCCGCATATAAGCCGCACCTATGAAATTCAAGAAGTAAAAATAAAAAAAAAGATAATACCCCAATATAAGCCGCAACTTACCTATAGTACACTTACACCCATAAAACGACAAATGTAAAAGAAAAGAAACTGTTGCACAATTCTAATGTCATTCATTGCTTTACAGACGTCCCCTTCTCCTTCCTCCCCCTTGTAATATCTCCCCTGGCCTCTCCCTCTCTTGGACTATCTCCCCTGGCAAATCTTTCCTTGGCCTCTCTCTCTGTTCTCCTTCTTGGCCCAGACCTTTCTGCCATTTCCAGGTTTCTCCCTTTCACCATCCACTCTGGCCTCTTTCTAACCAATGCCTCTCTGCCTCTATCTTACTCCCCTTTCACCATCCACCCTGGCCTCTTTCTAACCAATGCCTCTCTGCCTCTATCTTACTCCCAGCCTTCACTCCCTACTCCTCTTCCCCTGACCTCTCCTATCTCCCTCCCAACCTCTCCCTCCTTACCTTACCCGGTCACCACCTTCTTCCGATTAAGCAGGATCATGGTGTGTAACAGGTGTCATGGTGTGTGACTAACTGTTTTTTCATCAACATTATTCACAGGTTGTCATTCATTAAAAAATACATATATGAAAACATATTTATCTTTACATGAATGAGAATTACACTTCAGATGTTTATTCATGTCAATCTATGGTTTGCTAATAGCTCTTTTGTGTAGCTCTTCTTTAGGAACACATGATAACTGTTTATGTTTTTGCATTCATGATAGAGAGAGACACAGAGAGAGAGAGAGACAGAGAGAGAGAGACGACAAAGAGAGAGAGAGACACAGACAGACAGAGACAAACAGACAGAGGCAGACAAACAGACAGAGAGAGACAAACAGACAGAAAGGCAGACAGACAAAGAGAGAGACAGACAAAGATAGAGACAGACAAAGAGAGAGACAGACAAAGAGAGAGACAGACAAAGAGAGAGACAGACAAAGAGGCAGACAGACAAAGAGGCAGACAGACAAAGAGGCAGACAGACAAAGAGGCAGACAGACAAAGAGGCAGACAGACAAAGAGACAGACAGACAAAGAGACAGACAGACAAAGAGAGATAGACACAGAGAAACAGATACAGACACACACAGAGAGACAGGCACACAGAGACAGGCACACAGAGAGACACAGACACACACACATAGAGAGAGACAGACTCACACAGAGAGACTCACACACAGACACACGCAGCCAGACACACGCAGCCACACACACGCGCCACCAGACACACGCGCCGCCAGACACACGTGCCGCCAGACACACGCGCCGAGACACAGACACCCAGAGAGGCAGATAGAGACAGATTACCATTACATTTTTTAGAAAAAGATGACCGGTTAAAAAATATGTATAAGAAACTAATTCAAATCTTACAACTCTATTTCCAATAACAGATTACAATGGCGGACAATGCAGAAGATAAGAAAGAAAATAAAAGAAGAATGGCAAGGGAAAGGAAGCAGAGATGGAGAGATGCACAGACCCCTGAGACTTCACAATGTTTAAGAGAAGAAGATCGACAGAGACTTCTAAATAAAAGAAAAATGGCTAAAAAAACACAAAATGAGTCTGCTGGAGTTTCAAAGAAAAGAAAAGGTAAACAAAAGAATGTCTCTAAAACATTCTCTAATGAACCTATTTTGCCTCCTGACACCAATGTTGATAGAGATGACACCAATGTAGATATAGAAAGTTCAACTGAGATCTATATTGAGGAAGGTCATGATAGTCCTTTATTTAGAGCACTAACAGTAGACACTCATTATTGTGGATTAATGAATGTGGTATGTCAGTTTTGTGGGGCCTATCATTTTCTGAAAGAACAACCTACTGATGGAGAGTTTATTAGTTGCTGTCAGAAAGGAAAGGTAAGACTTCCAGAAAGACACACATTTCCAGAATATTTAAAAAGTATCATGAGTGATCCTACATTTCCAAATTACACCAATTTTAAGAAAAACATTCTGTCTCACACAGTGCAATTTCATTTGCTTCAATGGGTGCAACATTAGACGAAAATGTCCCAGGACATGGTCCTTACTGTTTTAAAGTCCAAGGACAAATATACCACCGGACTTCACATATACACCCAGAATCAGGAGAACAAAGGAAATTATATGTCCTTGATACAATGGAAGCTGTTGAACAACGAATGATGCTTCCTGAAAATAAACAATGATTACCCATAGTCTTTGAACAGCTTGATAACATTATGGCCAACAACCCATATAGTGAAGCATACAAAAAATTAGCTGAGATTGAAAAGGAACAACTGGCACATGCGCAAAGACATTAATTGCCAATGCCAAGAGTAAATATGGTTCTTAAAAGAGATCGCCATACTAATCAAAGACGGTATAATTTACCAACAGCACATGAGGTTGCCATGGTATTTAAAAATGATGATGGGGAGCTACCATTTGAGTGGGATATTAGAATATATCCACGCAATCAAGAACAACCTTTTATAAACATAAATATTTTAAGCAGTAATTTGGATCCTATGACATATCCCATATTCTTTTTTTTTTTAACCAGCTCTGTAAATTAGTGCAGTGTTTTCTGTCCTGTAGGCTGTAATCAGTGTCCAGGTGAGAGTGGGTGTGGTTTGGCCTGTGTAAAGGTTTAACTGTGTGCATTTTGTAGTGTTCTGTTGAATCAGTTCTGTGGGGCAGGGTAGTGTTGAGTGGGCAGGGTCTATTTTAAGAAAGGATGAGCGAGCTTGGGGGCTTGCAATCATTTCTAGTGTAAGTGTAGTTAGTGTGTAGGAGATTGAATAAAAGGAGGGAATTCAAAAGAAAGGGGTATTATAAGAAAAAACAGAAAACAAACATATATGTATATATATATTCTGTTTTGTTTGGGTTAAGGTGTAGAAAAAAAAATCTTTATACAAATACATTGATTTGTTTTCTCACTGTATTTTTGTAACTGATAATCATGAGTCAGTCCAGTGGCAACCTCACTTAGTGTACATCCTGCCACATGTATGCACTGCTGGAACAGATGATCCAGGGTACATACCCCTGTGAGAGGTGTGAGCATGTTGCCTCTCTGGAAGCTCAAATTGGAGATCTGGAGTGGAGAATTGCAGCACTCAGTGATATTGCTCCACTGGAAAGGGAGTTGGTGCTCACAGAGCACAGTTTAGCTGGGCCTAGCATGGAGGGTGGAGTTTGGGCTAGTGAGGATGTCCAGGGAGGTAGCTAGGTTACAGTTAGAAGGGGAATCAGGGGGAACATGAGGAGGCAGGCCAGTCCTGAGTTGGCAAACACCAACAGATTTGCCAGATTGAGTGAAATTGTTGGGGATGTCCATTCAGGAATGGCAATGCCAGATAGAGCTGTTCCCTCTAACAGCCGGGAGAACAGTTCTACTGGAGGAGTGGGAGGGCAGCATAGGCAGAGCAACAGACATGTTTTGGTGGTAGGGGACCCTATTATTAGGAAGGTAGACAGGGTAATTTGTCACCCAGATCCCAGCAATCTAACAGTTTGCTGTCTCCCGTTAACAGTCTAACAGTTTGCTCGGGTTCGGCATGTTGTGGATCGGGTGGATAAATTATTGGGAGGGGCTTGTAATGAACCGGCGGTCTTGGTACACATTGGTACCAATGACAAAGTTAGTTGAAGATGGAGTGTCCAAAAGAATGATTTTAGAGAACTAGGGAATAAGCTTAAAACAAGGACTTCCAAGGTAGTATTCTCTGAGATACTACCAGTGCCACGTGCTAGCCCAGGGAGACAGAAGGAGCTTAGGGAGGTTAATGCGTGGCTAAAAAAAAAAAAGTGGTGCAGTGCAGAGGGTTTGGTTTTTTTAGTGCACTTTGGCTGACTTCTCACTTGGGTACAATCTCTATAGCAGGGATGGATTGCACCTTAATGATGAGGGAGCTTTTGTGCTAGGGGATAGGATGGTAGAACGGCTGGAGGAGTTTTTAAACTTGTAGGAGGGGGGAAGGGACCATTTAGAAGTATTGGGGTAAAAAGGGTAGAGGGTGAAAGGGATGAATTAGTTACCCATGGGGGAGGAGAAGGGGGGAGGGTTACAATAGACAGTAGGGAGGTATTAATAGGGGCCTCAAATACAGTGGCAAGCACAACACAGTGGCAGAGCCATAGCAACATAAAGTGTATGCTTGCTAATGAAAGAAGTTTGCCTGGGAAAATGGGTGATCTAGAATGATTAGCAGTACAAGAAAAATGGGGCTTAATAGGCATTACTGAAACATGGTGGGATGAATCTCATGACTGCACTGTTAATCTGGATGGTTATAACCTATTTAGGAAAGATAAGGGAAATAATAAAAGAGGAGGTGGCATCTGTCTGTATGTTAAGCCTGAATTTAAGCCTATAGTCAGAGAAGATATTTATGCTGGAAGTAATGGCAACATTGAATCTTTGTGGGTTGAGCTAAATAGTGGAGGAGCTAATTCTAAACGCATATTGGTGGGAGTATGCTATAAACCCCCAAATATATTTGAAAGTGAGGAAATACAATTATTGTTAGAGATTGGAAATGCAGCTAAGCATGGGCAAGTTCTAATAATGGGATAAATAACTGGATAAATGAGACCAGCAGCTCAGCTAAGGGGAGCAGGTTCTTGAGTACACTCAGGGATCATTATCTGCCCCAAGTAATACAAGAACCTACTAGAAATAGGGCCATCTTGGATTTAGTCATCACAAGTAATATTTATATATTATCAAATGTTAAAATAGGGGAACCCTTGGGGAACAGTGATCACAACACAGTCTCATTTGAGATTGAATACAAAAAACAGAGTTTTAAGGGGCCAACAAAAACTCTAAATTTCAAAAGGGCTAACTTTAATGGGCTAAGGTCAGCAATACAACATATAAACTGGGACAAAGAACTTACAGTGAAAAATACTGAAAATAAATGGACAACATTCAAATCCTTACTAAATAAACATACTCATCGGCATGCACCATGTGGAAATAAAATGAATAGGAGTAAATCACATCCCATGTGGCTTAACAATGACTTGTTAAGAAACATGCATTTAAATTATACAAGAAGGAGGGAACAGAGGCAGCTTTATGTGACTATAAGAAAATCAACAAGGCTTGCAAAAGGGCTATTAGACTGATTAAAATAGAAAATGAGAAGTCAGTTGCAAAGGAAAGTAAGACTAACCCTAAAATAGTTTTTAAATATATTAATGGGAAGAAGGAGAGGAAGGAAGCTATAGGAATATTACAATGTGACACAGGCCATCAGATAATTAGTGACCAGGAAAAGGCAGATGAGCTAAATAGGTTCTTTTCGTCTGGATAAACAAGGGAGGTACCAGTGGTTTGGACACCGCAACATAATGAGGCTACACTACCATCACTAAATAATTGGTTAACGCAGGAAGAAATCCAAATGAGATTGGAGAAAATAAATGTTAATAAAGCCCCAGGTCCTGATGGAATACATCCAAGGGTACTGAGGGAGCTGGGTTATGTAATAGCCAAACCATTATATCTAATCTTTCAAGACTTACTCACTACAGGGTCTCTACCAGATGACTAGAGAAAAGCAGAGGTGATACCTATATTTAAGAAGGGAGCAAGAGCAAATCTGGGGAATTATAGACCAGTGAGCCTCAAATCTGTAGTAGTGAAGCTTTTAGAAGGGTTGATAAGGGACAGAATACAAGAATATGTCTATTTGAACAAGATCATAGGTAGAAGTCAACACAGATTTATGAAGGATAGGTCATGTCAGACCAATCTAATTAGTTTTTATGAGGAGGATAGTAGGAACTTGGATCAGGGCAACTCAGTGGATGTAGTCTTTTTGGATTTTGCAAAGGCTTTTGATACAGTGCCACATGGGAGACTTTTGAGCAAACTAAGGGATACAGGAATTGCAGTCAATATCTGCTCATGGATTGAGAGCTGGCTTAAAGACAGGAAGCAAAGGGTTGTTTTAATTGGAACATACTCCGATTGGACTAATGTGGTAAGTGGGGATCCTCAAGGTTCAGTATTAGGTCCTCTCCTTTTTAACATATTTATTAATGACGTAGAAGTAGGACTCAAAAGTAGTGTCTCCATTTTTGCTGATGACACTAAGTTGTGCAAGGTAATAAAATCAGATAATGATGTACTTTCCCTACAAAGGGATTTGCATAAATTAGATAAATGGGCAGCTAAATGGCAGATGAGATTTAATACAAATAAATGTAAGGTTATGCATTTTGGAAGGAAAAATAGCCATGCAATTTATAATCTTAATGGAGCAAATCTAGGGGTATCAGATATTGAAAGGGATTTGGGAGTACTAGTGGACAACCACCTAGGTAGCAGTGCTCAATGCCAAGCAGCAGCTGCAAAGGCAAGTAAAATATTAGCATGTATTAAGAAAGGAATAGAAGCAAGGGAAGCAAATATAATTCTACCACTTTACAAATCCCTAGTATGCCCTCATTTGGAATATGGAGTACAATTTTGGGCACCACTTCATAAAAAGGCCATTTTAGAGCTGGAAAAAGTACAGACATGGGCAACAAAACTAATAAGGGGAATGGAGGGGCTAAGTTATGAAGAAAGACTAACCAAATTAAACTTATTTTCGCTAGAAAAAAGGCGTCTACGAGGGGATAAGATTATGTTATTTAAATACATCCAAGGTCAATATAAGGCTTTGTCAAGTGAACTTTTTATAGCAAGAGATTTTCAACTGACAAGAGGACATCCTTTGAGGTTAGAGGAAAAAAAGATTTCACCTTAAACAAAGAAAAGGGTTCTTCACAGTTAGGGTGGTTAAACTGTGGAATTCTCTACCAAAGGAGGTGGTGACAGCGAATTCGATAGATAACTTCAAAATGGGGTTAGATATATTTTTGGAATAAAGAGGGCAATCAAGGTTTTCCTAGATAACTAGCTAAGGAATATTGATCCAAGGAGAAATTTGATCGCCAGTTTCTGGGATCAGGAAGGAATTTCGCTTTTTTTCCCCTTATTAAGACAATTGGCAAAGTTTCAATGTTTTTTTTTTTCTGTTTGCCTTCTTCTGGATCAATTAACAATTAAAAACAAATAGTCCACATATTAAAAAGATCAAAAGAGATCTAAAAAGGTTGAACTTGATGGACTAACTCTTTATTCATCCTCAAATACTATATGTAACGGAACCCATCACTGTTTTACCCTGTTTTATGGTTATTTATTTCTTATGGTTAAAATATGATCACATTGCTGTACTGCAGATATGTTGTTTTATGTTCTACAGAATATATTGGCTCAGAATATTACAGCTACTAGGCTAATAGATAATCCTATTACAGAGACTCCTCATAAGATAAGGAAGTCTATTGTATAAAGTTTTTTCATCATGAGACATAGAACAAAGAGAAGTATAATCTGATCAATGTCTGATTGTATCAAAGTAGCCAGGGAGGTGTGACCACACCTATTGCCTCTCTATGTGTATTGTGTGGCCAAATATGGGGGATGTGTATTGCCTGTGGAAAGAGGTGTATATATATTTCTGCATAACAAAATAAAGACAGTATTCTTTGACTCCCAATTGAGTGTCGTCCAATATGGGTGGTCTGGGCTTGTGAGACTGCAATGCTTCTTGGATATTTTACTGTATACCAGCGGAGATACTAGACTTTGTGTTCCAACTCCGTTACACTATACTATTAATAATTAATTAACAACTTATTAATAATAACTAATCTGCATATTGCAGATCAGAGGAGATCTTAAAAGGTTGAACTGGGTGGACTGAAAGTCTTTTTTCTAACCTCAATTACTATGTAACTATGTAATTTACATGTAATCCACAATGGCCAGAGATCAAAGAAAATGTACTGCTTGGACAAACTACTTCTGACCGAGCAGATTTGGTGGCAAGAGTATTCAAAATAAAACTCATTGAATTTCAAAAAAGAGGCTTTCCACATGCACATATACTTTTAGTCTTGCAAGAAAAAGATAAATTGAATATGGCAGACAGAGTGGATTCAGTAATTACTGCTGAACTGCCACATCCAGAGAAACATTCCAAACTTTATGAGATTGTAACCTATAGGATGATACATGGTCCATGTGGAGAGATCAATCCAAATTCACCATGTATGAAAAATAAAAAATACATAAAAGAGTTTCCAAAACAATTTCAAATGCAGACTTATGTTAATTGTGATGGATACCCTTTTGTATAAAATAAAAGAAGGACAAACAGCTATTATCCATGGCCAAAAGGTCGATAATAGATATGTGGTTCCATACAATCCACATTTGCTGATGAATATGTACAATGCACATATCAATGTGGAAGCTTGCCCTTCTATCAAATCCATCAAATATGTGTATATATATATATATATATATATATATATATATATATATATATATATATATATATATATATATATATATATATATATAAAGGATATGATGCAGCAACTGTTGTGCAAGGTGCACAACATGAAAAAGACAATCCCATTTTACATGGCGAACTTTCATCTTATTTAGATGCTCGCTATGTAAGTGCTCCAGAAGCAATGTGGTGTCTTCTCAAATTTGAGATGCATGATCGGTCACATGCTGTTTATCAATTGGCTGTCCATTTGCCACAAAGTCAATTTGTTTGCTTCACTGCAGGCAATGAAACAAATGCTTTAGCACAAAGTGAACATAGAGAAAAAACGCTTACTGCTTGGTTTCAATTAAATTGTCAGGACACTCAGGCCAGACAATTTTTATACATTGACATTCCAAATCACTATGATTCGTAAATGGTGAATGGAGACAACGAAAGAAACATGATTAGAAAATTATCCCAAGAATATATACCGTCAGTCCACGAGACATTGAACGTTTCAGTTTACGATTACTCCTTTTACATGTTTCCGGTGCACAAAGTTATGAACATTTATGCACTGTCAATGACATAGTTTATGAGACTTTCCAGTTAGCTGCAAGACATCAAAACTTTCTGGCACATGATACAGAATGGGAGAGATGTCTCGAGGAAGGAGCACTATGTCAAATGCCAAAGCAAATGAGAGAACAATTTGCTTTCATTTGTATCTTTTGCAATGTACCAGATGCATTAACTTTGTGGGAAACATTTAAATTACATATGTGGGAAGATTTCTTGAAACGTTACAATGAGACCATTGCACAATTTAAAGCATTAATGGAAATACAGGAAATCTTTCTTTGTCATGGATTAAAGCGTGCCAATTTTAATCTGCCTGATCCAGGAATTATAGATGAAATTAACTTTGATGAGTATGACACTGATATTGAATACCAAAAAACACAAGAAAAAATTGGAACTTTAAATGCATTGCAATCGGAAGCATTTAACGCCATCACAAATGCAATAGAAGATGACATGCTCAAAGAGCGTTATTTCTATCTGGATGGCCCTGGTGGATCAGGAAAAACTTATCTATATAATTTGTTGATGAGTTGCATTCGAGCACAGGGTCAAATAGCACTGCCATTTGCAACCACTGGAATTGCCGCACTTTTGTTAGAAGGTGGTAGAACTGTGCATAGTGGATTTAAACTGAGAGTACCCATTCTGGAAACATCAGTGTCGGATATTCAAATTAATTCATTACAATCCAAAAAATTGCACAAGAGTAAATTAATTATAATAGAGGCAACTATGATGTCATGTCATGCCCTGCAATGTATTGATTGATTATTAAAAGAAGTTATGGCTAATGATTTGCCATTTGGTGGAAAGGTGATGTTGTTAGAAGGAGATTTCAGGCAAACATTACCTGTGGTGCCACATGGCAATTGCACTGACCTTGTCGAAATGTGTATAAAAAGAAGTAAGCTGTGGAAAATATTTACACACCTTAAATTAGAAGCAAATATGAGATCTGAAGGCCAAAATCAATTCAATGACTGACTCATTCAGATTGGAGAAGGAAAACAAAAATAAATCATTTACCTGATGATGCTGTACAAATTCCACCAGAAATTATTTCAAAAGAACCACTTATTTCAACAATCTTCCTCAATACGATCAATAACGAGGATTACTCAGACATTGCAAGCAAAGTCATATTGACATCCAAAAATATAGATGCCTTGAATCTAAACAACGAAATATAAAAATTAATCAATGCACCCCAAAAAAACTTGTATATGTACGTCAATCTGATATAAGATATGTTTGAGGGGAAAAAAAGGATAACTATAATGTGGGAACAGCTTAATGTTTATGAAGTATATAACAAACTAAGAAAATTAGCAAAAAATAAGCATAAAGAATTATTTGCAGAAAATCTTACTTTTAACAGACTCCAGAAAGTGTCCAGCTGTTCAGTTCTCAGACGTTCTGAACAAAATTCTCAAATCTGTAAATCATTTCTTAAATTACTCGTTCACATTTGAGAGAATGTGCTTTTTGCTATCTTTTTCGATCTTGAACATTTGCCGCTGAACACTTTCACTTCAAAATAAGTGTGATACAGAGACACAACAGGCATCTAAAGATAACTAGCATTTGTTTGCCACTTTCAGTTAACAGGTTTTGTAAATGCATCTCTGTACTTCAGGTGGAGGTGTTGCATTAACCAGAATCTGGCTTAATTTTATCCAAGTTTTTGAGTTTTTTTATAATTTTATAAATCTTCTGTAAAAATGCATTTTATCTGCTTTTATTTCTCAGTGTATTAAATGATCTCTATCCACAAAAAAATGAAAAGTAATTGTTTAGGGTTCTTATGAAAGAGAATGTAAAACTGGCTGTGAATTGCACAAGATCCAGTTCTTTTAAGTAAATTATTTACTAATATTTGTGTCACATAATTATGTAAATATATATATAAACTGCAATTATATTAGTGTTTGTGTTGTTTTCATTTCTGCAAAAAGCAGGAGCTTTACTTTGTCACTTTATAGGGAAATTCCCTACTGACTGACTATCCACCAATATATAGTCACATTACATGAATATAAGTGCTTATTACTAAATGTATTAGTAAAGTCTGACATATCACTATTAAATTATGTGTTTACTTATTAACATATATGTAGGAAGGAAATTCCAGACATACTCTCATTATTACGGTTACATTAGGTGATAGACTTTATGGCAGGAAGGGACAAGGTGACTTGGCTATCAGAATTGCCTCAGAGCCTTAAAAACTCGCCAAACCCCCTAATCAGACACTTACTATCATACTGGAAATGGGCCAAGAAACACACGGGTTTGTTCCCTGGATCCACCCAAATGACCCCAATTCGTGACCACCCTCAGGCCCCGAAACACATGAGCACAACATCACAACACTGGTGGAGGTCAAGGAAACTAGATAGACTGGGAGACTGGTTAGTAAAGGGCCAGATGCTCACCTATGAGGAACTGAGGGACAAGCATGAGCTACCGCTGTCAGAACATTACAATTACTGTAGGCTAAGGCATTTCACACACTCCCTGACCCAGAAACAGGGGACACCGGTCTTAAATTTTTTCTCCAAAATTTGTAAAGATAAACCTCTATCAAGGGGGATTATTGGGTCACTTTACAAATATAAAACATTTGTTACTGGTTGAAGCGACACTGGGGGAAGGACCGGAGTGGGGGAGCCCTGGAGACCCTTCAGAAGCAACCGGCGGCAAAATCATCCCAGGAAAGGAGAGGTCGCTCACTGAAGCCTGCCCTAGGGTAACCCAAGGGTGATTGCCCAGGTTAGATATTGTAAATAATAAGCTAATACTGCTGGATGGATGATAGCTAATAGGACTTTGGTGTTCCCTGCAGATATACTCTCTTTACTATTGTCTGTTTTACTATGTTTTAGGTATTTCTTAAATTGCAATCACAGTAAAAAATAAAAAAAATTATTAACCTAAAAAGTAAAAATAAGAAGGAATAACCAGCTAACTTTCACAAAATGTCTTTATTGTAAATATGTATTTTTGCACAACTGTTATGCAAGACTGTTCAAAAATGCTTTATTTTTCATTACATGCTGTACGCCTTCTGACAATAAAAGAATTTAAATGCAAAAATTAGGTATTGTTGCAGCGACCAGAAAAATTGATGTTAGTTTGTGGACCATTATTAGCTCAAGGCAGCTCATCTATCAGGCCTTTTTTAATCGAATGTATCGCCCACTGTCAGTCCCTTCGGGATCCATCCCTCATTCATCTTAATAAAGGTGAGGTAATCTAGACTTTTTTGACCTAGGCGACTTCTCTTATCAGTGACAAAACCTCCTGCTGCACTGAAGGTCCTTTCTGACAGGACACTTGAAGCGGGGCAGGACAGAAGTTCTATGGCAAATTGGGATAGCTCAGGCCACAGGGCAAGCATGCACACCCAGTAGTCAAGGGGTTCATCGCTCCTCATAGTGTCAATATCTGTAGTTATGGTGAGGTAGTCTGTTACCTGACGGTCGAGTCGTTCTCTGAGGGTGGACCCCGAAGGGCTGTGGCGATGCATAGGACTTAAAAAGCTCAGCGTGTCCTTCATCAACAACACGTCTGTAAAGCGTCCTCTCCGTGCTGGCGTGGTTGTGGGAGGAGGAGGATTATGTTCACCTCTTCCGCTGTTAGATTTCCTTTGTGCTGTGACATCACCCTTAAACGCTGTGTAAAGCATACTTTTTTAATTTATTTTGGTAGTGCTGCATCCTTTCCGACTTGTGGTAATTCGGTAACATTTCAGGCACTTTCTGCTTATACCGGGGGTCTAGTAGTGTGGACACCCAGTACAGGTCGTTCTCCTTCATCCTTTTTATACGAGGGTCCCTCAACAGACACGACAGCATGAAAGACCCCATTTGCACAAGGTTGGATGCCGAGCTAGTCATGTCCCGTTCCTCAACCTCAGTGATCTCACTGAAGGTATGTTCTTCCCCCCAGCCACGTACAACACCACTGGTACCAGATAGGTAACAACGAGCACCCTGGGATGCCTTTTGTGGTTGGTCTCCCTCCTCCTCCTCAAAGCCACATTCCTCCTCTGACTCCTCACAATCCTCTTCCAGCGTTTACGCAGGTCCAGCAAGCGATGCTGATAAGGCTGTTTTTGGCGGTGATGGTGACCACAACTCTTTCTCTTCACGCTTATCTACGGCCTCATCCAGCACTCCTCGCAGGGCACGCTCCAGGAAGAAAACAAATGGTATGATGTCGCTGATGGTGCCCTGGGTGCGACTGACCAGGTTTGTCACCTCCTCAAATGGATGCATAAGCCTACAGGCATTGCGCATGAGCGTCCAGTAACATGGCAAACAAATCCCCAGCTCCGCAGAGGCTGTCCTAGCACCCCGGTCATACAAATACTCGTTAACGGCCTTTTCTTGTTGGAGCAGGCGGTCGAACATTAGGAGTGTTGAATTCCAATGTGTGGGGCTGTTTAAAATCAAGCGCCTCGCTGGCATGTTGTTTCGCCGCTGGATATCTGTAAAGTGCGCAATGGCCGTGTAGGAACACCTGAAATGGGCACACACCTTCCTGGCCTGCTTCAGGACGTCCTGTAAGCCTGGGTGCTTATGCACAAAGCGTTGTACAATCAGATTACACACATGTGCCATGCAGGCACATGTGTCAACTTACCAAATTCAATGACGCCAACAAATTTCTTCCGTTGTCACAAACCACTTTGCCGATCTCCAGTTGGTGCGGAGTCAGCCACTGATCCACCTGTGCATTCAGGGCGGACAGGAGTGCTGATCCGGTGTGACTCTCTGCTTTCAGGGAAGTCAACCCCAAGACGGGGTGACACTGCCGTATCCGGGATGTGGAATAGTACCTGTGGAGCTGGGGGGGTGCCGTTGATGTGGAGCAAGACATAGCAGCAGCAGAAGAGGACTCAGCCGAGGAGGTTATGGAAGAGGATGAAGTAGGAGGAGTAGAGGAGGTGGCAGCAGGCCTGCCTGCAAGTCGTGGCGGTGTCACCAACTCCTCTGCAGAGCCACGTATTCCATGCTTGGCAGCCGTCACCAGGTTTACCCAATGCGCAGTGTAGGTGATATACCTGCCCTGACCATGCTTTGCAGACCAGGTATCCATGTTCAGATGGACCCTTGCCCCAACACTGTGTGCCAGCGATGCCATTACTTCCTTTTGCACAATCGAGTACAGGTTGGGGATTGCCTTTTGTGCAAAGAAATTTCGGCCGGGTACCTTCCACTGCGGTGTCCCAATAGCTACAAATTTTTTGAACGCCTCAGACTCCACCAGCTTGTATGGTAAAAGCTGGCGGGCTAAGAGTTCAGACAAGCCAGATGTCAGTTGCCGGGCAAGGGGGTGACTTTGTGACATTGGCTTCTTACGCTCAAACATGTCCTTGACAGACACCTGACTGTGGGCAGATGAGCAGGGACTGCTCAGGGCGAGACACAGAGTGGCGGATGGTTGAGAGGGGGCAAGCAGGGCAGCAGTGGTTGACGTGGCTGAAGATGCTGGACCAGGAGGAGGATGGCGGCATTGACTTTGTGTGCTGCTTGTACTCATGTGTTGATCCCATAGGCGTTTGTGATGTGACATCATGTGCCTTCGCAAAGAAGTTGTACCTAGGTGGGTGTTGGACTTCCCATGACTCAGTTTCTTTTCGCACAGGTTGCAAATGGCATCACTGTTGTCACAGGCAGACACATGAAAACATTGCCACACTGCTGAGCTCTGTAATGACGGCATTCTGGTGGTGGCAACAGCATGCGTTGACTGGCGTGCTGTCTGGCTGACCCCGGGTTCCGATGCATGCTGTCTGACTGTGCCACTAGCTACTTTCGACGACCTCCCGCTGCTTCCAACTCGTCTCCTCCTCCTCTCTGTCTCCCCATCTGAACTTTCCTCCTGTTCTTCTTCTCTTATAGCGGGCACCCACGTGACATCCACGGACGCATCGTCATCATTAACCGATTCACTTGTATCTGACAACTCAACAAAGGAAGCAGCACCGGGTACAACATTATCATCATCATCATCAGACCATAAGTCCATGTGTGTAAAGCTGCCTGACTGGGACATATCCCTGTTATCTACATCCTCTGGCACTAATGTTTGTGCATCACTAATTTCTTCCAACGGATGTGTAAATAACTCTGCTGACGGATCAAGTGAAGTGGCTGTGGTGCTTGTGTTGGTGGTGGCGGCAGGCGGGCGAGTGGTAACTGGAGAGGTGCCCGAAGCTAAGCTGGAGGAGGATGGTGCGTCTAGGTTCCGAACGGAAGCTGTAGAAGATTGGGTGTCCTGTGTTAGCCAGTCAACCATGTCCTCAGAACTGTTCAAGTTCAGGGTACGTTGCCTCTGAAAACTGGGCATTATTCTAGGGCCAAAGGGAATCACAGCACCACGACCACGACGGCCCCTGCGGGGTGGCCTGCCTCTGCCTGTCATTTTTTTTATGATTAGTGGTACTATGCGTGCAAGCTACTGTGACACCAGATATGAGTGTCACTGTGCACTGGCAAAAGTTGGCAGACTAGATGCAATAGGTTTCACACACACGCCTGTAGGCAGGCAACTGATATTCAATCGATTACAGTAAAAAAAGGGTTGTTTTATTTCACTGCACACTACGGTTGCACTAGATATGAGTGTCACTGTGCACTGGCAAAAGTTGGCAGACTAGATGCAATAGGCCTCACACACACGCCTGTAGGCAGGCAACTGATATTCAATCGATTACAGTAAAAAAAGGGTTCTTTTATTTCACTGCACACTACGGTTGCACTAGATATGAGTGTCACTGTGCACTGGCAAAAGTTGGCAGCCTAGATACAATAGGCCTCACACACACGCCTGTAGGCAGGCAACTGATATTCAATCGATTACACTCAAAAAAGGGTTGTTTTATTTCACTGCACACTACGGTTGCACTAGATATGAGTGTCACTGTGCACTGGCAAAAGTTGGCAGACTAGATGCAATAGGCCTCACACACACGCCTGTAGGCAGGCAACTGATATTCAATCGATTACAGTCAAAAAAGGGTTGTTTTATTTCACTGCACACTACGGTTGCACTAGATATGAGTGTCACTGTGCACTGGAAAAGTTGGCAGACTAGATGCAATAGGCCTCACACACACGCCTGTAGGCAGGCAACTGATATTCAATCGATTACAGTCAAAAAAGGGTTGTTTTATTTCACTGCACACTACGGTTGCACTAGATATGAGTGTCACTGTGCACTGGCAAAAGTTGGCAGACTAGATGCAATAGGCCTCACACACACGCCTGTAGGCAGGCAACTGATATTCAATCGATTACAGTCAAAAAAGGGTTGTTTTATTTCACTGCACACTACAGTTGCACTAGATATGAGTGTCACTGTGCACTGGCAAAAGTTGGCAGACTAGATGCAATAGGCCTCACACACACGCCTGTAGGCAGGCAACTGATATTCAATCGATTACAGTCAAAAAAAGGGTTGTTTTATTTCACTGCACACTACGGTTGCACTAGATATGAGTGTCACTGTGCACTGGCAAAAGTTGGCAGACTAGATGCAATAGGCCTCACACACACGCCTGTAGGCAGGCAACTGATATTCAATCGATTACAGTAAAAAAAGTGTTCTTTTATTTCACTGCACACTACGGTTGCACTAGATATGAGTGTCACTGTGCACTGGCAAAAGTTGGCAGACTAGATGCAATAGGCTTCACACACACGCCTGTAGGCAGGCAACTGATATTCAATCGATTACAGTAAAAAAAGGGTTCTTTCATTTCACTGCACACTACGGTTGCACTAGATATGAGTGTCACTGTGCATTGGGAAAAGTTGGCAGAGTAGATGTAATAGGCCTCACACACACGCTAGAAGGCAGGCATATCCAATTAGATTACACAGAAAAAAATAATAAAATAAAAAGGGCTTTTTGGGTTGCTGTCCTTGCAGCAGATATCAAAGGAGTCCTTCAGGTGTGTAGTGAAAGCTAAATACACAGCCTGGCTATCTATTTCCCTATTAAATCAGCAGAAACAAATAATAAAATAAAATAAAATAAATGATGTTCTAGCCCTAAAAGGGGCTTTTTGGGTTGCTGTCCTTGCAGCAGATATCAAAGGAGTCCTTCAGGTGTGTAGTGAAAGCTAAATACACAGCCTGGCTATCTATTTCCCTATTAAATCAGCAGAAACAAATAATAAAATAAAATAAAATAAATGATGTTCTAGCCCTAAAAAGGGCTTTTTGGGTTGCTGTCCTTGCAGCAGATATCAAAGGAGTCCTTCAGGTGTGTAGTGAAAGCTAAATACACAGCCTGGCTATCTATTTCCCTATTAAATCAGCAGAAAAAAATAATAAAATAAAATAAATGATGTTCTAGCCCTAAAAATGGCTGTTTGGGTTGCTGTCCTTGCAGCAGATATCAAATGAGTCCTTCAGGTGTGTAGTGAAAGCTAAATACACAGCCAGGCTATCTATTTCCCTATTAAATCAGCAGCAGGTAGAATAATATGTCCTCTCTCAACGAATGTAGCTTCAGAATGATTCTAAAATGGAGGCTGTCATTCAGATGGAAGGCTCTGGAAGGGAGTGTATGCTGCTGATTGGCTGGAATGTGTCTGCTGACTATAAGGTGCACGGTCAAAGTTTCCTCAATGATAAAGAATAGGGGGCGGACCGAAAATCGCATGTGTTCGCTGTTCGTTGCGAACGCGAACATGTGAAAATCGCCGCCAATAGTTCGCCGGCGAACTGTTCGGGACATCACTACAGCTAAGCAAAGATTAACCATTTTTAGGTAATTCTCTGGGTTAACTCCATACCTGCTCCGGGACAAAGGTGGTGCTACTCTTGACAGACTATTCACCAATCTGTATTTATATTACATTAAAGGGATATGGAAGGTTCCTGGATTTTACTAGCTATATAATATTCCTGTGTATTTTCTTTTATGTACTTAATTTTATTAAGACGTTCTTATAAATTCTGCCTAAAATTATACACACAGTCCCTGTGTGGTTCTGCCCACTGCAGTGTATGTAGACACCGACTCCGTAGGGCTTGATCTTCAGTGTAGTGTCCTAACCTATCAGGGACCACATCTCAGCAGTAGAATATTGAGAAGAGATGGTCACTGGTTAGTCTTAGACCCAGCACAGCAGAGTCTATATCTACATCAGGGGTGGGGAACATCAGGCCCCCAAAATCATTTGTTCAGGTCCTTCCACCTGTGCACAGGTGTCAGACATCGTTAAGAGATACGTATATGCGCTCTCCTCACATCATCAGGGGAGGGAGAGAGAGAGAGAGAGAGGGAGAGACAGGCACAAGACAGAGAGAGAGAGAGAGAGAGAGAGAGACAAGGGGTGAGTTAACTAAATGTTTGACCAAATCTAGCAGGTGTGACGATCTGGGGTTAGGAGCTATTACTGGCCAGGGCCACCTGTTATAGACTACAGTTTAACTACCCACAAGGACCATTTGGGTTCTTTGAAATCTCAGCACCAGCACCCTGATATCTGGCTTATGTATCAGTCAGGGTCTCTCCATCAGGAATCAGCACTTCCAGGAGTCACAGTAACCTTCCTGTGGTAGTGACCAGAACAGGTTACTTGTAGGGTGGAGATAGGGTCAGTATTGCAGCCGCCATGAGCAAAATAAGAGGCACACAATTTCTATATGTCTCCAGAAGTGAACTGTTTTGAAAACTCAACAATGTTTAATAAATAAAGTACATACAAATAATTAGATACATAGGGATATTATATGCCTAGTAATATCCAGAAACTGTCCTTATCCGTTTAAAATGAGTGCTTGTTTCATGTGTTTTATGGGACAAACAGAATGTTTTAATGAACTTTAACTTCCCACCATTGAAATATGTGCTTACTTATTAGCATATATACATGTAGGAAGGAAATACATGACATATTCCCGGTGTTATATTATACTAGCGACTTGCCCGTCAAAAAATTACGGCAATAGAATTGTAAGTCAAGGAATGCTGTTTGGCACACAAAGTAAGTGTTTTGGTTGTGTGAGTACCTTCGGCGCTCATTGCAAGCCTCTGGGTTGGTGTATTTTTGGTTGTCAGAGACTCATTGGCGCCGATTGCAAGGTCCACGCTTATCGGCTTTTGGCGCTCATTGCAAAGCTCTCCCCTGGTGTAGTTTTGCTTTTCTGAGCACCCTTGGCGCTCCTTGTGAGGCGTGCGGTGAACAGCTTTGGCGTTTATTGCGATACTGTCGTGTGGTGTTTTGTAATTTTTTCTGTATATGTATTTTTGTAATTATAAATAATTAATTACTGAACTGATAAATTAATATACTTTACCTATTTGTAATGAATATATGCAGCAACCAATATGCTGAAGAGCTAACAATCTGTTTTGATGTTCCTGCAGCATACAATGTAGATTTTCAGTGTTGGTGAGGTGTAAGTGTCAGCAATGTGTGTAGTGTGTAGTGTAAATAGGCTGCGTGCGCGAGGGGAAGCCGTTAGTGTAGCTGTGTATTTCCGCATTCTGTAACTTAGTGTTGTAAAATGGCGGTGATTGTGTATGTGGTACGGGGGTGTGGATGATTTTGCGTCCTTCCTAATAGTGTATTTTGTAGCTCGTACGGGGTTGTGTAAAAGTTGTATGTGCCTGGTGGTGTTTTGTGGGTTTAGGGGTCGCGTAGCCTTGTTTTCATTTTTTTGGCGGCCATTTTTTCTCTCTCTTAGGGGATTTTCAAGTGCCTAAACTCCTTAAATTGGACTTAAATTGAGATGCAACCTCACTTCCAGACATCCTGGGTGTCCCCCTTGCTGTGTGTGATTTTTATTTTTTTTGTATTTTGTGTGTTTTTTGTGTTTTTCGGTGTGTGCCGTTCGGGAGTTCAGTTCATATTTTTGTAAGAGGTTGTAGGGATGAGCGCCTACGGTGCTCTTCTCCACCAGCACAAGAAGCGCCTTCGGCTTTGCGAGGGCCACAGTTTCCCCCTTGCATTACCAACGGATTTTGGCAAGCCTGGGCTGCTGACAACTATATATGTGACTAGCGAATTGCCCGTCAAAAAATGACGGCAATGAAATTGTTAGTGAGCTAATGCTATTTGGTGTGTAATAATAAAATAAGTAATAGATTAATAAATTAATATACTTTACCTATTTTAAAGCATTGTGTTGAAGACCTGCCATCTATTTTGATGTTACTGGAGCATTAGTGGTGTGGAGCTGCTGTATAAGCGTGCTGAATGTGTGCGGTGTAATAGTGTGCGTGCGCGAGCTGAAACTGTTAGCGTAGTTGTGTACTTCCGCATTGGAGTAAAATGGCTGGTAATTTGTGGTATGCGTCTTAGCGGAATATCCGTAGGTCGTTTGTGGTGTTTTGCGTGTTTCTTGTGGTGTTTTGCGTGTTTAGAGTGCTGTAGCCTCGTTTTCATTTTGTTCGTCCGACATTTTTCCTGTCGCTTATCGAATTTTTTAGTGTATAAACTCTTTAATTTTTAGTTAAGTGAAGGTGTAAGTTGTTTTTCTGAGGTCCTGGATGCTCCCTCTTGCTGTAGGTAAGCTTTTTATGTATGTGCTGTGTGTATTTATTGTGTTTTAAATTTTGTGATGTTCATGAGTTGCGGCAGATTTTTGCGATGTCGTAATGTTGGGTAACGTGTCTCGTATGTCTTTTGTGATGTTTTGCGAGTTGCTTGTGGTGTTTAGCGTGTTTAGCCTAGTTTTCTTTTTGTTCTGCGGCCATTTTTTCTGTCGCTTAGAGAATTTTTTAGTGTCTAAACTCTTTTAATTTGAGTTAAATGAAGGTGTAAGTAGTTTTTTTTGAGGTTGTGGATGCTCCCTCTTGCTGTCAGTAACCTTTTTATGTATGTGCTGTGTGTATTTATTGTGTTTTTTTTTTTTTTCATGTTCGCGAGTTGCGGACGATTTTTGCGAGGTCGTAATGAGTGTTAACGTGTCTCGTATGTTGTTTGCGATGGTCGCAGTTGGTGTGTCGTGTTGTTTGCGTTATAACGTAAATTTTGGGAGGGTCGCAGTTGCTGGCAAGGAGCGCCTTCGGTAAGATGTCATACAGCACATATGGTAAGGTATTATAATGCACATAGTAATGTCCCATACTGCGCATAAATTAGGTTCAAACACAGTGCTTGTAGTAAGAATATATACAGTGCATTAACTAACATCATTAGTGTATATAGTACAATCCCAGACAGCACATATGGTAAACACATCTATGGGGCATATAGCAGCATGATATGGAGGTCACTATTTATGTTATATAAAATACTTTTAAAAAGATCATGTGCAGAACATATGGTAAGTTCAGATACATAGAATCCTATAAGCACACATGGTAAGATCAGAGGCAGAGTATATAACGGAATCCTATAGGTGCAGGTATTTCCATGTTATACAGTTGATACAATCATATAGTAAGATCCATTCCAACCTATATGATAACATTCTAATATTAATAGGTTATTTCACATGCAATATGTGCAGACCTCTATATCTCCATATATATCACCCCAGCTGCCTATAGGAGACCCCATCTACTGCTACCTGACCCTCAACAGGCCCACATAGCAGTGCAGGGGTTAACCCTCTCAGTGCCTTAGCCTATGCATTGCTGGGCACACTCACCAGTAGAGTCTGCCCCTGGAATCTCTGTGCGGTGGGGCTGCTGCATGATCAGTGTCCTAACACCCCCCGGGGCACAGCATCCACACTGGCACAGCCTCCTCTTCAGGCATAGTCCCACCACAGCACTGGCCATCATGACAGCAGCAGTGTCCTACAGGAGACGCGAGGGCCGCGGAATCGCTATGCAAGCCCGCGGCCTTCGCTTCGAGGGCCTCAGTTGCTTTGTGAGCATACGCAAGGGCCGCGGCTCGTACAGCCTCCTCCAGTCCCACCACAGCACTGGCCATCATGACAGCAGCAGTGTCCTACAGGAGACGCGATACAACTCACACTGTGCAGGGGGTGAGGAGAGGGATCTAGAGCTAAGACTGGGGGATCTAAAGCGGAACCGGAACCGGGGACTGGGCGGCCCTGCGCAGGGCATTGTGGGGAGAAGGTGGCTGCTCCATCCCAACAACTGAGGCCCTTGCACGCAGCCCTCGCTATGCGAGGGCCGCAGGCTCGCTACGCGAGCTCGCAAGCGTGAGCAACTGGCCGTACGCTGCGGGCAAGGGCCTCAGTTGCTGGGATGGAGCGCCTTTGGTGCTCCATCCCAGCAACTGAGGCCCTTGCCCTCGCTTTGCGAGGGCCACGGGCTCGCTACGCAGGCCCGCAAGCGTGAGCAACGGCCCGTACGCTCACAACGGCCCATGCGCTCACAACTATATATGTGATAGGAAGAAAGTTATCTACACTCTATAAGAATGATATTGCTAATTTTTACCACAGTGTTCCCCAATCTAATTCAGTTTGGACAAAACCTCATCATCAAACATCCAAATCATTTATAAAGACTTCAGAAGTGTCCTTCTCACACTTAAATCAGATAAATGATAAGATCCCATTATTAATGGACCACTTTGTAGTCTTACAAAGGGATTTTTAAAGAACATTCAGACTATATAAGCTTCAGGTCTCCCACCACCTCACTGAAGTAGTGTGTCTGGAGTGGAGTGGAGTTACTAAGTGGGGAGGGCTATCTGAATTAACATACCACAACTACAATACAAGTGAATCGTGACTAGAAAGTTTGTACATGGCTAGGATCTCAGGTTACACTGCTCCCTGTTACTAATGTGTGTTTCAGAGAGTGATTTTCAGTCCGGCACATGCCCATGGATGGGTCCACTCCAGCCACAATACTTCATTCAGGGGTTGGAGCTTATGCAGCCTGAGGTATCATTAACAGATCGTAAATAATAATTTAAATGCACATTAAAAGTTTTTTAACATTTTTTTTTATTATCATACCATCTTTATTCTTTAGAGACCAATATATAAGACCACTAAATTGGTACTTTTAAAGTGTAAGAGCTTTTCATGTTAAATATACTTTATCCCACCATTAATGAACATTAAAAATACATGTGCATATAGCAGCAAAGCAAATCTTTAGCCATACAACATAATTTAAAAATACAGTTGACCTCATTAATGTTTTCTTATTGCTGTTTGCTGCTATACCTCTCCCTACTTCTCTCATTATGCTGAGCACTACTGACAATAAAATAAATTCAACTGATTAAACATTAATTGGATAGGGTGGATAACCTGGAGTATGCTCAATATGCAGATGCAGGGATTGTAACTATAGACATGGACATCACATGTTGCCGGTACTCCTTGAATAAGCTGATCTGTGATTGGTTACTCTCTAAGATTGTTATGCATTGAGTGATTAGTTCTTTGTCAGAGTTTAATGGTTGTTCAGGCACATGATCATCACTTCACTAGGAATAGTATATTCACCGTGACAGATCCTATGATTAATCAGCAGTTGATATTGAAAATAAAGTGTAGAATTTAACCTAGTAAAAAGTTGTAGATATGTGAAAACCAACCATTGCAACAAATAAATAGGAGAATAATTAAAGGGTTTCCACATCATAACGTACAATTATTAATAGTCATATGGAGAGGGGAGCTGCTACTAAAGTAAAAATCAAAGCGTCACTTTAAAAAGTGTTAAAAGTAGAAGTGTACGAAAATAGTAAAATGAAAAAGCCTGCTACAGTTTTCACAAGCCAGAGTGTGTGCAACATTATAGTATATACACACAATATAAAATGAAAAAATGTTTTCTTACTCAAAAAAAAATAACTGGTTAACCACATAGGAAAGACCGAACTTTCATGAACAGGGTATGTTAACATAGCATACTAATTGGTACAGTTACCCTTACTTAGGTTATAGTAAGACACCCTTACTCAGTACAACAAATGAGCTCACCATCATACCACACTAACCTGACAGCACCTCATGCATATGGGGAAACATTAGTGACCTCTGCTATTAATGGTCTATCAAGGGCAGGTTATTGTGGGTAAGGTGACAATGCATAGGTGTTTGTTATACATTATGAAATAAAGGAACACATTTGCATTTAGAGATATTGAAAACTGAACATCATGTAATTAAACATTTCTTTTTTTTCTTATATTTCCTTAGAGAACACTGACATCTGAATTCAGATGGATTGATCATGGGGAATCAGCTAGCCGGAATTGCTCCCTTACAGATCCTTTCTGTAGATACTTATTTTTCATGATTATGAATATGACAAAAGCCTGGGAAGCACTCGTTTTTTTAAAGTTGCTCGGGCCAAACACCGGGAAGGCCTGGTTGTGGTTAAAGTTTTTGCCATACAAGACCCCTCGCTGCCACTCACCAACTATAAGCAGGAGCTTGAGGAGCTGAAGATTCAACTTTGCTCTTCACAGAACTGCCTTCCCTTTCAGAAGTTCACTCTGAACGAGAAAGCAGCCCTGCTGTTCCGCCAGTATGTCAAGGACAACCTGTATGATCGGATCAGTACCCGTCCATTCCTTAACAGCATCGAAAAGCACTGGATTGCCTTCCAAATCCTGACTGCTGTAGATCAGGCGTACAAATCTGGTGTGCGTCATGGCGACATTAAGACAGAGAATGTTATGGTGAGCAGCTGGAACTGGGTCCTCCTCACAGACTTTGCCAGCTTCAAGCCCACATATCTTCCAGAGGACAATCCAGCAGACTTTAATTACTTTTTTGATACCTCTCGGCGAAGGACTTGCTATATTGCTCCTGAGAGATTTGTAGATGGCAGCACTTTTTCCGCAGATCTTAAATCTATCAAAGACCAGTCTACACCATTGGTAGACTTGACAAATAACAACCAGAGTACACAAGGTGACCTAAAACGGGTAATGGATATCTTTTCTGCAGGTATAAATATCTTTACCACCACATTAATACTTAATATTGCTTCTCAAAAAGTGAGAAGTTCAAAAGACCATCCCTCACTACAGCTGTGGGATCACACTGTCAAAAATGTTTTCTGTTCACAAATGATTTTTTTCTGCTACAGTTAATACTTCCTGGATCACATTTTTTGCCTGGAAGCTTCTTTAACGTTAACAGAGAAACTTATAATTTTTCAGTGTAAAGTTTTTCAAAATATTATATTTTGTTTAATCAGACTGAAACGTTATTACTAATCTATACTGCTTAATAATAAGGAAAGGTAGATCAATATAGTGGCCCTTTAAACAAAGAAACACAAAGACATTTTATTTGTATTGTTCTAGAAGAGTGTTGTAGATTCACCTACCTGAACTATTCCTACTTAAGGTGAGCCTGAAATGACCATCAGCCTTATTAAATTGCCATTCGGCAAATTTAAAAGGGCTCTATTTAAGCACACAGCATATTTTTTTAAAGAAGTTTTTAGTTGCTGAGCTTCTATCCAAAAGCAAGGTCTTCACTAACTAAAAACTTCTGTAAAAAAAATATGCTGTGTGCTTAAATATAGCCCTTTTAAATTTACCAAATGGCAATTTAATAAGGCTGCATATATTTTGTATGAGGTAATTGGAATGGCCAAAAAAAATTATCATGTGCAAATTATTTTTAGATACAAATAATACACAACCCTTACATTTTTAAAAGGCCACTGTGGTCATATTTATCTATATGGCATTTTAAATAACTAAACATATTTTGCTTTACTTTCTAAAAACATTTCTAATGTTTTTAGAAAGTAAAGCAAATAAACCTTTATATTTTGTAAATTTTAGATGAAATTATTCTTTACTCCAGCCTTCCATTTTTTTTATAATCTGCTTCTGTCTGAGGATGATGTGTTCTTGTAAACTAATGAGCTTCCTTCTAGCACTTTTGTGAGCATTTTTCTTGTGCAGAATTTCTTTGAATTCAAAGTCTGCTCCCACCACAGGGCATTTATCTTCTGAAATCAAAATAGTAGATTCAACAGCAGCAAAACTGCTTATAAAAGGTAATAAATTAGAAGCTACATTATTTACTTTTAGATTCTAAAAAACATGTGGCTTGTTTTCAATTATGTTTTACTGTGCAGATACATTTTCTTCTCTTAGTTCATTCTGCTGATATTTTCTCAGGGTAGTTACATATACAAAAGTAATTCATTAGTGGAGGTAATTTGTTTTTTAAATCAAAGATGTGGAAAATAGTTTTAAAGTGTAGCTCTCATATAAGTATATTTTCAATATAGGGCTACAGTGGTCATTTAATATGTCTCTTACACCACTAGCTTCTTGATATTTTTGATTTCCTTACCAAGAGGACATTTTATTATTATTATTATTATTATTATTATTATTATTATTATTATTATTATTATTATTATCATTGTTACATCTTTTTTTATGAATAAAATGTATGAATGTCTTCTATCTGTTGCAGGTTGTGTTATAGCAGAGCTATTTACAGAAGGAGTACCACTGTTTGACCTGTCACAGCTTCTGGCTTCCAAAAAAGGGCAATTCACACCCGATCAAGTACTGAGCAAAATTTAAGACAGCTGTATTAGACATCTGGTAAATATTGTTCTGACCTCTGCATGGTCTCTATGTTGGCAAAAAGAGTTAGAGGTGCTCATCTGAGAATAAACAACACCTAAGTAGGTTTGCTCTATAGGCCTATGTTAGCCAGGCAATAGAAATGTTGCTAACAATTTATTTATGTGACTCTTTTATAAAGTTATACTATGTTGACTTGCACTGGTGTATGTACTGAAATAATACCATATGGAAAATAATAACACAATTTAATTGCTAAAATACTTGAGCTCTAATGGTTCAAAAACATGTTTATTATGTCAACAATAAAGTCATCTGTAAATAAAAAAAATAAGGTTACCTGCCTGATACGCTGGATTAATCCCCATCTCCCTTCTGGCACATGGTTCACATTGTTTGCCTGGAAGAATCTGAAGTTATCTGGCAGATGTTTAATTATTTAGGACTTGTGACTTATCTCCCCTATCCCTGTGCAATGTGCATATGTGACCATGCTGCCTCCTGATGTCATTAGTGATGTCAGTGTTGGTTTGTTTTTTATTTTGTTGCCTGATTTTTCAAACAGTGGATTGCATACATGCCTAATTCACAACCCCTAAATAATGAAACAGCTGCCAGATAACTTAATTTAGTTCCAGACAAACAATGTGAGTCATGTGTCAGGAGTGAGGTGGAAACAGACCCACCAGGCAGGTGACATCAATTTTAAAACAATTTTATTTAGAGATTGCTTTATTGTTGAATTTAGAAACGCATTTCTTGAACTAACTAACAAAGTGCTGAACTAGGTATTCACATCCAATTACCTGTGAACGACACTAGCAAGAGCAGATCTTTAAATTAAAGCTCCCAATGACCTTAGCTGATAGTGTTTTCATACTACTTCATAGCACTACACAATCTTTACAATTTAAAGGATTGAAGCAAATTCTCTCTTTTTTATGTCAGAGATGTAGACACCAGATGTAACTGATTAGTGAGATTGATTCATATATAAAATACTAGATATTAACAGCCTCATTCAATTTGGGGCCGTAACTCAAGTGCAAGTAGCCGATTTTCTGAGATTGAGTTGCAGGCTCCAGTAGGTCTACTTTTACTCTGCTATTCAATTGGCCGGGCCCGAAAGTTAGGCGCCGGTCTCAAGAATTGGAAACCTTGCTATCAGCAGTAGCATTTGCGGGCTTGAACATGATCATGGACTTAAGCTCGTAACTCATGGTTCAAGCCCACAAGATCAGAGATACAGCACTGTAAATGATGGGGTACACAATGGGTGACATTAGAATTAATAGCACAACTTTCTCAAGCTTGCACATCGCCAAAACATAATACTTTATTTCATGTTTAATTTCCATTCAAAGTCCTACAGGCTTAAATGACCTCCAAGCCTGTAACTCGTTATTCATCCCCGTAGGACTTAGAAAAAAAATGGAGGTTGGATTCCAAAGTCCTACGGGGTTGGAGGTTGAAGCCCATCTTGAGAAAGCTGTGCCTTTAATTCTAATGTCACCCATTGTGTTCCCCATATTTTACAGTGCTGTATTGAATTTATATTTGCATTTAAAGTGCTTCGATTTGTAAGTAAGCCATTTGCGAGACCTCCTTGGTCCTAGTAACCTGTGGTTCGATCTTTGCCATTTGCGGGCTTAGCGCAGGAAAATCGGAGCAACTGAATAGCGTTTTTTAGAGGCCGCAACTCTTGCAGCCGTGAAAGATCAAAGGCTTTGAGGGAAGTAACTTGTGATTGTGACGTCTACTTGCGAGCCCGGATCTCAAAATCTCAGCAAATGAATGAGGCTGAAAATCATTAAAGTTTTTTTTAGGGAAGCAGCATCCCTCTAATAGCGCCGAGGAGATGTGCTTGTAGAATCTGTATATTCCTGCAATGTAAAATGAATAATCTTTGAGTAGAACAGGCACAAATATAGAATTAACATAAAATTATAGTAACACTCAAAACATACATAGTGCTACGAACATAGTACATGTTGTCAAGGCCAGTACCAAGTGTCACTGCTCTCTATCCTGACCTCTCTAGTGCTTGTCACTTTGTCCTACAAACACCTTGGTCAATGACTGTTCTGAATCTAATCCTTATTTGTAGGCAATCAAATAAACGATATACATTTTTTATTCACTTGTGAGATCCCCAAAATAACAGCCTGTCAGTTTCTAGGACCTCTACTTTATCCCTCTAATCTCTTCTGATCAAAATTACATAGAAGGGGGTCACTTGAAACTTTTTTAAAACCTTTGTATAAAATAAAACATGTTGCCAAAATAGTCCCTTTCACCCCACACCCAACTGAAGGATATTCAACATCTAGAAAACAGAGCCCTTTCTATGTCCTTCAACAAAAAAACTCCACACTTGTCTGAGTTTATACTCTTGACAGAAATCCATAGTCATGTGATAGATGTATCCTTGTCTTGCCTTGCTCTGCAGGGGAGTTGGGCTCTTTATTATAGCTCAGAATCAAAATCAGTTTACAGTACATTGTGTGCAAAATTCTTAGTAATATATTTCACACTGACGCTTTCATCTAAATATACGGTATTAAAGAATGTGGAGTTTTCTAGCACCATTAGATGGCAACAAAATGCAACCATTGTTTGATTTACCTACTCACATATGTAACTCATCGGTGCTTGCCTTCACAGACCTATCATTAAATTAATATTTCAGTCAGTTATGAATAAGTGACCAATGGGCCATTTTTCTTCTAAATTATATAATTTCAACAGAATTATGCTTTTAATAAGCTTGATGTGGTGACATGGCAGCATGACCTGCCACAAATTAATTACTTTTTATAAAAAAAATTAAAAAAATCTGACATAAAAGCTGAAAATTAGAGGTATATTATATTCTACTTTTTATGAAATAAACTACTGATATCAGTACAGTTCTGTATAAAGAAATTAACAAAAAAAACTTTATATGCACTACTAATTTCAAGTTATATCAAAGTTTGAATAATATTTAAAAACATACTGTACTGTGAGTCTGTAGTCCTTTGATTTCATTTTCAAAATCTGCATTGTGTTAAAAATTTAAACTTGATGTAGACATGTATAGACAAAGATGAATATTTGTGTACTTTTTCTGTCTATGTTAAATCTATAAGGATTTTAATGTTTACATCTTTTTATTCCTCTGATAGGTAACACAGATGATCCGTTGTGAACCTGAGAAGCGATTGGTAGCAAAAGACTACTTAAAACAACAAAGGGGCAATGCTTTCCCAGATATATTTTAACCCTTTCTGCAGCCAAACATGGCCCAGTTTGCTAAGGAAACTTTCCATTCAGCAGATGAGCGCATCCTGGTTATCCGCAAAGATTTGGATAATATTATACACAACATCTGTGGAGATGACCAGAGCGAGAAGGCTGAAGGGGAAACCAAGGAAAATGGCTTACTTATTTTGGTCTCTGTGATCACATCATGTCTGCAGACACTAAAGTACTGTGACTCTAAACTGGCAGCATTGGAACTCATTCTTCACTTGGTACCACTCTTAAGTGTAGAGATTTTACTGGACCGTATCACTCCATATCTGCTGCATTTCAGTAATGACTCTGTACCTAGGGTAAAGGCTAAGGCTGTGAGAACACTCACTAAAGTTCTTGCCCTTGTCAAGGAAGTGCCTCGTAATGACATCAACATCTACCCATAGTATATTCTACCTGACATCGCACACTTGGCTGAAGATGAGGCCATTATTGTCAGACTGGCTTATGCAGGGAAGAATAAACAGGATTAAATGGCAGCTAAGTATTACTTGACACCAGTGACTCCTGGGTTTATTTATTTTTTTATGTTCTGATTGTATGTCCCAAATAATTTGAAATTCCCTTAATTTATTAAATGGGCAGGATACATTCATAAACAATCAACACAACTATAATACTTTGCATTAAATACGTAAAATCCACCAACATTTAACAAAGTACTTGTTCTGAAATGTAAACAGCTAGTGGTCTAATTGTGAATAGGAGGTGTGTTCTTCATCCACATTGAGGAGAGTGAAATATAAGGAACTTGTATTTTGCACCCTATTACTTTTTCCTTCTCATATGGGAGGATTAGGATGCATCTCCTACATTTGACAAGTAATAAAATATGAATTGGCTTTATGTGTTTCAATAACCACTGAAGTATTATATTTATAATATGCAACACAATTGGAAAATAGTGAAAAGCCCAAGATTGTTTAAGTATAGAATAAATATTTTGTGTCTACATATATAGAGGGACAAATCCTAAGTACCTCGACAGAGGGGAGTAATGGTATCGGTCCTTGTTGAATCGCCACACTCAAAATCTAAGCGGGAAATGGTTCAAGTTCTTGAGTTTCAATAAATATACATGTAATGTAATTTTACCTTTCTTTTGCTTTGTTTCTCTTCTGCAGAGAACATTGCTATGCTGGCAGGAACAGCTCTGAGATTTCTGGAACTGGTGCAGTTGAAAAACTTAAACATGGAAAACGACCCAAACATCGATGAGCTGGATGAGGTGTCATAACCTAGTGAGAACTATGATACAGGTAAGGCATACTCTACCATTTGTTTTTATTTTATTTGTATGCTGCAGCATCCTGTGCAAATCTGCAGGCCTGCAGTTAGTTGTCATTCTGATTTGAGAACCATTGAATGAAGTTTGAAGAATATTTGCAAAAAGTATAGTTTTCACATTTCACAATACTAAGCCTCAGGCACATTACATGGGCACATAAGTCAAAAATATGTATTGTGCATTTAAGAGCATATTTTATACTGGTCCCCTTTGCAGCAACATAAACAAAATACTAAGGTATCTGAGAAAAAGCTGTTTGCATAATTTCACCGGTATTGGAGGGAGCAGAAGTAAACAATTACAAAGTGGGAGAAAACCCCATAAAGCTATTGTAAATTTATACTGGTTTCAATGTCACACTTTTGAATTCACAACTAGCTAACAATTAGAGACATTTGATCACTTGACAAATCGTCCTCTGATTTATTTTATTGCATCGCACTGTATAAATATGTGTGAATCCTGAACAGCAGACTCCCCTAGTTGTTTTTGAAGCCTTATTCCTATTCCAAACAGATTACACAGGATATACAGACCTAATTGATTTATTTGCTCCAAGCAGCTGCATCTAAAAGTTTCCACTAACCCTTTTTGGATTATTCATGTTGAGACATTAAATGGTAAAAACTCCTATATATTGGTATGAGCTTCTTATGTTTTGTGATTTTTATTTTTTATTTTTTTAAATACAACAAAATGATTAGTTTCCTTTGCCATATCGTATATCTAGAGGACATTTTTGAAATGGTGTATGTCTATAATTAGTTTCCAGATATTATGCTGCTGTTTTGTTCTTTTTTGCTGAACTTGCTAGTTTCCATTTTGTCTTGTGCAGAGCTTCAAGCTTTACATGAGCAGAAAGTAGTCACCTTACTGAGTGACCCAGAGAACATTGTGAAACAAACTCTAATGGAAAATGACATCACAAGGCTCTATGTGTTCTTTGGACGGCAAAAAGCAAATGACGTCCTTATCTCCCACATGATCAAATTTTTTAATGATAAGAATGATTGGCACCTCTGTGGTGCTTTCTTTGACAGCATTGTTGGTGAGTGCTCGCATATTGTATATTATTCTTTTTAAACATCCATGCCCATGAATATATAGTCTTTCAGAGTTAGATAACTTGCTTCACTTCAGCCATGTGATACAGCAGAGCAGCATTGCGAAAATGTGTGATTTTTCTAGCAAGGTTTTCTTATTTCTAAGTTAAGTAAATTATTTTAAACTTACTCGTAAATGGGGATATTTTAGTGGATTTGAAAAGAATGTAGCTGCCACAGCTTTCAGCAATAGCGTGACTATATGTTGATATAGGATGTTGAATGTCTGACCCAATTGGCTCAAAATTCAAAGTGTCAGTGACAGAAATGGAACATCTAATGGTAGCTTTCCGCACTCCCCAAACATGCCGTAGTAACTAACAAATTATTCATGTTTTATAACTCTTACATAGCTAATAATCTTTTGTAAGCGTGATCTTTATTATAAAACTAGTCAATTAGCAGTCATAAATGATGGGATAATATTTAACGTGTCTCTTACCCCCCTTTCCCTGTGTCTCTTTCCCCCCCTCCTCTCTCCCTCCCTCCCCTGTGTCTCTTTCCCTCCCTCCCTTGTGTCTCTTTCCAACCCCCCCATATCTCTCTCCCGTCTCTCCCCCCCTTGCAAAGACAAATACATAGCAGTGCGCATAGTCATCCGTAATGTGCATGCACAGTTTTCTGAGTACTGCTCTGCCGCACGTGCGCAACAGCTATGTATTCACGTGCATAGCGTTTTGTGCATGGACACAATTCTCATTCTGAATATGTGCATAGTGTGTGACACTCCCAACGTTTATCACTATTATATGTGATAAACCTAAATTTAGGTGGAACTTGCCATTTTAGAATGCTTTTGTTGTTCTAAGTAAATAGGATAATGTTTCTGTCCATAGTAACCCTGCAGAATGCAGAGCTGGATTTATTGTGTACAATACATGTTCTAGGTATTCTCATGACTCATTATTAAAAAAATGTTTGTTTTTGCAGGAGTTGCTGCGTATGTTGGATGGCAAAGCTCTTCGATTTTAAAACCACTTCTTCAGCAGGGTCTGAGTGATGTGAAAGAGTTTATAATATTTAAAGCTCTCAATGCTCTTACCTGCATGTGTCAGCTGGGGCTCCTACAGAAACCTCACATCTACGAAATTGCATGTGATATTGGTAAGTTTGAGAAATTATTTGTATCAAGAAAGCTAATTCCTTGCTTTTTCCTTTGGTCCTTTCGTGATCATATTTTATATGTTCATCCATTTTTATTTGTGTAATTTTCAGCATGCTATTAAATGAGTATATTTTAAGCATTGCAAGATAAAAAGTGTTAGGAAGGTTTGGGATTAATGCACACGATTCAGCTAAATGATTTTGTAATGCTCTTTTAAATGAACGATAGACATCTTGTGACTTCACCTATCTTTGTAATTTGATACTTTTAAAAACTAATGTACAAAACCAATTAACTTCCAAGAACACCTTTGTCATTATCCCTTAAAGGGACATTGAAAATAGAATAGAATTACTCAAAGACAAAATCAAAAGTGTTGAAAAACAACCAATATGATATATTGCACACTATTCCAATGAAGGTAACATGCTCTCCACCATATTTGGAAAATATTGGAATGTGCTACAAGCAGATCATGATATAAAATATGTAATAACAACTTCAAGTAACATAAGTTACAGAAGGGGAAAAAAACTTGAAGGATTTACTAATCTACAGCCATTATGAAAAAAAGAAAAAACAAAATTGGCTAGAACAAATAGAACAAGGATGTTCATCATGGGGAAAATGTAAAGCCTGTGCTCAAATTTTAACCACTAAAACTTTCACAAATGCAACAGATACAAAGAAGTATAGAATAAAACATAATATAAATTGTCAAACAGAACAGGTCATTTATCAAATAGTCTGCAAATGTAAAAAAAAAGTACTTCGGGAAAACATACAGACAGCTCAGACATAGAGTAATGGAGCACATAAATGTTGTATTGAAAAATGCTGAAACTTCTGTCGCTAGACATGTCAGAATTCAACACAATAATAATCCGAAGTGTCTTGAATTCATCAGCATAGACCATATTCCTTTCTCAATAAGATAAGGTGATACTGACCGGAAATTACTATGTAAGGAAGCAAAGTGGATATTTTGGTTAGATACTAAGAGCCCTATGGGCCTATACTTATACCCCATTCATAACATAGTGACTTTGGATTAGCACAAACACAGTGTTTATTAAAGAACACCTAGCAAAAAAGATAAAAAAGTAGGAGTCTACAGTGCAGTATTTTAAATAGGAATTTATTTCAAAAGAATTCCTCCATAAAATCATCATAGAGATGGTATTGAACCATATCTCTTATCTCTATAGCATAAATAATTTAAAATACATATTTTACAGCACAAATAATTTTAATAAAAACTTGATAAAATGTGTAAAGAGAAAAAAAGAGAAATTATTAGAAATGATTATAACTCACAAATGCTGTTTATACTAAAATAAGTAAAATAAGTGATTATGAGTTGTAAAAGCAAGTTAAGATGAATATACATTAATAAATAAATAATTAATGTAAAAAAGTGAATATAACAATTGAAATGCAATGATACAAATGTATATGAAAGTAAATTATAGATTGATAAATGTATAAAATATGATTTAATTCGTAATAATGAGTATGAATGGTTAATATAATGCTCCATATGACATATTATTAAAAATATGAAGGACAATTAGTTTCATATCAAATAGTAAGAAATGCAAATAAGTCAATATATAACATATAGTGCTTGAAAGCATATGAGTCTCCATTAATAGCAAAAACAACCTATGGACCAGTCAGGATTACAAAGAGTTAATGATTAACCACACACACTATAAATAGCCATTACAGACATAGTACCTGATGATTGAGACATAACAGTCTCATGAAATGTGCGTCGGCACAGACTGATGATGTCACAAGCAGGAAGTAGCCAAACACTCAGAGAGAGAAGCATGGTCTAACAAACGCAGCAAAGAGACAGCTAAAAGCAGGCAGAGTGATCAATATAAGTATAAGGGATTGCCAGAACTAAGAGAAGCTCCCCAATAAGACTGCATTTATAAATATAAGTGTTTTAGCTATTGAGATAACAATTTCAGAGTAAGAGCAGTGGAATTAATAGACCCGCTACCAGGGAGCAATTCACAATACAAGAAAAGGGCATATGTGCAATATGTCCAAAGAGGTATAATTAAAAAACTGTGTCACAACTATAAAAGCACTTTAAGGGAGCCTTATTTAAATTACTCATATTAAGCACAAAAGCACTATCTATAAAGTCACATTGATATGTATAAAAAGAAGTATACATTAAAGATATCTCTAAGGAAAAATTCAAGGATAAGACACAGAGTGCTTTTAATAGCACAACACTGAGAAGTTTCAGTTTCAGTATTAAGATATATCATCAATTTATCACAGGCACTTTTAGTTTGAAATAAACTGCACAAATAAATTACTTAGCACCTTTAAAAGCACAAAAGCACTTTTATACCTCAATAAACTACTATAAACCCTATCTAAAAACAAATAAATGGAATATAGGACCATTTCCAATATATGAAAGATAGAGAAATTATTCCTATTATAGAATTGGGAAAGTTGAAACGTCATCACAATTGAGCTAAATACTCAGTTTCAAACGTTCAAATGTTAAAGTTAAATGTTTTTTAAAGAAGGGTATGTACATAATAAACATAATTATAATATTTATTTGTTTTAACTCTTGTAGAACCGTTTTTATGCCACCCTAACCTGTGAATACGTTATGGAGCAGTGGGATTTATCACTACAGTAGCCCAGCAGTTAAACATTGCAGATGTCTACTGCAAACTAATGCCCTCTCTGCATCCTTTCATCATGCAACCAATTATACAGGTATGTACCCTGTGTGTGGGGACAGGTGAGTCACTAACCGTGTCTGTCTTTTTCCAGGGAAATTTCACAAGAGGTACACTTTGTGATATAATAAAAGCCTTGGATAAGAGAAACATCAATGAAACTACCCCTGAGCTGTTTTATATCTATTAAAAACAGTTGCAGCACTTAGAACTTTATCTATACTTTAAAAGTTCCCTTTTTTGCTTTTGGGTAACTTTTAGTTTTAGTAAATTAACAAACCATAAACTAACAGTAACTTATTGAGGACGCATTTTGTAAATGAAAAAAATTAATAGTAAATAAAAAATATTATCTGACTTACCTCTTTCTCTGTTCTTTTGTTTGTAAAGTATTCCCTAAATGTATTTAAATCTGTATCTCTGTCCCAGTAATGTTTTCCTTCCTTTGAATTAAAGATAGATAAGGAGATCGTCCTGTTGAGTGTATTGAAAGAACCAGTGAGCCGCTCCATCTTTGATTATGCCTTGAGATCCAAGGACATTGCAAGCCTCTTTAGGTATCTACAGATGCATCAGAAGAAAAGGAATGGCTCTCTGCTCAAGTGCCCCCCTCCCGAAGATCCAGCAACAGCACAGCTACTGGAGAAACTCTTGTCACAGGTATACAATTAATTAAGTGCAGTGTTTTTTTTAAACTGCCCACACATGTGATTTTACACTTTGCTAGTATGTTAGTAAGTTGTTAACTTTCGTTTTTTTGTTCATTGTCGCGTGTTTTGGCAAAGGAACAAAAATCTTGTTGGAAACCATAATGCAGCCACATATATCTCCATCCTCTGTAAATGGGAAATTAAGTCCCAAATGTTTTGTTTTTGTGTTTAGGAGCATGTTTTATAAGTACTATATTTTTCTTATTCATAAATTAGTGATATATGTACACACTATTAAAGAGATAGATAGGTATATTATATTCTTAGTGATTTCCAAAAACCTTCCATGTCCCTTTAAGTGCACAATAGAAAAATGTCTGACTTTCAGTGGCCCCTT
The DNA here is from genome assembly GCA_027410445.1 of Discoglossus pictus. Taxonomy (NCBI): domain Eukaryota; kingdom Metazoa; phylum Chordata; class Amphibia; order Anura; family Alytidae; genus Discoglossus; species Discoglossus pictus. Next base: position 285,218,537 of record CM050166.1, on the reverse strand, counting down.
AACAGTAACTGAACATATTTAAAATTATTTTCAAATAATAATTAAACATACGTGAAACTATTAACTACATATTACTTTGTTAGTTTACACTCAATGTACAGTAATGTGAACAAAGTTGGCGGTCATAAGATTGTTTCACTTTATTATTTCTAATCTTCATCCTGTCCTCGCCAAGTCCAAATACATCACTGTATTTAATGTTTTTTTAAAATAGTAAAACATAGTTACATAAATATAGAACTCTCTCTCTTTCATTTTATGTAACATCACTAAATCTGTATTTACATTTATCTGCTCATTATTAGGGCATGACAGAAGATGAAGAAGATAAACTCCTGGCGCTTAAAGACTTCATGCTAAAGTCTAACAAGGCCAAGGCAAATGTAGCAGACCAGAGCCACATGCATGAAACTGCCCTAAAAGGAGTGATTGAGCTGTTAGCATTGGGCATCACTGGAAGACAAGCTGATCTGGTTAAAATGTAGTTGGAGACTGATGATAAACGCAGTACGTAATATCACTGTTGATTAGCTGTCATGGAAGCTTATTCCTCCTTGTATGATATGTTTATTGTGGAAGTGCTTCCAGCCTCTTGCAAGTCCCTATACATTTAATCTTACAAACTACATAGGGGCAGTCATAAGTGAATCTGAATATGAACCTACAGACTCTTTCTTTTATCCTGCCTGAAAATTCTCAGCCTTCAATAAGTTAGAATGAACCCTATCGTTGGATCTCCTACAATATGTAAACTTCCTTACTGTGCCATTTTGAATGTCTGTGTATAGAAATACTATGTCTAGCTGTCATTTTTCTGGATTGCAGACATTGGCTATTTTACAGATACTTTTGCACCTTAGGGATTTTGTGAAACATATTTGATAACCTCTGCTCTACATGAATATTGTATAGTGTCAGTCACTAATGAATAAAGTTCACAGCGAAAATTGATGACTGCAATTTTTTAACAATGGCTAGTAAGGGCTAACCCTGTCATATAAAAAAAAAAACTGAAAGCGTTACTACATAATATGATGATTTAGTGTTCACCTCTTTGCTCTAGGCTGTTTGAAAATAATTTCCATTCATTATAGCACAAAAGCATGTAAAACAAGATTCCAATGTGAATGAAGAATGGAAGAGCATGTTTGGGGTGATGGAGCCTTCCAACATGAACCAGGAAGTGTCCAGAACTCTGCCCCCTGGTGACCAAGAAGCCACAAAGCCTCTCCGCTCAGAGTCTTCTACTGCAATCTGCCTCCATCACCTGCCTCTATCATCCTCCCCACAGGTACTGACTTCATGGAAGTGTGAAATATCACCTATATCTAGATATAAATCCATAAAGGACCACTGTATATATACTGCATATATTTATATATTTAAAAAAAATGTTTTAATAAACATGGCAAAAAGTAGTATGATAAAAACACAACCTTTATATTTTGCAACTTTTATTTGCAAGTATACTGTGTAGCTCCATTTTGCTTTTTTCCCTGCTGCTGTCTGTTACTACTCACTCAGGTGGGAGTATCCTTATAAATTAATGACATTTGGTGTAGTCCTGCTGAGCACACAGAACAGATGTAACTGCCACATTCCCACTGGGCAGACAGATACTTCTTGTGTATTAAAAGTCTCGGGAAATTGATTTGTTGAAGACAAATGGTAGATTCCACATTAGTGTAATTGCTTAGAAAAGATAAGATTAGAGGTTGTAGTATTTTGTTACATTTTAAAAACATGTTGCATACATTTTAAACATGACCACAGTGGTCCTTTTTAGTTATTACAAAAATATATATTTATTATAGAACAATAACACGTTTCAAAGAGTTTATTTTAATGACGTTGATATTAAGATAAAGATGTATACACAAATATTTGTCAAATCTTTAAGTATTAAAATAAATAATCCTTTTAAACCCAGTCTTTCTCTTCTATATATACTTACCTTGTCATGTAGTATGTTGTAAGAGTGAGAAAGTTCCAATAATGTAATAATATAAAACAATAAAATAGCTTCTAAAGAGTATAATTACTCATGTACTCTAGGAGCTTCAATACTCCCATTATATCAAGGGTAAGAGTGAGAATCCCCTTCCCATCATTCTTTGTACATTTCTTCTAACCAGGCTTGGTTATGAGCTTCATTTTATAATCATAAAAGCTGTATATTATAATATTATTTATTATGAAATGTTACATATTCTGGTATTTAGTTGTACTAGTTAGAATAGACAGAGGTTGCGTGTACTCCTAAAATGAATATGTTATCAATATGTTTGCACTGCCAGCTTTGTTTCTCTTATTTGCTTTGGACAAGTGAAGGCACAGGCATCCAGTCTAGGAAACCCACCATGCAGATCTATATGAGCACTTCATTACCTTCACCCTGCCAAATATACGTATGACCACATGTAAAAGTGAACTTCAGCAGCTCATCCAGCTGAAGAGAGAGCAGTGCAATGCTGAGAGGATAGCCAAGCACATGATGGAGAGTGCTGAATGGGAGAGTAGACCACCAACAACTGGTAAGAGATCTTAGCACTAGTATTTAATATAATATAGCTAATATATTTTTCCAGGCCCTAACCTCCACAGTATGTGTCTCACTATCATTACTATTTTGTTATGTGGCTGTATAGAAAAGAGAAGAGATTAGTCTGTATGATTATTATACTTACCGTAATTGTTATCTGCTGCATTTTAATATTCCTTAACTATTTCAGTGAATAATTGGTGATTACTTGCAGTGTAATTGGTATTTACTCCTGTTTGGATTCAGTAAGAAACAATACATTTTCATAACTACAGTAAATTTAATTAGCAGCTTTTTGCCTTTTTTATTTCATTTTTTTAAGAACCCATTGGAAATCTTATTTTCAACCACTTAAGCAGACAGTGTATTCCTTCAGCATTACAGTATGCCATTCAGTTTAACAGCAGTAATGCTTGGTTAAAGCAGATCATTATGCCTTTTACATAACAGTAGATTCCAGTTGTGTAAACTATATTTGAAGTTCCCAGTAAACCAATAAAAATGATGATTGCCAAATAGAGAATAATAAGAAATACAAATTCTTAAATTATCACAAAATCCTCATGGAAAACAGCTCCACTTATCCCTTGGTAATAAACATGAAACCATTAGATTATGCAGTATTCTCAGATGCTCTTGTTACAAGACAGCAGATGCACCACTACTGGTACAATGGTATCCACGTCTGCCTGGTGCAACTTGCTGTTTGTGTAAAGGGGAAACACAGCGTCAGTCTGCCACCTGGAAACACAGTTCAAATGCACAAACGGGAAACACAGGGATTTTTCAATGAGGAAAATCTTCTTTTTATTAAAATTTAAAATGTAAAAAGCAGCATGACAACACATTTCTCATTTGTGCAATAGCTCTGGTCTGCAGAGTAATACAAAAATATGTAATTAAATGGAATAAATATAAACATACTTTCAATATGCATTCAACCCTTGTTTATTCATATATATCTTTTCAGTGTGTTTATCATTTATTTCATGAACTCCTTTTTTAAACTTTTTTTTTTAATATTTATAAAATGTTATTTAAAATTTAGGTTAGAAATGGGGACTTTGCTGTTCTTTTGTGTGTCCAAAACTACTGTAGGTTTAGATGAAACTTCTACTTTGATTAATATGGGTGGAAAATCTCACCTGTGTTTCTTTACCATTCTGCAGATACTTGGACTTACATGAAGATGGTTGTGTAGTGGATATGCATCAGTTCAATTCAGGATCACAGTCTGTGAAAAAAGGTTTAATTTTTTTAGTCATTTTTATATTATTTTATATGTGTCCCACTAGGCGTACTTTAATTTCATTGACTGTGCTGTTTCATTGTCCTAATCTGCTGCACTATTTACCTGTGCTGTATTAAAGCAGCAGCCTTATCTCACCCTTATCATAAACTTGGAGGAATGATCAATAAAGTTAATCTTTTTTTTTTTTTTGTATGTAAACATTATCAATGAATTTCTTACTTAACATTAAGATGGCTCTTTGGCTTTATAAAATTTTGCGAAACAATCGTTTTTTATTTTATCAAGTAAACTTTTGTGGAATAGCAAGTGTCAACTGAAATATTGAGATTGAGGATATTTTTTAAGCATAGCAAAACACATTCTAATATTTTGCAAGTGAATTTGTAGATACGTTTAATATATATATACATTTTTAACATGTACTTGGAATGTTTACAAATCATTAGATTCATACCAAACAAACATACATAGTATACAACATGACATTTCAGTAGATTGATTTTACAAAGTCTTATTTTCATTTTAAGGTGCCAGCAGTGGAACTATGGCATGCTGGGATATGAGGTTCCAGTTACCAATATCAAGCCATAGCCATCCTGCCAATGCACGCATCAGGTCTCTTCTGATGCAACCACTGAGCAGGCATACAATGTATCAGTCCTGGGTAATAGCCGGTAAGATCACTATTAACTATAATTATGCAGTGTGGATGCTTTTATATATCTTATTAAGAGTCTAGTCATCAAATCTTATGGATTGAATAGGAAATTAGCTTGCAAACTCACTTATGGGCTCCCGGCCCCCCCCCCCCCCCCCCCGAGGCAGGAAGTCCATGAGTGAGGTTGAAAGCTAATTTGCTATTCAATTGGGGTCTTTTGGCATCCTCCCATCGTATTCTGAGTTACGGGCTTGAAAAAAAAGGGCGTACGTTAAAAACTTAACTTTTTTAAAGGCCGTAACTCGGAAGCACTTTGCGGGCTTGAGGAAATTGATCTGTTTGCACCAAGCCCACACCTGTAAATGGCAAAAGGAGCACTGGGAAGGGGGAGAGGGGGGATAGAGACACAGGGGTGAGAGAGGGGGGTAAGAGACACAGGGGTGAGAGAGGGGGGTAAGAGACACAGGGGAGGGAGAGCATGGCAAAGAGACACAGGGGAGGGAGAGGGGGAAAGACACAGGGGAGGGAGAGGGTGGAAAGAGACACATGGGAGGGAGACAAGGGAGGCCCTTAAAGTAGAGGGGGGGCGTCGCAATGAGTGCCAAAGGCGCTCATTGTGAGGCCTCGATGAGTGCCAAATGCTCTCATCGTGAGGCCTGCAAGTTGGGGGGGGGGGGGCGGGGGGAGCCTGCATTGTGTGGCAAGCAACAGCATTGCAAGACTTCATTTTTTTTTGCTGTCATTTTTGATATATATAAAATGTCATACATTTATAGTCCTTTTCTAGATGTAATAAACCTCCCACTGAAATCTATTACTGTGTGTATGTATATATGTATGTATGTGTATGTATATGTACAGGGAGTGCAGAATTATTAGGCAAATGAGTATTTTGACCACATCATCCTCTTTATGCATGTTGTCTTACTCCAAGCTGTATAGGCTCGAAAGCCTACTACCAATTAAGCATATTAGGTGATGTGATTCTCTGTAATGAGAACGGGTGTGGTCTAATGACATCAACACCCTATATCAGGTGTGCATAATTATTAGGCAACTTCCTTTCCTTTGGCAAAATGGGTCAAAAGAAGGACTTGACAGGCTCAGAAAAGTCAAAAATAGTGAGATATCTTGCAGAGTGATGCAGCACTCTTAAAATTGCAAAGCTTCTGAAGCGTGATCATCGAACAATCAAGCGTTTCATTCAAAATAGTCAACAGGGTCGCAAGAAGCGTGTGGAAAAACCAAGGCGCAAAATAACTGCCCATGAACTGAGAAAAGTCAAGCGTGCAGCTGCCACGATGCCACTTGCCACCAGTTTGGCCATATTTCAGAGCTGCAACATCACTGGAGTGCCCAAAAGCACAAGGTGTGCAATACTCAGAGACATGGCCAAGGTAAGAAAGGCTGAAAGACGACCACCACTGAACAAGACACACAAGCTGAAACTTCAAGACTGGGCCAAGAAATATCTCAAGACTGATTTTTCTAAGGTTTTATGGACTAATGAAATGAGAGTGAGTCTTGATGGGCCAGATGGATGGGCCCGTGGCTGGATTGGTAAAGGGCAGAGAGCTCCAGTCCGACTCAGACGCCAGCAAGGTGGAGGTGGAGTACTGGTTTGGGCTGGTATCATCAAAGATGAGCTTGTGGGGCCTTTTCGGGTTGAGGATGGAGTCAAGCTCAACTCCCAGTCCTACTGCCAGTTCCTGGAAGACACCTTCTTCAAGCAGTGGTACAGGAAGAAGTGTGCATCCTTCAAGAAAAACATGATTTTCATTCAGGACAATGCTCCATCACACGCGTCCAAGTACTCCACAGCGTGGCTGGCAAGAAAGGGTATAAAAGAAGAAAATCTATTGACATGGCCTCCTTGTTCAAATGATCTGAACCCCATTGAGAACCTGTGGTCCATCATCAAATGTGAGATTTACAAGGAGGGAAAACAGTACACCTCTCTGAACAGAGTCTGGGAGGCTGTGGTTACTGCTGCACGCAATGTTGATGGTGAACAGATCAAAACACTGACAGAATCCATGGATGGCAGGCTTTTGAGTGTCCTTGCAAAGAAAGGTGGCTATATTGGTCACTGATTTGTTTTTGTTTTGTTTTTGAATGTCAGAAATGTATATTTGTGAATGTTGAGATGTTATATTGGTTTCACTGGTAAAAATTAATAATTGAAATGGGTATATATTTGTTTTTTGTTAAGTTGCCTAATAATTATGCACAGTAATAGTCACCTGCACACACAGATATCCCCCTAAAATAGCTAAAACTAAAAACAAACTAAAAACTACTTCCAAAAATATTCAGCTTTGATATTAATGAGTTTTTTGGGTTCATTGAGAACATGGTTGTTGTTCAATAATAAAATTAATCCTCAAAAATACAACTTGCCTAATAATTCTGCACTCCCTGTATGTGTGTATATATGTATATGTATGTATATATAGTAAATAAATAGTACAGCTGTGTTCACATTTGAATGTCTAAAACAAGTTAAAAAACCTGTTTCCAGTTCAGAAGTCCAAGAAAAAGAGTTATTACACTGTTCTCTGCACCACCAGACTCAAGTTTGAAAAGTTTATGGAAAAAGTGTCTTTCTTTTGCACCAGCTGGTAGTTCCAGAATCTGGTGTGCAGGTTGTGGAAATACATATTAGCTCTAGATTATATGTATTGCTCTTTTTCACATGTCACTAAACCTGTAGATGTTTAAGCCACTGGACTGTGAAGTAGCAGTTGTGGTTTCAAGACCACAAACATTTTTTTTTCTTCTACATAGTGATTTATATTTTGGTCACAAGATAAAAGTTAAAATATATAAATTGAAAGTTTGGTTGAAGTGATGTTGAACAGTGTTATATTTCCAATCTTCACTCTGTATTACTTGTATTGTTCTTTTTCACCACTGCAAAGCAAGTGGATACATACTCAAGTGGTAAAGTAGAAATAAAGTAAAAGTAAAATAACAAATGTGGGTTTAAATCCTATTACAACTTTATTTATTGTTTTAAATGGTCATTTTAATTTTGGTCTTTAGAGAAAACCGTAAAATATATATAAACAGTAAAGGGGTGATATAAGAGAAATAAAGCAGTTATAATGCTTTTAATATAATTTGTTCAACTAAATTAAAAATATTATTGTAAAATATAAAATGTAAAAACGATGGCTTTTACTCACTGTACCACATCTCTGCATATTAAGCAAGGAGCATAGCATTTAATACAGCTGAAATATAGTAAGTATGACAGTTGCAGCCTAACTTTGGTATCTTCACAGACTCTTAAGGCCTTAAGAGGCTATACAAGTAGCAGGTAAAATGACAATGTCTAAATCCATCCTTGATCAGGTTTAAAAAATGAAACAATTTCTACACATCATTTTCAACTTTCTTTTGAATGGGGCAGAGTACATATGACTTGTGTCCTTTTTTTAAGGAATCTTATTTGAGAACTTTCTGTGTTCATAACAAACCTTTAATGACCACCTTATCTTCATTCCTAGCTGTTCAAGGCAATAATGAAGTCTCCATGTGGGACATGGAAACTGGTGACCGAAGATTCACATTGTGGGCCAGTAATGCTCCTCCACTATCCGAATTGCAGGTTTGTTCCTTCCTATCTGTGTTTGTTTTCTTTTGTAAATAGATAGTGCATTTGTGTTCACATTTGAACATCTAAAACAACTTAACTAGTTTCCTGCTCAGAATTCCAAGAAATACAGTTATTACAATGGACTCTGGGAACCTTGGCAGGGACATGCAAATGTGCCCACAAAGGCTTCGCTCTTGCAATCCATTACCATTTTAAACATGGCTTCCTTTAAGCATATGCCTGCTGTATTACACAGCTTTGAACAAAGCTCGGGATGGATTATACAAAAGCTAGGAATTTCTTTTGTAGAAATATGTTTTAATATAGAAGATGCAGATACATTTTTAATCTATACTCCTATTTTACAGTTATAGCGTTAAATATATTTCTGATATTAATAGGCCACTGGACTACTTAATTTATTGTGAACTCTTCTGGGAAACTTAAGCATGGCAAATGTGTTTAGATTATAATAAACACAACCTTTTTTAATTGATTATTAAATGTAATTGTGCTTTACTTTTATAGTTATGTCTTTAATCATTATACTGGGCCATGTGGCTTACTGTGCTCACAAGGATGGTGTGTGTAAAGTTGGCTTCCTTTCAATATGTTTGAGATTTTAATGTCTTTAGTCAGACAGGAAATGGAATCATGTGGTGTAGTGCGTCAAAAGGGGGCGAGGAGCCTGAAGACTTCACACCTTCCTGCAGTAGCTCTAGGTCTTCATCCCTATAGTTAGTCTGAGCGTGATTTTATCAAAAACAATTTTTTTTTTGTTCTCTGTTTATTACGTCTAGTATAATAATGGGTCAGCAGTGGTCATTTAGTATAGATGCAGATTACTTAAGAAAAAAGATTTGTATATTTAACTGCATAGGACATTTTGTGTGAACACCTGCAAATTGTTACTAACACTACTATACTGTTGCACATTTCAAAATTTTATGCAGAGCAGATCTCCTTAAACTAAAAAAAGAGGAGGTCTGTTATCAAACTGTAAAAATGCCATGTTTTACTCTGTGGTAAATATCAGCTGGGTTCCCTGGTGGTCCAGTGGTTAGGATTTGGTGCTTTCATTGCTGCATATATCAAATCTGCAAAGAAGTACAACCCATTACAAAGGGGGTACTGCAAACCACTCTACCCGAGTAACATATAACTTTTATTAGATTTTGGTTAATATCCTATAAGGAAGCAATAATTGAAAATAAATAAATACTGTATGTAATATCAAAATGTTGTGTGGCATACAATTGTTAAAATTTTAAAAATACGATTTTAATAGCCAAAGTGTGATTAATTAATGAGTAATCCTAATTAATTTCCCTATAGATTGATAATTCTATGCAATAATCTAAATATAATGCTACAAAGCACCAGCAGTTGGAGATTAAATAAAACTGCAATGCAGGCAAAAGTGAACCATTGTAAAGAAAGTACTGTTACTACTAATACACTAAGAAAAATGTTACAAAATTGTAATGATACATAAATACAAATCAATTGACTTTACAACTTCAGAAGGCAGTTTTTTAATCTCCAACTGCTGGTTTATCAATATGTAGGGGAATTATTAATGATTGATCATTAATTGATAAAACTTTAGATAATAACCCTGCATGTTTAAAGAGTTGATATACTACATAATTGTAATTATGTTTTGAAGTCATGCCACGCTTTAAGTTCATGAATAAGGGGACTTTTTTGTCTGTAGAATCCAATAAAAGTTATATTTTACTCAGGTAGGGTGTTTTGCAGTGTATTATAACCTTTGTAATAGGTTGTCATTTTTCTTTGTTAGTTTGATATCAGCATTTATATTTATTTAAGTTAGGGCTGTGCACAATTATTTTCTTCCCTGTGCTGAGTCCAAACATAAAAAACATGCCTTGTTTTACCACATTTATCCTTCTCTTCAACACTGGGTAGATACCGATCTGGGGCTGTTCTCTAATCTTATCTTGGTGATTTCATATTGTAGAGGCAACCACTCTGCCTTTAGTTCAATGTTTTGTTAATCCAATGCAAGTTTTTTGCACTGGAAAAAACTGCAAAGTTCCTTTTGATATACTAGAGTGCCAAACATTGACATATTTTGTACATGGTTTAATTACAGTGTGACTTTCAGTATATCTTCTATCTCTTGTTGATTGATGATCTTTTTCCAGGTTTTCTCTTCTTACCATTTTCTATTTATTTGTCTACCTACTATTATTTTAATTGTCTAGTACGTATCTATCCCATGAAAGAACCGATTTGTATTATTTTCAAAATGTGATTATTCTCCCAAAAAACATTTAGTTAGATACATTTTGAAAAAATAAAACAGCCAGTAGGTATCACACTTGCTCAAATCAAGATGATGTTAGTGTGGATAACTAAGAAACAATATAATACTATTGAATACTCTGACACGTCTCAATCCAGGCAATTAGTTGACTGATTCACACACTTTCTGTAAACTTTTTCTATAAGTTTTATTTTACTAATTTTTTTTTTCTTTTTCTTTTTTTTAAAAGTTTAAATAGATTTCACAGCACAAATAATTAGAATGACTGAAAAATACCAGTGGATAAAAACTAAAAACAAGTATCAGCTTTTTGATAAAAGGTACAATTAATTTGTAATGTAAGGTGCTCAACGAAAAACCTTACACAATTATGTATAATGTAGATGAAGATCTACATAAAAACCAGCTACAAAAGCCCTAATTCATCAACAAAAAAACATATTTTATCCTTAGAAGCATTCATAATAAAATACCTCCAGAGGTTATCTCCCTGCTCGAGAACACTCAATTTTCAGGGCAAAAGAGCCAATCCAGTTCCGATCCTCTACTGAACAAAAAAAATGCGTCCATAGCTATCAGGCCACCATCTATGTTCATTTGAATCCTATACAGTGCTATACACCCCCCTTGGCATTTTTTGTGTTTTGTTGCCTCACAACCTGGAATTAACAGGATTTGGATTTGCATGATTTGATTTACTGAACATGCCCACAACTTTGATGTTTTTTTGATGTTCTTTCTTTTTTGTGAAGCAAGCAACAAATAGGACAAAATAACAGAACAAGTCAGTGTGCATAAATATTCACCCCACTAAAGTCAATACTTTGTAGAGCCACCTTTTGTGGCAATCACAGCTCCAAGTCGCTTTGGATACGTCTCTATGAGCTTTCCACATCTTACCACTGGGATTTTTGCCCATTCCTCCGTGTAAAACTCCTCCAACTCCGCTTGTGAACAGCAATCTTTAAGTCTTACCACAGATTTTGTATTGGATTGAGGTCTGGGCTTTGATTAGGCCATTCCAACACATTTACATGTTTCCCCTTAAACCACTCAAGTGTTGCTTTAGCAGTGTGTTTGGGGTCATTTTCCTGCTGGAAGGTGAACCTCTGTCCTAGCCTCAAATCACACACAGAGTGATACAGGTTTTGCTCAAGAATATCCCTGTATTTAGCACCATCCATCTTTCCCTCAACTCTGACCAGTTTCCCGTCCCGGCTGCTGAAAAACATCCCCACAGCATGATGCTGCCACCACCATGTTTCACTGTGGGGATGGGGTTCTTTGGGTGATATGATGTGTTGTGTTTGCGCCAGACATAGCGTTTTTTTTTTCTGGCCGAAAAGTTCAATTTTTGTTTCATCAGACCAGAGCACCTTCCTCCATACATTTTGGGAGTCTCCCACATGCCTTTTTGCAAACTCAAAACGTGCCATTTTGTTTTTTGCTGAAAGTAATGGCTTTCTTCTGGCCACTCTGCAATAAAGCCCAACTATATGGAGTGTGCGGCTTATTGTCGTCCTATGTACAGATACTCCAGTCTCTGCTAGGGAACTCTGCAGCTCCTCCAGGGTTACCTTAGGTCTCTGTGCTGCCTCTCTGATTAATGCTTCCCTTGCCTGGTCCGTGAGTTTTGGTGGGCGGCCGTCTCTTGGCAGGTTTGCTGTTGTGCCATGTTCTTTCCATTTGGTTATGATAGATTTGATGGTGCTCCTGGGGATCATCAAAGATTTGGATATTTTTTTATAACTTAACCCTGACTTGTACTTCTCAACAACATTGTCCCTTACTTGTTTGGAGAGTTCTTTGGTCTTCATGGCAGTTTTTGGTTAGTGGTGCCTCTTGCTTAGGTGTTGCAGCCTTTGGGGCCTTTAAAAAAAGGTGTGTATATGTAATCACAGATCATGTGACACTTAGATTGCACACAGGTGGACATCATTTCACTAATTATGTGCTTTCTGAAGGTAATTGGTTGTACCAGAGCTTTTTATGGGCTTCATAACAAAGGGGGTAAATACATACGCACATGCCAATTTTCTGTTTTCTATTTCTAAAAAATAGTTTTATGTATATATTTTTCTCATTTCACTTCACCAATTTAGACTATTGTGTTCTGATCCATCACATAAAATTCTAATTAACAAAACATTGAATTTAAGGCTGTAATGTAACAAAATAGGTAAAAAGTCAAGGGGTTGAATACTTTTGCAAGGCACTGTATATGCCTAAGCACTCATATTCTTTTGCAGCACCGATAAACTTTATCCAGAAACATTTTTTTAAAGTCAACCAAATATGCTAAATGATAATACTAGTTCAGTTTGCTTTTAACTGTTTTTAAGTGGCAGATAAAAAATCAGAAAATCCATCCAGTGGCAAATATTTTAATTTAATTATTATATATATATATATATATATATATATATGTATATACACAATTTTATTACCAAGCTTCAGCCCTGAAGCATAATCTATGCACCTCCCAAGCACTCCTTTCAACTCCGGCAGACTTCCTATGTACATTCCCAAGCACTCCCTCCCCAAGGATGAGTTAAACTGTTATTGGCACGTTAACTTCCACTAGAAAGTGGCTTCAGTGAGATATGTTATCAACAGTACAAGGGTTAAGATGTAACGTTAAACTAAGGAATTCTGTTGCCGTTCTTCTTTTCTTGCCGGTTTCTTACAGTGGGCACTCCTTAACTAACTGATGACAGGTCAAACCATGGGATATTATTTTAGCCATGTCCAAATGAGAACTGTAGGATATCTGGTATAATGGTTGCTTCTCACAGGAAAGGAGAAGTAATAGGCAGGGGTTCAAGCAATTAGAGTTGAATTCCATATGGGTAGACATTTTTATTCTTGGGTTCCGCTATATTTTAACTAAATTTGCTGATTCCATGGATTTAAATTAACATTAACGAGTCCCTTCAATGTGATAAACTCTGCTGTTCTATGTAATTGGTTTAAACTGATATCTTTCATAACTTAACTTGAGTTCAACAATGTCTAGATGTGTTTTGACTGGTGTTTATATCATTGATCCATATACATTTATTATTATGTTTTAACATGAATGTTTTGTTGCCTCATTCTCTTGCTTTATATTTGTACTCTGTTTTCACAGCCTTCACCTCACAGTGTTCATGGGATTTACTGTAGTCCAGCAGATGGAAACTCTATACTTCTGACTGCCGGTTCTGATATGAAAATAAGTTAGTCCTATCTTTTTATAGAATTTACTTTTCATTTTTTTGGATGATGGTATATCACATTTGGAGACAATATGGAAACCTGCAAACATATGACACCCTAATAGATATGTGTGTTAATATCATTTAATGTTATAGTTTAGCTGAATATATATTTTATTAATTGAGATGCTTGTGAAATATTTATTATTTAAATTAAATGTGAGATACAGCACATTAAAACATTGATGGCTTTAACAGTACTGACAGCTTTTTGCTGCAGATAAATCATTTAAATTCATAACTACCATTGGCAATCAAAATGTATTTTCAAAGTTAATTACTATATATATATATATATATATATATATATACAGGGAGTGCAGAATTATTAGGCAAGTTGTATTTTTCAGGATTAATTTTATTATTGAACAACAACCATGTTCTCAATGAACCCAAAAAACTCATTAATATCAAAGCTGAATATTTTTGGAAGTAGTTTTTAGTTTGTTTTTAGTTTTAGCTATTTTAGGGGGGTTATCTGTGTGTGCAGGTGACTATTACTGTGCTTAATTATTAGTCAACTTAACAAAAAACAAATATATACCCATTTCAATTATTTATTTTTACCAGTGAAACCAATATAACATCTCAACATTCACAAATATACATTTCTGACATTCAAAAACAAAACAAAAACAAATCAGTGACCAATATAGCCACCTTTCTTTGCAAGGACACTCAAAAGCCTGCCATCCATGGATTCGGTCCACCATCAACATTGCGTGCAGCAGCAACCACTGCCTCCCAGACACTGTTCAGAGAGGTGTACTGTTTTCCCTCCTTGTAAATCTCACATTTGATGATGGACCACAGGTTCTCAATGGGGTTCAGATCAGGTGAACAAGGAGGCCATGTCATTAGATTTTCTTCTTTTATACCCTTTCTTGCCAGCCACGCTGTGGAGTACTTGGATGTGTGTGATGGAGCATTGTCCTGCATGAAAATCATGTTTTTCTTGAAGGATTCAGACTTCTTCCTGTACCACTGCTTGAAGAAGGTGTCTTCCAGGAACTGGCAGTAGGACTGGGAGTTGAGCTTGACTCCATCCTCAACCCGAAAAGGCCCCACAAGCTCATCTTTGATGATACCAGCCCAAACCAGTACTCCACCTCCACCTTGCTGGCGTCTGAGTTGGACTGGAGCTCTCTGCCCTTTACCAATCCAGCCACGGGCCCATCCATCTGGCTCATCAAGACTCACTCTCATTTCATCAGTCCATAAAACCTTAGAAAAATCAGTCTTGAGATATTTCTTGGCCCAGTCTTGACGTTTCAGCTTGTGTGTCTTGTTCAGTGGTGGTCGTCTTTCAGCCTTTCTTACCTTGGCCATGTCTCTGAGTATTGCACACCTTGTGCTTTTGGGCACTCCAGTGATGTTGCAGCTCTGAAATATGGCCAAACTGGTGGCAAGTGGCATCGTGGCAGCTGCACGCTTGACTTTTCTCAGTTCATGGGCAGTTATTTTGCGCCTTGGTTTTTCCACACGCTTCTTGCGACCCTGTTGACTATTTTGAATGAAACGCTTGATTGTTCGATGATCACGCTTCAGAAGCTTTGCAATTTTAAGAGTGCTGCATCACTCTGCAAGATATCTCCCTATTTTTGGCTTTTCTGAGCCTGTCAAATCCTTCTTTTGACCCATTTTGCCAAAGGAAAGGAATTTGCCTAATAATTATGCACACCTGATATAGGGTGTTGATGTCATTAGACCACACCCCTTCTCATTACAGAGATGCACATCACCTAATATGCTTAATTGGTAGTAGGCTTTCGAGCCTATACAGCTTGGAGTAAGACAACATGCATAAAGAGGATGATGTGGTCAAAATACTCATTTGCCTAATAATTCTGCACTCCCTGTATATATATATATATATATATATATATATATAAATGTGTGTGTGTTTTGTTGAAATAACAAGCCTATATCACTTTGGTATGGATACATTTATCAACCATTTTACCAAAAATAGTCTTTGCTAAACACAGTGGCACCTATTATTATAAGTGCTTAATATGATTCAGACCTTTGGTTTGAATATCTTACTTTATCTTTACTAATCCTATTTTTTGCATATTTTGATATAACACCTTTGTTAATTTCTTTGTAGATTCTGGAATCTGGCTTGTCCAAAGAGATCCTACATTATTGCAGGAAGCACTAACAATCTAGCTCCAGTATCATACTTCAGCAAGATAATTGAGGGAACTGAGGTTGTTCAGGTAATCAGTACACAAGTCTATAATATACATTTTTAAAGCAATGTTTTTGAGTGTGTTTTTATTTTTTTTTGTTTGTCTAATAAAATTAAAAAATATGGTTTAAAGAATTGTATACATAAAGCACATTCATTTTAATAAAATAAATAAATGGCCATAAATCTAACCTTTTAAGGTTAGTTCGTTCTCTGATGAGCACCTCTGACTTACCCTTAGGGTTTAGTCTCCCTAAGGGTGATAGGGGACTCCAGACAAGGACTCCTTGCTCACTGTGCCTTAGGGAGTTATCAGCTACACCTCACTGACGAGGCCCATAGAGGCCAAAATGTGTCTGTGGTTTGCTGTTTCTCTTGTTCAGGGTAGAATTGCCTGGTATTTTGGGTCTGGGTCACTCTAGTGAGTGGGACTAGACTGATATACTACAGGATATTTCTCCCTGTGAGGGACACAAGTGAGCTAAAAGAGTCTGCTCTCAGAGTGGGTTATCATGGCCATAGAACTAACCTATTACGGTTAGTTCATTCTCTGATGAGCACCTCTTACTTTGTGATTTTGCACATTCATTTTAATTCTTCAAGATACAGGATTTCTATTTCAAATTTTTTTTAATCTATCACTGTTCGTAAATACTTTATTCAAAAATGATTATAGAGAATTGTTTAACATGGCCATTGCGACAACTAAATTATATAGCTGTGGCTTCCAATGGGTTAGTGCAGTTACCTTACCTTTTTAAGGACTTTCCTTTTAGTTTCTGATAAAGATATTTACTTTGTTTAAATGTTTCTTTCATACTTAACATGATCATTGTTTCTAACTACATTCACCCAGTCTTAAAGAACCAATGGGCAGTGAACACTTTGAGTCTGATTAAAGCATTATTAATCAGGGAAAAATTATTCAGCTAGTTTTTAATTAGGAAAAAAATAATTGTTGAGTTCTCTGCATTATCCCGATAGGCCCCACGATTGGGGACAGTTACATGAATCGAATCCCATTATTAACAAAAGCTATCCCAGTTCCCCTATTCCCTCTTTCCTCACCCCTCCCTCCACTGATAACTACACCCCCCCCCCCATCATTCAGCTCTCAAGAAGTCATGTAATAAACGAAGTTCTTTTCTATCCTCAATTAATTTTTCAGAAAAAAAAAATGTTTTATGTCCATTGGCTTACATTGTTAGTTTCGTACACACTTGACAAACAAGTGTCTTTTTTTCCTTGGAGATGATAGATCTATCTTGATAGTTAATTCAACCCTAGGTTCGGTTTGGGTTTTACTGTGTGATTGATATTCAAGCCCCCAAATTTGCCAATTTTTTTTTATATCTAGTTTCAGAGTGGTAAAGGTAAGTTGTTAGAATCCATTAAATAATGGAATAATTATTAGGTCTATAGAGGGAGCATATTGTTTCTTCCATGTGGATGCAATTGTACAAGGTGTGGCTGCAAGTAGATGTGGTATTGAGTATGTCTGGGAATCCCGTCAATAGGTAGTGAGTAAAATGTAGCTATTGAATGTTTGGGTAGGGATATAGCTGTTAGTAGGTACAGAAGGCATCTATTAATGGGCAAGTCAAGAATATATGCTGTAGATTGTCTTCTCAACCACAGTGCCTCCAACAAAAGGGGAACAACGTGCAGAAAAGAGTATGGAGCATGGAGATAGTTAAATACCATCTATTTAACATGGAGGTTGAATAGCATGGAGGTTGAATAGTTGGGATGGAGCTGTAGTTAAAGGTGTTTTGTGAAGATTGAACAGGGTATAATTTGGATGGGCTTACGATTCAGGGGGTTGAAAATTGGGGCAGATAGGGATTGTGCTTATACACAGTACAATTCAATATCTACCCATCCTATCATGCCTTTTGGTAGGAACCATCGTGTTCTCCCCAGGAATCTTCAGCTGCTGGATGGAACGAAGCTGCCAGCAGGGTGATCTAAAGGAGCAGACAGGAGAGCATACATCCCCTGAATACCTGTTTGCCCACAATCCGCCCCTTAAGTGCTCCAAATTGAGCAGGCAGAACGGCCACCCAAAACAGCCTTAGATGGTATCTTTTAATATCAGGTGTCGCAATACTCCTTGATCTCTGGACCTCAGTAAAACCTATCCGGAGATATGTGGACATTTTCCTGTCCAAATTAAGGGCCCTATTAAATTCGAGCTGCGTAAATAATAGGTGAAAACGCAAGTCCTACGTAGTTTAAAAATGAAACCATTTCCGACGCTATTAAATTCAAAGTGCTGCGAGATACGAGCGATGGATGCGAATGCGTAAACGTTAGGATTTGCGCATGAGTTACGATATCTCGGATCACTTTGCGTATGAAAAGAGCGCGAAATACGTGATACGTACCACTTAACCTGACGGCAGTATGCCTTTAAAAGGGAGCCAAAAACAGAACATAATTGACTGTGCTGGAGCTTTTGCAAGTAGACACACAGGTCTAGGCGTTGGTGGGTTTTTGGAGAGCAAGGAGAGAGAGAAGAGAGAGGAGAGAGGAGAGAATTTCAATTTTGAACTAGCAGATAATTTAACCCTTTGTTTACAATACACATAATTACTGATATCACATAATTCACACACATAGATTAATACGTACACATAGCAACACCTAGTGGTAGGCCACTGCACACCTACACCCCCCCCCCCCCCCCCCCAAGACCTCCCCCCCCCCTCCCCCCACACATAATACTACACATAATACTTGCATCTTTTTTTACCTCCTAAACCAACACAAAGATTATCTTGCTTTATTGTTAATTTTTTTTTTGGAGGAGTTTAGAGGAGAGGAGGTGGTAAGGCAAGAGAGGCGCGGAGGAGAGTGAGGAGAACATCTGAGGAGAGGAGGAGGATGAGGAGGAGAGGAGGATGAGGAGGAGGGAGAGGAGGAGGAGGGAGAGGAGGAGGAGGGAGAGGAGGAGGAGGGAGAGGAGGAGGAGGGAGAGGAGGAGGAGGGAGAGGAGGAGGAGGTGGAGGGAGAGGAGGAGGAGGAGGAGAGCAAGGAGGAGAGCAGGGGGGGAGGGAAGTGCCCCCAGAGCTAGGCATTCTAGTGGAAGGGGCAGAGGGTCAGGGGCCTGATCCCTTGGTGGGAGGTAGTGGGGATGAGGGAGCGGCCCCAGTGATAGAAGAGGAAGACCAGGCACCGTCTGTAAGGCAACGGGTTGTGGCAAGGCCCAGGGCCCCCAATTACAGCCGAGAGGAGATCCAGGTTCTCCTCAGGGAAATCTGTGCCCGCCAGGGAATTATATGTGGTGGCAGAGACATTAATGCCAGCCAGAGGCAGCAGGCCTGGTCCCAAATTGCCAGAGCTGTGTCGGCAGTAGGGGTTACTAATAGGGACTGGAGGTTAGTGCGGCACAAATTTGACGATTTAAAGATGGCTGTGAAAAGAAAGATGTCCAATGAGGCAGCAGCAGCACGTCAGACTGGTGGTGGGCCCGCGGTCACTTATGTTTATAAGGAATGGGAGAGGACAGTGATGCGCTTCATCCCTTCTGAATCTGTGGTGGGAATACCAGGCCAGATGGACATAGATCGTCCTAACACCCTGCAACGTGAGTATCATATCACACACATGGTTGGCTGAGATTGTGGGGGGATGGTCTGGCTAAAAGCCTGCAGATAACATGCTGTATGTATGTATGTATGTATGTATAAATAGGCTTGTGTTCTAGCTGTTGTATATAATGAGCTGTATCCCTCTAGAACAGGGGTGGGTAAGGAGGGCCACATACATGCCGGACTTTCAGGATATCATGCTGTATGTATGTATGTATGTATGTATAAATAGGCTTGTGTTCTGGCTGTTGTATATAATGAGCTGTATCCCTCTAGAACAGGGGTGGGTAAGGAGGGCCACATACATGCCGGACTTTCAGGATATACTTTTTGGGCACAGGTGAGTCAATCAGGATGACTGAAAAGGCGATTGGCTCACCTGTGTGGCCCTCCAGGCCTGAACCTGCCCACCCTTGCTCAAGAATTATATGGCCTCCTACACCCCTGCCCACACACTGGGATAATTCACATCCAATAGCACTGTAAGCCCTATGGTTGACTAAAAATTTATGGGGCGACAATAACCATTTCAGACCTGGTAGCAAACCTATCATGTTCATAATTTGTCTCCCTGATATGTCAATTTCTAATTATATCCAGATTAATTGCAATAGAGCAGGGTGTCCAAAGTCAAACTTGCTGTGCTGCGCACAGGCCTGTATATGTGGATTTCCTTTATGTGAACAGATGAGTCAATTAGACTTAATGACTTGGAGAATGATATTCTCAGCTGGGTGCAGCATGGCTATCCACAAATGCAGGCCTGACTTTGGCCTCCACTGCGATCGAGAATAAAAATTTGGCTGTGCGGCATATGTGGATACAGACTCTGTAGCACTGCATGTGTGTCATATACTGTCCTAACCTGGCCTATGTCTCAGCTGCATATTAACAACCATTGCTGGAAACTTGTCCGATTGGTCAGTCTCACACACTGCACAGCAGATGCAGCAGAGCACGTGTCTGAGGCACATGCAGTACACATTCATATGAGCCATGATCCACAATGCTCATTATGCAGCCCGTGGCTCACCTGTGTAACACAAGCACCACAGTCACTCACAGGTGACCATGATGTCAATGATATGTAAATGCATAGCTGGCAATTGTGTATGGCAACCAACTGAAATATATGTTTATTCCATTGCAGTATCCCCAGATTCAGAAGAGGAGGAGGCAGGAAGAGCTGAAGTGGCCCAGGACATTCAGGAGGGCCCGGGACCATCCACATAACTTGCTCATACGGAGCGGGAAGTGATGCCCGGGCCCTCTTCGGCGTGGCCACCTCAGGGCCTGCACCAGCCACACCATCCTGTGCCTCTCTCAGCGGCTCCACCCTCAGCGGCTCCACCCTCAGCGGCTCCACCCTCAGCGGCTCCACCCTCATCCTGGGCTCCTCCCTCATCCTGGGCACAGCCCTCATCTGGTGCTCCACCCTCACCCTGGGCACAGTCCTCACCCTGGACACAGCCCTCACCCTGGACACAGCCCTCACCCTGGACACAGCCCTCACCCTGGACACAGCCCTCACCCTGGACACAGCCCTCACCCTGGGCTCCCCCCTCATACTGTGCTCCCCCGACATACGGGGCACCGCACTCAGCCTGGGCTCCACCATGGGCCCCGGGAGGAGGTGCCCCGGCAGGAGGTGCCCCGGGAGGAAGTGCACTGACCACAAGTGCCCCGGCCGGAAGTGCCCCGGCCGGAAGTGCCCCGGCCGGAAGTGCCCCGGGAGGAAGTGCACCGGCCCCAAGTGCCCCGGGAGGAGGTGCCCCGGGAGGAGGTGCCCCGGGAGGAAGTGCCCCGGGAGGAAGTGCACTGACCACAAGTGCCCTGGCCGGAAGTGCCCTGGCCGGAAGTGCCCCGGGAGGAAGTGCACCGGCCCCAAGTGCCCCGGGAGGAGGTGCCCCGGGAGGAAGTGCCCCGGGAGGAAGTGCACCGGCCCCAAGTGCCCCGGGAGGAGGTGCCCCGGGAGGAAGTGCCCCGGGAGGAAGTGCACCGGCCCCAAGTGCCCTGGGAGGAGGTGCCCCGGAGTCGCCGGCCGCGGAGTCGCCGGCCGCGGAGTCGCCGGCCGCAGAGTCGCCGGCCGCCCAGCCGCCGGCCGCGGAGTCGCCGGCCGCCCAGCCGCCAGCCGCCAGACCTCCAGGTCCTCTGCCACATCTCCCTGCCCAATTACAGAACATCATGTCTCACATTGACGAAGAGGACCAGGCCCAAAGCCAGCTAGCAAGTCAAATGCTGGCCATCAGTGAACATCAATTGGCAGTTAGCAGGGCCATCCTGGCTGGAAATAGGGTCATCTCAGCCACCACACGGGCCATATATGCTGAGATGAGGAGGCACAACCGAAGGATGGAGAGATATGAGGAACGCGCAAGCCGGGAGAGACGCGCATTATTGCGTAATCTCCTTCGGCAGCCCATACCTCTCCAGCCTTCGGTGGTCCAATCTCAACCTGAGATGTCTGCCTCCTCATCTCAGACATCGCCCACCCATGAACCCCAGCCACCTGCTGTAGTGGCACCCCCTGATCCCACACCAAGGCGTGGAAGAGGGAGACGGGCCGCGGGCACAGACGGTGGGGGCCCGCTAACTCGGAGTAGGAGGTGTTAGGAACATCCGAGAGGGCCTCCTGACCACTCCTCACAGAATACAGATTGTTATACATGTTGACATAATATTGGCTACAGAGTGTGTACATGTCTGGTTATGTTGAACATTTTAACAATTGATGTTCAATGTGGATTGACCTTGAGCTTAAATGCTGTATTTAATCATAATATTGTTCGGAATGAGACATTGTTTTTGTCTTTGTAGGTGTTAATAGCCAAATCTCACAACTATGAAGACATTTTATTCATCTTCGAGCAGTACAATACCATCATGTGAGTAAACACTCAAACCAGTTCCCAACGGGCATTCTATCAGGATTATTCCCCACTGCAGATGGCTCTGAAATGAAATATATGACTCCATATCTTTTCACTAAGAAACATGACTGTGTGATCTTCCATTATAATGATCAGTGTACAGGCTATCGGGTTGCACAGTCCCATTACTATCTGCTAATCCAAACCAGCAATTCCACATAAGTTTTTATAGCATTCCATCCCGTTAACATTATGAAATTGGCTTCAGTTTTTTCATGTCATCCAAACCAAAGTGGCAATTTCCAGGGTTTGACTTCATGATCAATGTGCATGTGTTTAGGGGTAATGTGAACAGTGTAATCTGTCTGGCCTTGGTACCACCCATTTAGAAGTGAGATGTGATATCAGCATGGCACAACTATTCCACATAGATAGTGATAGTACATTTTGCTGAAGGATTGTGTTCACAGTGAAGCATGCCTTGTCGTATTCCACATCCTAAGCATATTCCTGGAAGGCTGACTGAACAGGATAGAATAAATATGGTTCTTACTGCTCGGAGATGATGTTCATGTTAGTTGGTTTAGAGTAGTGTCAAAAGCAAAAACAATGTACTCTAATAACAGCTTCTGATTGTTCTAACACCTCCTACCTCTGTTTTACAGATTCATATCATCTATTGACAAATTCAAACTGTGTGTGAAATCGCTTAGTGTGACATGATCCCTGTTTTATAGTGTCTGTTTATTCTGGCAACCATATGGTTGTTGTATGCGCATTAATGGTTATGTTGATTAGATGTCGTGTTATATGCTGTTGGTTACTGTGGGGTCCTGACCACATGTGACCCTAGGAGATGCTATGCATTACCCTGATGATGTTGTCTGTTTCCTCTTCAGATGTCCTCAGATTTGCCACAGCCCCTTGCCATACTAGGATCTCTTCACAACACACACATGATATTAATGCACATTCCTGTCTATTTCTGTTTGTACTCTGTGTATGCAATAAAGTATGATTGTTATACTGTTATCACTGTTTCTGTGTGTTTGTACCATATCATGCTTTCTAGTTGCGACAATACAGAGAGAATGAAGTGTCATTGTTAAATACATATATCTGTGTGTGTTTACATAGATACATATGCTACATTAATCTGTCCCTTGCCAATATACATGTAGGTGCAAGTTGGAGGGGTGTGAATTCTGAAATCAGGTCTAGAGACCTGCAGGGTTGTATATAATGACTTGAAGGGCTCAACTTGAATGATATGAATCGACATTCATGATTATGTATTAATGTCAACGCAGATTGCCCCGAATAGTTACACCACTAACTGATGGTGATGAGCACATCTGACTTTCAGGGGAATTGAATTGTTACATGGTAAATATACAGGATTACACAAACATTGAGTGAAAAAAAAACGGTTTAATTGTTCACAAAGCCACACAGTGACAAATTACCACAGGCCTGCTCAGTATCATGGTGGAGGTGGGTAGGATACAGAGTTCCAGTAACACACGGAAATAGGGACATGGGGCCAGAATGCACGCAGGGGGGGTGACATTGGTATAGATGATCAGTTGAGGGGGGGAGATACAGTGCATCAGCCAACGTGAGGCAATATCAGTTATGTTCTTAAATATATCAGGATAACATTCAATATTCAAACCCAACAATACAGAAGGAGATATGCTCATGGGGAGAAGTAATCTGTAGTCTTGTGTGTGCGCGCAACACACACTCCTATGCAACTGCAGAGGTAGAAGTGCTCAATCAGTCAATGTTAGAACCCCCGTAGGTCATGTCACTGGAAATGGCACTATGAGAGAAGACTCTACATACATAAGTTTGGACACTCAGATGGGAACATGACCAGGACCATATCAGTGTGTTCCAAATAATTTCAGGTGTTAGCAGAACTACCAACCAACTGGCCAGTTCGAGGTGTATTCTGTTCTGTGAATGAGCATCTCTATTATCTGCTGTTGCATATTCATAACTGAAGGTAAACGGAACCTCATTAACAGTTATGTTCCAAGGCTAGAGTTACTGTTCCCCATATGTACAGGGAGGATCACATCAGCACTGAGGAAGAGATCTGGAAGGAAGTATGATACAGGCTTCACAATAGTCCATGTAGAGGAGAGAATGGCAGATCTAAAGCAATAGGTACATATAAAGCGATGTAGAGGATGTGATATCACACCCGATGCAACACATGATGACTGACATCTGAACATACATGATGCAATGTGACAATAGCATAGTCCTGGAACGTGGGAATGCTCATCATTCCTTGTTCTGACCGTGGAAAGGGACTAATCTTTGCGATCTGAAACATAAAAGGAACATGTCAGTATTTACATTGCACATGCTCCCGGAGCGCTTACTTCGTCACTTACAGTGGTTATAAAAAGTCTACACACTCCTGTAAACAAATTAGCCAATGAAAAATCATTTCAGAACTATATCCACCTTTAATGTGACAAAAACTGTACAACTCAATTGTAAAACAAACTGAAATCTGTAAGGTGGAGGGAAGAAAAAATCAAAGAAAACTAATGTGGTTGCATAAGTCTGCACACTCTCATAACTGGGGATGTAGCTGTGTTCAGAATGAAGCAATCACATTCCAAATCATGTTAAATAGGAGTCAGCATACACCTGCCATCATTTAAAGTGCCTCTGATTAACCCAAAATTAAGTTAAGCTGCTCTAGTTGGTCTTTCCTGAAATGTTCTTAGTCGCATCTCACAGCAAAAGCCATGGTTCACAGAGAGCTTCCAAAGCATCAGAGGGATCTCATTGTTAAAAGGTATCAGTCAGGAGAAGGGTACAAAAGAATTTCCAAGGCATTAGATATACCATGGAAGACAGTGAAGACAGTCATCATCAAGCGGAAAAAATATGGCACAACAGTGACATTACCAAGAACTGGAGCTCCCTCCAAAATGGATGAAAAGACCAGAAGAAAACTGGTCTGGGAGGCTACCAAGAGGGCCTACAGCAACATTAAAGGAACTGCAGGAATATCTGGCAAGTACTGGCTGTGTGGTACATGTGACAACAATCTCCCGTATTCTTCATATGTCTGGCGTATGGGGTAGAGTGGCAAGATGAAAGCCTTTTCTTACGAAGCAAAACATACAAGCCAGGCTGCATTTTTCAAAACAAAAAAACATCTGAAGTCTCCCAAAAGCATGTGGGAAAAGGTGTTATGGTCTGATGAAACCAAGGTTGAACATTTTGCCCATAATTCCAAAAGATATGTTTGGCGCAAAAACAACACTGCACATCAACAAAAGAACACCATACCCACAGTGACGCATGGTGGTGGCAGCATCATGCTTTGGGGCTGTTTTTCTGCAGCTGGAACTGGGGCCTTAGTTAAGATAGAGGGAATTAGGACTAGTTCCAAATACCAGTCAATATTGGCACAAAACCTTCAGGCTTCTGCTAGAAAGCTGAACATGAAGAGGAACTTCATCTTTCAGCTTGCCAACGACCCAAAGCATACATCCAAATTAACAAAGGAATAGCTTCACCAGAAGTAGATTAAAGTTTGGGAATGGCCCAGCCAGAGCCCAGACCGAAATCCCTGTGGGGTGATCTGAAGAGGGCTGTGCACAGGAGATGCCCTCGCAATCTGACAGATCTGAAGTGTTTTTGCAAAGAAGAGTGGGCAAATCTTGCAAAGTCACAATGTGCCATGCGGATAGACTCATACCCAAAAAGACTGAGTGCTGTAATAAAATCACAAAGTGCTTCAACAAAGTATTAGTTTAGGGGTGTGCATACTTATGCAACCATGTGATTTTCTTTTTTGATTTTTTCTTCACTCTACTTAACTGATTCTAGTTTGTTTTTCAAATGAGTTGTCCAGTTTATAGGTCACATTAAAGGTGGAGAAAGTTCTGAAATGATTTATCTTGGTCTCATTTTTTGACAGCACAGAAACATGACATTTTAACAGGGGTGTGTAGACTTTAGACCTTTTCGATCCACTGTACCGATATATGTTGCTCATTTCATACAAACGTCTTCACTGTTCTTTCCCTACATATGAAACGAGCTACTCATCTGGCTAATGATGTAGGAATATCACATAGATTACACATTAATGCATCTGTGGAGAGCCAAATGTGGTGTTTTACCTTGGACACAGTCCCAAGCTCATCCACGAGGTGATTTGTTCCACCAGGACACGTGCGCTGTGGATCGTCATTAGTTATCACCGCTTACCTATCTGCTGTATCCTGGAAAGAGATAGGCCGATATTAATAAAGTGATTGATGTGTTATTTGTGTCCTTCAGCATACGTGGCCATATTATTACACAAATACTCGCTATGTAGCTTACATTGATGTAGCAGTTCTGTTGCTGGTCATGTTTTTCCATGTCTAGGTTGTTTAAAGAAGAGTTGACACACGACAGCAGCTCTGTAAGGTTAATATGATGTTAGGATTACAGTCACAAATTAGACTAAAGTATGTGTGTATGGTATTTTTCAACCACATTTGGATCCCATTTCATGTGGTTTGGCAGGATCAGACAATGTGAGCAATCCTGGTCCGTAGAGGTTGTAGGTGACTTTAAAAAGGGATTGGGTATCTTTTTACATTACAAAACCAAACAGGCATTAGGGGCTATCCTGGATAAAGAGATAGGGAGTATTGATCCAGGGATGAATACGATCACCAGTATCTGGGCTCAGGAAGGAATGTTATATTTTCTGACCTGTGTAGACAATTGGCAAAGCTTCACATTTTGGTGTTTGGTGACTTCCTCTGGATCAATTAACAATAATTCTGCGTATTGCAGATCATACTAGATAACAATGTAACGTGGGGCATATATACATGAACATAGTGGGATATATAATCCACTCAAATTATCTATGCCATTGATGTTTCTAACCGTCAGTACTTAAGATGTGTATGGGAATGTGTGCTTACTTACCTATAACTGATCATGTGGCTTGTTCCAGTGTACAAACATTGACAACGTCAGTGAACTCTCCTCTACTGTGGACTGGTTGGAATTCTGTATGACAAGGGAGATGGATAAAGGTGGATTTGGGAGTTAGGCATAATCCAGATACATTAGACTGTATTCCATGCATATTGGGTATGTACTTACATGTGAAGTACTCACGAATTAGGCGGGCACGTTGTTGTGCCCCCTGCAGATTATCCACTTCAGGGTGAAATAAAGGCTCTTCCTCCACAGGTAGCGGAGCCGCATCAATGTCCCCCAGACAGTTGGCCTGTAGTGCTATATTGTGCAGACAGCAGCAGGCAACGATGATGCGACAAACTTTCTGGGGCTTGTATTGTAGAGCCCCCCCAGTGGAATGTAAACATCTGAAGCGCATCTTTAGTACACCAAAGGTACGCTCAATTACATTCCGGCAGGTTTTATGCGCAGCATTATACCGCGCCTCTGCCCGAGTCTGGGGATTGCTCACAGGGGTCAACAACCACGGCAAACACCCATATCCTGCATCACCTGGTGTAAATAAAATATGATGTTGATATGAATAGGATGTTGTGATGTTTGACAAAGCATATGACCAAATATCGTCATCATGACCTATCAACACATCCCTGTGGCTAATACACAGTTAAAGATATATGTAAGGGAGATGGATCATGGATGCATCTGATAGGATAATTAGTAGGGTATTAACACATGGATTCTATCTGAAGCTTCCGATCAATTATAATGTAATTTCAACAAATGGAAAATCCAGATGTTCACACCCACAGGACACTTACATGAGGCGGAGATACAAGGGAAATACAACAGGGTACATATTGCGACCCTTCTGGTAGAGAGCACAGGAAGTCACTGTTGCAGTTCTTGTAACGAGCACATGCCAGAGGTCTGAGGTGAAGAGTGATCGTGTATTCTTGTGAACGTAAATGTGATGCTAATTCAGGTGGAATTTCCCAGGGGCGTACACGATCAAACGCAAATGCCAAAAGACCTTGGAGATTTTGATAACTTCAAGGTAAGCTAATTCATGTTTATTCCGGGATATATTCAGGCAAGAAAAAGTTTGCCAAACAATATTAATTCTCCTCTATCAGATGAATTCTGAAGACATCTCACTTACATAGGCCGTACAAGAACACACAACACGTTATGTAGGCTAGAGATGTCCATGTCACAGGATACAAGGGAATGCATCAGAACATAAACCTAATGATTAATCAGTTATGGTTTTTGTCATATGTTGTTGTGAACTGCATACTGTTTGGCCAAGCTAACACAGGGTTCTGGCCAGCAATGAGCTATTCTGTTCTGGCTTTGGTAGTATTACTCCGTAATGCACATGTGAACATCAGATCAATAGAGGGAAACATGATGTACCGTATGTGTTATTGTATCCAGTCATAGTAAGATATGGTTGACTGCCATTACTAATGTGTACTCACCCAGTAGCCATCCGGATGGAAATCTGCCGGACTCAAAGATGTCATATATTCCGGATGCACGCAGGATATAGGCGTCGTGAGCACTTCCCGGGAAGCCTGCAAACACACCTTGTATGCGCATGTTCGCATCGCAAACAACCTGTACATTGATTGAATGATAATGCTTACGATTTCTGTACAGCGCTTCTTGCTCTCTAGGAGGTATCAGTGCCACGTGTGTACAGTCAATAGCACCAAGCACATTGGGGATACCTCCTAATTGGAAGAAATCGAACTTCACCTTCGAGATCTCTTCAGCAGTGTTAGGGTAACTGATGTATCTGGCAGCTCTACGACCAATAGCACGGAGGAATGCACTCAGACAATTCGAGAGGCTTGGCTGAGACATTCCTCCGGCTATGCTCAGGGTGGTCTGAAAGCTCCCAGAAGCAAGGAGGTGTATTGCAACTAACATCCGTGTCATTCCTGGGATGGCTCTATTTGCCCGTGAGCGAGGCTCAAGGTCCGCTCTGAGAACCTCATAGAGCTCCCCAAGACTGGCACGGGTCAGCCGAAAACGCTCATACACCTCCCCATCAGTTAACCCTTCTAATGTGAGTCTCTCCCTGTACACATTGGGTGCCCGCCTCCTCACAGGCTCCTGGTCAGGCTCCTGGTCAGGCTCCTGGTCAGGCTCCCCCCCTTCTGCCTGAGCCAACACATCCTGTACTCCCCCCAGCAGCTGATCACCGACAACATTGTCAGCCTCCCTGGGTGCAGGTGGCCCTATATCCATCTGTCCCTGTGCTACTGGAGCTCTCTCTCCTCCCTGATCCACCCCCACGATACTAGGCATGGCCTGTGGTAATTCCCTTGCCTGGCTTGGTTCTGCCCCAGCATGGATCACATCACCACTCACACCCTCATTCACTCCCAGACATTCCTCTCTGCCACTCCCCATCACCCCCTCAATCACACACCTTGCTTCCTGGTCTTCATACTGTGCTAGTTGAGCTGCACAAAAGCGTCTCAACCTCATACGCCCACTCATCCTAGCCCTCATCCCTCTCACATGATCATCCATGCTGTTTCAGACATGCTGATGACTTGTTGGGGATGGGGTTATATAGCTTATTGATTGCATGATCTGGTATTAGGCACGTTAATTTCTGCTTTGCCATTGGTCACCTGTGGATCTTTACATGGCATTCCAGCTGATGATTTTAAGTCAAGAAGCCTCTCAACCTATTACATACGCACTTGGCCGCATGTAATTGGCTGTCCCAACGCGGGACGCCAAGTGCGTATGTAATTGGCTGAGAAGCCCAACGCGGGACGCCAAGTGCGTATGTAATTGGCTGAGAGTCCCAACGCGGGACGCCAAGTGCGTATGTAATTGGCTGAGAAGCCCAACGCGGGACGCCAAGTGCGTATGTATTGGGACTCTCAGCCAATTACATACGCACTTGGCGGCCTGACACTATAAGTGCGTATGTAATTGGCTGAGTCTGTTGGCGCGCTCGCAAGCTGATAAGGGGACGTCCTAGCGAGACACGCCTCTCAGCCAATCACGTACGAGCTAAGAATTTGATTGACAGTATGAGCTTATAAATGTGATTGATACAAACCCATGCGCTGACTGTGTTGTAAGAGCCATTGGAGTTAGCACGCAGTTCCAGGAGCAGGTGGGAGAGAGTTTGATTAATACTTTGGAGAGAGGGAGATTAGTTATTTTTTCTTTTTTCATTGTCTATTTCATAAGTCCTTCCATTTAAGCAATACACATATTTACAGATTTCACATATTTGCAAGACACATAGAATAAATAACACACATAGAGACATATATATAGTTAGGACACACACCCCACACACCCATTCCCCCCACCACACCCCATCCCCCAACACACCCCATCCCCCACCACTTATTAAATACACATAGCACACACATCTTTTCTTTCCAACAGACATTCCAGTAATACTTTTATTTCTTTATCGTTCTTTTGATTTGTAGGCGCACTCTTTTTGATTGTTTTGTATTTTATTACTAGCATATTTACACGTAAGAGTTACACATATTTACACATTACACATATTTGCCTGACACATAGATTAAAGACACATAGAGACATACATAGCGTTAGGACACACAACACACACCTCCCCCCCCCCCAACCTTTGCACCGCATCCCCCAACAGTTATTAAAAACACATAGAACATACACTTTTGTTTCCATCACATATATAACAGTTACACTTATTTTGAGTTATCCTTATTTTTGTATTATTTGAGCATGGAGGGAGGAGATAGGTGGAGAGAGGAGGAGAGGAGCGGAGAGTGAGGAGAGTGTAGTGGAGGGTGGAGGAGAGGTGGAGGAGGTGTCCCCGGAGGAGGAGGTGTCCCCAGAGGAGGAGGAGGAGGTGTCCCCGGAGGGGGTGGAGGAGGTGTCCCCAGAGGAGGAGGTGTCCCCAGAGGAGGAGGTGTCCCTGGAGGAGGAGGAGTGGTCCCCAGAGGGGGGGGGGAGGAGGAGGAGGAGGAGGGAGAGGCACTAAGAGAGGAGGGACAGAGGGGAAGGGGCCTGTTCCCAGGGGGCGGGGTAGTTTGGGGAAGGGACAGGCCTCAGGAAGAGTGCAGGGAGGCCAGGGTCCCCCAGCACAGTCGAGAGAGCAAGGGGCTATTGGCAAGGGCAGGCGCAGGGCCCGTAATTATACGCCCCAGGAGAATATGGTCCTCCTGGGTGCGATCCGTGACCGGCCCGTCATCCTTGTGGCAAGGGAAGCGAAACCTGGGCCTAAGGCTCAGGCTTGGAAGGAGGTAGTGGAAGTGATGAAGGAGGTGTCCACGGTTCCTAGGGGCTTGAGGTCCTTGAAGCACAGATATGTGGATATCAGGGCCACGGTGAAAAGGAAGATGGCCAGAGAAGCGGAGGGACACAGTGTCGCCTATAAGGAGTGGGAGAGGATCGCAAGGGACTTTCTAGGACCATCGCCCGCAGCTGGAGCTTCATCCCCGGTGGCCCAGCACGACCCAGCCTCCAGTTCAGGTGAATATCACATACACCAACATGCCACCACATGTGCATCACACACACTACACATGGTGACCAACAAGGACACTGACATGTCAGCTCCATGGAATTAACAAGGGATGGATGTATGTATCATTAAATCCATGAAGCTGACAAATCACTGTCATTCCTGGCCACCCCAAGAGTAATTAAGCAATAGAGTCCATGTACTGGTGCGCCCAATGCAGCCTATGCAGTTACAGACCGCAGGCAAAATCCAGACAGTGTTAGGAGCCAGGAGAGGTCAAGACAAGAAACCAAAGAATAGATCCAATCTAGCAAATGAGAGCTAATGGGAGTTGCAATTAGGAGAATCATCCATGTTCAGGCCTAGATGTCAGATAGTTAGGAGTGAAACCGCAGGCAAAATCCAGACAGTGTTAGGAGCCAGGAGAGGTCAAGACAAGAAACCAAAGAATAGATCCAATCTAGCAAATGAGAGCTAATGGGAGTTGCAATTAGGAGAATCATCCATGTTCAGGCCTAGATGTCAGATAGTTAGGAGTGAAACCGCAGGCAAAATCCAGACAGTGTTAGGAGCCAGGAGAGGTCAAGACAAGAAACCAAAGAATAGATCCAATCTAGCAAATGAGAGCTAAAGGGAGTTGCAATTAGGAGAATCATCCATGCTCAGGCCTAGATGTCAGATAGTTAGGAGTGAAACCGCAGGCAAAATCCAGACAGTGTTAGGAGCCAGGAGAGGTCAAGACAAGAAACCAAAGAATAGATCCAATCTAGCAAATGAGAGCTAATGGGAGTTGCAATTAGGAGAATCGTCCATGTTCAGGCCTAGATGTCAGATAGTTAGGAGTGAAAACATATCAATGTATTGATCAGCATACTAATGACATGTACCTTTCTTTTCTCTATTTCAGCATCCAGTAGGAGGTCTGGGTCCAGTGATGAGCCACGAGCGGGGCCGTCACCCCCCGCCCCGCAGGAGACCGCTCAGGGGGAGGAGGCTACAGGCTCATCCGAGGGCCCTGGCTCTTCGGAGGGGGAGGTCGTGGTCGTTGACAGCCCCCCTGTCCAGAGCCCGACTGTCCCCCTCCTCCAAAGACTTGCCATCTCGCCGGGGCCCTCAGAAGGAGTGGAATATGCCACAGCTCCTCCTTCCCCACACTCTGAGCCACCGGGGACAACAACATCCGAGACCCTGTCTCCAGCCGGGTCCCAGATCCTCCCCACTCTGTCCCCGCCATCTTCCCACCCGGCCCTGCCAGCAGGACCCGAGCCCCCACCACCAACGAACGAGGCTGCGCTGCTGGAGTTGTTGGCCGTCGTGAATAGGATTGATGCCAACATCTCTGGCATGAGGCGCAGCCTGGACAGGCGCTTTAGGGAGGAGAGGAGCCATCATCGTAGGCTGGAGCAGCATTTGGTCAGGCTGCTGGGAACGGGGCAGGTCACCAGCCAACAGCAGCCTGGCCCCTCCTCTCCTTCCACCATGCCTCCGCCGCCACCACCACACGTGGTGCCACTACCTCCTCCTGCTCCCCCACCACCAAGGAGACGGCGTCCGGCCGCGGACGATGCAGGTCCTGTGCCCAGGCGGAGGAGGACCTAGGGGCTGTGGACATAATTGTGCCTTCTCAACAGCACTCCTCAGTGACAATCTATTGGTCACAATGCTGACCTCATCTAGCCTGGCTACAGAGTTTTGGATCTTTGCCTATGTGATGGTGACATTTTGTATGCAGATGGCTACCTCCCATCACATGGTCCATGATCCTCTTCTCTGTGGACACGTAGGGTTCGGTTGAACATGCCACCAATTGATGGTCACTGGGGAATGCTGTTGGGAAGGGATGCTGCAGTCCCCTTTTTTTTTAGGCCCTTAGATTTTATGTTTTCTCTTTATGTTTTTCTTTCCATTTGTTTTGTTTTAGGTACAATTCAGGCCCATGAAGGCATCTCCTGCATCTGCAAGCATAGTGGAGGAATTATATGAGGCATAAGGTTTTACAAGTGCCTCTCAGGTAGACATTACTCCAATGACAGCCCCCTCCTTAACATGTAGCTCCCACAATCTTAAAGCTATCATATTGCCAGATATCTCAGACATGATTATTGTTAGCTGAAATGTAGACTAATACCGCTATGGCGGTGGACTTGCAAAGTCTCACAATGGCATGTTAATGACAGCCAGCATTAATATATGCACTAATAAAGCATGTGATCCTGACCTCAATATCGGTCTGAGAACAGATCTTTGGGTCTGATGTAAGAAACAGTGAATGTGGCTGCTGGCCTTTGTGTCCTGTCCATATTAATGGCTATTTGCCCATATTACTCATTATCCATAGACCTAGCTAATAGTTAGTAATGCTTGCAGATGGGAATCAGGTGAGTTGGTTTATTGGTACAGTATTTAGCACTTTACTGTACATGCATTGTCATTATTTTTTTTTAGCCTCCTCCGCCTTTTTTGTTTTTTGTTGACCATTCATTTTTGTGGGCAATTTCACAAACCACACTGTATGTGTGAAACTGGATTGGATTACACAGTCCAGAGGTTGAATCATTTGTTCAATTGAACAGATCCAGACAAGTTGTAAGTGCCGTGCACTCTAATGGTTTCTTCAGTTAAATGGAGAGATTTCTGGTTCCGGTTGCAGCATGTGACCCTGGTAGGTGCTATGCATCATGCTTATTCTAGACTATTAGATTGACCCCTGTAGGTATCCCCTTTTTTTTATTTAGCCCCTTGCTCTCTCGGGACCCGCCCACACCACACCCATGATATTAATGCACAGTCTTGACCACTGCTGATTGTGGTGTGTGTCCAAAAATAAAGTTTTGTTATACCGTTCTGTGAATGCACAGTCTTGACCACTGCTGATTGTGGTCTGTGTCCAAAAATAAAGCTGTGTTATCCTGTTCTCCCCATGTCGGTGTGTTTTCAATGGTTGGGGTTAGGGGACATCCACATGCATCACATTAGTGTCACATTACTATAGCTGTAAACTAATTAGCACTAGTTAACCTGCAATAGATCCATACATACTAAGAGGAATAATAGTCCTAATAGCATTAGATATCATATAATGCATCTAATTGATCTACAATCTAGGCATAATAAAGGGTTAATGCACAGGCCAAGTACAATTAGCGGGAATGGGGAGTAGGAACATTCCCCTGTGGGCCTAAAAGGATAATGATAGGTGATACTGCAGTGGGTTGTCAGTTCCTTCTCCAGTGATTATTGATTTGTCCGTCAATTCTGCTCTCACACGCACTTCCCCAACATCACTTAGCAATCGAAACTAATGTAAATTGATGAATAGCAGAACATAATGGGAGGTCACCAAATGGGAATGAATGGTCATCTTGGCACATGGCCACCAGCAATGGCGTGGGACTTCCTTGGATAAGAGTAGTGGCGATTACCCCTGATGGAGGTGAGTTGGCTGGTGCTCATTGTGCCTCTGCAAACCTTCTGTGTGTGTTTGCTGCGCTTGTGGGTGGGAGAGTGACAGCACAACTGACAATCCACTCCGGTCTCACCGGCATAGGAACCTTGTAAGAAAGCAGTGCCAGAGGGTCAGAGTCGGACCCGACCGAAAGACCAAACAAGAGGTATTGTGTATTTCAATGAAGCTGTGAGCTATCTTATTAAGGGTCATTGTGGGTGGGAGAGTGACAGCACAAGTGACAACCCACTCCGGTCTCACCGGCATAGGAACCTTGTAAGAAAGCAGTGCCAGAGGGTCAGATTCGGACCCGACCGAAAGACCAAACAAGAGGTATTGTGTATTTCAATGAAGCTGTGAGCTATCTCATTAAGGGGCATTGTGGGGGTGAGAGGGAAAGCTGAATGCAGGGCCAAATCCCAAACCACTGGGGAAGGAACTGACAACCCACTCCGGTCTCACCGGCATAGGAACCTTGTAAGAAAGCAGTGCCAGAGGGTCAGAGTCGGACCCGACGGAAAGACCAAACAAGAGGTATTGTGTATTTCAATGAAGCTGTGAGCTATCTCATTAAGGGGCATTGTGGGTGGGAGAGTGACAGCACAAGTGACAACCCACTCCGGTCTCACCGGCATAGGAACCTTGTAAGAAAGCAGTGCCAGAGGGTCAGATTCGGACCCGACCGAAAGACCAAACAAGAGGTATTGTGTATTTCAATGAAGCTGTGAGCTATCTCATTAAGGGGCATTGTGGGGGTGAGAGGGAAAGCTGAATGCAGGGCCAAATCCCAAACCACTGGGGAAGGAACTGACAACCCACTCCGGTCTCACCGGCATAGGAACCTTGTAAGAAAGCAGTGACAGAGGGTCAGAGTGGGACCCGACCGAAAGACTGAACAGGACATATTCACATTCTCCATGTGCCCCATATTTGTGTTCCCAAATGTAGATGTGATGAGCAACATGTATACAAAATAACAGGGTTAATATGGCATTTTCTTGATGTTTTAGTGTTTTTATGTAATCAGGTAGTGTGTCTTTAATTTTGGTTTATGTAAGCTGCAGCATGGCTTTTCATTCAAAATGTAACAACTAATTGGTTGTATAATGCCTTGGCTTTGGTGGGGGGAGGGGATGGTTAAATCAATTGTAATGGCCTTCCATGCTTTTCCTCTGTTAAACTCACTTTTAGATTTTTAAGTTGTCTGTACGTAATGCGTAAACCATTTTACGTGGGTTTTTTGTGCACTTAGCGAATTTGCGAGATACGAGCGTCTACGCAAGGAATTCTTGTCCGCTACTTACTACGTAGCGCTTATCGGAGGCAAATCTCGGCAAAGTAGTCCGAAATTACGCAAGTCAATCGCAAGTCAATCGCAAGTCGACTCGGATATCGTAAATCGACTTACGATGGGCCTTTGCGAGATACGAATTCATCCGCAGCTCGAATTTAATAGGGCCCTAAGCTCCTTATTGTGGATTTTTAAAGCCTGTGAGGTAACTGGAATCCATGAAGTCAGTTTTGCACCCCTTCTGTCTCTTTTTCCTAACACTTCTATTTTGGTGTTGTTATTTTTTTGTCTGATTCCCCTTGTTTCTCTTGGCAGGCGGAAAGGCAGTGTGAGAAGGAGGCAATACTTGTATGCCCACTATAGGATGTTGTATTGTGCAAACTTTCATGTTGTGCATAAAGTTATGGGGCTGTACAGTATAGCCTTGAAATTATGACCAAGGGTGTAATCTTTGACAGGTATGAACCGCAAAAAGTTCTTGAAGGCAGATATTTTAAAATTATCATCTCAGTAAATCAAGAACTATTACTCTTGGATGTGTTTGATTCAAGTACTCACTTGATCCATCATATAAGTTGAGGTGTAGAGACTCCTATCTCACCGACATTGACTAGATCCAATAATGCAACCGGTGGGTTACGATGCAGAATATTTCAGCCTATAAGAAACTGCTGAAAAAAGTTGTATTAAGTTATTTGGCTGGTAATGGTATAGCTGGAAGCCTTGTAGACAAGCCTACCAGGCTTCAAACATAAAAACTGGGAACAAAGGTGTATATACTCTGTATAGGTAGTATCAATATCAAAATATTAATTTTGCTATTATTTTTAAAAATATAAAATGCTTAAAAAGATTTTAGCAGGACAAATACTGGGTAATCGGGGATAGCTGTTCAACTTTGCTGCCATTCTGATTACTCAGTGTTGTTTTCTTTATTATACAGGAAATTCAAAGCAAGCATACAATGGGGCCCAGTGAAGATGCTCCACGAAAAGGACCTGAGTCACTGCCAGCAGGACACCATGATATAATCACCGACATGGCCACCTTCCAAACCACACAAGGCTTCATCGTAACTGCCTCAAGGGATGGCATTGTGAAAGTATGGAAGTAAAGATCAGTTGGATTGTTGGCCCAAAATACATATAATAGCATAAGTGAAACAAATATGATTTAAAAACAGTGGTGGGTAACAGGTGGGCTGAGGGCTGCATTTTTTAAATGTTGTCTTTCAATTTGTGGTATGTATATAGGAGATGGAAAAGTGCGTTCCCATCTTTGGATGTATAATATTTAAAACCAATCTTAGTTTGTATGTTGAAGCTTGTTTAGATACATACTTATAAAAGCAATGGTCTTGGACTAATGTTCTCATTTACTGTTAATAAATAACTAAAATAAATATTGCTATGTTGCATCATTTATATTATTTGGACTTTTCAGTCTCAATAGTTTCTGCCATTAAAGGGTGCTGCACTTTACAACAATGAGCTAACACAGTTGTTCCACAAAACGGGGAATATAACAAAATTCAAACACGAAGAAGAATTATAATTAAGCTACTTAAAATGCCATATATCTTGATAATTATTTACATTTGTTCATTGTACTATCTCTTAAAACAATATATAAATGACTTTCAGGATGATGCAGCAAAGTTCTCTGCATATAGCTGGGTTTACAAGGGTTATTGAAATCTTTTCTCATCCCCACTGGAGCGCTATACTGTATATAAGTATGTATGAATATGTAGTTCTCATTACTGGAGACTTACAACTACCTCACTATAGTGTTACTGGACACTGATTACTGAACAGTCATTATTTACTTTCTAGTAAATAAATAGTACATTTGTGTTCTCATTTGAAATTCTAAAACAAGTTAAAAAAAACTTGTTTCACGCCCAGAATTCCAAGAAATACAGTTATTACACTGCATTCTGTGGACCTGGGCAGGGAAATTCAAATGTGTCCAGAAAAGCTTTGCTCTTGTAATCCATAACCATGGATCAAAAAACAAACACATAAAGAAACTTACAACAGTGGTTCTTTTTAATTTATGATTGATATCACAATATATAACATATTGCCTTTAGTATTACATTAGTATGGAAATTTAAAAGGTGTATTACAGGTGCAGTGACATTTTCTGAAGAACTCGCCCACCATAAATGACGGTATCATGTTATTTTAATTTGTCTATTTTCTCTCTCACCTCACTATAGTGATATTGGACACTCATGGCTACCTCACTATAGTGATACCTTTTATTATTGGACAAAGGTTGTGGCTTTTGAGAGGTTTGACTTCCCTTTTATCAAGCCTGAAACAATACGGACATTACATGTAGCTTTCCGTTTGGATGTAAACAGTAATGCAGAGGGAGTGGAGACATCATCTGATATTGTTAAGTCCCATCATTTACGTATTTGTTATTATTTTTAGATGTGGGTGGCAATTGGGGATAGTGCTTAGAGAACACTAGTCTGCAGATGGCACTAGTGGAGTATTTTTTCTACATTAGGCTTTCCTTGTTTACTGTAGGGATCTCAGCTAGATTTGGGGCTACAAACAAGTCCAGTCAGCAGGATCCCAGGTTGTTCATTAGCCTTCCTTTCCACCTCTATCAGCATTTTAGGGGTGATACTCTGTTTGGCAGAATATAAGCATTCTATGGAGAGGTTTTCACTGATTGCCCATTTTAAATATTTGGAGACCCCTGTCAATTTGCCTCAGATCTGATTCTAAGATAATTTTTAAGTGCAGTGATTCTTTTTAAGTCTGATTTAAATAAAGTTTTCCGATTTTTTTTATTTTTTTTTATTTAGTGTTCAAGATTAATGTGGTGTTAAAATGGTATCTAATATATTTTTTTAATTGTGTGTCTTCGGTTAGTAGTAATTGTAAATCTTGATTATTTTCAGTATTTTATCTAAATCTGGATGGTATGTGGTCACTAGATATATACATGTAGTAGTTTATTTTGTTTTCTCTTATAACAGTTATTTTCTGGGTAATGATACAGGGTTTGTAATCCTTCTGTCTGAAAGATTCAATCAGTGTTGTTAGTAAGTGTTTGTCACGGTCCCCAGTGTTTGAGCATATGTTATGGTATCTAATATCTTTGCTATGGATGATGGCTTGCTTAGTGTGGGAGGGATGGAAACTAGAGTTGTGAAGGTGACTACATCTGTCTGTGGGTTTCCTATATACAGATGGATGAAGTGTGTCATTTGTGATGGATATGGTAGTGACCAGAAAGTTCACCTGTTCTGTAGAAAATTTCATTTTAAGTTTTTATAGATGGGTGGAAAGTACTGAATGAATTGTAAAATTATCTGAGTTTATTTTCTCCTTCTGTCCATATGATGAACAGATCATCTATATAGCAGTAGTATCTGCAAGGTTTTTTAATGGATATAGATAAGAATGTCTCTTCCCGATCGGCCTTAAATAGATTGGTGCATTTTGGAGCCATTTATATAGTTATATTTGTTGTTAGTTCTTTTATATGCCTTTTATATTTATTTTTAAATTCTCTTCGCTGTCTTTGAAACAACACAAAGTATTTTCTCTAGAGCCCTCCCATGAGATCACCATAAAATAGTAATATAATATGTTTGGAAATGTGTATGAGAGAACATTTTTTTAATGATGCATCTAGACCATTCACTTGTTGGACATGACATTAAAAATAAATAATGCATTTATTACCCAGTCTGCTACAGAGTGTTCTTTAAGAGTATTGAACTGGGTCATAAACTCTGCATGAGGACTGTCAGTACTCATTTAGTTAAAATAGGCCATTGGTCCCTTATGCAGCATCCAACACAGATGAGCACTGGATGCACCTGATGAAGTATGCAAAATACCTCACTCTCTGCTCCACAAATAATCATTGTGGTAGAATCTCAATTGGAGCTCTACAACCTACTGTGGTCTGTTATTGCTTGTTACTACCCTAACAATGGTAAGAACATTTAGAAAAATCTCTGAACCTGAAACTCTATCAATATCAAAGCCATATATGATTTGTGTTTCTAGAAAAAGTTTGCTTTTTATGGATTTCCTCTTAAGAGTCATATGTTGTTTTCCCTAAATAAATATAGCAGTATAGAAGTACAAATATCTGCTTTGGCAACACATTTGATTATAAAAAGTGATCCATTTTTGCGGTCTAATAAGCCATTCTCCATAAGAGAGCTGTGCAGCTTTAGGAAGGAAGGGATTTATGTAACATGTTTTCCTGCTTTGCTAAGAAAATAGTCACTGGTTAAACTTGCATAAATGCATACAAACGCATTCTGTTTTTTCCTAATATTGTCCTATATCCGGGTTACTCAGATCATAGTGACATGGGATCTTTTTTTCAGTAATCATCCTAACATGGGCTTCCATTCCATGGCTCCTATAAGAATTCCTGTAACACTGTAACGCTGACTTGCAGCTACAGGAGTTTTGAAAAGCAAATTTGTGAAGCTATTCTATGGCTCCCACAAAAAGGAATCCTATAAAACTTATTGACCTGCACCCAGAGTACTCTAGCTCTAACATATGCCCACAGGAGACTCCTAGTCTGAACCTCAGTAGACTCCGGAGCAACACTGTGGAATGGTACTCACTACACTGGTCCTAACATTCTCTCATATCCCTATCTATCTATATAAAAAACATCCTTATCTATATAAACCCCTTCCATTCTTACTGGTATTTTGTATTTTGCTTATATTACTCATATGAGATCTTCATGATATGATATATATATATATATATATATATATTTGTTTTTATTTATCACCATCCTTGTATAAAAATAATCAATTACATTATAATTTATACATTGTCTCAAAAGCATTAAAAATAATACTTTCACTTAGACCAAATCACACATTTCTAATGACTTGAAATTACTAATGTACATAAAACAAGACTTGAAACATACACTACAACAGACATAAACAATAATAAGTAAATAAAATTTGCCTGTAGTTCATACTTTGGGATGGGTCTTTCTCATAATATTGAGTTTTTATCAGATAATAGCCTTCAAGGGTTTAATAGCTTTATTGGGTCATCCCAAATTTTCCATTCGTATATATCATTTTTAAACATTCCTATAGGGAAGAAGTTTCTCTCTAATTCCTGAATTTCTATTCATTATAGTTATTACTTCATTCCAACTAGGAGTATATGCTTGTTTCCATTTGGAGGTTATTATCCATTTAACAACTGTGAAAACCTGGGTGATAAAAGCCAGAGTTTCAAGGTTAAGTTCTTCTGGAAAAATATGGAAAATACCACACTTTATTGAAGCTTCTACATTTGCGCTGGACTTTAGAAAAATTTGCTCAAAACATTCCTTCCATAAAGGCCTGCGAACCTGTAGAGCCTTAATTTCTCCAACAAAATGTATTAATGCTTTTAAAAAAGGTCTCCCTATAGGAGGTCTTTTTTATAAACCTGTTCGTTATTCTCAGTACCCTGTCCCATTTCCCAATTGAGACAAAAAAAAAAAAAAACAAGTCCCTCTCCCAAACCTTCATTCCATCAGTTTTCCCAACTTCTGCTGACTCTCTAATTACATATATTCTACAGTGAGAATATACTTTTCCTTTGAAAATGTTTTCAATTTAAGTTAAAACATTTATTTGTAATAGATTTAAGTCAGTTACTGATAAGGCTACAATTAATCTATTGTAATCCAACCAGCTTTGGTTCTGTAAACTGAGTTCAAGCTTAGATTGTTCAAAAGATAGCCAATTGCCCCCACGATAAATATCCTTCAAACTAAGCAAATTAATTTCAGACCACTCTTTACAAATGGGAATTTTATGATATTTAATGAGAGTATCTAATGGAATTAAAGGATTTTGATAAGGACTCAATTGCAAACCTTCATTAATTCTTCCCCAATAACGAAAGAGATTCTTTACTATTAATGCGCCCTCTATAACATTTTCCCCACTTGGATTCTTCATAAAGATCAATGATCTTAAGTCACCTTTCAGAACCATTGTATTTTCAATCTGAAACCAAGCATATTTGTTTTCTGATTACAACCATTTTACTATATGTGACATTATTATAGCATCATGATATGTTTTTATTATTGGGTAGGCTATGCCACCCTTGATGAATCTCCTAGCCATAATTTACCTTTTGTGTCTAATATGTTTGCTAGTGTGGATAAACCTATCTATCAATAATATTTGGAATTTATAGATCCAGTATGATGGAACAACTATCGGGATACAACGAACAACATAGTTAAACATAGGTAACAAGGTCATTTTGGTTAAAGCAATCCTACCAGAGAATGATAGAAGTTTGTCTTTACAACTTGCAATAAAATCCTTATATTTTAGATGTAATTTTTCAAAGTTTAATGAAATCATCTTCTTTATTTCATCTTTAAATTGTATAACCAAATGTTAGAATCCATTCGATTGCCATTTAAAAGGATATTCTCGTTCTAATTCTTTTTTTTTCTTCATTCAAAGACATGTTAATAGTGAACACTTCAGATTCTTGTACGTTTACTTTGTAGTTAGAAATCAAGCCAAAGGTATCCAGCACCTCCTTCAAATGTTTAAGTGATATGATATGCTATATACATTTATCAGAGAAATACTTTGCAATGGGTTTATTTTTTCTTACTGGTAGAAAATTGAGGTTCATATAGTATAAACAGTATCAACATGAATTTTGTAATATAAAGATTTTAAAAAATGTATACACAACTTTTTCATCTATTCACCATTCAGATCTTTCAGTACACCTCTGTAATCCAATTAGTATATATTATACAGAGTTCCTGCAAATCTGAGCTGGCCCAGGGCAGTATAAAACCTAACAAGGGGCAGCATAAAACCTAACTGGTTTGGGTGTGGTGTTTTTGTTGGAGAGGTATTGTGATGTCAATCTTAGTAGATAACATTTGGATAGACAGGCTGTCCAATAATTCTGTTTCAAGGTCTTGGATAGACAGGCTGTCCAATAATTATGTTTTTAAGGTCTTGGATAGACAGGTTGTCCAATAATTATGTTTCAAGCATAGGTTTCCGTATTGGCAGATGACAATTTCTGTTCTTACAAGGGTGACCTTTACACTATGTTGTATTAGTCTTTGTTAACATGAGTTTTGTAATCAACTTTAAGTACTATTTAGCACTGAGGAATTCGTTGGAACTCTTAAATAAACTGTAACAATAAGATGTGATGACAGATATAGCACTTGCAGAGTGTATTATA
Organism: Discoglossus pictus; assembly: GCA_027410445.1. Lineage (NCBI taxonomy): Eukaryota > Metazoa > Chordata > Amphibia > Anura > Alytidae > Discoglossus > Discoglossus pictus. The sequence goes on along the minus strand of CM050166.1, from coordinate 285,174,831 downwards.
AATATTCAAATCTTGTTGAGAAGAACTTTATTTCAAACTTGTTTAAAGTTCAGTTGAAGTTGGATATTTTATCCAAATGTTGAAGGAGTGATTAGCAATAATTAGGGCTTGGTTACTTAACCATTGGAAAAATAATTACTAGTCAAGATTATTTATCAGGAACTGGTTGGCAGATGTTTTACCACAGATAGGATGAGTATTACGAGCTGGTAAATACTCAATAATTGGCCTAGGTGGTGGCTACCAGAATATATGCTATTGTGTGTTAGTAAAGTTTTGTGACCATTAACCAGAACTTGTGGTTTTGTTATTAATCATAATATTACAAAGATAATGGTGGCTCAGATACATTAATTGAGAACCAAATTGTGAGCCAGGGTGCTACTCAGGATAAATGAAATGACTAGATTGGGAAGGGAGAAAAAAGATCCTTTTACAGTGCACACCTGGATATATCAAATCTCAAAGAGAAAATGTTCTCTTTGAGATTTGATATATCCAGGTGTGAACTGTAAAAGGATTTTTTTTCTTCCTTTGTTATTTATCATAAAGAGTAATGCTCCTTGTAAACGTTAATTTGAAAGGTGTTTTCAATTACTATGTACTCCATAAGGCTGTTAAAGTGGTAATATTCTGATAAACATCATATTAGAAAACTTTGAGGCACTCATAGTAAAACGGTCTATCGCTGTGACATCTCAGCACATTTCTATGCCAATTGAGCTAACTACTGCTACAATGTAATAAAAGCTAAACTGCCCAGGAGGTGATGCCAACATGACACTATTTATGAGATTTGTAAACAAAAAAGGCACCACCATCAGACTGAGGTAAGTAAAAATAGTGCGCAACTGATTAGTAGTTAGTAATGATTAAAAATCTAATATTTTGGCCATATCATGAGAAGACAGGATTCCCTAGAGAAGATTCTGATGCTGGGAAAGATTGCAGGCACACAAAGAAGGGGTGACAGAGGCAGAGATGGGCAAATGAGATCATTGAAGCAATGAACTTGAGCTTGAGGAAGCTCAGGGCAGCAGTGGCTGGAAGACGTGCCAGGGCTGATGTGTTCCATATGGTCATGGAGAGATGGACATGACTGAACAACAACAATGATTTTAAGTGCACCTGAAGATGGTGATTTTCCCTATAGACCTTTTGCTTGTCTCTAATGTCTGATTGGGTACATTGGATAATAATTGTTTTTAACTATGTTCTTTATTTAGCAATATATTCAGTTATGAATGGGAAAGTTGTAGCCTGCTACATATGACTTACATGATTGGTACTATAGATGTGTATGGGATAAGTGTTGATGAAAGGGTTGAACAAAATAGTTAAGTTTCAGATCCCCCCTGATCCCTCTGTGATGACCCTGTTGGTTGGATGGTGCAAGGGTTGATTAGCAAGGCACTAGGACACTGTGGTGCTAAAGTTGTGTATGTGTTTCTCATCAGGAATGGAACACAAAGCCAGAATAGAAGCAGTGCAGCAGGCCATGAGGGATCACTGGGCTGGTTATATGCATCTTTGTATGTGGAAGAGGATGGTGTGTTAAGGATTCAGAAACCAAGGATATAATCAATTAGGCCCAGTGGACTGGTGACAGATGTAATACAACAGGACATTCCAGTACTAAGTGGACAACGTAAAAAGGAGCCCTTTTGAATAAAAGTCCTGGTGTAACAATGATGTATTTTTTATATTTATATTGCCAGTGAGCCACCATGGAAGATATTCATAAAAATATCTGTAAGTATATACTACCTGACACTTTCTAAATGGGGAATTGGCTCCAACTGACAACTTATTGAACTGGCTAATTTTAAGGGTGGAAATCAAGTCAGTTTCTTATAATCCTCATGCATATATCTAGTAGGTATTCAGATTTTTTTCAGTCTGGATATTGCGTATGGCTATTTGCATCTATACTGCTGCAGGGGACTTACTTTAGGCATAAGTAAATTAATAAATACCATACAGTTTATGCCATAATGATAATAATAATGTATTTACTGCAGCACCCAAATATTTTTCCTAGAGTGATGGACTCTTTATTCCGTTTACTGAAGTACTTCTACAGTGAGAAAACCATGACAGCCAACAATGCCCAGCTGTCTTATGTGAACGATGTGCTACGTGGTACTGCCATCTGTGTGGTGCACCATTAGATTTCCTTAGGGGCTAAGGAGCTTGGCCAAGGAAAAGCAGTAGCTGTGACCTGGAGGCTTGTGAGGAAAATAGGAAGCAACAGAACTTTAATCCATAAAGGTGCATTGATCATAATCTGAGTGATAGTGATCCAGAGTTGGTGAGAAGCCTGCTTGCTATATTTTATGTTTGTTGGTACTTGGCTATTCATATTGGAGAAGTGGTAGTGCTTGGGGCAACTGTCCCTGTTTTCCAGTACACTGGTGTTGAGTATGTGTCTGTAGTGACCTGATTTTACATTTAATGGGATATCGTTTTGTTTGTTGTTTTTAAGCATGTCCTATTTTGGCAGGAAGTTGTTGATTAGTGATCCCTGGGGTTTGCTGGCTAGAGGTATTGGGTGCAAATCATGTGATCTCAGAGCACCTGGCCTGCTGGATGGTCTGGATCTCAAGGAGGACCCTTACAGCACCAATCACGTCAAATGTCACATGGTGGCACAGTGCTACTTTGCCCATAGTGGTTGATGGGAGTAGCAGTATTTTCATCAAAGGGGCTGTGGGTGGTGACCCTCTACTGGCATGGGGAAGTGGCAAGTCTCAGCTGTCTCTTCAATGGGGCAGAGGGGGTCTCAATGTAAAGGGAATTTGAGGGGTCTTGGAGTGGAGCAAGAAGGTAGACTTGGGCTGCAGTGGGATGTGACTTGATGTGTTTAGGGAGACAGCAGAGATTAGGAGTGATTGGAGGGTAAAAGATTAAAAGAGGGTAGCATGGAATACTAAAGCTAGGTGGGTGGTCTGTGACCATGGTCAGAGAAGTTGGTATAATTATGGTGAGAAATGGATTTGTTCTATTTCTGATCCCTGCTAGAAGGATGCTTATCTTGAGCTGCCTAGTATGCTGGGAGTATGTGGATATTTTAACATTGCATCCTATTACAAGGAGTTACCCAGGTCTGACAATACACAGTAGTAAAGGCAGGGAGAGGAGGAACAAAATAGGTGGCAGGCACCTAAAACTTTTTGTATGAGGCTACAAGCCTAGATAATTTTTGCGTTAGAGTGGAAAAAGATAGTTGTGCTTCACTTTAAAAAAAATAAAATATATATATATATATCTGATCACCATATTGGAGGTCGAGTTTGACATGGTGGAGGTATGATATGGTCTTCCTTCAGCACAAGCTGTATATAAGGGATTCTGTTGGAATCTTAAGGACATTAATCTTTTGCTGTCCTTGATGATTTTGCAGCTACTTTCAGGAAGGAGCAGGTGTCTCCTCAGACTAGTAGGCATCAGATGGTAATGATGTAGTGTAATGAGGGCCATTGTAAATGGGCGCATCACACAAAGTCATTTTTGGTTGCAGGTCAGGGCACACAGCCTACTCTTATTTCAAAAAGATGAGATGGTGGAAAGTGAACTGGGAAGGATACCCTAGCAAACAGAGAGGATTTCAGTGACTGTCACAGAGATGGTGCCATGGCTAGCTTGCTATCCTAATCTAAGAGTGACAGTTTTGATCAGCAAGAGTTTTGAAAAGGGGTGTTAATTTTAAGGGTGGAAATCAAGTCAGTTTCTTATAATCCTCATGCATATATCTAGTAGGTATTCAGATTTTTTAAGTCTGTATATACAGACAAACAACGGATAATACCAGAAGTTTCATTGATATACTGTCATATGCCAAGTCCATGAAGATCCCATTGTTGGCCCTGTCATTGGATGCTGAAAAGGGAATTCATGGACTTGGTTTTACAAAAATAGGGATTTGATCTAATTGGAACAACTGCTTTGGTAGCTTTATACAGCAACCCTTCGGCCTATGTCGCGGGTATAGTATATGAAACGAGGAAGTTTGAGATACATATTGGCACTAGGAAAGACTGTCCTCTTTCTCCGTTGATATTTACCTTATTAATAGAAACATTGGCAGAAAGTATTAGGATGAATGAACAAATTGAAAGATTACAGATATCTGATCATGTAAATAAAATAAAAGGAGACAATGTTTTAATTACAATAATTAATCCAATGACTTCCTTGACATCAATACACAGAGACTTTATGGCTAAATTTAGATAAACAAGTATTAGACTCACTAAGTAGCAAATTATTTTACAATTGGCAACAAAATAAGATCTCTTAACTAAGAATTGTATTCACTCCAAATCTGAATAAACTAATTTGGAATAATTTTGAAATATTACATCAGCATATTAAGAGAATACATATAAGGTGGAAAGATACACTATTATCTTAGCTGGGAAGATTCTCGGCAACCAAAATGGTTATATTACCGAAAATTGTATATTTAATGAGAGCTCTACCACTGGAAATTCTCCTGAGAAATTTACAAACTACTCTAGATAAATTTGTATATAAAGACAAAAGACCACATATAAATGATAAAATAGTAAAAAGAGATTTGGCTAGATGAGGACTTTCAGCATTATCAATATTTGATTATTACAAAGCAACTAGACTGTCACAAATATTACAATAGACTTTTTCGGAAGATCAAGCAAAATGGTGGTACATAGAAAAATCTACAATGATAAAAATGAATATTAAACATGCAATATGGTATAGAGAAAATTATATTAGTCTAAAAAATCCCCTCAAAACTATTAAATCAGGGATTACAATTTGGAATATGCTTAAAAAAATATAGTTTGTTACCAACTCCTTCTCCTATAACTCCGAATGAAGCTATATATGACAAACTGGACCAAAAAGAAAATAGAAATTATAGGAAATCAGAAAATTAAATATCTCAGAGATTTCTATGATAGATGAACTATGAAAAAATGTGAAGATACATCTAAAGAATACAATATACTAAGAAGTAATTGGCTTAAATAAAACAGCTTAATGAGTAAAGTAAAAGATTCAAACTATAATCTGATTGAAGATAGAATATTAACTATGTTTGAAAAAGCGATTACTCAGGAGGATTTTTTTTCAGTTTCCAAATGTAGGGAAATATTAAATCCCAACTAACTAAAACAACAAAAATGGAAGAGTGGGAAAGGGAAATAAATATGAAATGGTCTAGTAGACAGTGGCGAAAAGCTTGTGAAATGACACAGAAAACAACAAAATGTACAACTTATAGAGAATTTTTTTTCAAACCTATGTAAAGATGGTACAGAGTACCGGTAACATTAAATAAAATATACTCAGATTTATGTTGGAGAAATTGTGGCCAAAAGGGCACTCATTTTCATATCTGGTGGACATGTACTAAGATTCAGGAACTATGGTTCCTGTGTAATAGATATATTTAAAAAATAATAGATCCTCAAATGGAAAATACACCTCAATGGATATTATTCCACATATTCCCTAGTTAAATAACATACTCTAAAAAAGCTTTAATAATTAAAATTTTTGTGGCAGTAAAATTGTTAACTACTAGAAATGGAAAAACAGAAAATACCTACATGGCAGGAAATCGTTTTTGTAATTGACCCGGCATATGCTAATGACATGACGTCACATGCGCGCCACGTCATTAGCATTGGCCGGGTCAAGACGCAGGAAGGAGCGTGGAGGAGCGGAGGAGCAGCTGCAGATGGAGGTAAGTGAGGGGAAAGGGAGAGGGGGAGGTATTTAGAGGGGTAAAGTGAGCAGTAGGTTTAGGATGAGGAGGGGTAAAGAGAGGAGGGGGTTTTAGGATGAGGATGAGGATGGGGGGTGTTAAGATGGGGATGGGGGGTTTAGGATGAGGATGGGAGGGTTTTGATGTGGATGGGGGGTTGAGGATGAGGATGGGGGGTTGAGGATGGGGTGTTGAGGATGAGGATGGGGGGTTGAGGTTGAGGAGGGGGGGTTGAGGTTGAGGAGGGGGTTGAGGTTTTGGAGGGGGGCTGAGGAGAGACGTTGAGGGGGGTTTAGGATGAGGTGGGGGGGTTGAGGATGGAGGGTTGAGGATGGGGAGTTGAGGATGGGGGGGTTGAGGAGGGGGGATTAAGGATGAGGATGGGGGTTTGAGGATGGGGGCGTTGAGGATGGGGTGGTTGAGGTTGAGGAAGGGTGTTGAGAAGGGAGGTTGAGGAGGGGGTTTAGAATGAGGAGGGGGGTTGAGGATGGGGATGGGGTTTGAGGATGGGGATGGGGGTTGAGGTTGAGAAGGGGGGTTGAGGAGGGGGGTTGAGGATGAGGAGGGAGGATGAGGAGGGAAGTTGAGGATGAGGAGGTGGGTTGAGGAGGGGGGCTGAGGAGGGTGGTTTAGGATGAGGAGGGTGGTTTAGGATGAGGATGGGGGGTTGAGGATGAGGATAGGGGGTTGAGGATGGGTGGTTGAGGATGAGGAGGGGGGTTGAGGAGGGGTTGAGGATGAGGAGGGAGGATGAGGAGGGGGTTGAGGAGGGTGATAAGGGAGAGGGGAAATAGACACAGGGGAGGGAGAGGGGAGAAGAGACACAGGGGAGAGAGAGGGAGGAAACAAGAAAAGGGCCCACAAGAGGGGGACACAGAGGGCACAAGAGGGACACAGGGGGCAGAACATTTCCCACCCTCGGCTTATACTCGAGTCACTCATTTTTCCCAGTATTTTGTGGAAAAATAGGTGCCTTGGCTTATACTCGGGTCGCCTTATACTCGAGTATATACGGGTATATATTGTATGCATGGACGTATAAATAAAGATTTAAAAAAAAAAAGATAATTTTATTAAAAAGGATAGTCAAGAAAACAATGATATACACATACACTGTACAATACTATGTGAAAAGTAGTATGTATGGCTAAGACACATTTCAATGATTCTGTTGCAGCTTCTTCAGTTAAAATAATCCTATAGAAAGCCGCATAAAACAGAACAAAGCCATGTGTAAACTCAACAATATGATCCAATAGAATAGTTACAGAAGTTGAAGGAGACTTCCTATATCATGTCACATATGACTAGTGATGTCGCAAACCTAAAATTTTCGGTTCGCGAACCGCGAACGCGAACCTCCACAAATGTAAAACCCACAGGGACTCTTTCTGGCCACAATAGTGATGGGAAAGTTGTTTCAAGGGGTCTAACAACTGGACTGTGGCATGCCGGAGGGGGATCCATGGCAAAACTCCCACGGAAAATTACATAGTTGATACAGAGTCTGGTTTTAAGCCATAAAGGGCATAAATTACATAACATTCCTAAATTGTTTGGAATAACGTGCTTTAAAACATAAGGTATGATGTTGTATCGATCAGGTAGTATAAGGGTTACACCTTACATGACTGGGGGTCTATAGGTGACATTAGTACTGACCTTTATCTGACTGGGTGTCTATAGAGTGACATTAGTACTGACCTTTATATGACTGGGGGTCTATAGGTGACATTAGTACTGACCTTTATCTGACTGGGTGTCTATAGAGGGACATTAGTAATGACCTTTATATGACTGGGGGTCTATAGAGGGACATTAGTACTGACCTTTATCTGACTGGGTGTCTATAGAGGGACATTAGTAATGACCTTTATCTGACTGGGTGTCTATAGAGGGACATTAGTACTGACCTTTAGCTGACTGGGTGTCTATAGAGGGACATTAGTAATGACCTTTATCTGACTGGGGGTCTATAGAGGGACATTAGTAATGACCTTTATCTGACTGGGTGTCTATAGAGGGACATTAGTAATGACCTTTATCTGACTGGGGGTCTATAGAGGGACATTAGTACTGACCTTTATCTGACTGGGTGTCTATAGAGGGACATTAGTACTGACCTTTAGCTGACTGGGGGTCTATAGAGGGACATTAGTACTGACCTTTATCTGACTGGGTGTCTATAGAGTGACATTAGTACTAACCTTTATATGACTGGGGGTCTATAGGTGACATTAGTACTGACCTTTATCTGACTGGGTGTCTATAGAGGGACATTAGTAATGACCTTTATATGACTGGGGGTCTATAGAGGGACATTAGTACTGACCTTTATCTGACTGGGTGTCTATAGAGTGACATTAGTACTGACCTTTATATGACTGGGGGTCTATAGGTGACATTAGTACTGACCTTTATCTGACTGGGTGTCTATAGAGTGACATTAGTACTGACCTTTATATGACTGGGGGTCTATAGGTGACATTAGTACTGACCTTTATCTGACTGGGTGTCTATAGAGGGACATTAGTAATGACCTTTATATGACTGGGGGTCTATATAGGGACATTAGTACTGACCTTTATCTGACTGGGTGTCTATAGAGTGACATTAGTACTGACCTTTATATGACTGGGGGTCTATAGGTGACATTAGTACTGACCTTTATCTGACTGGGTGTCTATAGAGGGACATTAGTAATGACCTTTATCTGACTGGGGGTCTATAGAGGGACATTAGTACTGACATTTATCTGACTGGGGGTCTATAGAGGGACATTAGTACTGACCTTTATTTGTCTGGGGGTCTATAGGTGACATTAGTCCTGACCTCCTGCTGCAGTATTATTACTCCCAGTACTCCTAGGCTTGCTACTATCACATATTATAATTGTTTTACTACGAGTCGTCGTCACGCTGTTTGCGTGGTCCGTACGACTTAGCGTGCTTAGAGATGAGCGCCACAGGCTCGCCGTTAAACCGTAGTACAGTAGCGGCCTTAGCGATGAGCGCCGCAGGCGCTCATCGCCCGGCGAACCGTTAAACCGTTAAACCGTTAAACCGTTAAACCGTAACACTTTGGCAATGAGCGCCACAGGCGCTCATTGCAGGCGAGCCTCGCGTAGCGAGGCGAGCCGTTAATACGGAGCACTTTGGCAATGAGCGCCGCAGGCGCTCATTGCAGGCGAGCCTCGCGTAGCGAGGCGAGCCGTTAATACGGAGCACTTTGGCAATGAGCGCCGCAGGCGCTCATTGCAGGCGAGCCTCGCGTAGCGAGGTGAGCCGTTAATACGGACCACTTTTTTAATAACTATACAACTTTCCAAACATACACATCTCATTGCCGTCATTTTTTGACGGGCAATACGCTAGTTAGATATAATAACCTCAGTTTCGTTTCCTTATCTGTTGGTAACATCAAAATATGATTATTAAATATTTCATATTTGTTTGTTTTTTTCTCCCAAAGTAAACCCCTTTGTGTGTGTCCCACAGATTTGGCGTTTCCGCTCTGCGTATGTTGGATTTGCACTGCTCAAAAAGTATGAAAAGAGATCCCCCCCCCTTGAAGCCCATTAATGACATCATCAGTAAATTGTATGTAACAGATTCCAGTGTTTAGGGTTTATGACCCAATACTGCGATCATATCACTTATGACAAAAATCCGTATTTGTCGTATTATTCAGACGCGCGTGCATCTTTGTGTTACATTTCCTGATACTTTTATTATCTTGATCTTTATATATTTACTAGCGACTTGCACATAAAAAAATGGCGGCAATAAGATTGTAAGGCAGGTAATGGTTTGGACGAGACATTCATTTTGTTGGCGGTCGGAGATCCTTCGGCGCTCATTGCGAGGCTGTTGGTTGTATTTTTTTTCTGATAGGCGCTTTTGCTGTTATTCTTTGGTCGGCGGTGATGTGTTTTTTGCGCTTATTGCAAGGCTTTGTATGCTATGAGCAGCGTTGGCGCTCGTTGTGAGGCGCACAGTGAATGGCTTTTATGTTAAATGTGATAATGTTTTTTTTGTGTATATGTATTTTTGTATGCTAATGAAATAATTACTAAATGAATATACTTTACCTATTTGTAAGTAATATATGCAGGAAGTATTGTGCTGAAGAGCTGACAATCTGTTTTTATGTTCCTGCAGCATACAATGTAGGTTTTCAGTGCTGTGGAGCGCTGCTGTGTAAGTGTCAGCAATGTGTGCAGTGTGTAGTGTAAATAGGCTGCGTGCGCGAGGGGAAGCCGCTAGGGTAGCTGGGTACTTCCGCATTGTGTAAGTTAGTGTTGTAAAATGGCGGGGAATGTGTATGTGGTACGCGGGTGTGGATGATTTAGCGTCCTTGTTAATAGTGTATCTTTACCTCGTACGGCTTTTTAGAAAAATCCGTATGTGTTTTGCGTGTTTAGGGTCCTGTAGCCTCGTTTTCTTTTTTTCAAGGGCCATTTTTTCTCTCACTTAGGTGATTTTCGGGTGTCTAAACTCATGAATTTGGACTTAAATGGAGGTGTAACTTCACTTGCAGAGGTCCTCGGTGCCGGCCTTGCTGTGGGTAAGCTTTTTATGTGTTTGTTGTGTGTATTTATTGTGTTTTTAATGTTTTTAAGTGAGTGCGGTTCGGGCGTTAAGGTCGTATTTTTGTGAGCTCGTAATGTTTTTTTTTCTAAGTCCCGTATTTTTGGATGGTAAGTCCGTAAATTTGATGGTGTAAGTCCCGCCTGCGGCTCATTGCAGCCGACGTGGGAGCCTTCGGCCCTACCTTGCCAGCAACTCTGGCCCTCGCTTCGCAAGCCTGCAGCGTTAGCAACAACCCGCCTGTTCACAACTATATATGTGATATCTGTAACGTCTTCCCCAGTTGGCACTTGTAAATCGGCTAAGCGACAAAAAAAAATGGCGTCCGGAAAAAATTAAAACGAGGCTACACGACCCCAAACCGCGCAAAACATCGCCAGCCATGTACGACTTTTACCTAGGAACAGACGAGGTACAAAATACACTATTATAAATAATGGAAACTGCTGGCGACACATACACAATCGCCGCCATTTTACAACACTAACTTGCAACTAATAACATTACAAATCTAAAATGGCGAGTTACACGACTATACAAGCGGTTTCCCCTCGTGCACTGCGCACATTGCTGACACTTACACCTCGGGTCACCAACAGTCCAAATGTACACTGTAAGCTGCAGGAAAATCAAAACTGATTGTTAGCTCTTCAGGTTATTGATCACCGGATATATTAATTACAAATAGGTAAAGTATTTTAGTAATTAATTAATTCATTATTATAAAAAAAAGGTCTATAGGAAAGGCAGGCGTAACCCCTGATGAAATTCCAGAAACGTGCGTCGGGTGCACGTAGGAACGCTGTCGCGAGTCTATGACGTCATTACCTTGCGTCTAGACCAGGGCGTGACTAGCACAGAGTCAGCGTTTTCAGTTTCAGGCCCATAGCATAAAGCCCCTTCACAGCTGCATTAGTTAGGCTATTTTAGCCAATGTTTAGTGGATTTGGAAGGCAGTAGCTACTGGTTATGGGTATATCCTGAAGGCAACGCTGTTATTGGGGTATTTGGGTATTTCAGATTCATAGATATTGAGAACATTACCTAACAGGATATCAGTACTCTGGGGGCATTTATTTCTCAATATCCTTTACCCCTAGCCTTTACCCCTTGCCACATTTATCATTTTGTTTACTGGTTTCTGATCAGCAATCAGCTGCTAACATTTATTTATAATGCACCTTATAGGCAACCATATATTACTGATATACTTGGTTCACTTTCATATATTTCTTATTTGTGTCATAGCACTTGGCACCTTATCACTATTAGCACTATATAGCACCTTTTTATATACTAGCCACTTTATCAGTGACTATACCAGCACATTGCACTTTATATGGTCTACCTTATAGTGGCATTTTCCACTATAGTGGCATTTTTTCCAGTAAACTCTATATACTTTAACTCTCTGCTACCTACGTTTATGTATTTTAGTGGATTTTATTATTACTATTAAAAGTTAAGTTTTACATTTAGTTCAATCTCTTTTTCTGAGAATTGGATTTCCCAGGAGTGCCCTATAAAAGGATCTTTTTCTCTCTTTTTGTACTACTAAAAAAAAATATATATAAAAAAAATACGCTTAATAGCATATTTTACACTGCGGTTACTTTACATACATTAACGCTTCGCACTTCCTAATACATTTGTTCATTCACAATAGTTATTATCGTGCATTCATTTAATAAGTATTAATTAGTAATGGAAAATAAAAATGTAGACTTTACACTACACTAAAATGTTTTATTTTTTACTCTGCAGTTATATATCTGGATTACTGCTCATTGGCTGCCAGCGATAGCACTCTCAAAGCAGTTACAAATCTAAATCACTTTATTATGCTCTGAGACCTGAATACATTTTTTAATTTACACTGCACAATAAAAATTATATATTTAACACTGTACTTATATATCTGTCTTTGCGACGAGCGCCGAAGATTGATCGTTGCAAAGCACGAAACATGAAGGACACGAGGGAAGAGACTCACAATGAGCGCCGAAGGTCCTCAGAGTACAAAAAGCATCACATTGTGTGGCAAACAGCATTGCCATGGCTTCAAACATTATTGCCCCATCATTTGTGCCAGGCAAGTCGCTAGTGATATAATATAACATAATGCAATACAATATTATACAGTACACATGGGTGTTGGAACTGGGGGGGGGGGGTAACCCCCCCCAGATTTCTTATCGTATGTATGTATGTGTATAGAAGCTAACAGGGGAGGAGAGAGGGGGAGGAAACATAGGGGAGAGGGAGAGGAAGACACAGGAGAGGGGAGAGGGGGAGGAAGACAGTGGAGAGGGGGAGGAAGACACAGGGCAGAGGAGGGAAGAGAAAAAGGGTAAGGGAGAGGTGAGGGGAAGAGACACATGGGAGGGGGGAGAGACACAGGAGAGAGTGGGGGGTAGAGACACAGGGGAGAGGGGGGAAGAGACTAATGGGAGGGAGTGGTGAGGAGACACTGGGGAGAGAAAAGGGGGTAAAGACACAGAGGAGGGGGGAAGAAACACAGGGGAAGGGAGAGGGGGTAGAGACACAGGGGAGAGGGGGTAGAGACACAGGGGAGAAGGGGGAAGAGACACAGATGAGGGGGGAGAGACACAGGGGAGAGGGAAGGGGGGAAAGACACAGGGGAGGGGGGAAAGAAACACGGGAAGGGAGAGGGGGTAGAGACACAGGGGAGGGGGGAGTGACACAGGGAAGAGGGAAGGGGGAAAAGACACAGGAGAGGGGGGAAAGAAACACTGGGGAAGGAAGAGGGGGTAGAGACACAGGCAAGGGTGGGAGAGACACAGGGGAGAGGGGGGGGAGAGAGACACATGGGAGGGAGTGGGGGGGGGAGACACAGGGGAGGTCTTCTGCTTTATTATTATTCTTATTATTATTACTATATAATGTGTAGATGTACCGGCTGGGCATGCTCTTGTGCATTATTGCTGCAAGTTACTTATGATTCCAAAATGGCTGCTGTCCATGAGGTAGAAGGGTGTGGAAGGGAGTGTATGCTGCTGATTGGCTGGAATGTGTCTGCTGACTGTGACATGCAGGGTCAAAGTTTGCTCAATGATAAAGTATTGGGGGCGGGTCGAATCTCGTATATGTTCGCAGTTCGCCGCGAACGCGAACATGCTATGTTCGCCAAAAAAAGTCCGCCAGCGAACTATTCGCGACATCTCTACATATGACGCAATAGTAAAAGTAACACAATGATAATGATAACAATAATAACAGTAAATACATAGGTATATTAATACCAAGAATGATAAAAATACAATACAATAAACTCAATTAAATAATACATCAAATGATAATTCCATTTTAATAGTGATAATAATTGAATAGTAATTAATATTAAAAAGAACCATGAATGATAATAAATTGGAAGTAAATATAAATACATTGATACAAGTATGTTTATATAAATAAATAAGTCAATGAATAAATACCATAAAGTTTATGCCACAATGATAATAATAATGTATTTACAGGTTACTTAAAATAATGCAGTATCTATATTCCACATTTATATTTAGGGATGCTGCTTGAGGCTTATATGTGCAGAAATAAATAAATCCATATCATAATATTGAAATTCACATGGAAAGAGCCTATTTTGAATAGAAAAAAAACAATGTATGTATACTAGCGACTTGTCCGTCAAAAAATGACGGCAATAAAATTGTAAGGCAGGTAATGCTGTTTGCCACACAAAATAAGTGTTTTAGTCGTCCCAACACCCAACACTCCGTCCCCCAACAGTTATTAAATACACATAATGCACACTTTTCCCCCCATACATATACAACCAAACTTTTATTGATTTATCCCGGGGAGGTGAGGGGTGGTAGTTCGGGGATGGGACAGGCCTCAGGCACAGGTCAGGGAGACTAGGATACCCGTCCACAGTCGGGAGGACAAGAGAATAAGGGCAAGCACAGGGCCCCCAATTACACGAACAGGGAGAATGTATTCCGCCTTGGTGCTATCCGTGGCCGCCCAGTGATCCTTGCAGGGGGGAAGGAATTTAGGCCAGGGCCTAGCGCTCAGGAATGGAAGGAGGTAGCGGCTGAGGTTACAGCAGTGGGCATAGCACCAAGGGATGTGAGGTCCATCAAGCACCGTTTTGACAACATCAGGGCCAAGGTGAGGAGGATGATGGCCAAAGAGGACAAGCAAGTGACTGTGGCCTATAATAAGTGGTAGAGGGTCGCCAAGGACCTTCTGAGCCAAGTGCCTGCTGCTGGAGCTTCAGCCTGGTGGTCCAGCAGGACCCAGTCTCCATGTGTGGTGAATATCACATACATCAACATGCCATCACATGTACATCACACACACTATACATGTACATGATGACCAACAAGGACATTAGAAGTATCATCCAGGTTCAGGCCTAGATGTCAGATAGTTAGGAATGCACACAAAACAATGTATTATTCATCATACTAATATAGGAGAGAAGAGGAGCCGAAGTCCCTGGTTCTGAGGAGGATGTAATATGGCTAGTGGGGTCACCATCAGGACCCCTGGCCACACCACCATGTTTTGATCCCCCTCCTCCAGAGATTGAGCCTATCGCCAGGGCCCTCCCACTGGAGGGACCATACCAGCCAGCCACCATCTCCTCCTTCCCACAGCAGTGTGCTGGACTGGCTGTCACCACCACCAGGCCCACCAACACCAGCGCCCAAAATGCAGAAGTCTCCAGCAGGGCCTCAGACTCTCCCCACTTGGACATCACCTCCTCACCAGGCCACGCCCCAGAGGCCTCCATCCCCAACATCAGGCCAGGCTGCGCAAGCGGAGATGCTGGCCCTCATGCGACAGCAGTTAGAGTGTCTCCGGGGGATCCAGGTCAGCATCTCCAGAAATCATGCGGAGGCCATGCACAGCATGGCCAGGCACAATAAGGAGGAGAGGATGCACCACCTGATGTCTGAATCCTATCTGGCCGGGCTGCTCAGGATTGGGGCGGACCACAGCACATTCTAGGGGGTAACTGCAGAAGCTATGCGACGCGCTCTGGTCCCTAGCCTCGCTTCCTCGACCCAGGATATTTTGTATGCAGATGGCTACCTCCAATCACATGGTCTATGATCCTCTTCTCTGTGGACACGTAGGGTTTTGATTAACATTTCACCAATTAATGGTTACTGAGGAATGCTGTTGAGAAGACATGCTGCAGTCCCTATACTTTTTAAAGGACTTATTTTGTAGGTGTTACGTTTTTGTTTTGTTTTAGGTACAATCCAGGTCCATGAAGGCATCTTCTGCATCTGCAAGCATTGTGAAGGAAATGTATGAGGTGTTAGGTTTTCACAAAGCCTCTCAGGTAGACATTCCTTCAATGACAACCCCCCCTTAACATGTATCTCCCAAAATCTTAAAGCTAACATATAGCCATATATCTAAGACATGATTGTTGTTAGCTTAAATGTAGACTAATACCACTATGGCGGTGGGCGAGCAAAAGGCCTCACAATGGCATGTTCATGACAGCCAGCATTAATATATGCGCTAGTGAAGCATGTGATCCTGACCTCAATATCAGTCTGAGAACAGATCCTTGGGTATTTTTCCCTTTTGCTGATATCATGAGTATCCTTTAACATGTGCTAACAGCTGTATAGCTGATGGATGTGATATCAATGTTGATGAACAATATCATATGGAGAAGGTGATAGTACACTTTGACCACTGATGCTAGTTACAGCTAAGCATTTATTGTCAGATGACTCATCATTATTAATGGTCATGGCCAGTGAGTTATCCAGAGACCTAGCTAATAGTTAGTAATGCTTGCAGTAGGGAGTCAGGTAGGTTGGTATATTGTTACAGTTATAGTATTTATCACTGTACTGGAAATGCATGTTGATTATTTTTTTTTTTTCTCCTCCGTCTTTTTTTAGTTGACTACTTTTTTCAGATTTTTGTTTTGTCACCACACTGTATGTGTAAAACTGGATTGGATTACATAGTCCAGGGGTTGAATCATCTGTTTCTTTGAGCAGATCTAGACAAGTTGTAAGTTCTATGCACATTAATGGTTTCTTCAATTAAATGGAGTGATTTCTGATGATCCTTTGTGCCATCAGATTCCGGTTGCAGTGGTATAGTGACCACATGTGACCTTGGTAGGTACTATGCATCATGCTTATTCTAGACTATGACATTAGCCCCTTTAGGTATCCCCTTTTTGCCACAAGCCTCTTGCTCTCCCGGGATCAGCCCACACCACACCCATGATATTAATCCACAGTCTTATCCATTTCTGATTGTGCTCTGTGTATGAAATAAAGCTTTGTTATACCGTTCTCTCTGTGTCAGTGTTTTTTCAATGGTTGTGGTTATGGGACATCCACATACATCACATTTGTGTCACATTTCTATATATTTATGAAAAGGGAGAAAAAGAGCATATACAACTTAATACACCACTTAATAATATACCACTTAATACACGTATAAAAAACACAGCAAAATACAGCAACAAGTCCTGCATAAGTATTTATCTTTAAGTGATAGTAGTATTAAGAACATCACATTAATTTATCTTTGGTGATATTGGGTCAAATACTAATAAATAATAAATAGCAAAGGAGCTATTATTAAATCCATACTCATCTAGCCAACTACAGGGATCCAAAAAAATATTATTTGGGGCTATCTGTGACCCTACAAATACTCAGTTGTAGTGGAGGTAGACAGGGCCCACTACTTGCCCCCTATGTGGTGTGCTCCAAGTGATGCACACCACAATTAGGCATCTATTATGCCTTTACACTTCACTCACCTCCTGATCTGTCCCTTTGTTGGCCTGTGTATACTGGATTTATGCAGCACAAAAGAAAAGCTGCATTCAGCTCTGTTAGCTCTCAGACAAGGGCCTATGATGTCATCACTGCAGGACCACTACGATTGCTTCAACCGAGACCTGACCGCTTTATTCATCTCAATCCAATTCTTATATTCAACTAGCGACTTGCCTGGCAAAAATGATGGCAAAAAAATGTGAAGCCTCGCAATGCTGTTGTTGCCACACAATGCGAGGCTCCCCCCCCCCTAACTTGTGGACCTTGCAATGAGCACCTTCAGCGCTCATTGCCAGCCTCCCCCTCTACTTTACGGGCCTCGCGATGAGCGCCTTTGGTGCTCATTGTGGGCCTTGCAATCAGCGCCAGAGGCGCTCATTGCAAGCCTCTCCACCCTCTACTTTACGGGCCTGGCGATGAGCGCCTTCGCCTACCCTTTTTTTCTTTGATTTTGTCCCTAGTTTTCCCATTTGTAGATAACTGCTCTTTAGTAATTTTTCATTTTATCAGGCATGTTTTCTTAAATATGAACAGTAAATTAAATTAATTACTTTATAAATTGATAATTGCCAGCTGTATGGTGAAAAGAATAGTGAAATAGTGGGATTTACCCTAAGTGTATTTTAAAAGCCCTAACGGACACTGGTATGCCCACGTACAAAGAACAGTTACATACAAATATAAACAATAGTTTATAATTTTTAAAAAGGACTAATATAGGGCTCAATGTGATTCTCAGATTTGTTAAGCCCCCAATATAACAAGTAGATTACATACAGATGTAAATAGTTTGAACAGGTTTTCCTTTTCATAGGACCCAAATTCTAAGCCTGCCTTGTTTGTCCAGTAAAACGTGGCCCTTATATTAATAGATAGATCTTTGGAGAGTATCTCTAGGATCTTTCCTGACTATTGAAAAAAATTCCAGATTGTATTAAGTATGCAGGGCTAAAAATAGTCCACTAGTTAGTCAATGGTGAATCAGTGGGAAATTAATTCCTTAGTTCCGATGGTGACTGTGTGGTTGTATGCGTAGAGGAAAAAGATATAGGCGCTCATTGCCAGCCTCCCTTTCCTCCCTCTACTTTACGGACCTCGCGATGAGTGCATTTGGTGCTCATTGCAGGCCTTGTAATGAGCGCCAAAGATGCTCATTGCGAGCCTCTCTCCCCTCTACTTTACGGACCTTGCGATGAGCGCCTTCGCTCATGCCTCTTCTCCCCTGTACTTTATGGGCCTCTACTTTGGCGCTTATCACGGGCCTCGCAATGAGCCTTTCTCCCTCTCTACTTTACGGGCCTCACGATGAGTGGCTTGGAAGCACATTGCAGACATGGTGCATGCACCAGCCAGTATCTTTGCGAGTGTTCCAGATACGGACTTGACCGATCAAAGGCTTAGCACCAATGGAGTTCTGATATCGACATCCCGTAGGAGTTTTCCGCCTGTAAGCCGCAGATCTTTTGCGGGTGGCTAGAAGAGGCCAATTTAATAGCCGTAAGTCTAGCAGGCTCTGTTACGGGCTACAGGTTTTCACGTTGGGGGAATTTAATAGGGCCGAGTGCCTTAGATATTCTATAATATAGTTGCTATTCTATAATAGAGTATGCTTCATTTATCAGGGCCAGGGAATTGATCCAGTGTTGTGGTCCTGGGGCAGAGATGGCTAAAACAGATTTTAATCTACATGTCCATTGCTGCCAGTAGACCCCAATTGCTTGCATGTGTTGGATTTCCTGCTCAGAGAGCGGTATTTTCAGAATAGCAAAATTAGAATAATACTCCTAAGTCTTTAATAATGACATTCACATAAATAAAAACTGGTTATGTTGAAATCTTAAGCCTAAAAATGAAAAGAGCACCTATTCAGAGTAATACACCTAATACAGGTATTATATTGTAACTTTTATTATTAATTTACTTAAAACTCCCAAATATCAAATAAAATATGGGTGATTAAGAAAACCACATAGATTTTGAGTAGATGCTAACTTAAGTATATTTAAATGTATTTTTTAAATATAGACAACCATTGGTCAATATTTAAATATCAAATGCCTTTTATAAAATGGAGTAAATGAACGCTGAATTAATTTTATAATGTACTAAGACATATTTTTATTCTCTGTTTAGATTTTTAAGGATTTTTTTACCAAGTGCCTTAAATTAATTCAAATTTGGATTTGTTGTTTTTCTATAAATGTTTTTTACAAAATATATTAGATAAAGACCAATTCAAATCTCAGTCACAGGGCGTCACTGTTTCTCAATTCAATCTACTATGCGCTATAGATATATACCCAAATGAAAATATAAGACATTATAATAAGGTAATTCCTTTTAACCTACACAAAGTTCAATTTAATATTCCTTTATTTTATATAAGTGTTTATTGTTACTCAAGGGTGAATAATAATGACCATATTTAAAAAAATGCTTCTTAGAAGTTGAAACTGTGATATCTTATTGTAAATGTGAGATTTAAACCATACTAAATTTTCAAATTTAAAGTGAAAACAATGTAAAGTAATAACATTATTTTATGTCCTAAGTGCTACAGAAATACAATAAAAATATTAATGAAAAATGTGAATGTTTGATGTAATAAAATTAATAATATGTGAACTGATTGACAATGTGTTAGCACAGTTTCATCCTTGACGATTTTACAGGAGTGACTCACTCACTATCGATTTCCATAAATTACAAGTAAGTATATTGCTTTCACAGAATAATCTTTATAAAAAAATCCTAAATAAAAAGGTTAATGTAACAAACTCACATTTTTGTCCGATATTTCAGACAAAACAGTTAAGTTCAGATTCATATCACCTAGGTCCCTATTAAATTTGCCTATTCGTAGCTCCAGAAGCCCGTAAAGGAGCCAGCAAAAGTTACGGCTAATAAATTGGCCTCTTTTAGCTACCCGCAAATGATCTGATGATTAAAATTAATAGCACAACATTCTCAAGCTTGCAAATCTGCAATAAAAAATACTTTTTTTTAAGTTTAATTTGCGTGTTATATTGATCCCAGCAATCAATGTGTTAATACATGCAATAGAATACGGATGATCTAGAATATTATATTTATTAATTATTTCATATTGCCTTATTTCTGGAATGAGGGTCCGATCGCAACTCAGACTTCCATGTTTTAGTGAAGTAATGATGACAGTCTCTTTTACTATTGGCCCCGTCTAAACCCATAACTACAGGTTGCACTAATTTATCATGTTCAGCCCTTGAAGCATGGTTTACCGATTTGGGGCCCTATTAAATTCTCCCTCGTAGTTCTCTCGGTGCTCGCAAAAGGCAGTTTTCCTGCTGTTTGCGAGAACCGAATCTCTCGCAGCCTGCTTTACGATATGACTGCGAGAAAATGGCCGAGAATAGGCTCCGAGAGAGCTACGTAGCCTTAAATCTATGCACGAGTCTCGCATATCGTAAGAATCCCTACGTGGACAAAAAGTCCACGCAAGGGATCCGAAAGCCTCTACGTGCTGCCTCGGAACAGCCCGAGACAGCAGCGTGAGGCTCCCCCCTGCACCCTATACACATCCCCATGCTGCAGGGGTCTCTATCAGGACCCCTGCAGCACCCCCACATTAACCCCTTGCAGCGGGGGTCCCCGATCTGCATAGATCAGGCCCCCCGCTGCATTTAAAACTTTTAAATTCCCCGCCGCGGCTCCTTAAAGGGACCGCGGCACACTATTAGCCAATCCCGGCCGCGGCACTTAAAATTAACCCCCCTCTATGCTGGGGGTCCCCATCGGGACCCCCGAAGTGTCCCCACATAAACCCATTGCAGGGGGGGTCCCCGATCTGCATAGATCAGGCCCCCCGCTGCATTTAAAACTTTTAAATTCCCCGCCGCGGCTCCTTAAAGGGACCGCGGCACACTATTAGCCAATCCCGGCCGCGGCACTTAAAATTAACCCCCCTCTATGCTGGGGGTCCCCATCGGGACCCCCGAAGTGTCCCCACATAAACCCCCTGCAGCGGGGGGCCCCGATCGGCACCGATCGTGACCCTGCTGCAATTCAATTTTAAATTTCCCGCCTCGCGGGTCCTCAAAGGACCGTAAAGGTCCTGAAAGGACTCGCACTAAAAATAATAACCCCAGGCAACTATAATTACCCCATTAACTCATGATGGTCAATCCAGACCACCATAAGGCCTAAATTAACCCATTAACTCATGGTGGTCAATCCAGACCACCATAAGGCCTAAATTAACCCATTAACTCATGGTGGTCAATCCAGACCACCATAAGGCCTAAATTAACCCATTAACTCATGGTGGTCAATCCAGACCACCATAAGGCCTAAATTAACCCATTAACTCATGGTGGTCAATACAGACCACCATAAGGCTCTATTTAACCCCATCAGTCCCATAAGGGTATATTATTACCATTATGGGCCTGTTACAACCCAACATTAACCACATAAGTGCCATGATGGTCCTCAAGGACCATCATGACACTAACTACAAACACTACACTATAACCCCCAATAAACCATTTAATCTAAACTAACCCCCCTCTACACTAATCTATTAACACTTACACTACCTACCTACACTACCTACCCCCTAATAAACCTCCCCAACACTCTAATTACAAAAAACAAAAAACCTACAGTACAAAAAACAAAAAAACCTACAGTACAGAAAACAAAAAAAAATTACACACCTGAAAAGGAAAGACAGATAAACACAATACAATAATACATATAATACATTACATACATTACATACAATACATGACATTACATATAATATATTAAATATAATATATTAAATATAATATATTACATATAATACATTACATACATTACATACAATACATGACATTACATATAATATATTAAATATAATATATTAAATATAATATATTACATATAATACATTACATACATTACATACAATACATGACATTACATATAATATATTAAATATAATATATTAAATATAATATATTACATATAATACATTACATACATTACATACAATACATGACATTACATATAATATATTAAATATAATATATTAAATATAATATATTACATATAATACATTACATACATTACATACAATACATGACATTACATATAATATATTAAATATAATATATTAAATATAATATATTACATATAATATATTACATATAGTCCTAATCAAATACCCCCTATCTATCTAACATACAATCTATTTAATTTAAAATAAATCCTAACTATATCAAATACATCCCCCTATCTATCTAATATACAAAAAATCCTAACTACATACACAGACCCTTATTCTAAAATAAAATAAAATAATTACAGTCCTAACTACATACACAGACCCTAATTCTAAGCTAAAATCAATAAATTAAGACCACTTACCTTTAAGATGTTGCTTCAGATCACTAACCTATGGGTCAAACAAAAAAAAAAATTAGTACAAAACATTAACATCAAATAAATAAACATTATATACATTCTACATATTCAACTCACCTTTACAGCATGTCCAGTCACTGTTAAGCTCTTCCGGCGCGGCCCTGTTAAAAAAAAAAAACACAATACATGAATACATGAATACAATATATAAACAATAAATAAAATACACAAATAAACATCTAAATATACATTTAACTTACCTCCCCGCGATGTCCCCGGCCTTCTCTCCTTCAGCCCCGGCTGGGCCGCGGAACCATCCGCGCTCTAAAAAAAAAAAAGAAAAAAAACTAACGGAGGTCTGCACTGGCAGACCTCCCCGACGCTACTGAACCTCCCGGAGTCGTTTCCGGGAGGAAATTGGCATTGGCGGCTTGTGATTGGCTGAAAAAGCTGTCTATCAATTTCAGCCAATCAAAAGTCGTCAATGTGTGAGCCAATCAGGATGGGATACACCCCAATATCCCACCCTGATTGGCTAAAACACTTGTCTATCTTTATGGGAACCAATCACAACGCTCAGATGCCTTCAGCCAATCACTATGGGATACACCCCCACGGAGTGATTGGTAGAAGACATCTGCGCATCCTGATTGGCTCCTACATTGACGACTTTTGATTGGCTGACAGCTTTTTCAGCCAATCACAAGCCGCCAATGCCAATTTCCTCCCGGAAACGACTCCGGGAGGTTCAGTAGCGTCGGGGAGGTCTGCCAGTGCAGACCTCCGTTAGTTTTTTTTCTTTTTTTTTTTTAGAGCGCGGATGGTTCCGCGGCCCAGCCGGGGCTGAAGGAGAGAAGGCCGGGGACATCGCGGGGAGGTAAGTTAAATGTATATTTAGATGTTTATTTGTGTATTTTATTTATTGTTTATATATTGTATTCATGTATTCATGTATTGTGTTTTTTTTTTTTAACAGGGCCGCGCCGGAAGAGCTTAACAGTGACTGGACATGCTGTAAAGGTGAGTTGAATATGTAGAATGTATATAATGTTTATTTATTTGATGTTAATGTTTTGTACTAATTTTTTTTTTTGTTTGACCCATAGGTTAGTGATCTGAAGCAACATCTTAAAGGTAAGTGGTCTTAATTTATTGATTTTAGCTTAGAATTAGGGTCTGTGTATGTAGTTAGGACTGTAATTATTTTATTTTATTTTAGAATAAGGGTCTGTGTATGTAGTTAGGATTTTTTGTATATTAGATAGATAGGGGGATGTATTTGATATAGTTAGGATTTATTTTAAATTAAATAGATTGTATGTTAGATAGATAGGGGGTATTTGATTAGGACTATATGTAATATATTATATGTAATATATTATATTTAATATATTATATTTAATATATTATATGTAATGTCATGTATTGTATGTAATGTATGTAATGTATTATATGTAATATATTATATTTAATATATTATATTTAATATATTATATGTAATGTCATGTATTGTATGTAATGTATGTAATGTATTATATGTAATATATTATATTTAATATATTATATTTAATATATTATATGTAATGTCATGTATTGTATGTAATGTATGTAATGTATTATATGTAATATATTATATTTAATATATTATATTTAATATATTATATGTAATGTCATGTATTGTATGTAATGTATGTAATGTATTATATGTAATATATTATATTTAATATATTATATTTAATATATTATATGTAATGTCATGTATTGTATGTAATGTATGTAATGTATTATATGTATTATTGTATTGTGTTTATCTGTCTTTCCTTTTCAGGTGTGTAATTTTTTTTTGTTTTCTGTACTGTAGGTTTTTTTGTTTTTTGTACTGTAGGTTTTTTGTTTTTTGTAATTAGAGTGTTGGGGAGGTTTATTAGGGGGTAGGTAGTGTAGGTAGGTAGTGTAAGTGTTAATAGATTAGTGTAGAGGGGGGTTAGTTTAGATTAAATGGTTTATTGGGGGTTATAGTGTAGTGTTTGTAGTTAGTGTCATGATGGTCCTTGAGGACCATCATGGCACTTATGTGGTTAATGTTGGGTTGTAACAGGCCCATAATGGTAATAATATACCCTTATGGGACTGATGGGGTTAAATAGAGCCTTATGGTGGTCTGTATTGACCACCATGAGTTAATGGGTTAATTTAGGCCTTATGGTGGTCTGGATTGACCACCATGAGTTAATGGGTTAATTTAGGCCTTATGGTGGTCTGGATTGACCACCATGAGTTAATGGGTTAATTTAGGCCTTATGGTGGTCTGGATTGACCATCATGAGTTAATGGGGTAATTATAGTTGCCTGGGGTTATTATTTTTAGTGCGAGTCCTTTCAGGACCTTTACGGTCCTTTGAGGACCCGCGAGGCGGGAAATTTAAAATTGAATTGCAGCAGGGTCACGATCGGTGCCGATCGGGGCCCCCCGCTGCAGGGGGTTTATATGGGGACACTTCGGGGGTCCCGATGGGGACCCCCAGCATAGAGGGGGGTTAATTTTAAGTGCCGCGGCCGGGATTGGCTAATAGTGTGCCGCGGTCCCTTTAAGGAGCCGCGGCGGGGAATTTAAAAGTTTTAAATGCAGCGGGGGGCCTGATCTATGCAGATCGGGGACCCCCCCTGCAATGGGTTTATGTGGGGACACTTCGGGGGTCCCGATGGGGACCCCCAGCATAGAGGGGGGTTAATTTTAAGTGCCGCGGCCGGGATTGGCTAATAGTGTGCCGCGGTCCCTTTAAGGAGCCGCGGCGGGGAATTTAAAAGTTTTAAATGCAGCGGGGGCCTGATCAGTGCCGATCGGGGACCCCCGCTGCAAGGGGTTACTGTGTGGGGGCTGCGGGGGTTCCTATGGACCCCTGCAGCAAGGTGTTCATGTGAGGACACTTCGGGGGTCCCGACAGGGACCCCCGCATTGAGGGGGGGTTCATTTTAGGTGCCTGGGGGGGGTTTGGAGTACCCCCCACGGCAATGCTTATGTGGGGGACTGCCGCGGAGGTCCCTTTTAGGACCCCCGCAGCACTTGATGAGGAGTGGGAGCCTGCGATATCATCTCGCAGGCTGTCACTCCTCATGTACATTTACGCAGTGTAGATACGTACGGCCCTGCTGCGTAGCTCATACGTTCCTCGCAGCAGGGCTAATTTAATAGCATTGTAAGTTAGAGAAACTTTGCAGTACGTAGGGCTTAAGTAGAAGCCTCTTATTTACGAGGCTGGAATTTAATAGGGCCCTTGGATTCTGGCCATGTCCTTGCAGGCTTTTCTAATTTAATCGCTCTGTAACTCCAGCAAATTTGGAATTTAATAGGGCCCTTATTATAGTAAACACTATAAATATAAGTATTTCACTGTTCCAGATAAAAAAAAAGAAAATATTATTCAGATCACATATTATAAAGGTAACTAGCGACTTGCCTGGTCGGTCAATAAAATTTAAAGCCATGGCAATACTGTTTGGCTGTTTCTAAGGACCTTCGGCAATCATTGCGAGCCTCTTCTCGCGTGTTTTTTCTAAGTCGTCAACTGCTTGCAGCCTAACAGCCCTGTGAAAATACGAATCAGGCAATTGAATAGGGCCCTATATAAGCACATAGCATATATTTTTTTATAGAAGTGTTTTTAGTTAGTGAACTTTTATGCAAAAGCAAAGTCTTCGGTAACTAAAAACTTCTTTAAAAAAAGATGCTATGTGCTTATACTGTATAGAGCCCTATTTAATTTGATAAATGGGAATTTAATAAGGCTGTAAGGCGATCCCACGTTTCCTAAGTGTTTGTAGGCTAAGTCCTGCATGTTTCATTGCCTCCACTGCTCGCCTCGCAGGCGATGAGCGCCTTCGCTGCTCATGGCCCAAGTGCTATGTGTGTTAGTGCCTTAATGGCTCGCCTTGCCACACAAGGCTCGCAGGCGTGGAGCGCCTTCGGCGTTCATCGCCTAAGTGCTGTGCTGAGAGTTTTAGTGCCTTAACGGCTCGCAGGCTACGTGAGGCTCGCAGGCGATGAGCGCCTTCAAGGCTCATCGCCTAAGTGCTCAGAGTAAATGGCTCGCCTCGCTTTGGGGGGCTCATAGCCTAAGTCGCACACACCACGCAAAGCGTGACAACGTCTCGTAGTTCGACAATTATATTATGCGATTGTTTATCTGTTACAAATATGTGACAAAGTACTAAATGGAATAAATTGATATTTCCAATATTGTATTTTCAAGGGTTAAATCATATTGCATGCTAAAGTAGATTTAAGTTACCATATTAAACAGTAGATAAGTTACCAAGCATATAAATCCAAAATTAGGATAGAGAATAAAAGATTTAGGGCCATATTCATTTGCAAGCCCGCAACTCGATCACAGACAGACAATTGTCTGCTAGTGAGTTGCGGGTTCCTGCTGGTCTCAGATTGCAATGATATTCAATTGCTCAAGCCCACAAGTTACGAGCCTGAAGGCACAACCATAAACCATGCACTGGTTCAGAGCAGTTCAGGGCAGGAACCTGATCAATTCAGCAAGCCCGTAACCGCCCATTTCAAATCAACCAATAGAAAATGAGACATGGCGGTTACATATCAATTAGGTTTGGGGGGCCGATATGCGATCAGACTCGCAAATCCCAGAAATAAAGAATTATGAAAATGAATGCCAATACAGTACTAGTCCATATGGGTGGCCTGATATGATTTAACCCCGAAATTAAATATAAAAAAAAATGTTACATACTGACTATTTGCAAGCTTGAGACTGTTATGCAATTAATGCTAATGTCTATCATTGCTTCCCTGTTATTTACAGTGCAGTATTGATTTTTATTTGCATTTACAGTGCTACAAACAGGTGTTTAACCCCCTTGTGAGCCCTCTCTAGCACTCGTAGGATTTTCTCCTTCATTTGCCTTTTAAGGGAGTGAAAACATTTGCGGGCTTGGAGAAATTGAGCAATTGAATAGCGATTTGCGATTTTAACCTTGTGAAAGTGAGAGATCAAAAGCTTCTGAAGGCTGTAAGTTACGAGTTTAACCATCGCAATATTTCCAAGCCCGTAACTCGGAAGCCGATCGGAGCCCGCAAGAAGACGCCAATTGAATAGATAATTAGCTTGAATATGGCCCTTACTAATTAATCTTCAGACAAAAATGACTGTTGTAAACATTAAATAAATCACCAAATATATTTGATTTTGAACATATATAAACTTAAATTTAAAGGCATATCTAAGTGCTGTTTATATCAGAATCACACATTACATTGACAAGGCCCACAGAGGCCAAAGCGTACGTCTGGGGTTTGCTGTTTCTCCTGTTCAGGTTAGAATTGCCTGGTATTTTGGGGCTGGGTCACTCTAGTGAGAAGGACCATACTGATATACTACATGATATTTCTCCCTGGGAAGGGCACAAGTGAGCTAAAAGAGGTTGCTCTCTCAGTAGGTAACCAGACCTATAGGACAAACCACTTCAGGTATTGATTGTCCTTTCTAAGATTTTCATTGTTGTGTACATTAAATTGAGTCATTTTATACACATACAGATATATTTTATTTAAAATGAAAACTTGTTCTCCCCCCCGAGGTATGCTTACATGGACACAATGTACCTACCAGTAGAAACACTGCATCTGGATACAGAGTTTAACCCTTTACTAACCTTTAAACCAACAGCAGCTCAAAGCAGAGATCTACAGAGCAGTGTCTGGCTCTTAAGTTGTGAAACACATAAAATAAATGATCAATTATGTTAACTACCTCAAACAGTTATAATTAAAGTTCTGTCTATTGATAAATCCATAAATTATTAAAACCTTAATGTGGCATAAAACTTTAGAATTTAACAACATATCCTTGACAGCGAAATATGAACGACGCGGAGGCTGCACAGGCTCCCTGGGTCAGCCTGTAGCGTCACGTGACCCAGCGGAGCCTGTGAGGCTATTAGCCAATCAGTAGCGTCGGGGGGCGTGTCGGAAGCCCGTTTCGCGCCATTGAACACAGCAGCGCGGTCTCCCCACTGGAATCCCATCCACCCACCCTGTATTTTGTTGTTAACAGATGTTATGGTTTATTCTTTAAAAAAAAAAAAAAAAAGTATATATAATATATATAATATAAATAAGAAATATTGAAATTAATATATAATTTTTGGTTAAAGAATTCGGAGAAGTGGCTATTGTATGTTGTGTATTGTTAATTTATGTCTGTGCGGCGGGAGGTGAGTTGCCCGGCCCACTGGCCTAAGGGGGCGATGGCCCCACCTCACAGGGCGTGCTTAAAAATAAGCATTGGGGCTTTGGGCAGGGCTCAAAGCGTGAGGTCACTGTTCGTGGCCGGGCTCCTCCCCCGGAAGGAAAGGACTAAATTAGTCATTTAAATAAGTTACGGTTGTTGTTACATTGTTTCAAAATAAAGCTGTGGCCCGTTGTTTCTCCCAACTCAAGTTGTCGTGTCAGTTATTCCATCAACTAGCCTAAATGGATCATGTATGGGTCAAGTTTACATTAGTCCTTTAATCAAAAAGGAAAATCTAAATTTCAAACCACTTTATTAGAAAACGTTTTCGAATCCCGCTTGGAGTTGGTACAAAAGAAGAAAGTGAGATATTTTGTGATTAGTTTTATTTTTTCTATACATGTATGCCATAATTTGAATAAAACTGATATTTTGCTTTGTCAATATTTATGTCACCTTTGCAGATAAAAACGCATCAGATAGCTACACCAGGCACACCGGCACTTGAGTCATACTTTATGTAACCGAAAATTCTCCATTCTTTTATGAATCAAGATGAGGTCAGTCAGGACAAGCATGTATCTTCCCCTGTGCTGTATACCTAAGAGTCCTACTCTCCAACAAGAAGTCCATGATGTTATGCACAATGTTAAGAAATATTTTCACAAATAACAATATTTGCTTGGTGTTACAACCTGCTTCTTCAATGCGGATTGATAAGTACTTGGTTCAAACCTACCCCAGCAGGAGCGTGTAGTTCTTGTTACTTCTGGCACAAAGAATGACTTCAGGATAGGAACAACATCCAAAAAGATGTATAGAGGATGCAGGCAGGATACTAGTGGTTTCAGAACAGAATGCGGAAGTACCCAGCTACACAAATGGTTTCAGCAATAACAAAACATTTTCAGGTAATCATATACCCTGTTTTCATTTGAAAACAATGAATAATTAAATTTTGAGACTTTAAAGTAACTTGATTATTTAATTATTATTTAATTATTTCCCTAGAGAAATACAGTTCTAGTCTACTTTCAGCAATTGTGTGACTGATTTTCTGTAACATATTCTTTGCTCCAGATGTTGGGAGTTCCACAGAATTACAATCACAAGGCACTTCATGTTGGAGCTCTGCATAGAATATCTGAATAATTCTTATAAAGAATCTGTTGCAGGAGTGCCAGCTTTCCAAACTTTGTCCATTTTTTTCAACTGACAAATTAGTGGTGTCTCTTCCTTTGGTTAATTCAGATTTGATATGATTTTTTTTTTAATTTAGTAGTCTAGTAGTATCAATATATCCAGTATACACAATTATCAGGATTGTCATTTAGGCTGTTGTCAAATCAGATGCTCAAAGGGCCAGTTAATTCAACACAACTTGGAGCACACCACTGTAATGTAATCATGAAAATATGTTGAAATACTTTTTGAATTTTTGAAATAGGTGCCGTTTTCACAGAAAAAAATCATAAATTAATTTCTGTTTACATGAGAATTAGGCAACTCCCTCAGGCAGACTGACAGCAAGAGCTGTGTGCAGAGAACAGAGCATAAAGAGGGGTTAACCCTTCACCAATTCATTTGTGCAGGGAAATGACTGCTAGAAACTCACAAATATGCTACTTGGGGGTTAAATGATGGCTGATTACATTCCTGAAAGATACGAAAATCATCATTCTTTCTGCTCACAGAGTTTGGGACGGCTGTTCCCAGCACATGCTGTAAATCATGGGGCAGTCTGCAGTGTTTCTGTAAACAAACCTAAAACTGCAAGTTTTTAACTGTTCTTAATTTAATTTAAAAAAAAAACACAAAAAAACATTAGATTACTTTAACATAGATTTTTCACACAATGAAGAGCATTCATAGTGAGGTAAATGTCCCTTTAAATAGTATGTTTGAGTACAATTATCACAACACAATGATTTTGGTTTACTAACCTGTTCTCACTCAGGAAAGTATTGGAATTGGTCATCTTTGCTATATACTATGTGAGCCATTTTTTCCTGAACTCATCTTCACTGACAGGAAGTGTAGCGCATCTCCCCAAACTCTGCACTAAAGCTGTGCAGTAGATAGACAGATGTATGAAGTACCGTATTTATTGGCGTATAACACTCACTTTTTCTCCCTGAAAATAGGGGGCAAATGATAGGAGCGTGTTATACGCCGATATTCCCTCCCCCCTCCTCATCCTCCCTCCTCATTCTAAACCCCCCTCCGCATTCTAACCCCCCCTCCTCATTCTAAACCCCCCGGCACCCAGTTAATGCTAATGACGTGGCGCGCATGTGACGTCACATGCGCGCCGGGTCAAGGAGCGGAGCGGAGGCCGGAGCAGAAGCAGGTAAGTGAGGGGGAGGTATTTAGGGGGGTTTAGGTTGAGGAGGGGTGTTTAGGTTGAGGAGGGGGGGGGGTAAGGTTGAGGGGGGGTTAGAATGAGGAGGGGGGTTAGAATGAGGAGGGAGGTTGAGGAGGGGGGTTGAGGATAGGGGAGTTGAGGTTAGGGGGGTTGAGGAAGGAGGATGAGGTGGGAGGTTGAGGAGGGGGTTGAGGAGGAGGTTGAGGATGAGGAGGGGGGTTGAGGATGAGGAGGGGGGTTGAGGATGAGGAGAGGGGTTGAGGTTGAGGAGGGGGGTTGAGGATAGGGAGTTGAGGTTGAGGAGGGGGGTTGAGGATAGGGGGGTTGAGGAAGGAGGATGAGGAGGGAGGTTGAGGAGGGGGTTGAGGATGAGGAGGGGGGTTGAGAATGAGGAGGGGGGTTGAGGATGAGGATGGGGTTGAGGAGGGAGGATGAGGAGGGAGGTTGAGGAGGGAGGTTGAGGATGGAGGTTGAGGATGAGGAGGGAGGTTGAGGAGGGGGGTTGAGGAGGGGGGTTGAGGTTGAGAAGGGGGGTTGAGGATGAGGAGGAAGGTTGAGGAGGGAGGTTGAGGATGAGGAGGAAGGTTGAGGATGAGGAGGGAGGTTGAGGATGAGAAGGGGGGTTGAGGAGGGAGGATGAGGAGGGAGGTTGAGGAGGGAGGATGTGGAGGGAGGTTGAGGAGGGGGTTGAGGATGAGGAGGGAGGTTGAGGATGAGGAGGGGGGTTGAGGATGAGGAGGGAGGTTGAGGAGGGGGTTGAGGTTGAGGAGGGGGTTAAGGATGAGGAGGGAGGTTGAGGATGAGGAGGGGGGTTGAGGATGAGGAGGGGGGTTGAGGATGAGGAGGGGGGTTGAGGAGGGAGGATGAGGAGGGAGGTTGAGGAGGGTGTTGAGGATGAGGAGGGGGTTGAGAATGAGGAGGGAGGTTGAGGATGAGGAGGGAGGTTGAGGATGAGGAGGGGGGTTGAGGATGAGGAGGGAGGTTGAGGAGGGGGGTTGAGGAAGGAGGATGAGGATGGGAGGGTGGAGGAGGGGTGTGGAGGAGGGGGTTTGAGGAGGTGGTTTGAGGATGGGGGGTTTTAGGAGGGGGTTGAGGAGGGGGTTGAGGATGAGGAGGGAGGTTGAGGATTTTGCTTCAAAGTTCTTTATTTGAAATGTATTTTTTTCCCCTGAAATTTCCTTCTTAAAATGGAGGCGCGTGTTATACGCCTGTGCATGTTATACGCCGATAAATACGGGTATGTTACAGAGCTCCAGACAAAGATGATGGGGAACTGGCAGTTTTCAGTGTAAGTTTTTTTCACAAATGATCAACATTTTAATAGCAATATATTAAAACATTGCTAATACCAATATTTACTTCTTTAAAAGTCATGAAAGCTCGATCTTTTATCAGACATACACAAATTTCACTGCCAGATCTCTCATTGTGTGAATGTATGCGTATAGAAGCTGCTAAGTGTTCTGTATATTAAGTGAGCTGTATCCCCCAATAATTATTTTGGTTCCTATACTCATGTCTGCAGCTAATCACAACTAAACTTATAAACCATAACCACACAATAACCATACAACTAATATCTGTAAGTTAGACTTACAGACTATAACCAAACTGTCTGGTATATAGATTTAAAGACACTAACTGTACTGAATAACCATACCAACATGCCCTTACTCTAGTGAGAAACCCACCATACAAACTGCCATGCTAAAATTGTACAGACTTACAGGCAGTACCCACACTGGGGTATTGTCTTCCTCCATAAAGCCCTTTTTTTCCGATTTCCTTCATACCCCTTTCTATCTTTCCTTTATCCAATCTTTTGTCCTCTACCACGGAAACATGTTCCTTTTCTCCAACTCTCCTCTTCTTTCTCTCACCTGTTTCCCATTCTTCTACACACCCCTTTCTACCTTTCATCTTCCACCCTCTTTCTAACCTCTACCCCTTTATTTCTTTCCCTCTGCCATTTCTCTGAACCTGTAAGTTTAATGACAGGCAATCTTGCTACTATATACAGTACAATACACTTATAAATGATAATATCTTTCTTCATGGGAACCTACCGTACATTTTAGGGAAAATGCTTCCTCTCAACGGACCCATAAAGAAACAAAGGGAAGACCTAATGACTTTGGGCAGTTATCCTAAAGCTTGCTGGCAAACAAGAGCTCATTTGTAATGGTAAGATGACAGCTTGCTTCCCAAATGACACTGCTTTTAAAATACACTCTGTTATCAGATGTCAGTCCCTATCCTTGTTGTAAGGCTGTTATCTGGTATAGTTCTGAACCATAGTTAATTTGTGAAATTCCAGACAAGTTGTAATCACCATGCTTTGTTTACATTTTCTCAGAATATGCAATGTATTGTATTAACGATAATGTCATCTTAATGAGTTGAGTCTAGACTGTAAAAAGTTGTAGTACTATGTTAAATAAGCATTGCATTTTTGAGAAATTGGAATTCACTTTCAGAAAGCAAAATAAAAATAATTCAGGTAGGTAGGTGGAATAATCATGTAGCCACTGCCAACAAATGTTGTTATAGTATCATTAAAATCTAATTCTAAAGCCTCTGTAAAATACCTCCAAATATAAATAAATATATATTTCTCCTAAATGATCATCACAAATGATCCTGTTAATATTTTTAAAATTGATACATTTCATTAATGTGTAATAAATGATATTTGTTCTGTTTATTTTGTTGTACCCCTTGAGATATTACACAAACTTGGGCCTTCATTATAATCCCCTATATAGCAGATTACACCGTGTTTAAGAACAAAGTAAATCTCCAAAGGACAAACGCAAATTATTTAAAACCATTGCAGAGTGCTGCAGCACTACTTAAAGGGACAGGAAACAACTCAAAAACAAAAGAAAATCATCCAAGATCATTACAAATGAATGATTTACATTGCAATAGCCACATATGTGATATTAAAAATAATTACATTTCCACATGTGACCCATCAGACGAATGGAAACAGAAAATGTTGTGCGCACATTAATACATTCTCTTAGAAATCATATATATACAGTGGAGAGAAAAAGTATTTGATCCCCTGCTGATTTAGAACGTTTGTCGAGTGATCAGTCTATAATTTTAATGGTAGGTGTATTTCAACAGTGAGAGACAGAATAACAACAAAACAAACAAGAAAACGCATTTAAAAGGTTATAAATTGATTTGCAGGTAAGAGAGGGAAATAAGTATTTGATCCCCTATCAATCAGCAAGATTTCTGGCTCCCAGGTGTCTTTTATACAGGTAACAAGCTGAGATTAGAAGCACTCTCTTAAAGGGAGTGCTCCTAATCTTAACTCGTTACCTGTATTAAGGACACCTGTCCACAAAAACAATTGATCAGATTCCAAAGAGACCAAAGAGCTATCCAAGGGTGACAGGGACAAGATTGTAGACCTACACAAGGCTGGAATGGGCTACAAGACCATCGCCCAGCAGCTTGGCGAGAAGGTGACAACAGTTGGTGCGATTATTCGCAAATGGAAGAAACACAAAATAACTGCCAGTCTCCCTCGGTCTGATGCTCCATGCAAGATCTCACCTCATTGAGTTTTAATGATCATGAGAACAGTGAGGAATCAGTCCAGAACTATACGGGAGGATCTTGTTAATGATCTCAAGGCAGCTGGGACTATAGTCACCAAGAAAACAATTGGTAACACACTATGCCATGAAGGACTGAAATCCTGCAGCGCCCGCAAGATCCCCCTGCTCAAGAAAGCACATGTACATGCCCATCTGAAGTTTGCCAATCAACATCTGAATGATTCAAAGGAGAACTGGGTGAAAGTGTTGTGGTCAAATGAGACCAAAATCGAGCTCTTTGGCATCAACTTAACTCGCCATGTTTGGAGGAGGAGGAATACTGCCTATGACCCAAAGAACACCATCCCCACTATCAAACATGGAGGTGGAAACATTATGCTTTGGGGCCACGACAACTGCACCGCATCAAAGGGACGATGGACGGGGCCATATACCGTCAAATCTTGGGTGAGAACCTCCTTCCCTCAGCCAGGGCATTGAAAATGGGTTGTGGATGGGTATTCCAGCATGGCAATGACCCAAAACACACAGCCAAGGCAACAAAGGAGTGGCTAAAAAAGAACCACATTAAGGTCCTGGAGTGATCTAGCCAGTCTCCAGACCTTAATCCCATAGAAAATCTGTGGAGGGAGCTGAAGGTTCAAGTTGCCAAACATCAGCCTCGAAACCTTAATGACTTGGAGAGGATCTGCAAAGAGGAGTGGGACAAAATCCCTCCTGAGATGTCTGCAGACCTGGTGGCCAACTACAAGAAACGTCTGACCTCTGTGATTTCCAACATGGCTTTTGCCACCAAGTACTAAGTCGAAGGGTTCAAAAACTTATTTCACTCATTGACCTGCAAATCAATTTATAACTTTTTTGACATGTGTTTTTTTTCTGTTTCTCACTGTTAAAATACACCTACCATTAAAATTATAGACTGATTATTTCTTTGTCAGTGGACAAACGTTCAAAACCACTGTATCTCTCTCTCTCTCTCTCTCTCTCTCTCTCTCTCTCTCTCTCTCTCTCTCTCTCTCTCTCTCTATATATATATATATATATATATATATATATGTTTATAAATATATATATCTATATAGATCTACAGTATCTCACAAAACTGAGTACATCCCTCACATTTTTGTAAATATTTTATTATATCTTTTCATGTGACACCACTGAAATGACACTCTGCTACAATGTAAAGTAGTAAGTGTACATCCTATATAACAGTGTAAATTTGCTGTCCCCTAAAAATAACTCAACACACAGCCATTAATGTCTAAAGCGTTGGCAACAAAAGTGAGTACACCCCGAAGTGGAAATGTCTTTATTGGGCCCAATTAGCAATTTTCCGTCTCCTGTGTCATGTGACTTGTTAGTGTTACAAGGTCTCACGTGTGAATTCGGAGCAGGTGTGTTAAATTTGGTGTTATCTCTTTCACACTCTCTCATACCGGTCACTGGAATTTCAACATGGCACCTCATAGCAAAAAACTCTCTGAGGATCTGAAAAAAATAATTGTTGCTCTACATAAAGATGGCCTAGGCTATAAGAAGATTACCAAGACCCTGAAACTGAGCTGCAGCATGGTGGACAAGACCATACAGTGGTTTCACAAAACAGGTTCCACTCAGAACAGGCCTCGCCATGGTCAACCAAAAAAGTTGAGTGCACGTGGTCAGCGTCATATCCAGAAGTTGTTTTTGGGAAATAGACGTATGATTGCTGCCAGCATTGCTGCAGAGGTTGAAGGGGTGGTGGGGTCAGCCTGTCAGTGCTCAGACCATATGCCGCACACTGCATCAAATTGGCCGTCCCAGAAGGAAGCCTCTTCTAAAGGTGATGCACAAGAAAGCCTGCAAACAGTTTGCTGAAGACAAGTAGACTAAGGACATGGATTAATGGAACCATGTCCTGTGGTCCGATGAGACCAAAATAAACTTTTTTGGTTCAGATGGTGTCAAGTGTGTGTGGTGGCAACCAGGTGAGGAATACAAAGACAAGTGTGTCTTGCCTACAGTCAAGCATGGTGGTGGGAGTGTCATGGTCTGGGCTGCTGGCTTTGGGGAGCTACAGTTCATGGAGGGAACAATGATTGCCAACATATACTGTGCCATTCTGAAGCAGAGCATGATTCCCTCCCTTCGGAGACTGGGCCGCAGGGCAGTATTCCAACATGATAACCACCCCAAACACACCTCCAAGACGACCATGCCTTGCTAAAGAAGCTGAAGGTAAAGGTGATGGACTGGCCAAGCATGTCTCCAGACCTAAACCCTATTGAGTATCTGTGGGGCATCCTCAAACGGAAGGTGGGGGAGTGCAAGTTCTCTAACATCCACCAGCTCCGTGATGTCATCATGAAGGCGTGGAAGAGGACTCCAGTGGCAACCTGTGAAGCTCTGGTGAACTCCATGCCCATGAGGGTTAAGGCAGTGCTGGAAAATAATGGTGGCCACACAAAATATTGACACGTTGGGCCCAATTTGGACATTTCCACTTAGGGGTGTACTCACTTTTGTTGCAAACGGTTTAGACATTAATGGCTGTGTGTTGAGTTATTTTGAGGGGACAGCAACTTTACACTATTATACAGGCTGTACACTTACTGCTTTACTTTGTAGCAGAGTGTCATTTCTTGAATGTTGTCACATGAAAAGATATAATAAAATATTTACAAAAATGTGAGGGGTGTACTCACTTTTGTGAGATACTATATATATATATATATATATACTGTATATATATATATATATATATATATATACACATACATATACATACATTATATATATATATATATATATTCATACATACACACACACACACACATATATATATATATATATATATATATATATATATATATATATATATATATATATATGAAGAGTGAGGTAGCCGTGAATGTCCAGTAATCCAGTTGAATAATCAGAGTATTGCAGTGAATAGTGATACCTTTACGTATTCATAATAAAGCGACAAGCTTTCGAGAGATAATGCCTCTCTTTATCAAGTCAAAAAGCGATACTGATACAAGTATGAACTAAAAAGAGTAAACAGAAAAAGATGGGAAAAAAAAAAATGGAAAAACAAAAAAGACTAAATTAATTGGCCAGAGTTAAGTGAGAAACAGACCAGCACTGTGAATAATGTCCTGATAGGTCAGTAAGTCTATAGATCAGGTTGTACATAAGAACACAGCAGAGTGAAATAAAGAGCAATACATTTAAGCATAGCATGTAGCTGTATGTACTCCAGTGGGACACCATTTCACCCAGGAGAATCACTCCATCCAGAACTTCAAAATAAAAGTACTCAGAGGGAATTTCAGAACTATCCAACAGCGGAAAACTTTTGAATTAAAAATGATTCAATTTTTTAATACCAAGGATTTTGGTATTAACATCGATTTAGGCTTTCTGGCCCACTATCTTAATGTCTTAGAGCTAACACATTCCACTTACCTCCCCCCCCCCCCCTTCTATTGCTGTTTTTGTAAGCTACATGCTATGCTTTAATTTATTACTCTTTATTTCACTCTGCTGTGTTCTTATCTACAACCTGATCTATAGACTTACTGACCTATCAGGACATTATTCACAGTGCTGGTCTGTTTCTCACTTAACTCTGGCCAATTAATTTAGTCTTTCTTGTTTTTCCAATTTTTTTTTTTCCCCATCTCTTTCTGTTTACTGTTTTTAGTTCACAATTGTATCAGTATCGCTTTTTGACTTGATAAAGAGAGGCATTATCTCTCGAAAGCTCGTCGCTTTATTATGAATACATTTGTCCAATAAAAAAGGTATCACTATTCACTGCAATACTCTGATTATTTAACTATATATATATATATATATATATATATATATATATATATATA